>OU896707.1:42767168-43970078 GCA_918026855.4 Phaedon cochleariae
AGGGCATTATTTGAATTCGGGTCGAAACATTGATGAACGATATTTCAGGAACGTCTTGATGTTATCGCCTGGAATTCACCAGCAACACACCTCTACTGACACACCACATGATCGCCTACTATGGAAACGAAATTCCAGAGCTGGACTCAGAAACCTCATTTTCTTTTTAAATGTCAAAATTTCGACTTCCTGAATCGTATTTTTGAAGAACTTATATCAGAATCAGACAGATCAGGAAAAACACTCCAAGTGTAGCTTTTCTATTTGTACGACACACTTCGATCGGATAAAAGAAAAAATATTGAACAAAATACTGATAAACTATTCCATGATTCTGTACTGGCTATTGTAGTCGCATCGTTCAACAAATTCATTCAAATCCCTTTCTTGCATATCGATGTATTATAAGAGTTGGAAAGAGGCTTTATTCGATGAAGAATTCTAGCACCGGACTCACTTTTCTTGAAGAGATCTTTCAAGACATGGAAATAAGTACCTGATTTTCAAAGAAATCCAATACATACCTCCTCTCCCTATCCTCCCTGAGTACAAGCAATGTCCTTTCGTGCGCTCCAAGAAATGGATAAGAATAAAAAAATATTGCTTAGGTAAAATATTCTGTCCGAATCAGATGAACGTGCCAACTCACTACAATCAACGATTCAAATTGTGAGTTTGGTGTTTTCATTATTCAGAAAACACTACAAAAGGAGACTGTGATGGATGTATGAAAATTGACATAAATAGGTATTTTCTCTTAATTGGATGGGGCACCTCCATACATTGCTCAATACAAGTGTGAGAATACCTAGACGAACAATCCTCTAATCGCTGGATAGGTCGTGTCGACCCTCTTTCTTGGCCCCCAAGGTCCCTCAATCTCACAGTATTAGACTATCGTCTTTCTCTCTACGAAACTATTGGTATATCAGACTAAAGTCAACACAAAAGAGGAACTGGGGAAGAGGATAGTAACAAATTAAGATATGATCAGGAATATCAGGCAAATCATTCGAAAAACCATAAGAGATCTTCCAAAGATATGCACACGACATACGCTGCTTTTAAAAATCCAGAAAATTCCAGCATGCCGTGATAATAAGGCACCTATTTGAGCTGGTGTGATGCAGAAGGTCGCCAAACTCAGGTCGTTGCGTCTACTCAGGGCACATGGTAATTGGTCTCAGTGATCACTCACCCCGCAGGCTGTGAGGAGTGGTCACTGAATTTTATCCAGCTCGACTCTGCGGGGCGTCGGTGACCGCAGAGTTGTGACTGGAATGAATAGAAATTCATTCTATACTGATAATATTGATTTCAAGAAATTATGAATACAAGTGTATAAAACAAAACAGAAATGCATAATCATTGAGAAAATCAGTAAAGTACATAGGTGCTCGTGTGTGATTTCGGATTTTTCACATAATGATAATGATGTTTCTCCATCAAATAATGAATACACTTGTATGAAAATGACACAAAACAATATAAATACACATTGGTAGAATCATTGACAAATACCTAGATACTATGGGATATTATATGTATTTTTTATACTCCAAGGACGAAATTATATCTGTTCATTCACATTTCAGTACTATTATACCTTAGTACGTTATAATTAGTAGGTCACAATCCATATCATGTCTCAGTCCTGTTAATACATGTCTTGATCAGTAAACAGGTCTGAACCAGAAATATTTCTCTGGTCTTGGTGATTAGGGACTTTATCAGATAATGAGTTTGTCGTGTGAGTCGTGATGGTTAGATGAAATTGAATGATTCAGATCAGATCAGATGAGAGCAAATTTGTAAATTTGTGAATAGTCCCTCTCATTTCATATATCTAAGGTCAAACAGATTACTTGAAAATTGCTTCTCTGTATCATGAATAGGAGATTGAAAATTCGTGGTGATAGATACAATTATGATCTTTGGCCAATGGTCTTCCCAAATACGCTCAATACTTTGCTCTCCTCTCGTATTCTTGTTCAGTATTTTCCACTTTCATGTTATTCTATATTTTCAATATAATCATCGTACTAAATTGTTGTCCTATGTCCAAACTTCCTGTAGATGATTTTGATTACCCATTACTGGGAATCAGTCGAGTTTGCTTGGTGACATTCAACAGCTCCACCCCATTCCAGAATACCGTGAGCATGTTGTGACTTATAGAGGTTCCGATTGGGAATGAACTGGTGCGGTATTTATGCACTCAGTGTATATTTATCTTCGTTTTTGATAAGTATCAGAAAGACAAATATACACACTGAGTGCGCACCGATTTCACTAATAGAATCCGCTATTAATCAGAGCAAAATACAACATCCTGAAATGGAAAAAATCTGGGAAATCTCTCAAGGCTTCGAGTTTTGACAGCTATCTACTCAACTTAACAACCCAGGCGACCAGATGACGTTCCAGTGACGTCTTGTTCACGTCACTTGAATGATCAAGGTGACGTCACAGCCCAATGACGTCATATTACTCACGTCGTATTGACGTCATTCACTCACCAAACTGTGTCCGACTGACGTCATAATGTCGTCAAAATGACGATTGAATTTGACGATGATACGTAAAAAGAATCCTTCAACATGGTGTGATTAACACCACTAGCCTCTGATGACATTATTTAATATTGGTTATGCATTATTGAGTCTGCTTGGTGGGTCCCTCCTGTGTCCTGTTCATTCAATCGCCTATTCAGCAGCGCCATCCTTCAGTACGCATCTCCATCAGAATTGAATCAGTTACTAGTATTTGTATCAAAAATTATGTAGTTTATGTCGGTGAGATGTAAGCAAACCAAGAATAGTTTGATAGCAATAAAAAAATGGTGGCGAATTTGGCTCCACTTTGTTGAATAATGTATATTGATGCATTCTTTGTCACCCAACAAAAATCTGAATAGTAAATTATTGAAAAATTTGTCTAATGACGAAGCTCACCAAATTGGTACGTCACACCGACGTGATTTTTAGACGTCATAGATATGTCACTGCAACGTCATAAGAGTAACGGTTTCAATATAAGTATACCTAAACAATCATTTTTATATATACCTACATAGCTTTTTGGTTTCCGAGATATACAGTGTGTCAATTTTTTTAGAAAAAAATGTTTCTACTACTTTTCGGGTATATTGATAATTAGAATAAAACTTGCATGTTGATTCGCTTCCATGAGATATAGTTTCGTTTCACATGATAATATATAAGTATCCATGGTTTAGAGAAGGTCTGGGAAAAATGGACGTCGACAGGACGTCCCTGCAACGTCATGAAACTGACGTCTTCTTTTACCCACCTTAGTGACGTTCACTCGACGTCGCAACGATGACGTGATTATCACGTCATAGAAACTACGTCATAGTGAGGTATCTGATGAAAAATCACCAATTAGGGACGTCACAGTGACGTGATCATTCGTGATCTGGTTGCCTGAGAACATGTCTGCTTTGTGAGTCTCATTTGGCATGCCTGTCGATGATGGTTCCAAGATATTCCATCAATACTGCTTCAGGAATTCAGGAAACATCTATTCATATTTAATGTGCCAATGTTAGGAAAGTTGCATGCGAAGGATGTAGATGGCAAATATATGTTTTGTTTTTTACATTCCAATGTCAACTTGCTTTCCTGAAACTAATGCATGACTCTGCTAAGATCTTGCTCAGTGTCAATTTGAGCTTACATACTTTCCGGAAAGAAGGACTATCTAGACTGCAGCAGTCAATTCGAACACTTCGGGTTCGTGAGTATAGATGACTCATCAAGAACAATATTAGGCTACTCGAGAAACAGCTCGCAGAAGCTACTCTAATAACACGAAATGTGGAAATATTTCTGAATCAGAACAAAACATTTTCTTGAAAACATCAAATTCCACAAAAGGATATCGATAGATGCATACTGTACATTGCAACGAGGCAGAAAACTTCAGATTTGTGTTCACTGCCTCAAGAAAAACGTATGTTTACTGCACTCATGTCTCCGTGGAGGTAGTTTACCACAGTTCACCATTTCAATATTGAGATTTTTGAAGGAAATACCATGTTTCATGTATATCAACTGGACAGGAAGGCATTGATCTCAGTTCAGAAGAATCCTGGCGGATTATTAGGACATTTTTGTTCTCATCTCACTTCATCTCTTGGAGCGGAAGAAACGGAACCCTGATAATGTTCGAATTGAATCGTGCGTACCAGAAAAGGAGACGGAGAGGAGAAAGGAATTGAGATGTTCTTGGGGTTATAGATTCTTGAAATAATTTTGATCGCTTGGAGTACACGAAAGGGAATCACCGAGAGAAAACTTGCATAATTGAAAATCTGATAACCGTTATCATGATATCTGCAATGGATAGAGGACAGATGATGTTTTCAATTGCTACCACAGATGAAGTGAATTCTCAGACAGCTTGTAGTTATAACCGCATATTCAATTTGCAAACTTGAATAAATACATAGGAGTGAGTGATAATTTTCGTCGGTTACTCGACCGAAAAGATACATATAATAATGAAGATGATGAAAGTCCTGATTTCGAGTGACAATGGTAAATAAAAAACTCCACCGCCCCGTGTGAGAGTCGAACTCACAACCTCTGGATCACATGCCCAACGCTCTGCCAATTGAGCTAACGGGTCATCCGTCGATCAATCGGCAGGGAGGTCGAATAATTCTCATCACACACCAGGCGGCAGAATCCTTCCAATTCCCGAAGTCACTCGAAATCATGCACTATACGAAGCATCGCTGACAGGATGATTGGATGATTGGATGATTGGATTGATTATCTCCCAGGGCATATGATCACTATCTATGCTGATGACTCCTCCTTCTTGATCTCAAACGAATCCAACTGTCAGAATGAACAAGAATGCAATTCACAGCTTGCGAAAATGTACACATGGTTCTCGGCAAACCAGTTATATCTTAACCTCAGTAAAACAAATTTTCTTATATTCCATACAAAGGACAGTTGACCCACTGACTTTACATTTGAACCTCTCTAATCTTGAACGAGTAGATACCATGACATTTTTAGGAATAACACTACATGAATCACTGGTTCGGCATGAACATTCAAACTGCCTAATTAAAGTGATGAATTCCAGAATTTATCAACTTAGATTCATGCGCAAAGTCATAGATATCGATAGCCTCCGAATGTTCTATACTTTGCCGAAATACAATCACGTTTAATATATGGCATAATTCTGTGGGGTACATCCCCAGTCTTCAATGATCTCTTCTTAACCCAGAAAGAAGTTATTCGAACCATCCTCAATAAGCCAAGGTCTCACCCCTGCAAACCACTGTTCATACAACTTAACATTCTACCTCTGGCTTGTCTGTATATACTCGAGGTTGCCTGCTATATATACCTCAATAGAAATAACCTAATTGCACACTCTGACATACACTCCTATTCAACAAGGAATAACAACCTACTTTACCCACCTAAAAACACCTTACAACTAACCTACATTGGCCCTACAAACATGGGTATCAAGATTTTCAACAATTTACCAGGAAGTGTCAGAGATTGTACCACTCACCTCAAATTTAGGAATAGCCTGAAAGCTCTCCTCACTGAACATATGTTTTACTCATTAAGTGAGTTCTTTGACTGTTTCATGAACTAATTTCAATTTTATTTTCTTCATGTGAATGTGATGTATTTTATCCAAATGTTTGTAAAACTCATATTATTTGAGATTGTATTATTGTATTGTATTCACTTTATCTATAGCATTGACGAATTGTACAAAGAATGTCTTGTCGATTATAATGAACTGATATTATAATTATCATTATTATTATACACTCTCCATATTTCCCCGTTCGTCCTCTGGCATTGTCTTTTCATGTATACGGAAATGACAGCAAGCAATCTATACATAGAAGTGATTGATAATTTTTATCGGTTTCTCGACCGAAAAGATACATACAATAACGAAGATGACTAACGGGTCATCCGTCGATCAATCGGCAGGGAGGTCGAATTCTCATCACACACCAGGCGGCAGAATCCTCCCAATTCTCGAAAGCATGCACTATAGGAAGCATCGCTCCGGCATTTTCTTTCCTTGTATACGGAAATGTCCGCAAGCAATCTTTACGTAAAAGTGAGTGATAATTTTTGTCGGTTACTCGCCTGGAAAGAAACATATAATGATGAAGATGATGACATAAAATATACAGGTCAGCATCCAAACAAACGCTGATGCTCTCCTCAGATTCCATCCACAAAAGAGCATTCGCCTGGTGGTTGATGCCATACTCACTAACCCTTTGAACTTATCAGAACACCAAAGGAAGGTCCACATCCTTTTACTTTTCTAAAGATACCTCCACGAGAAAATTATCCTCAGATGATCTGCTATCAATCATCAATATATCCCTAGCAATACCAGTCTGACAAACTAGACAGGCCCAGTCAGCACATCCTATCGTTGTCTATTTGAAATATGTCGAGAAACACTATTCCGACACTCGTGTGCCCAAACCTAGAACAGCAAAGCTTCGGAATGTTTTGCCAAAGGGAGTAGGTATTCAGAAGTACTCATATTTCATAACCTCCACAAGGTACAAAAAAATCCATCACCTACTTCCACGATGTTCTTGGAATAACAAAGGGATTTCTTTTCGTGCGATCTAAGAGATAAACATATATATATATATTGATTGCCTGTGGTCAACCGTGTAGTCTCAATCAGAGACAAAAGTCTTTATCCATAGAAAAAAGTATGAATCCAGAGAAAACGAAGTTTGAATTCAGACAAGAAGTCTGAATTCAGAAAAAAGTTTGAATTCAGACAGAAAAGTCTGAATTCAATCGAAAAAGTCTGAATCCAGAGAAAAAAGTCCGAATTCAGAAAAGAAAGTCTGAATTCTGATTAGAATGTCTGAATTCAGAAAAAACTTTCTGAATTAATCAATATCATGAAATACACAAAGAAGTGGCCTTTTCCATTCAAATATGAATGTTGTATTGTCAGATTTATGTAATACCACAAGTAACTATCTTGTCGTGAATATTCGGTGATCATTACGACGGCTTGTTGCCTAATAATTCCACGAATGACATTGTTGTTCAGAACATTCGAGCATTATTCGAGAAGTTTAGAATCAATGTCATGAGTAAAATCGAAGCAGCAAGCTGGAGTGTGTCAATCGACGAATATTTCCAGAAAAAAATAGCATCACGAGTTATATTCGTATGATAATTGCATGATTGAGACAATGAACGAGCGCCTCGCGGGAGTTTCGCACACTGCATTCATAATTCTTGCTTCCAACATAATTGACGTTATAAACGTCAGAAATTTTATCGCTGAAAACCGAGGTTGGTTGGTCTCGTGTGTCTCAATTCTGATTCTGCTTTGGTAGAGCAAGTCTGATAAATTTTAGTGAGAAAAGAATATCGCTGGAATAGATGAGAGTCCGTGAAAATGGTCGATTCTGATTGGTTCTCGAGAACAAGAGCGGAATAGTCAACAGGTAAAACACAAGAGCGGTTTCTTATCGAATACATTATTCTTCCCAACGACGATATTTTTCGCCAATCATTAACTCTACGGGGAAAACTGACATTAAAAGATTGCAAGACCGTGGGTCGAGCAATTTCATCTAATGTAATGTCCTTTCAGTGCGATAACCAATGAAAAAATTCTTAGTTAGTGAGGAAATGTATTGAATGAAATAAATACAAGTGTTTTTTGGAAAGATAGATCAACGGAAATACCTGGTAACAACGAATCTATCAGACATATTATAACTTCTATAGAACTTCTAATGCAATTTGATGAGTATATGGTATGTGAGGAGGAAAGTCATCGCATATTTTTCACTTTCTGGTCATCTATGGTTTTACCGAAAATGGCACCGCTTTTGAATTTTCAAACAAAACACCCTGTATATTATAACATTTTTGAATTTCTGAGTTGATTCTGGATCCAAATATTTCATTTTCAGAAAATTCTACTCATACCAAATTTATTTAGAGTCGCATTTTCAATAATGCACTCTTTCGGACGAAAACTTATCTAAGGACCTCAGGTGGTGCCAGAAAATTAAAATCACAAAGTGTTAGGGACTCTCTTTCACCAGTTGTATTTCAGGAAGCGTCAGTTCAATTTCAGAAAACGTCAATTGTATTCGAGAAAACTCACTAGTATTTCAGAAAGCATCAGGTTTATTTCAGAATAGTCAATTGAATTTCAGGAAGCGTAAATTGTATATCAGAATAGTCACTTGTGTCTCAGAACAATCCATTCAATTTCAGACAGCGTCAATTATATCTCAGAAAGCCTCATTTGTATTTGAGAATAGTCGCTAGTTGTTCAGAAAGCATCAAGTTCATTACAGAATAGTCAGGTGAATGTCAGAAAGCGTCAATGGGGAAGACCACTGATTTTTTAAAACGACATTATCGTGAACTATATACTGAATAACTACCAGTGAATTAATTTTGAATTTTTTCATTCATGCTAAGACGATGAAAAAAATAAATTAGTATATGTCCATTTCGAAACACACAATTCCTGCGCCATTTGAAATTTCATCAATTCATTGGTGTGACTGGTGCGACGTCTTAGTCCCAACACGCCTATTATCCTTGAACTGACCAATTACACTCCAACACTGCAGAATGACGAGGTATCAGAGAGAGATAGCTACAGTTCGGGACTAATACGTCACGACTCCACCATCATATTTGGCTGTTTGAAATATGGAATGAAATATGCTGAATTCAAAACGATATAGATTCGATTCCCTTCAACTTCAACTCATAATATTGATTGTACATAAAATGTAAATCATGATTCGTCGATTGAAAGAGGTTTGCATGGATTTCTTCCCTCAGTGGTCTTCCCCATTGTACAGTCATATTAAAAAAAGCATACAAGTATATTGGAGGGAGAAATTAACGTCATTCTATTTGCGTAAAACAGGCTATCGGTAATGCATGTTTACCAAATGTATTCGACAGTAGAGTAATCATAGGTTCTCAAAAACACAGAGCATTGGCTGAGCCAATTTCACACAACTAGAACTAGATTGCCAAAATCTTCTATGTTTAATACTCGTACGCTTCTTCATCGAATACGACTGTATATCAGAATAGTCACTTGTATCTCGGAACAATCCATTCAATTTCAGACAGCGTCAATTATTTTGCAGGAAGCGTCAATTGTATTCGAGAAGAGTCACTAGTATTTCAGAAAGCATCAAGTTTATTTCAGAATAGTCAATTGAATTTCAGGAAGCGTCAATTGTATATCAGAATAGTCACTTGTATTTCAGAATAATTCATTCAATTTCAGACAGCGTCAATTATATTTCAGAAAGCTTCAATTGCATTTGAGGAAAGTCACTAGTATTTCAGAACAGTCAATTGAATTTCAGTAAGCGTCAATTGTATATCAGAATAGTCACTTGTATCTCAGAAGAATCTATTCAATTTCAGACAGCGTCAATTATATTTCAGAAAGCAGTAATCATATTTCAGAAAGCGTCAATGGTATTTGAGAAAAGTCACCAGTATTTCAGAAAGCATCAAGTTCATTTCAAAATAGTCAATTGGATTTCAGAGAGCGTCAATTGTATATCAGAATAGTCACTTGTATTTTATAACAATTCATTCAATTTCAGACAGCGTCAATTATATTTCAGAAAGCTTCAATAGCTTCCGAGAAAAGTCACTAGTATTCCAGAATAGTCTATTGAATTTCAGAAAACATCAATTGTATATCAGAATAGTCACTTGTATCTCAGAACAATCTATTCAATTTCAGACAGCGTCAATTATATTTCAGAAAGCGTTAATCATATTTCAGAAGGCGGCAATGGTATTTGAGAAAAGTCACCAGTATTTCAGGAAGCATCAAGTTCATCTCAAAATAGTCAATTGGATTTCAGAGAGCTTCAATTGTATATCAGAATAGTCACTTGTATCTCAGACGTCCGATTCAAGTCCGTACGCCCGGGAACCTAATATGGACGTCCTCAGAACGTACCATCCCCTACGAATTTGGGACATACAGAGCGTACGTTTTGAGGACGTCCATTTTTAGTCTCAAATTCTTCTATGTCCATTATTCACTTCATATTCATTATATGTTTCAATGATAATGGAACATTGCCAAATGTAATGAAATGAAGTAGTAAGGCCCCTTGGGTGTTCGATGCCGATCATCTGCCGATTCATTTAATGATAGGTCACAATAAATCAAATAAGTGAGGTGAATCTGGCCATATTGGCATATTATTATCCTGAATAATGTGTATATCCCCACTTTATAAAATACTGATTTCGAAGGATATGAAGATGAATTTATATGCTCATTCTACGTCCTGTAACCAATCAGAACATTCAATCTGATTTCATATGGTGAAGTGTTTCTGCACTCAATCTATATTATGTTCTCTTCTTACTTGCATGTTTTGAACAGAGGTAAGTCTGATATTTCAAAAAGTGTTGTGTAGAGTAATGGTTAGAACATCTGCCTGGTAATCTGAAGGTCGTGGGATCGATCCACGTTAGTGAAGGGACTTTTTCTCATTTCGTATTCGAAATGAGATTTTTCTCTACTCTGTATAGATTTTTTCTCCATCTATCTGAGTAAGGAAAGGCGAATCTACGTTGATTATGGTATTTATGGCGATGAAATACCCAACTTGGGTCTAATATGAACGTCCCTTGGACGTTCTATCTTGTAACATCAAACGTCCCCAGTACGTCCCAGATGTAGGTCCTCTGGACGTACAAAGGACGTCTCCGTGTTATCTGGGTATATTTCAGAAAGCGTCAATTGTTTCTCCGAAATTGGTATTTCAATTTCAATTGATATTTCAATTTATTAATTGACACATCCTGAAATTCATTCATAAATACGAAACCAATACAATTACTTGTGAAACCGAAAGTGACCAATACGCGAAAAACACGCAGAAACAGTGAACAGAGATGATAATTCATCATTGTACTGATGATTTAGTTATTCTAATAGTCTTCGATCAAGCTCAGGCGATTTTTTCACCGCCTTGATTTTTGATTGTTTGCCAGGACAATGAACTTTTTACACAATGCAACATTTATTTATCGATAAAAACATCTCTCATGTATTCACTCCTGATGAATATATTACAAATTGTATCAAAATCTTTTTGACATATGGCAAAAAATCTCGAATCGAGGAAAGGAGGAAAAATTGCTAGAGCAAGCTCTCTCGACTTTTTAATCCCTTCATTCTTGATTGTTTGCCATGAAAATCAAACTTTCACACGATCAAACATGTGTTCATCGACAATAACATTATCTCTTATGTCTTCAAGTCGATTCGTGATCAACCAATGTTTTGCGTTCGTTCATTAAATTCTAAATTTATTACAAGACAGAGTGACTGATTTACATTGGATTCTCTTCGAAATTGTGAGTACCGACCTACCTATAAACACTACCTTCATGGGACTAGATAAGTAAGTATCGTGGTCCACTACCGCATCTATAACAGTCTCATCCTTTCAGGACAAGAACTTTTGTACTCAAGTTTTCTCGTTAAATGAATAAAAACATCTATTCCTCGTTTTTCTCTTTGTGAAAAACGGCCTGAAAGTTCCAGAGCAAACTCGCCAACTTCAGAATCCCACTTCGGTAATTGATTTCATTAGGAAACGACGTTCTCAAACTCTTCAAATAATTCAAGAATCCATCTTGATATTTGGATTCCAATCTGAAGGCGCCATATTCCCAACAATGATTTTGAGGCTACCAATCATCGGAAAACATTTCCATCAGCAGATATCAGTTTCTTGAAGTTTCCTAAATGATCATTTCGATATCGATCTTTCACAGTTGCTATTGCTTGTCCGAACTCTACAGTTTATTTATAATGATAATAATAATAATAAACGCTCTTATTGATAGATAGCAAATAACAGGACATAGCAAGAAAAAATAATAAACAGATAGTAGAAGATCCGAACCTTAATCGACCTTCACCGAGCTGATAATAGAACGAAATATATTTTATCATGAATTCAGTATATTAGAAAACATATTAAAAATGGGTTCGCTAAAAAAATCCTGGGCAGACTATTTTTAATTATTTTTCGAAAAATGATTTTTAATTAAATGTTGCAACATCAGGATAATGAAAAAAAATCGTCCCGACTGAAAGTATAAAACGACGTATAGAATGTGCAGCCGTTGGGTTGTCTGAAATTTACTTGGGCGAACTACTGGGTTGTCAGGTAAACACAGGTATATCGATGCCAGTTACTTTCACTGGATTGGATAATTAATAGTTATTCAACCAACTAGTGTATTAATGAGGGCGATTAATGATCGAGATATTTTAACGTGCGAGCGAAACGAGTGCGTTAATGTTCGAGATCATTAATCGCCTTTTAATATACAAGTTGGTTACAAAATTTTTCCGTCGACTATATTTTTCATTTCTCCTGCAATGAGGAAAACTTGGTTCGCCAAATCATCATCCATCCGGAAACTGCTAAGAATCACCCAGTATAGCCTTGTTACTGACATAAGACACATTTGACATTTGTCGAAATGATCAACATAGGAAATGAATTCCTTGTGTTAGAAAACAGGGATTAATATCATGTCAGAAACTTGGAAAGGCGAACCCGTTAACGGAAAATCTTCGATGAAATCCATATTTTCGATTTAAATGTAGATTCCGTAAGTTATAGCATATACAATGAATGAACGCGGTGTATGTTTGGTTGCCTATAAAACAATCGTGTATTAATAGACAAATCGTTCATTAATAGGGGTCATTAATAAACGATTTCATATACATTAAACTTAGCCGTTAATACGAGGTCGACGGAAAAAAAAATTTATATCATCATAAGCGCTGTTTAATTGCGAACACGTTGATATAGGGTTGTCTGCGAAAATTCCGGTCCTATTAGGGGTTTGCGAATTTTAAAGATTTTAATTTCAACGCGCGTGGAAGTGTGTGACAGAGAGATCCGAGGTAAGTATACTATGTAATAATAAAGGACCTAACATCGCAGTCGCTTGTGATGGGACCCTGAATAGTAGAAAGTGCGCATGCTCGGTGTGTAAACTATGGAGGGTAGAGGTACCTCTACTACCCTTCATATAGTAAACAGTGCGTGTTATTTTGGAGCAACTGATATTTCAGTAGCAAAAAAAAAATAATTAATTAATTACATATTAATTGAATATATTTAATATAATACTAATATATAAGAACAATATAATATCGATATATTGCGTTATAACCATAATAATATATCTATAATCTATAATAGACAATAAAAATATCAATTACTTACTTCGAAATTTTTTTGCTCTTTCTGGAAATAGAAACAAAGTGGACCGCCAAAAATTTAAATTGAGAAATAACAAAAATGATAGACTAGACATCTTGTATTACGATTCAAAATTTCATCAAAAAACAGTATAAACACAAAAATAATATTAATGAAAAATAAATTCTAATAAATATTTTCTATTCAATATCTGATTCATCAGAAGTATCATTTTGACTCTCGAATTCGTCTGATTCATTAGATTCTTCCTCATTTGCTTCCATTTCGACAATGTCCTGGATTTTCAAAGGAGTTTGATCTCCGATAAAACCTGTTGGTTTTAAGAAATCATCAAAATGCCAACCATAGTTTTCAGGATTTGACTTCGCACACTTCGCACACTTTCTACTATTCAGGGTCCCATCACAAGCGACTGCGATGTTGGGTCCTTTATTATTACACAGTATACTTACCTCGGATCTCTCTGTCACACACTTACACGCGCGTTGAAATTAAAATCTTTAAAATTCGCAAACCCCTAATAGGACCGGAATTTTCGCAGACAACCCTATATCAACGTGTTCGCAATTAAACAGCGTTTATGATGATATAATTTTTTTTTAATTATCCAATCCAGTGAAAGTAACTGGCATCGATATACCTGTGTTACCTGACAACCCAGTAGTTCGTCCAGGTAAATAGTAGACAACCCAACGGCTGCACATTCTATACGTTTTATACTTTCAGTCAGGACAACATTTTCTTATTATCCTGATGTTGCAACATTTAATTGAAAATCATTTTTCGAAAAATAAATAAAAATAGTCCGCCCAAGATTTTTTTAGCGAACCCATTTTTAATATGTTTTCTAATATACTAAATTCATGATAAAATATATTTCGTTCTATTATCAGCTCGGTGAAGGTCGATTTAGGTTCGGATCTTAGACTAAGAAAGATTACATTGAATATATATCAAGAGGTAGAGTTAGCTCTTGAACGTTCCTGAGAGGAACAAGAAAGTGCTTTCTTCCACTCAACCGTAAAGAACCTAAAACTGAACTTGAATACTACGATGCAGTTGTGATCATGCAAGCTACACATTCCTGCAAAAAATTATTATGATCATGACAAATAATAGAAAGTGCTTTCTTCCACTCAACCGTAAAGAACCTAAAACTAAACTTGAATACTACGATGCAGTTGTGATCATGCAAGCTACACATTTCTGTAAAAAATTATTATGATCATGACAAATTATAGGGGATGCAAATCCGAACATACGAACGTATGTGGTAATGAGCGGTACCAATGATATTGTCGCGGACGCCACTGCCTATGCCACTGCCACGCGAACGCCACTGCCTATGCCACACGACTTTGCCTAGAACCAGCGACGACGTCTATGCTGACTTAGCACCGGCGTACGGGGTACGGAGGGGTGCCATGATTATGTTACTTGTAAACTTATGTAAAACATGATGTTAGAAATGTACTTCACTTGTTAATTTACCATCTGACAGACAAGTCAATTAAAACTGAATCAAGAATTCTGGCATTTATCTAGACAACACCCTGTATTATTGAGCTCCCCCAAAAGTAGGCGTGACAAATTGGTGGAAGCGCCGGCAGTTCCGTGTAAATCAAAGTGAAAATTAACTAAATTTAACGTTCGGACTTTGAATCGAAAACTGTGAGAAGTGATTGATGTTAACCAGGCTCAAGACCAGAAGCATCCAGGAAAAATCCGAGGAAGAACAGCGAAATACAGTGAACGAAACTACATCAGACTCGGAAGGAAGTTCAGATTCTTCAATTTATTCGCAGACTAGAGAAGAAGAGGATCGTGAGCAAGAAACTCCAGACATGCCAGACACTCCGGAAGAAGTCTACACCTCGGTGAACCCGAAAGTATTTGCCGGTAAGCCACATGAGAGTGTACAGGAATTTTTGAAAAATTTCAAGCGAGCTGCTAGGGCAAATAGGTGGTCGGATGAAACCAAACTGCTCCAACTACCCTGCTATTTGGAAGGACCAGCTTTAGAATTTTTCGAGACTTTTGAGGAAACTTGTACGACTTTCCAAGAAGCATCTGAAAAGCTAGCTACAACGTTTGAAAATGTAACGGAAACGGAACAATGCTATTTTAAGCTACTGAACAGGAAGCAGCAACCAGGAGAAGACATCTGGTTATACTTCAACGAGATCACCAAACTTTGCTATAAAGTTAATGGTGCGATGACGGACAACGAGAAGATTGGATTTATCTTGAGAGGCCTTAGACCAAGCATACTGGAGAAGGTGAACTTAATGGATAATAATACCATGGTCAAGTTCCGGGAAAATTTGAAGAAGATTGAAGTAACGCAGTTTATGGTTGGAGCCAGCGATGGACCATCAGCGAGCAGGACACCCACATTACGAAACGAGAGCCAGGACCATCGCAACAGGACAAGGGCGGAGCAGGAAGTAGAGGACCTCAGGAGACGGATTCAACAACTAGAGGGAAACCGTCAGCAAAACAGGTCAGTTTCGCACCAATTTTATAGGAATATTAACAACGGGTTCAGAAATAGTTATGATCAGTCAAAAATCAAGAAAGAACCACGTACGCCAGAGGGACGCATTGTGTGCTTCAAATGTAACAGAACAGGGCATTATGCTCGAAATTGTCCAAAAAACTAGTGGTCCAGCCACTAAATTCAAATAGTGGCTGTAACCAGAGCAAAATTATTCAAAATTTATTGATCTCATGTTTTTATTGTTATAAAATAGGTCACAAACGAGCGACGTGTCGATTTTTCAAAAGAAACTTGAATTGTTGTGAAGTTTATCATCTAAAAACTAACTATTCCGAACCTATTGAAATTATTGGTCAAATCTGTCATCATGAAATTTCATTTATTTGCGATACTGGTGCAGGGCTGAGTTTGATTGACTCTATTTTTCTTCCAAAAAATTGTAAGCTCGAGAAATGTGAAAATGTTAGGGTAAAGTCTGCGAGTGGTGATTGTCTTTGGGTGATTGGTAGAATAGATTTGAAATTTAAATTAGAAACTGTGTGGGTAACTCATAATTTTGTAGTTGTGAAAAATTTTGGTAAAAAAGCAATTTTGGGAAACGATTTTAATGCAAAATTTAGCGCTGAGATAAATTTCTTGACAGGCTCTATCAAATTAATGATCAATAACAAAGTATTCAATTTCAAGTTTGCTAATAGTAACGAGTGTTTCGATGTTACGCCTACGCAGGACGATAAAATACGTTCCACTGATCGAGTTACGATGCCGCCTTTAAGCACGACAAAAATAATGGTTAATTTTGATGATAACGTTGGTAGATTTGAGCTGTGTTCAAATTATTTCACGAATAGGGGTTTGTTAGTAGCCAAAGTTGATCTAGATGATTTTTGTATGTTTATCACGAATAATACAGCTGTTGACATAACCATTTATGAAGGCACGTGTCTAGGTATTGCCAATGAACAAGGTAAAAGTAAAGTATTCCCTGAAATTGAAGTAAATCAAGTCAATAATGTTCAGGAAGTCAGTTATAATGTTTTTCCTTGCTTTTTGCAAGATGATGTAGTACAAAGTAAAGTCAATTCTGTTGTTCTTTCGGATCGTGATGTTTTTTATACAGATTTGTCAGAGTTAGGTATAAACATAAATGAAAAGTTACCACAGGAGGCAAAAGCTGTTACACAAGGTACTGCAAAATGTGTAGCCGACTTCCTACTTGACAACATTATTTGCAAACATGGATGTCCGGAAAAAATAATTAGTGATAGGGGCAAATGTTTTCAGTCTAAATTGGTAACGGAAATGTTAAGAGGCATTGGTAGTCATCCCACTTTTACCACCGCCTATCATCCGAAAACGAATGGGTTAGTCGAACACTACAATGGAACATTAGCTACAATGCTTTCCACGTACGTTGCATCGAACCAAAAGGATTGGGATACTTATGTAAATTTGGTAACTTTTAACTATAACTGTTCCCCTCAGGAAACAACGAAAATGTCACCTTTTTTATTAGTTTACGGTAGAGAACCCAGACTCTCCATAGACGTAGCACTAGGGGTAGGAGATACAGGGGAAGAAGAAGTAAAACAAATCTTAGGTCGTATAAAAAACACACGTGAAGAAGTTTTGGAAAGAATTCAAAAAGAACAACAAAGACAGAACGACCGGTATGATAAAAGTCATAGGTATGTAGAGTATAAAGTTGGAGATAAAGTAATGGTTTATACGCCTGTCCGAAAGGTAGGCAAGTCCACGAAATTATTGCATAGGTGGTTTGGACCCTATCCGGTAGTAGAAAAAGTTAATGACGTCAACTATAAGTTACGAGTAAAGAAAAACAATAAATTTATTGAGGACACAGTTCATGTGGATCGCATGAAAAATTTCCATGAACGCAAAACCGTTAGGTAATAGCTTACTCAGTAAATTTAACATCGCGCGAAAGAAATGCGAAAAGTTTCGAAACAACAAAACATCTAAGCATGCAAAACATCGAAGTTAGTGAACTTAATAATTGCATAGTATGCAATTAAGCAATTTAGTAGAATTCTAAAACAATGTGAAGTTTTCCTATCGATAATCATTTCAAATACAAACACCTGTGCAGTCAAGCATAAGAAAAAAAGTAAAGTACCATAGTCAAGATGTCAAATCATACAGTCATAGTCGTATCAGTCGCGATAATGATTATTAGTTTTGGAGACAATGCAAAAATAATAGAATCCCAACTGAAGTTGTAGATCCCACTATTCTGAGAAAAGATTTGCAACGGATTGAAAAACTGCTTATCAAAAATAGACGTGAATAAAAAATAAAGCCTGAACATGTAACAAGATATCTACGGCTCAACATTGCTACATGTGTTATCACAATTTAATTTCGAAAACCTCTCAGAATGTATGTTAATAATAACTGGGATTTTGAGATTCCCACTATAGAACTTAATTCTTCGAATTTCAAAAATGGTGACTGGAATTTTGAACCAGTGCATTTAGGAACTTGGACTTCAGATTTTATGGATACAGGAGGTTGGAAAGTTATGAACGTAGTTAATTTTCTGATAGCCGTTTTAGTTATTGTCATAATAATGAGAAATCCGTATTTACTAGGATTTGGGACGTTGCCAGTTGTAAAAGCAGCTGATTTTAGTATGATTCTTAATGACATTAGTGGAATTAGTGTTTTATTAATTATTTTTGGATTTTTGATCTGGTGTGGATTTTACTTTTTTTGAAAACATAAAGATACTGTCAAGAAAGGAAATTTATCGATAGATGTAGAAATTAGTACTCAGACTGATGAAAATGAGTCAAAAACGTATAAGAACAAAAAAATTCAGTCAAACATTCCGGAAGAAAGGGTATAGGCCTATATTCTATTTTATAAGTATTTTGAGCTCATAGGTATAAGTTTTCATTAACTGTAGTGCATAGCAGTGTTATGCAACAAATAGCAATTTGTTTTCTTGATTCATGTTATCAAAAATTGACGATTATGTATATGTAGTATTAAGGGTATGAAAGGGATGAATGTATGATTAGTTAAGGTTAGTTAGGAAAGTTTTGTTAAAAAAAAAAGAAAGAGAACATGTTTCTGCTCTTCTTTATTGTTACAGATAAATGGACCCAACCGACTTCGGACGCCTGGAGGACCACTCGTCGCTGTGTCAGACAAAACATCGGGACGATGTTTTTAACGTGGGGGAGTGTCGCGGACGCCACTGCCTATGCCACTGCCACGCGAACGCCACTGCCTATGCCACACGACTTTGCCTAGAACCAGCGACGACGTCTATGCTGACTTAGCACCGGCGTACGGGGTACGGAGGGGTGCCATGATTATGTTACTTGTAAACTTATGTAAAACATGATGTTAGAAATGTACTTCACTTGTTAATTTACCATCTGACAGACAAGTCAATTAAAACTGAATCAAGAATTCTGGCATTTATCTAGACAACACCCTGTATTATTGAGCTCCCCCAAAAGTATGCTGAACCTTAGTTTGAAGCGGAGATTGCCTGACAACAGTGATTTCTTCAATTTAAGTTTGAAACTGCTCACCTCAGTGACTTTGAGTTCTTCGGGAATCCGATTGTAAAGCCGGGTTATCATAAATGAAAATGACGATTGATATTGTGCGGTGTTGTGCAGGGGTGGAGTTAATGAAGATTCAAAGCGCGTATTAAGGTGGTGAACGTATGTGCGGAATGTGATTTTTTGCGCTTGGAGCGCACGAAAAGAAATCCCTATAATGTTCAAAGAACATCGTGCGTTTCGAATTCGAATTCCAGAGCCTAGCCGTTCTATGGATGAAGGAGTTTTGATAAAGTGCTGTTCGACATTTTCTATACTTCCACCTATTCAAGGGTTGCAAGTGGAGAATTTTCTCATCTTTTTTTTTTCACAACAATATCTGAAAAAAGTTCAGAAAGTGTCGGAGAAAAACATTCGAAAAAGTCTGCGTATCTCGAAAACGGCTAGAATACCGAAGTTGATATCCTCTCCCGGTATAATCTGAAGTGCGATCATCTTGAAAATATTTTCATTGAACAGGATTCAATCGATTTACCTTGTATAGATGAATGTCTAATGTGTTGTTGAGAAGGAACACCGTGTATTTTTTTCATCTCTTGGAGCGCTCGAAAGCAAATTCCTATGATGTTCGAAGAATATCGTGCTCACCTGTAGGATGGGTAGGAAGAGGAGGTAGAAGTTGGGATATTCCCCAAATTTTGAAGGTTATAGGTTCTTGAAAATACTTCCATTGGCAGAGAATTGTTTTCGAACACCAAGAGACATGACTCGATGTCAAGAGAACGAGTTTCAATAAAAATAATGATTATAATAATAATAATATTGGAAGGTGTCTGTATTCCGATTCAAGGCGAAAAGACCCTACCTTGCAACTACAGACCGATCGCACTGCTATCTATAATTTCAAAGATCATGGAGAAAGCTATCAACATCGAGCTCATAAAATACCTGGGACATTCTGGTATTGTCAACGATAGGCAATATGGCTTTCGTCATCAGAGATCAACTGGTGACCTGCTCGCTCACGTCTCACATAAATGGCAGCAATCTATTGAAGAATCTGGTGAAACTTTAGCTGTGGCACTTGAAATCTCCAAGGCATTCGATCGAGTCTGGCACCACGGACTCTTCCCCAAGCTTCCATCCTATGGCTTGCCTCCCCAGCTATGTTCTCTGCTAGCTAGTTTTCTCTCAAACAGGTATCTCCATGTAGTGGTCGACGCAGTTCCATCTGACTCTCTCATCATAAATGCTGGTGTTCCGCATGGATCAATTCTAGCACCAACACTATTTCTAATCCATATCAACGAATTGTTTGAAGCATCTCCATGTACAGTACACAGCTTCGCGGATGATAGTACCCTCCATAACGGCTTCTCTTCCTGGGCTCCAATACCAGCCAGGCAAATCAGAAACGACCAAGGGAAAATTGTTTGACAACATAAATATGGACTTGGCAACAATTCCCGAATGGGGGTCCAATTACTTGGTAGATTTCAATGCAAACAAAACACAAGTATGCCTTCTCTATAGAATAGCCGATCTCACTGTGCCCAACATAAGCTTGCCAGGAGTAACGATACCTTTGAAGACATCAATTTCGATGCTTGGTATTACTATCAGCAATAACCTCTCATGAGAAAATCACGTGAGATCAATAATTGCTATCTATTTTACTTCCAGTCAGCTGCTTATGATCTATAAGGCACAGATGTCGTGGAATACTGTTCTTATATCTGGAGTGCAGCACTCAAACAAACCCTGAAACTGTTGGATTCTGTCCGAGAAAGGGCAATTCGTCTCGTGGGTGATGCCTCGCTCACAAACTCACTCACTTCTCTGGAACACCGTAGAAAAGTTGGCAATCTGGCTCTATTCTATAGATATTTCCATGGACGATGCTGTTCTGAAATATCAACAATTTTTCCTTCCTTGGCAGTCCCCGCGAGATTAGCCCGTCGAGTTGAGGCTTCGCACTCCTTCGTGATCACTTTGGAGACCTGCAGAACATCTCTTTTCAGAGACTCGTTTATCCAACGAACAGCGAGGCTCTGGAACACATTGCCAAGGGAGGTGTTAATCGAAGCATATAACCTCCAGAAATTTGAGAAGAACACTAATTCTCACCTTATTTCCCTTGGTTCTCAAGATGTCCTCTGAACATTACAGGATATTCCTTTCCGTGGAAACCAGAACATAAGAACAATCCTTACTGAATATCAATAACTATTGGGAGTGTCTATCTGAGGAAGCATCGTTGGGATGGTCAGCAGTTTTATTTCAACATTCATAGGGAGTCCAGAAATAGCGTTTCATCTTCCAGAAAAATGGAATTTCAACAGTGGGAATAGATCAGGTAGGGTCAGAGAGCATCGGCAATCTTCCAGAACATCTGTTGTGAATTCATCAGTTTCGAATCTTCAATAGTTATTTTGACGTTCAGAAAAATTTTGATATGTGCATCTGTTTTTTTCATTACTGTTATTTCATTCTGAAATATTGATTATTAACGTATTCTGAAATACGTATTGATCATGATGTTGCTTTGTTGAATATTCTTATAAATGAAAATGTTTTCAACAGTGTTATGGAATATTCAGGTCCGTATTTCAAAAATTACTTGATGATGTCCGATATAAGCTTTGAGCGCATCAACAACCACAATAATATGTAGTATATATCGTCGTAATCAGAATAGAGAGGGCTATTCGAATTTGATATGGAAATATCAGGGCCTATCTGAAAAAAATCAGGTTGATAGTTACTCAAAGAGGAAAAGTTGGATCAGAAAATCGATTAGGACAAATCAAAAACACGTTCACTCTTGTCATAACTTCAATCAATCAATCAATCAAATAAGCTTTATTGTCCAAAGTGTTAACTCATTGACAAAGCAGGTTACAATTCAAAAATAATTATTCATAATGATATTCATAATTCGTCATATAGAATGGTAATACTTATAATAACATTGATGATAATAACAATAATGTGAAAAATAAACATAATATATTATATTGTAATATATTATCTCGTCACTATATATATATGAAAACGAACAAACAGACGATATTTGACAAACTACACCAACAAAAACATGAACATAATACTATAATAGTTTCCACATGAAAATATATAAAATATCAGAAGGTATCATTGTAATATTCTGAAATACTATAGTACGCTTTTATTACCAGTAGTTCCTTCAGCTTATGCCTAAAGGCTTTAAGATTCGAAACTTCACGTATCTCTTGTGAAAGATGATTGTAAATTTTTTTGCTTTCATATATAAGCGAATTTTTTGTCAATGTATACAAAGGAATGGGTAATTGTAGATTATTTTTTTGTCTGGTGTTATGAACAATTTCTGGAGCTGAGATACTCGACCCGTACTTTATGTGAATAAGGCACGCAGACTCTATAATAAAGATATTGTACACTGTCTGAATTTTATGTTGGATGAAGAGTTGTTTACAGTGTGCCCGGTTCGCAGCCTTACATAGGTACCGAACAGCTCTCTTCTGTAGAACGAACACTGAGTTCAATAATTGATCTGTGCAAAAACCCCAGTAAGCAATACCGTACGTAATATGCGATTCGAATAAAGAGAAATATGCCATTTTCGCTGAAGATGGCCCAAGCTCATTAGAAATAACTCGGATAGCATAACAGCTAGAAGATAGCTTTCTATTGAGGTTTTTTACGTGCTCTTCAAATTTGAGTCTATTGTCAATCGAAATACCTAAGAATTTACAGTGTGGTTTATTTTCTATATTCTGATTCTCTAGTTGTAAGTCGTCAAAATCGAATCTAATGGTAAGAATATTGGTTTTGTTAGCGTTAAAACATAAGTGATTTGAGTCGCACCAAAGTTTAACTATTTTCAAATCTCTGGTGATCGCTGCCTTCAATTCATTTACATTTCTACTGTGCCATAAAATGATGGTATCGTCTGCAAATATAGTGAATTTTCCTTGTATAGGAAGACTAGAAATATCATTTATATAAAGGAGAAACAGTACAGGACCCAATACTGACCCTTGAGGTACCCCACAATGTATATTCAATGAAGAGGATTTCACCCCATCAATTTTCACAAATTGTTTTCTACCAGTGAGGTATGAAGCAAACCAGTCATTAACAAGACCCCTGAATCCGTAATGATTCAGCTTGGCTAGCAGTATTCCGTGATCGACACAGTCAAATGCTTTTGAGAAGTCACAGAATACTGCTGCTGCAGCTTCTCTATCATTCAAACACAGATAAACCCTTTCTAAAAATTCAAATATAGCCATGTTGGTATTTTTTGATTTCTGAAAACCGAATTGGGAAGGAGATAATATTTTATGTTTTTCTAAAAAGGAAATCATCCTCTTTTTGACGAGCTTTTCTATTATTTTCGATATAGTTGAAAGAAGAGCAATTGGTCTGTAATTTGAAGGTTCATTCGAATCACTAACTTTTGGTAGAGGAATAACTAATGCAATTTTCAAGGAGTCTGGAAATATGCCATTAGCAAATGACAAATTTATCCCTTCTGCCAGTACATGTAAAGCAGTCTCGTGTAGATTCTCGAATAATTTGAGAGAAAGTTCGTCCACACCACAAGAGTGTTTATTCTTTATTTCTGAAAACGTTTCGAGTATTTCTAGGTGGCTAGTTGGAAAAAAATAGAAGTTTTCCTCGATACGCCCATCTTTGAGGTAGTCGAGGGGATCTACTTCTTTACATATGGTTGCTGTTAGTTGGTCCACTATTGTACAGTAGTATTTGTTTAATACATTTGGATCAATACTTATATCTCTGGGTAAAGAATTTGTTTTTCCTCTCAGTTCGTTTATTATTGCCCAGTTTTCTTTAGTTTTGCATTTCCCCCTTTCGATTCTTGATTTATAATACAAGTCTTTAGCTGCTCTGACCACTTTTCGGTAAATTACTCTATACTTGTTTACATACATTAGGAAACTTCCATTGCTCATATTGTATTTTTTAATTGTATTTAGACACCTCATATTCCTAGAAGAAATCTTCATAGCTGATGTTACCCAAGGTTTCTTTGATTTCTGTTTAATTTTTTGTAGAGGAAAGCAATTGTTGAAAAGATATGTCATTATTTGTTGGAATGCTACAAGGGGTTCTGAATGTGATAGCAGATTAATCCAATTCATTTTCTGGGATTGTTGCCTGAAGTGCATGTAATTCTTTTCAGAAAACAATCTGCCGTATTTATATTTTACCGGAGTTCTTAAATTTAAAGGAAAGAATGAGAGTATTGCTTCATGATCAGATAAATCTGTTGAGATTACAGTGCAATTAATAGAATTTTTATTATCATTTGCAAAGTTGGTGCAAACGTTATCAATGATTGCGTTAGTATCTCTCGTTATCCTGGTCGGTGTATTAACATGCATTTCTAGACTGAGAGACAAAAAAAGATTACATAAGGTGATAGTTTCAGACAATTCTGGACGTTCGAAATGAATATTCAGATCACCAACAATTACTATTTTAGAATTTATGGGTAACTGTGCCGTGAGTGTTTCAAAATTTTCAAAAAACAGTGTGAAATTAGAACCGGGCACTCTGTAAGCACAAACAATGTAAAAATTATTCAACTGATTGTGAATAACTGAGAATTCGAATACTCCATCTACAATGAGGTGATCAAACTTTGTAACATTCACAAATTTCAGACCATCTGCAATATCTTTCCTAACCAATAACATTGTGCCTCCATTTGCGCCATATGCATTATGGTTTCGTCTGCAGTATTTTGATACTATTATATAATTTCGAATGTAGCAAGGTTCTTGACAATGTAGCCAGTGTTCAGTTATTGCAAGGAATTCTGGATTATCGTGATCTTCTAGGAGTACTGAAAATTCATCTATTTTATTTCTCATAGATCTAATATTTAACAAAAATAAAGAGATCGTTCTCTGCCTGATACTATTCGAAGGTAATATATTGTTATCGAAATTTACGTGAGGGGCGACATTTTTTGAGCTATGAATAAAAAAGAAGAAGAAGAATTGCGACAAGACAAAGGTTCACTCACAGAAACACTACTGTTTTCATTAATTGACTGATTTTGATAGTTGACATCCATAGTAGATGGTAATGTTATTGTTTGTAGTGTCTTAAGAGCTAACTTACATGATTTCTTAACAGATGAGAAATAATTTACCAGTTCGTCGTAGATTATACCTTTACTGCCTTTTTGTTTGATATCTGTGTAGAGACTAAGTGAACAATTTGTGTGCTTCTTTGTAAATGCATCAACCCTATTACAGAGTATTTTCGAAAGTATATTATCTTCAGATGTGTTGATTTCAGTTAAAAGCACAACATTTATTAATCTACTAATACCTAATATATTTTTCAAAGCTAGATTCAAAGTTTTTTTGTTGCTCACATTATTTGTGTTGAACATAATGATAACTACATCGTTTTCGTCGAATTGTAATGTGTCAAGAAAAATGTTTTTTGTCAAATCACATAGCTCAGTGCTAGGAAGAATTTTTTCATCTACCGTATATAAAAGATTAACATTACTGATGGTTTTCAGAACTTTGGTGAAGCCAACTCCATATTGATCACCATAGACTAAAACTTTCCTTTTAAAACTTTGAGTACGTAAGTGCTCACCAGCTATCTCGTTTTGGAGAACCTGATCATTTCGCTTCTCAGCAGCCTCAGATGCAGGTTCTTTTGGTTTTTCAGAATTTCCTTTTTCTTCATTCGAATTGGAAGGTTCTAAGCCGATATCACTTGGGATATGTTCCTCGATTAATTCTGAAACGAATTGGTGTTTCTCCTCCTGCTGAGTCGAGCGTTGTAACTTCATCTTCAGAGTCATCTTCCTATTGAGGATCTTATTTTTATTGATACCTTTCATTCTTGCTTCCTTCCTCAGTATCTTTTTAAGTTTGAATAATTTATGTTTTAATCTCTCCAACTTCTGGATATATTTTTTATTTTCTGAAGAAATCGATTCAATTGTAGATTTCATACCATCCATTACGCGATCCATTTTAATTTCTTCATTTTTTATACAGTCGTAGTCTTGCTTATATTTCAATAACTCTTGCTTTATTTTTATTTCGTTTTCTTTAAGGTCAAATAGTTCACGTTTCAAGAAGTGTATTTCCTTCGTAGATGAGATTATCTCTTTTGTAACGCCACTGGTAAAATTTAATTCACTATCAGTGATGGTTTGTGTGCCTTCTTCTTTACTAGTTTTTTGTTGCTCGGTATTTTCTAGCAGCTGTTTTTGAAGTTCATCTATCCGACGGGTTTGTTGTTGCAAGATTGAATTTAATTCGGTCTCCATTGACAATGAATCATTTAAAAATGCATCGTGATCGTGAATTAGTTTTTTAATATGTTGGGATTTTTGTTGATTATCCTTCAATAGTTCAACCAGTAGATTGTCACCATCTTCGTTATTTCCAGTTACACTTTCGGCAGTTTCTGCCAAGTTGCTGTTTGCTATACAGGTGCGACACTTTATTACATGTGCCCTTAAAAACTTCGCACCATTTAGATTTCTTCTGCAACATTTATGAACAAAACTGAAACACTGCTCACAAACATAATAGCCGGGATTCACTTTTTTTTTGCAACATATAAATGGATAATTCGTGTTTTCGTTTATACACTCTGAGTGATCGACTTGACCGCCCGACGCCATTATTTTCCTTCTTGATAATGAATATTATATATATAAATATTGAATTTAGAATTGAAAACCTCAGTTTGTTCGAAACAACTCAAAAACGAAAAATCATATTAGAGATTAGTGGAGTTTAGGTTTCTCTTTGCTGGTAAATGCTCAAAGACAGAGTTGGAATGAGTTTTAGAGGTTTTTGCGAGTTGGTTATCAAGATGAAAAATCGAGTCGGTATATGATGTCGTCAGAGTTAGTGCACAAGGTCCTATTGCTACTGCGCATGCTGCTGATGGTTTCAGATTTTTCATCATGTGAAATTAAACCGAACAATCTTGTTATTCTCAAAGGAGATGTGTATTGAAAAGAAACAACCATTCCTAATACATTTTCTGTAATCTCAAACATATCAACTTTAATTCGATAAAATAATCAGTATCAACAGTATTTAACGCTAAATCTGCAACAATATAGCTACTCCAGCTAACACCCACTTCAGCGCCTTTTCCTTGGTTTTCAAATTGAATGTCCACACGAAAGTCGGGCCTCTCATCCTCGTTTTATACACAGGACAGTCGTACATGTTCCTCAGGTCTTGTTTGTCCTGCGTGATTGCTTTGATGAAGATAACGGGAACCACTGGGAAGAGCTCTTTCAATTTCGAGTCTGCCAAGCTATTCAATTGAATGTCCCACCTATCAATAAAAAAATATTGCATTATAATTCCGTTGTATTAGGATGACTCTCCCTTTCCGATCTGAATTACATTTTGATTTTGACATTCATAGACACGGAAGTGTATATACAGAATGTTTCGAAAAAGTTGACCCCCTTGTCAAGGTAGGTGAAACACTCCAAGAAATATCGAAACAGCATCCATTCTCTAAGGACAAAGTGTTGAAAAATAGTATATTGTGTTACAAGGGCAGGAAATGAGCTTTAGCAGCCTGAGGCTATTACCATCACGGGCCAAGCAAGGCAGCTAGTAAATATGGGCTGCTAAAGCGTTTTCTAGCCTATACCATAATTAAAGGAGGAAGGAAAGCTCAAAGTCATCTCCACAACTTTAATATGAAGTTTATTCAACGGGACATGTTTCGAACTTATAAAAGTCCATCTTCAGCCGTATTTGAGAAATTACTAAAAGTAAAGACATTTGAAAATATACAAAATGTTATAAAAATTGTTTTTTGACTTACATGGAGGTGAAACATTGTTTGTTTTAACAATGATGTCGATGTCTCTCATCATAATGTCATTGATGAAGAATAAATAAATTGAGGAATAAACGGGTTTTCATTAAAAATGAAGGGCCCCGTGCCCTGAGAACGCGCACTTATGAATCAATCATTGATTCATAAGTGCGCGTGAAAACCCGTTTATTCCTCTTCGTCTTACCGAATCATGAGCACAATACACGACGCAAACACCAACATATCATCCCGAAAATGAATAAATCCATAGGTCAGCGCTCATACAGCTACATGGCCCCAAAAATGTTCAACACTCTCCCTATAGAAATGAGAGATATAGTGGATAAACATTCGTTCAAGAAAGCTTTGAAATCATTTATCAATGAGAAAGATCGAAATATCATAAATGATTATTTCAAGTGAGTTCCTTATAATTATTATAATTTTCTATTTATTCCAAATTATATGTATATATACACGTATGTTTGCTTATTCGCTTTATAAGCTTGTAAATCGCTTGTGTTTGTGTTTGAGACACACATTTTGAATTTAAGTTAAGATTATTATTTAGATATTTTAAATTGTTTTGAATATATTATATTTAACTATATAAATCAACTTCTCGAAACAAGTGATTCATCACTTATTGAGTATTGTTATTTATTTATTTACTACATTTTCTATCATTTAGGCATATCCATTGTATTTCTTTCTGTAAATGAATAAATGCATTATTATTATTATTATTATTATTCCTCAATTTATTTATTCTTCATCAATGACATTATGATGAGAGACATCGACATCATTGTTAAAACAAACAATGTTTCACCTCCATGTAAGTCAAAAAACAATTTTTATAACATTTTGTATATTTTCAAATGTCTTTACTTTTAGTAATTTCTTAAATACGGCTGAAGATGGACTTTTATAAGTTCGAAACATGTCCCGTTGAATAAACTTCATATTAAAGTTGTGGAGATGACTTTGAGGTTTCCTTCCTCCTTTAAAAATTCCACTCCACTTTGAGCAAACATGGACTTCTACCAGAGATTATACCATAATTGTTTTCTCGATTCCGAACTTCGATTGATTCCGAACTTCGATTCACACTGACGTTCAACGATAATCAATGTGATCGAAACGTCAAAATACGCATCACGCAATTGACAGTCAGATGTGTCAAGATAGGTAATAACTACAAAATCACGGGACGATATACATCACTTTCGGTAAAATTTTCACTGTTGATATGATTCATTATCATATATGGTAGGCGAAAAGAGATTTTTTCACACCGTTTTTTCAATTATGTCGAAACTACTGGTAACATGGCATTGATGCGTTCTGGACATTTGGGGATAGATCTTCCAATCCATATTCGTTCTTAACTTTGACATCATTCGATTTCACACCAGAATATACTCTTGGTAAAAGTCGATAATGTGTAATACCGTTTTCAGAATATTTTAATTTGAACATGATGAAATTGATAAATGTTGTAATATATATCTAATATGTAGAGGAACATGTGAATAACAAATAAACAGTTAGCAGTTGATCAACTACAGAATATTGAGACAGTCAATTATATTGAACTTGGAGATCTTTATTATTTTGGATATAACCGATGAAATGGATTTGACTGAAAACATGGATTACAAAATTTCGTTGTATCATAAAAAGAAAGTTCATGCTACAGTGATAGAATCACGTCAAGAGTTGCATGACAAATTTGAACATTATATCAACTAAATGACCTGAGAGCTGATCCTCACCTGTTCAGGTGAATAATGCAATTTCGAATAAAAAAAAATAGCATCGAGTATTCGTGGAAACGGAGCACATTTCGAACACTTACTAACTGATTTATCATTTAATGTTTTCAATGAAATATATCTCAATTTTATACCTGTCATCCTGTATTCAGTCAATGACTCTTGCACAAGAATAATGATATTGTTTCTGAATTCGAATAAATAGGTTATTGATCCTAATAATACTCATTCTATACCAGCATCAGCTATCACCGACTTTATTATTTTCATATCAGAATATTTCTCTCTAGCTACGTGATCTTAGAGGGTTATGCTTGACAGCAAGAGGGTGACCTGAATACTACACACCGTAGCACGGTTGTAGCAAAGAAAACAATGTATTTCTGGTTTGAAAAAAATTGGTATTGTTTAAGTGATTAAAAACAGTGGATACAGTGATCAATGATGAAAAGAAGTTCCAAGTGAAGTGAATAAACTAGAGTGACTCAATGGCTACACCCTTTTAGTGGAAATCCTACATCCCTGGATCTAACCATCAGAGTAGCTAGAGATGGTTACGGGGGCTGTACGAGGTAACGAAACAATTTTTAATATATGAAAAGAATATGCGTACTTACAATGCCCAAATAATTTTTACTCCGGCAGATGAGGAGATGCGTCTCTCTGGTACCATGGGTAAGGGATGCTAGCGTTGGCGACCGTTACTCTACGAGAGTGGTGATCTCAAAAAACAACCGTACTCACTAGGTATCGACCGACTATCGACTCTCCTACATTCTGTCCCGAAAAATCAATTCTTATATTGTTTTATAGCCGATACTTGTTGGGTTAGCAAAATCAGCAATAATCGTATCGACCGAGTTCGTTACCTCACAGATGAACTTTCAAGTTCAAGGAATTCTGCCTGAAAATCTCACTTCAGTTTCAGTCTGTCAGATATGAGCTGGGTCGTTCGAATTACGTACATGTGAATGACTTTGATTATTATCTACTGAGGACTTATATTTTCTTCGATGGATATTTCCTAATGAATTGAATAGTATACCAGGTGTGACGATATTCCGGAAACGGTACACTGTATTGGTGTTGAATTGAATGATGTTCAAGATCACATTAAATCTGGCCTTAGAAAACTAACCTCAAAAAAGTTATGTTCAAAATTACTAGGTACGAACCATGTTACTAGAACCCCTCATTAGAGTAAGATGAAAATGAATTCATGCGAGTTGTCAGCTTTCAGAACATATCCATACAAATTGTCATCACAATGTTGTCAGTAGTTTTGGAATGATCGTAAAAAATTTATAAATTTTGTTTTGAACCCTGTATCTAGAAAATGGATGTCGTTACATCTTCTTAATGAGCGAACTCAACTCGTTTTGTAGAAAATAGAATTCAAAAAAACAAATTGAAATATTTTTAGTTGGCAAAGTTTTTCATACTGTGAACGAGTTTACGTGTACGTGATATTCCAATTTGCTATATACACTCATTAGTTTGTAGGTTTTTTAGTTTTTTTGTGGTATTTGACTATTCCTATACAATGTTTGTGTTCAGGTATGGAGAATAAATCATTTGTTCGATTGATTGATATTCCTTGATATGGGAGAGAACTACGAGGATCCGGGATTACTTCTGTAGTGTTTATCAAACAATGTAAATAGGTGACACGAAGAGATGCGATCGCTTGTTTATAATTATGATCCGTCTGAAAATCACAAATTGATATGAAGATTTCAATTCAAATATGCTAACACCGCTCTGTGTGAAAGACTCGGGAAAGAACTCGAAATGTCATCAGTTGATCAACATCATACCTAGCTCCTTCCATGAAAAGCCCATAAACATAAGCTCCCTCTCTGGGAGCCGCATTGAAATCCTCCTTCTGTTTCTTTGTCACATCCGTCATCAGACACATTTTGTCCAGAGGCCACTCATTTTTTCGTGCAGTTTGCTGCATGATTGCCGTCAGGAATGACTGTGGATTAAAGAATCCACCTAGCCATACTGTTGCCGGCATGGAGAAATCTGTTGTCCATCCCTCTAGCTCTTTGATCCTCAAAGACAGGTCTCCCACCCATTGGGCCAGAGGTAGTAGGCTGGGGTACGCTTTAGCCGACCAAGAGTCGGCAACTTGGTCCATGAATATGGACTGTTCGAGGCTCTCCATATCTGAAGTGATGGTCAACTCACCTTTCAATCCTGTCGAGAATAAAGACGTATTATAATTCTGTGAATTGGAGTTTGGACCTGAAATAGTGTCAAAAAATTCTTAGACATTGCATACGTAGAATTCAATCGTGTAACGAATTTTTCATGATCTGGATCTATCATGGATCAATATAGGGTTTTGTGGACTATGAAGAATAAGAAGTATGTTTATTCCTCAATCTCAATGATGTTAATTTTTTGGGATAGTATTTGAAATTCGAAAAGTTCAAGCAAGTGACTCGTACCTTCACAGTGTGCTGCGGAAATATCCGAGATCATCATGCTCGGAATGGACACATACATACCTCATTCTTCGAAAAGATCATCACCATCAAGACCCTGGTTCAACAAAAACTGTTCTAGAACTGTTGCCTTGTAACAAACAGCCTACCATCGCTGGCGCAAAAACTCTAACCTCGCGACTAGAGCAGAATACGTTGATGAAAGAAATAACTGCAGCCAAAGAATAGATGCTTCGGAAGAAACATAGAATGCCAAGATAAGATCAAAACTCATAGATTGTCCCAATGGCTCCCGTTCGTTTTGGTCCCTTGCTAAAGCGGTCGGAAGAGATTTCACTAATAGTTCATTCCCACCACTGTCCAAATCCGACGGCACATTAGCAACAACATCGCAGGAGAAAGCAAATATTCTCGCAGATATTTTCGCAGCAAACTCTACTTTAGGTTCCCAAGGAAGAGTGCTGCCAGACCATACACCCGTTGAGAGTCGAATGCCCAAAATCGTCTTCCGTCAACAGTCAACGCACTATCAGACGAATTTTGCTTGGTCTCAAAACGAATGAGGCTAACGGTCCTGATAGAATTCTACCCATAATCCTTAAAAAATGTGCACCAGAATTAACACAGATTCTCTGCAAGTTTTTTACCGTCTCGTACAGGTCGGGTATTTTTTCATCATGCTGGAAGACAGCTAGAGTCCAACCAATCCCCAAAAAAGGGAACAAGAACCTGCCCGCCAACTACAGGCCCATTGCCCTGTCATCAGTTATCTCCAAAGTGATGGAGAAAGCCATCAATATTGAGCTTATCAAATTTCTGGAGAGCTCGGGAATCATCAATGATAGACAATACGGCTTTCGATACCAAAGATCTACTGGAGATCTACTTGCCTACGTCACCCATTTATGGCAAGCTACATTAGAAAAACACAGGGCATCTCAAGCTGTCGCGTTGGACATATCGAAAGCATTTGACCGTGTTTGGCACGAAGGACTCCTACCAAAACAACCATCATACGGCTTACCACCTCAGTTATGCCATCTCTTATCGAGTTTTGTTTCAGGCAGATCGCTTCATGTGGTGGTGAACGGTGTATCGTCTGATACAATTGACATCAATTCCGGCGTTCCACAAGGATCAATTTTTGCACCAACATTATCCCTTCTTCATATCAATGATCAGTTGGGAGTACCAACTTGCCTCATCCACAGCATTGCTGATGATAGTACCCTCCATACTGCGTTCTCTTCCAGAATTCCCATTTCTTCCCAGGAAACGAAAAACTCACGGCGCAGGCAGGTCAATTCTGTCAATGGAGACCTTGCTGAAATCACAGCCTAGGAAACCAACAACCTAATTGAATTCAACGCCACCAAAATTCAAGCCTGTATTTTCTCTAGAAAGGCGAAACTTAGTATGCCCGACATTGTAATGTCTGGCACCACCCCCACCAAGCCCACCATATCAATGCTCGGTATTTCCATCAGCAACACTCTTTCATGGAATAATCATGTCAGATTCATCGCAAAAGCTGCTTCACAAAAACTCGGATTCTTGTTCCGTGCGAAAAGCTACTTTACACCTCAACAGCTCCTCATGATCTACAAAGCGCAGATAAGGCCTATTCTAGAATACTGTTCCCACACAAGGGCAGCACCGAAACATACGCTAATGCTCTTAGATTCCATCCAGAGAAGTGCCATCCGCCTGGTGGGTGACGCCACACTCACTCACTCTTTGACATCATTGGAACACCGTAGAAAGGTCGGCGACCTTTCACTTTTCTATCGATACTTCCACGGAAAATGTTCTTTGGAAATCTCTGCTATCATCCCTTCACTAGCAATACCAGTCAGACGAACTAGACAAGCCCAGTCAGCACATCCTCTCGTTGTTAACCCCGAAAGATGTCGAACAGCACTTCATCAAAACTCCTTCATCCATAGAACGGCTAGGGTCTGGAATTCTTCGCCTGAGGAAGTATTCCCAACAACATATTATAATCTCCAGAAGTTCAAAAAAAATTCCAATACCTACCTCCTATCCCTATCTTTCATGCCATAGTTTGAAATTGAGAAAGACTTACACCAATGAAAAATATGTTGAAGAAAGTAGAATGGTTACCGATCAATCATTCCCTCCTCTACCAAACATTGATCTTGAATTTTCAATATAAAAAATAGAATTTCCCCAACATATATCGTTTTTAATTGTTCATTTTTCGAACTCATTTTCATATCGACCTCACACAAGCAAAATTTGTGAGGTGAGTACATCCAAATTCAATTCTTATAACAGCAGATTGGAATGACACATGATTTAGACGCATTTTCAGAAGAAGATTCACAAAACAGACCATTGAAAAAAATATTCAATCAGATGAAATGCAGAAGAAAATCATCATAGCCAAACTACGTAATAGAGTCGAGAATTTGAGAACGAAGCAGAGGATATCAAGTAAATTGCAACGTGATATAATATCAATGAATGGCGTTTTCAATACCAACCGAATTCAAAATTCATCATTCGAATGTAATACATGAAATTCATTTTTTCAATAAAATTTTTTGTTGTATGAAGTATTAACATTATTTTGGCTCACTTTATCAGCCGTTTCATTCTCGACATGACCTTCCCAGACACTCTGTTTATATTAACCATGTCATACAGATATAATAGAAGATTGTTACTCATTAAATATAATGTACCTTTGATAACAATATTTATTGAGAAATGGGTAGCAGCTTAGGAATCGTAGCAATGAATTACATATAATCGTTATTATATCAAGAGAGGCAGCAACATGGATTCAAACATCTCCTGTTCATGAACTTATTTATATCTGCAACGTTCAGGAGGAGCAGGGTGGAATTTTTGGAATTGAACTCGATTGCTGGAATCATTAAGGAAGCAGCAGCGATATTTCACAACCTATTCTCCCCTCAGAGCGAGGTTAGGGATGCTGGGAAGATGTGCTTGCTCTAATGGAATGGTGCAACAGCAAGGGCAGACTTCCCTGAAGCAGTCAAGTCAGGAGCAAATAATGAGCCTGATATCAGCAAGAGCAACTGAACGTACCTACCACCAAGTTCAACAATGACTCAGGGATGAGCTGCCTTCCCAACAGTAAGGTTGAAAACATGTAGGAAACACCCTGGAGAGGTCCTATTCAAAACGATAATTTGCCAATGCTCCAACATAATTGTAGTGGGGGCAAATGTGGATGCCAGAAAACAATGCTGCACTTTTTCACGCCGTGCCTCTACTGCCAAGGAAAATGCCTCAACAACATGCCTGCTGATGTGGACGACGACGACGACGATGATGGCGTTACGTAGAGTCTTTTGAGTAATAACTTCCAACACTCATGATGTGGTTGCAATGAACGAGGAACCCTTTCCAGAAGACTTACTCACTGCCAAAGGAGATGAAGACGAGAATTCAGAGGAAGTGGAGTGTTTGAAATGTTTGAGTTATTGAGAGTGATAACAGTGAGAACAAAATAACTCAGCATGTGAATATGTGACTTTTTCAATAAGTTATAATACAATTTCCTACTTCTCAAGTTACAATCATGTCGTCTACTTCATGAAATAACCTATTTTTGAGTGTGGTTAACTATCAGTGTATTTTTCTACATATTCAGAGCTGTAACAATAGTAAATTACATAAGAGTTGTAAAACGCATATTACGCATGAAGTGGTGAGAGTTACACACAAGTGCGTAATCCACCACTCAAGAAATGTTTCATATCTTTCCTATGCCTACACCATACTTCCTCCAGAATAGTACAGATGAAGTATTGAGACTCAAATATCGAGCTAACTACATGGAAAGGTACAACTCACCATTTTTCTCGTATTCGTTCATTGGTGAATGGCATAATAAACCATTTTCTTCGATTTGAACTGAAAAGGAGTCGTTTTCCATATCTTTACAACTTTATTGATAACAGAAAACACATTCGATGAACATATGAAATAATTAGCAACATACATACTAATCATCTTATTGTGTCAGTAGGTGAAACGTTAACTTCAAGAGCTAATTTTAGAACAAAAATGGATGACTTTCGACTCGATTGCAGAAAAACGCTATTTTTCGATGGAATATCTTTATCAACAGTGGATGGCTCACCTAAATCTAGTTCATGTAGAGACCTCTTCATTTCTGAAGTCAGAGTATTCATTCTGTCACATTCTTGAAACGCTACTATTATGTATGGGGATCTGTCTTCAACCTTAGCCATCATTTCTTGTACGGGAAACCTTTCTGGCAATTTGTCCATGATTTCTTCAAGAGCACTCCTAACCTGTAATGAAAACATTGTTTTATACAGGGTGTTACATAATTGAATGTCAATATTTGGGGACGCAATTCTTGGGCCCATTCTAAGAAGAAAGTTTCATATGAACGTATGACCTAAACATCCTAACTTTTGAGATACAGGGTGGTGAAGTTCTCCAAAATTAATAGTTTTTTATTAATATCTGTAATACCACTTCAGATATTCTGATGAAATTTGGCATACATGTACTATGTATCAAGAGGCATCAGTTAGCGTACCACATTTTTTGTTGTTGCCACCAGTGGCGTTCGTATGGAATTTCACATACCTATTTTGGCAGACATTGATGGTACGCCACTGATTAATCTCCAAATTGAAATCATTCCTGAAATTCCCGATCATTTCTAAGCAAATTTGATCACTACAATTTTTTCAATCTGATGCACGGTTTTCGCTTAAAAATAAAAAGCTTTTCACTACATGATTATAGTAATATTGTTAATATGATAATATCACAATGCAGAGAAATAGTTTTTATTTTTAAGATCAAATTTCAGAAATACAATTCATAGTTCATGAACTTTGTATTCGTATTTGGTATTTTCGAATTATAACTTCTCATTGTAGTAGGCTATATTAATTTTCGAGAATTTTACCACCCTGTATCTCCAAAGTTGGGACGTTTAGGTCATACGTTCATATGAAACTTTCTTCTTAGAATGAGCCCAAGAATCGCCTCCTCGAATATTGACATTCAATTATGAAACACCCTGTATATCAGGGTGATCAAGTTTTAATGACTTATTCTTAAGGGATCGAAAAACACGGGTATTTGTGACTATAAACAAGAATAGGCCAGACGTATTATGTAACAGTCGCAATTGCAATAATTATTGCAGTCAACTTTTTCATATGTGGTTTAGGTTCTGTTCAAAAATATTCGTCCAAATTTGCAGCACTCTAAAATGTACGCGGGAAAAGGTTATTGCCTAACGACTCCAGAATTCATTCTTTTTTTTTAATTTTTACGCAAAAAAACCACATGCGAATGCCCTGACGAGGAAGGTCACTATTACTACATTTCAAGTTTGCACAATTCATGACTGTTTCAGCTCTAATCCGGTGTACTTTGTCTGATAGTTCGCAAAATTCGCTTTTTTCCTCCAAGAAGTTTAAAAATGGAAATTGGTCCATTTGCAACCGCAATATAGAGTATAATGATGTAGTTACATAAAAATTAATGTGAGATGAAGTGAAAGCAAATAAAAGTACCTTCATTTCGTGGAAAACGATAAAATTAGTTGAATTATTCTTCATGTGTTCAAGGAAGAAAAATATTTATAAAAACGATCATTATATAATATTATTAATGTTCCACATGTCATTAGGCGTACCACCACTGTTGGTCTCAACTTCACCTATGCGGTCTCTTTGGAATCCTATAAGTATCAATAACAACTTCGATGTCGATGGGGAGGTTGATGTCCATTTGAAGAGCACGACAGAAATCAAACACTTCCTGAATAGCATCGGGGTCGTAATGAGTATTTTCTACATCCTCGATTAGTTTGACATTCGAGCACTCACTGTGCTCACAATATTTGCAAAGTATAGTACACTTCATACCCGCCATCCTAGAAGAGCAAGACCCAGAACAACCTCTCTTGCACTTTCTGGATAAGCTTTCAGAAGTAGTTGTGGGGTAGACGGATTTCATAGGTGGTATCAAACCCGAGTATGTTTGATGCCATGCCCAACACTATCCCCATGAATCAGTAGGGGTCTTGTGTACCTCATCTACTTCTGAACCTGGTGGTAGCTACTGAATGAATAAAACTTGGCTGCGTCTTTTGTAGGTGGATGGTGAACTAAATAATTCATTTTTTGGCTGACCAAGGTCCTCACAAATGAGGTATAGCGCATAGCGTAGAGAGCTTCTTGGCCATTTCCGCCAAACAGAGCAATAAATAATGCCTTGTCTGCACTATCAGTTTCCTCTGGAAAGAAATCATGCTACAGGAAAACTTTCAACTGTTGAACAAGGCTCAACTTCATTCCACATTAATTTTTGCGTGAATACTACATTGTATCTGAATAATTTCTCAAAAATTGTCCGTTTTCATTCTACAACACTCTGGAGAGAATAGCAAGTTAGGTAAATCCAACTCAGGTCAGAATCAATATGGCGGCTGGTTGACACCAAACAAGAAATCGACAAAATCAAGTTGATGGAACAATAATTGTAAAGTTACTGTTCGTGATTTCCTGTGATTATATGACCTGTTCTGCCATCACGAATTAGCGGAAAAAAACGATGTATCACACATAAATCATTCAATTGGGTGCATAGTATGACAGGTCATTGGATTGTTTGATCACAGCTCAAAATGTCGAAAATTTTGTAAACTTGGAAGTAATACATAGTGATATTTCCCGTCAAAGGCGTCGCATGTGTTTTTTCGCATAAAACTAATATAATTGAAGAAGTATAGTGGTTTTCCAAAAATATCTCAACCCTCATACATTCTGAAGTGTTGCAAATCTTGACAAATACTATATGGAGTGACTGAAATAACAGATCAAAAGGGCATGTTTATTACAAATATTATTGAAATTTCAGCTAATTTTTGATAATTGTGTTGATATCAGTTGTGGTCAGTAAATTTCCATTCTCGAAACGGCCCATGAAAATCTGATCATGATGAAGTTGAGGATCCCAAGGTTCAGCTTGGATAAGAATAATTGTCAATGTGGATGAAAAAACCCAATCTGAAAGATTGATAAACTCCAGGCACAATACTAATAAACATGACAGAGAACATGGAACAGAAAGATCAAGTGACAGAAGTTCACAAAAATCATCATACTAGGAAAGACAGTACGATGGAGAAAAGGAAGAAGATATAATGTTGGAAAAAAGGGGATAGTTATGAGAAAAATTTGCTGTCTTCAGAGTTCAAACATCAGCGAAAGACAAGAAAAAGATCAAGATAATCACAAAGAACGAAAATTATGATTGCATTCAAAATTTGTGTTATCATCAGGATAACAAGAATTTGGATTTTATTACAGAATTTCGAGAAGATTGGGCCTTTTACCTATATTGAAAATATGAAGGGTTTTGAAGTTGAAAATACTGAAAAAATCATGTGGATCGATTTTATAACCAGCATAATAATTCTGAATGAAATTTCGTGAAAAATCTGTTAAGTTGAGTAAAACGAATATCAAGACATTAACCTGTTTTGTCATTCTGAAGCACAATACCATCATCACATTCGAGATTGTGAACACCAGATTTTTTGTTCATAACGGTTTCATCTCTGGAATGTGTTCGTCTACAAGCATTCATAGATTTCGAAGGTGATCATTGGAAATGAACATGAATGCTCACAGTACATTAGTCAGAAGGACAATATGTTCTGAATACTATCGATATCAAAAGAGAGGAGAGATTTCAATAGAGGATATAAAGATAGTCACACCTTTTCTTCCCTCGACATCCCTGCTCCAGCTGCTGCACCTGCATCTCTTGGTTGCATCTCGAAAATCGTCCTGAACATGACCTCGGAAGTATTTGCGAGAAAGCCAATCTCGGCGTTGGGGTGTAGCCCATACAAGTAGGGACTCTCAGGCGGCAGTCTGTCGTCGATGTAGCGATGGTAGCCCAAGTAGTCAGTGTTGGGAGGCGCCTGGAAACCGTTAGCATACTGAAGCTCACCCTCGACGAGTTCCGGTTGCATGTAGCTGAGAAGATAACTGCGACATAGCCTGCGATCCCAGTCGTCGGTGATGTGACCGCCGTACATGATTTCTCCAAAGAGGTAGCGTAAGTCTTCCCATGGAACCTGCAGATATAAATATTCACTTCATCAACTGACATTCATTTGAAAAAAGCAATATACTCTTCTGAACAAACTGAATAAATCATCCCTATTTCAGATATTTTTTGACAACCTGTATCTTTGTTGATCGATTTTTTCTGGTTGTATCAATTTTACCGAATCCAAGGCAATATATGATAACGAGCGGAAATAAGCAGAACAAAACTAACATTACATGTAAAGTAGAACTATCAAGCTATGGTACCTATAAGTTTCGGTTGCTGCATGGTCCCAGTAATATTACCTCTAATCTTAAGTCAGTCACATCATTATACACATAACTTCATTTTGAGTCGTTCAAAGAATTCGAAAATTCGCAAATTATCAATTTGATCTTCAATGTGCTTAGCTTTGCATTTTTCGATTTTTTTCCTCAGGGAATTGAAAACACTATTGTAAATCATACAAAATGGAAATATAGAGAATGAAGAATAGAAGGAAATTGCAGAAATGTTTATGAAAAAACATGCACAAACGTTGATTGAAAATATGGTCTCTTCGATACAATATAAACAGCCTCCTTTTCTTCTTTCAATATCGGACTACCGCGATATCTTTTCGATATCGATGATTCGTCAGAAACTATTTTATGAGTATGAGGCTCTCACTAGCCTCTAGTATGCATGAATGCTGATGATTCATAGCAATTCACATCGAAAGCAATACTAAAATGTTGAGTGAAAACAGAACATTGCAGATCAAATTTTGTCGAAAACTTCGGCAGACAATATTGCTCTCTGCCCTGTTACAAGCTTCACGAAAATAAATTCTGTCACATCTACCAATGAGACAGGCCATGGAGTTTCGTATTATAATTGTAGTTTCGCACTAGTGCTGAAAGTGATTTACTTTTAACACCAGTGTCATAAACTGACATTTCAGACAATGACAACATGCGTCAAAAATTATACTTTTACTGACGTTTGTAGAAAAAATATATTATTAAAATAATGTATATAGCAAAACAACGTTTGCGAGGTCTTCTAGGCTCTAGATATAGGAAATATGTATTGTTTGTGAAAAAACAGGTTAATGGACGAATATGGAGAATGTAAATCTCAGCGTACGCGATTATATCAGTAATAAAAGTAAACTCTCAAGTCAGAGTTGACAATATTTTCTATTTATATTGACAACTCTAATTCAGAATTGAAACAGCTATACATGGTAATAATCACATATAATGTGCAACTGAATATTCTACTTATTTTTTTTCATAAAACAGTGTACTGGGTTATAAAATACCTCACCCTCTAACTACTTTATATTTGACAGTGGAAAAAATTCAAAAACAGACTCACAAGAGCTATTTTCCTCTTACCGAAATATAAAAAACGTTCTCACTATCTGGACAGTTATACAGGACGCAAAAAAGTGTATTAATTTCAAATGGAACACCCTTATATATTTTCTAGCCATCGGCAAGACTTTTCGAAGAGCTTTCCGAAAATACAGCAGTTATATCCATCTCCTTCATTTCTCAATTAATGGTCTTCCGAAACTGACACTTTGATCGATTTTTGAACGGTTTTTTGAGAATACGTCATGACAATGATTACTAATTAGGGTATATTCGCTATAAAGCTTTCTCATTCAATTCTCATTGGCGGTGATCACTGAAAATTGATAATGTAATTATCGACAAGACCTACTTTCGAAAATCATTCAATATCGATCAAACTTTGTTACTTTTGGAACCCCATATTTTGAAAAATACAAAAAATGAAGATATAGAGTACGGTATTTTCGAAAATATTCTCAAGAGACCTTTCCGATGTTGAGGATATATAGGGTGTTGCATTCGAAATTCAAACGATCTTTACTGTTTTTTGAATATTTCAGCAGATAGTGACAAGGTATCTTTTCATTAGGGAAAGAAAAAAAATACCCTTCAAGGCAATTTTCCCTTTCTTTCTTCTACTGTCAAAAATCGGAGAATTATAGGGAGTGCTAGTTTATAACGTGTTACTCACTACAGAATGTAGAATATTTACAATTGCAAGTATTGAAATGCTTATGGCGAAATGCGAAACGCCTCACAGTGTCGAGCTGGATTAAATCCAGTAACCACTCCCCACAACAAAACAAGGAAACAGGATAACTTCTGAGAATATATCAAAAACAACTCGAGACTCTAACTTCCCCAAGAAATCCTTTCAGAGGACTATCTGATCGTTTTATCACACCCTCCATTTGGGGCGTGATAAATCAACATCACAATCCTCAGAAACATCTCGTAATGAATATTTCTGTGTGCCAGTAATAAGGAATAATTTCCGCTACATCTCTTGACTTTGAGGAAGGAAAACTGTTTAATCCGATAAGATCTGAACGATTTATCGATGTTTCGAATGCGGACACTACACAGAAAGAGAAATACATCTGAAAAGGTCTGAGATGACGAATGAGAGGTCCAAGATATTGCTAATATTACAGCCTGGGAAAACAATCTGGTTGAATTCAACATCAACAAAACTCAAGCCTACGGCTCCTCTAGGAAGGCAGAACACGGTATGCCTGATATAACAAAGTCTGGTACCACCATTCCCAACGAGTCCACTTTATCTTATGCTCAGTATTCTTATCAATACTCTTTCATGAGAAAATCAAGTTTGATCCATCGCGAAAGTCGCTTATAAAATCCACTGATTTTTGTTCCGTGCGAAAATCTACTTTACACCTCAACAGCATCTCATGATCTAGAAAGCACAGATACGTCCAGTTTTGGAATACTCTTCTCACTTATGGGGTTCGACATCCAAACATACATCAGCGTATTCACTGCTTCCATCTGGAAAAGAGCCATTTGCCTGGTGGTGATGACACACTCACTAGTTCTTCGACTTCATCAGAACACCGTAGAAAAGTAGGCGACCTCTCACTTTCCTATAGATACTTCCATAAGAAATTCTGCTCAGAAATCTCTGCTATCATTCTATTACTAGCAATACCACGGACTCTACAAGCCCAGTCAGCACATCCATTCGTTGAGCTCTACAATTCTTTGGCGATAGAAGTATTTCCACAAACTCCCAAATGTTCAGAAATACTCTCAATACCTACCTCCTCTCACTCAATCAGATACAATATCGATACTTGTGAATGTTTTCATTTGAGGAATAAAACTCTTATCTGTGCATTATATTTGGATTCAATCTCGAATAATTATTCATAATAAAACAATATCGTATTCACAACGTTAATCGAGTGATAACCAGATAAAAAAGAAGTTATTGTGAATTATGTTTCATGAGTGAGGGTTGCTTGGCTGTGTGTACGTGTATACAGGGTGTAACTAAATAAGTGTAAAACATTTGAGGGGATGATTCCTCATAAAAAAACAGATGGAATCTTTCATATAAAGAAACTTCATTTGAGCATCCCATGTTGAGATACAGCCCCTTGAAGGGGGTACATAAAATTTGTTCAACAATTTTTTTCACAAGCACTAAAAAAGTTACAGTATTGAAATCAACCTGACATTTTCTACTACCAAAAAGACACTTAGCCAGTAATTTATTTGGTTGTGAAAAAAATTGTTGAACAAATTTTATGTACCCCCTTCAAGGGGCTGTATCTCAACATGGGATGCTCAAATGAAAATTCTTTATATGAAAGATTCTATCTTTTTTTCCATGAGGAATCACCCCCTTAAATGTTTTACACTTATTTAGTTACACCCTATACCAAAGGAGGGAAGTGTTGTATTTCGTGCAAGATGATTTAAAGATTAATCGACTTACCTGAAGGAAGATTAATCTCAATTATTCGAGTGGAGCCGTTCCATATGATTCACCCTGTAGTAACATCAGTTCTACCTAATTTGGCACAACATAAAAACGTACGCAATTTTTTGCTAGCTGATAACGATACTTGCCCGAATACCTCACTTCATCGTTGGGCATAAATAGCCATCATAGATCGCATCATAGGGTAAGTATATTGGAAGTCGATTAATCTTTCAATTATTCTTCGTGTCGCCGTTCCATATGAATCACCCTATAGATGTTCAAAGCAGGAAAATGCGATCTATCCCAAAACAATATTTTAATGGATTGTTGAGTCTCACAATGAGTATAAATAATATAAGAAAATGTAATAACATGTAAATCATGATTATAATTATTAATTAACTAAATTAACATAAAGGAAATAAATGTATCCGAAAGATAACATTTTTAATAAATTTATCTTCGATAGGTAGGTATGTTTATCTACCTATAACAAAATATTACCTAGTATTAAGAAAAACATAACATGTCCTTTACTATAAGGTCTGTCGCAAAATAGTTCTTGCGAAGATTTCAGGATCTGCCCTTAAGGGTCTATTATAGAAATTATTGAAGATAGCAGAACCTTGTGTCCAGCCGACAGTATTTTATATGGAGTCAATATTAACACCACTTCTTAGTGCGGCTGAAGTTGAGGCATGCCGCGTGCTTTGTGCAGAAAAAATATTGGTATCAATTCCGCTTCTTTTCAATGTTAATTTGATCCATCGACTTATTGATTGGGGAGAAGCCCTGTGATGAAGTTTTTTATGGGTTAGGACAGGATATTCTTCTTCAGGGGACCTGAGGGGCTCGGTAATTTTAATATAATGACTAATAACTGATCCAATACAATGGTTCGGTCTTTCTTTGAAAAATGGGAAAAACCAAGCATGGTTGTAGGATTTTAGGACCAGAAGTCTCAATTCTATCTGGAATCTTGATTTCTATGTTGGAATCTGTTATTTTTATATTATCTAATCGAATATTTGATAGAGTTTGCACTCTGTGACCCGTAGTTAGGGCCATCAACGTGACTAATTTTAAAGTCAAGTCTTCCAATGACACTTTTTCCAAAGGAAACTACTTTTCTAAATAAACCAGTACTGGATTTAAATCCTATGTAGAAGAATATTTTGGCTGAGAGAGATTTATTTTGAATGCCCCTTTCATGAACCTTCGAATAGTTTCCTCTTCGAGCTCAGAAAACTGAAAAACCAATACTAAAACTGATTGATGACTATTTAACGTTGAATAAGAAACTCGTAAATCAATAAGTGATCTCAAAAAGTCGATGATATTATTAAAATCGTGAACAAATGGATCTAATTCATGTTGTTGACAGAAAAACCACCATTTGTTGAAACATGCATTATACTGTTTCAACGTATTTTCGCTCAATGAGGCTAATGATATTGGAATTGCGGAATTTGGTATATGTTTCTTTTTGAGTGCTGCCCCGACAAAATTCCTGCAACCAGGGTAAGATCCTTGTGGAGCGGATGACTCTTTCTGAAAGGGGATACAAGCAATTCAGGACTAGGATTAAAATACATAGTTTTTGTTGCCATATCATGGCACTATTACTATACCGGTTGCGTCATCATTCAAAATTTTTTCTAATACTTTAGCTATGATGGAAAATGGAGGGAATGCATAAAAATAAAAGCATTTCCAATAAGGTATCGTGAAAGCATCTACATATAGGGAATCAGGGTCTGGATACCATGAAACATAATTTTAACATTTAGTATTCAAGTTAGTTGCAAACAAATCAATATCTGGATTTCTAAATTCCTTACAAATCAACTTGAAAACTTAATCTGATAATTCATATTCGGTTGACACTGACTGAGATCTCGAGCCAAGGTCTGCCACAATATTATCAGAGGAGCTTATATATGAAGCAAATATATTTAATTTTCGCTCTTCGCAACAATTCCAAATCTTCCTTGTTATGCAATTCAAGTTTTCGAATTGAACACTACCCATCTTGTTGATGCACGATATAGCTGTGATATTATCTAGCCTTAATAATATAGAAGTACTTAGAATGTTTTTTGTGAATGTTTTTAGGGCATAGAAGGCTGCTAAAAGCTCTAGAAAACTGATATGATGTATTTTCTCTGTATCACTCCAAAACCCATGTGTATTTACGTCCCCCGCAAAGGCTCCCCAGCCTGTTCTGGAAGCGTCAGAAAAAATTTCCAACGCGAAGGGTTTCTGTTTAATATATTGGTAGGATTCCATAATATTTCTCAACCACCCTTCGAAGTATTCTTCCAAAGAGATATTAACAGCCATTGATTCGTATCGTATAATTTTTATTGTTGAGGTGTAGAATTAAACTTTTTTCCCTTTCAAACTTTTTGGTGTAGAGCCAGCCATATTGAACTGCTGGTCAAACTGCAACCAGCAGTCCTAGTAAACTTGCAAACTCTATCTTACATACACTTTTACTATACATTTCTTTCATTTTATCCAAAATTTTCACTTTCCTGTCAACAGGCAATGAAATAATCATTGAATCACCCCTAAAATGGAAACCTGAATATATTATTCCACGAGATGGAATCAAGGTACTTTTCTCATAATTAATTCGGAATCCTAAGGATGTTAAAAGAACTATAGTTATTTTTGTATTAATTTTGCATTGAGATTTTGTGTTACTTATGATCAAAAGATCATCCAAATAAGCGATACATAATATATCCTTGAGCCTCAATGATTTCAAAACAGGTTTTAATAATTTCGTGAAGATATAGGGAGCTATATTGAGACCAAATGGCAAGCAGTTGAATTCGAAAAGATTATTCTCAAATTCAAATCTTAAATATTTACTATATATTTCATTCACTGGGACTGAAAAATAAGCATTTATCAAATCTGAATAATTAGTAAAGAAACAATTTTGTGTAATTAACTTCTGGACCATTATTGTTCTTCAAGTTTGAAATGTGGCGGTGTTATGAATTTATTCAAATTCTTTAGATTCAAAATAAAACGAGAATTACCATTTGGTTTTTTAACAATGATAAAAATTCACCATTTTTGTGTTGACATGAAGAAATTGCTCCATCATGCAATAAATCAGAAACAGCTTGTCTCATATAATTCGATTCCTTTTCTGAAATGTGTATCTTAGGTGCTCGAAACTGTAATGGTGTTCGTTCGAAAGGTATTTTCATTCCCTGAACCCAACCTGATACAGATTTATCTTGAGTTACCCCTTCCCAATGTTTATAAAACAATTTTAAAGCACCTGCATATACGTTTCGTACCTGAATCAACGACGAGTTTGATATCGAGTCCTCTGGGGGTCCTTCTGGTACCTGTTGTAGCAGTGTGACCTTTCCACTTCTCCCCTCCCTTTTTTCAGTTTTGTCCTGAATTTGGAGCACTGGTAGTCTAAAGACCCAGGAAGTGTCTGGACGGTGGTCCTTGGGGTTGAGTTCGAAGGTCCCGGCCTAGGCTGCCAAGTTTTATTTGGAGTCTTCATTTCTGATCCCGCTTTTTTGACAGCAACGTTGGTTTTCACTTTTTCGTGGAGATCAGGACCACCAGTTCCACATGTTGGTTTATTTTAATATGTGAATTCTGTCACTATTTTAAATATCTAAGCTCTTATTATTCAGCTTGAAATATGGTTCCCTAACATTAACTCACCCGCACTATGCGCGGTTTATAAACAAAATTAACTCTTTTCCCATGTTTTGGATTAAGTGAACTTTTTCCACCAATAATGGTAGGTACATTTAGATTCCTTAATCAATTCTTATAACTAACATAAGCATTGTTTCTTCTTACAGATTTTCTTTTTACCACATTTGCTGATGATGAAGGATTAATCCGCTTCTTCGAAAACTTTTTTTATGTCAGATTTAACGTGAGGCATAATGACGTAACGTCTATGAGCAGACAGAGTGTTATGAAGATTTGTTAATATTTATCTTTCAACTTCTTTGTCTATCCCTTTTTCTAGATAAACTTTCCATCGCACGACAAGCTCTTTATGCAATATAACAGGATTAGCTTTAGGTAGTGGGATCAGCGCCTAGTATTGCTGTAACAGCTGTAACAGGAGGTGTGTCCACATGTACCTGAGCCTGAGTTGTCCCAAGAATAGGTCCTGTTTCAGACTCAGATGTACCTGTAGGGAAAATGAGAAATTATGAGTGGCAGGACACACGTCCGCCCGGTCGTATATATGGTAAGTCACGTGACTACCCGATCGAATATGATGCTGATTCTGACAAGATGCAAAAACAGATTTGCCTCTAGGCAAGTCACAGGACTGCCGTATATTTCCAAACAGGGAATTGGAAATATAAGTATGTAGGTACCTCACTGTATAAACCTTCATACTACGGGTTTTACCTTGATCGGATGACTGGGATAGGCCAAACTGCCTTTCTTTTTTCAAATTACATTTCCCTCTTCCTCTTATTTCTCTTCTTTTTCCGGTTTCTATCACTTTCACTTCCACAGTCGGAATCAAATTCCGAAGAACTAACCGTTGTCATAATCTCCCCCGGCATTTTATTTTAATTTCAACGTAGGCGATGCGCTCAATTTAGGCACAACAGATGAAGTGAGGTATTCGGGCAAGTATCGTTATCAGCTAGCAAAAAATTCTGTACGTTTTTATGTTGTGCCAAATTAGGTAGAACTGATGTTACTACAGGGTGAATCATATGGAACGGCGACACGAAGAATAATTTATTCAAATTTATACTCGTAGCAGAGTGCTTTCGACTGTTGAGTCATCATCAGTGCATACTCGTCAGGTTAACAAGGAAAGACCATAAAAATTTGTCGCTGCGACAATGGCTGCTCAACAAAATGTAATCTGTATTCTACCTCCTTTTGGGAAACACATTTTGATATGTTTATACTGTATTTTTCCATAATGTCGATAGTTTTGAACTTGACCATAGATATTTTTATGGACAAATTTCCTTGTTAACCTGACGAGTATGCACTGATGATGACGTAACAGTCGAAAGCACTCTGCTACGAGTATAAATTTGAATAAATTTTCTTTCACGAAATACAACACTTCCCTTCTTCGGTAATTAGGTTTCAGACAACCTGGTTTATCATCGGCCATACAAGATGGTTGTGATTCTTCGTAAAGTACTGAATGAATTCATTAGTCTATAGAACGGGAAGCTTTGGAATTATTTGCCAATGAAAATTGTTCAAAGAACAACCTCCCAAAATTCCAAAATAGTCCCAGTACGTTCCCTAACCATCCAAGGTATACGCAAGATGTTCTTCGAACATCACAGGAGTTTTCTTTCGTGCGCTCCAAGAGGTGAAAAAAAAATCTAGTCGAAATAACAGTTTCTGAAGAATCATCTGAAACAGGTAAATTTTAAATATAAATTCTTCAAATTCATAGAAGAAAATTAAATATAAATCACCCTATATCACTGTCTGTAGGTGAACATTTTTGAAATCGCCATTGAGAGCTAAATTATTCTGAAATGGAGTGATCCATAAAATGAAATTTGTTGTCCAAAATGAAGGCCGACTCCAGAATGGAATTACTCATTTATCCCATAAGTAATTTCTATTCGGTTTTCACAGTTATAGCAAGAGAACGATCTACAGGATGGTAAATTGAAGTAGTGTAAAATTGTAGCGGTTCAGTTAATTTCCCGTGTAAGCAATTTTTTTCTCGATCATAATCAAGAAGCCAGATGTTTTCTCTCGAGACAATATGGAAATTTTCTCAATCAGTCAATTAGTGTCGGAGATATTCATTTTTCTTCATAATCATACTTTTCATCGAATAACTAATAATTGAATATCATTAAATGTTCGTAATATTTTTTGAAAAATTCATATTGTCTAAAATAATTTTAGGGGGTTCCCAAGTTAATTCTGTTAATTATCGCGGCAAGAAGCTTATGTCTGAAGATTTTGTTTGATTTTATATCCAGTGTTTTGAGCTCATAAGGTCCTACAAATATAGAAGTTTTTGAGAACAAGAAAATGGATTGAGAGGTCATAAATTGACATAATATCATCACATTTTTGTTTGTTTTTTTTTTAAATGAATTGATTATTGTGTGTTAGGTACGTGTTTTTTCAGTTCAATGGTTAGTAGAATGATATATTTTTCACCTTTGTTTTACTTAAACAATTTTCAAAACTCACAACACATTGGTCCAAATAATGCATACACGGTCCAGTTCAATTTGGATCAAACAACTTTTTTTTATGCTCTGGTTGCCACGAAAATGGATATCCTGTAATGTTCAGAGAACATCGCGAGAACCAAGAAAAATAAGGACGGAATTGGCGTTCTTCTTGAATTTCTGGAGGTTATATGCCTCGGGAAACACCTCCCTTGGCAATGTGTTCCAGAGCCCCGCTGTTCGTTGGATGAACGAGTCTTTGGAAAGAGATGTTCTGCAGGTCTTCAAAGTGACCACGAAGGGGTGCGAAGCCTAAACTCGACAGGTTAATCTTGCGGTGACTGCCAAGGGAGGAAAAATTGTTGATATTCCAGAAGAGCATCGTCCATGAAAATATCTATAAAATAGAGCCAGATAGCCAACTCTTCTACAGTGTTGCAGATAAGTGAGTGAGTTTGTGAGCAAGAGGCATCACCCACGAGACGAATTGCCCTTTTTTTGGACAGAATGACAGAATCCAACAGTTTCAGGGTATGATTTCAGGACAGGTCGAATCTGTGCCTCATTGATCATAAGCAGCTGACTGGAAGAGCTGAAAGTGAAATAGCTCCTGGCCCCAAACAGGCAACCAAGTTTTTGCGATGGACTTTTAGCAATTGATCTCACGTGATTTTCCCAAGAAAGGTATGGTTACTCCTGACAAGCTTATGTTGGGCACAGCGAGATTGGCTTTTCCAGAGAAAAAGCATGCTTGTGTTTTGTTTGCATTGAAATCTACCAAGTTATTGGATCCCCATTCGAGAACTGTTGCCAAGTCCATATTTGTGTTGTCAACATTTCTCTCTTGTTCGTTTCTGATTTCCTGACTGGCATTGAAGTTAAAATGGGGCCGATACCGCACATTCTCATTGGTCTTGAGTAATTCTCAACTTACGCTAGCCCTTTCCACTAGGGGTAGCCGTGAGAGAATATTTTCAATATTTCAATTACAAAAATATTTAGAATGTGGAATAAAATTAACAATGAAAATAGAAAAAAAAATCTGGGGATTTGTTTTCCAAACCTGCTTATATTGGGGATTTTTGAATTTCGAGTCCTAGTCATCTAGCAACCCTGACACGCAGATCTTCTTCGGCTACCGATGACGACATTCAAAATCACCTATTTTGAGTTCTATTCAATTCCACAATTATTAATAATTATGTAATAGTGAGATGAAGCTTCCTCCTTTTTTTAGCCTTCACGATGTTATATAATATATATTTCCACGTGAGTACAACCTTCTCATCTTTGGTAAGCCATCTTGTTTTTCTCATTTGTGTTTCAATAAAAATTTTGCTTTCCCACTTTTCACTAATCAATAACTCATGAAATAATATTGTAATACTTTTATAACATTCACCATCGTTCCCTTGGACTTCTGGAATTGTTTACTAATCCAAGGTAGCATTTGCAACTTCTTGATCTTTCATTTTCTTCATTTTTTTCATGGTATGTTGGAATTAAGCTCGGGTTCCTTAATGTAAATACACTTTGATTTACCAATTTGAGTGAAGATGGCCATTTGAATGGCCGCAACATGTCTCAAACCTTATATTGAAGCAGGATTGGCTGCATCTATTTAACATCAAACTTGTGGAGACGACTTCGAGTTTTTTTTTTTTTCTAGATTACAATTTGTTTCCCATACTGAAATATAGTGCAGATTATATGATCTCAAGCAGCTGCCATGACTGACGCAAACAGTCTTGTTGAAGTGAACTTGATTATTTATAGGAAGTACTAGAATAATGAAAGCAAATCCGAAGTTGACATGTGAAAAGATATATATGTCAGAGAAATTGTCAGAAAATCATTATTGGAAACAATTAATTAATGTTATCAATATAAAAATGACGAATGGAAAACCAAATCCCCAAGAAGCAGTTGTTTGGTTTAATGATAAGAACCTATCCAACAACTTACTCAGTTATCTGAATAATTAAAAATGCAACAAGCCAACAAGTGAGTACACCAGGAAAACCTGGTTGAGCCTAATGAGAGCCCACTCAAGTCAGTACAGAAGTAATCAAAAGTTGAAAAACATTTTCTCATCCATCTGACAAACTATTCAACAAAACAGATTTGAGAATTCTGGTAGTGCAAAAATATTTCATTCTCAGACAATATTCGTGAAATCTCAAGTCTTCACCTGCGAAGGAGATGAAAGTCTAATGAGAACTTCAGGACTGGAAAATCAAGGAACCACTCAGACTCTGAAATAGACAAGGAAAAGAAATGCCATCGGTGTTCTCAGTGCTATTATTGGAGAGGCTGTTTGTTCAAATTGCTGTTTTCGATATCTTATGAATCAACAAAAAGAAAAAAAGGAGCCTTGAAAATGTTTTGAAAAAGTGTTTGATATTATTGATTTGGCTATTTTAACCTATGAAGTGGAATGTTATTCTTTGTCAATGTGTAAGTCTTCAAGGAAATCTAGTCTATTGAAATTTTTGGAAGATTTTCAAAATTGGATGTTAATAATGACTGAAGGCACGCATAGCTCAACATTAAAATAGTAAGAAAAAATCTGTATTTGGACAACCCTTGAGATTTCATTACCATAATTTCAGTCCTAATAGAAATTCAGATATTATACATGAAGTCACTTCCAGAAATTTCGATAGACTATATCGCCCTGGAGATTTACACATTGACATAAAATAAAGAAACAACCTTGACTATTGTTTGATTAACCAGGTTAATTTCAACAGATCTTACATTCCACTCCATAGACGGTTGAAATAGCCATATTGATTTAAACAAAACTTGCTTCACAGAATTCTCAACTCCACTTTTCTCTATGATGATTCAAATAGATATTCGAAACAGCAATTTGAAAACTTTTTTTCCAAGCAATCTCTATAGAAGCACTGAGAACACCGATGGTTTTTCTTTTCCTCTTCTATTTGAGATTCTGAGTTCGATTTCCCATTCTCGAACGTCAAGGAAGTCCTTATTAGACTTATACTTCCTCCGCAGGTGGAGGCTTGAGGTTTCACAAAGATTTCTGATAATGAAACATGTTTTCACTACCAGCATTCTCCAATTTTGGTCATTAAATAGTTTGTCAGATAGATACAAAAAATGTTGCAACATTTGATTACATCTGGACTGACTCGAGTGAGCTCTAATTAGGCTCGTGTAGGTCTCTCTGGTGTACTCACTTGTTGACTTGTTGCATTTTCAATTATTCAGATTACTGAGTGAGTTGTTGGATAGTTCCTCCTTAGACCCGTACAAACGCACATTGGAGATTTGGTTTTTTATCCGTCATTTTCATATTGTTTTTTTTTATGTTCTGGCTCCCACGAAAAGGGATATCCTGTAATGTTCAGAGAGCATCGCGTGAGAACCATTACATTCATTTATTGTTTCCAACCATGATTTCTCGACTATTCCTCTGACATATGTCATGTCGATTATCGTGTATGTCATGTCAGATGTCAAACTCAATTATCAAGCTCACTTCAACCAGACATTATGTTGCAGCCATGGCAGCTGCTTGTATACAGGGTGTTTCATAATTGAATGCTAATCCTTGAGGGCGATAATCCTTGGATGATTTCAAAGAGAAAAGTTAATTTCAACATATGTCCTAAACCTCTTAGTTATTGAGCTACAGGGTGATGAAATTTCAAGGAAAAAATGAGTTTTTCATCATAATTTTTTATCACTCTTAGATATTGTCATGATATTTTGTATACACCTTCTCATTATTAAGGAGCATTTTTTTACGTGAAAGATATTTGAAAATTCTCACCAGTGGCGTCCGTACGGGGTTTGAACTGACAATTTTTGAAGAAAAAAATAGTACGCCACTGATTTCTCTGAGAACCAGATTTTTTTTTCAATTCTCATTCATTTTGGAGCAAATTTGGTTCCAAGATTTACTTTCATACTACGTACCGTTTTCGCGTAAAAAAATAAAAACCAAAGAATTTTGTTCCTTCAGTTCTTGGATATTGTTTTTGGTAATTCAGTAGACACCCACTATAAGTGGAAACACATTTTGTTCTGGGACGAAAATCAAGCATTTACTTTTACCAGTGATGTTCTCGTAGACCTGATATTGAATGTTTAGTTTAAATAAACGCTGTACGCTTCTTATTTCAACACCCTGTAGCACAAAAACTAAGAGGTTCAGGACATATGTTGATATAAACTTCTCTCCTTAAAATCATCCATGGATCATCTCCCATTAGGATTAGCATTCAATTATGAAACACCCTGTATAATATATACAGGGTGTTTCTTAAGTACGTGTAGAAAATTCAGGAGCATGTAGCTGACGTCAAAATAAGAAGAAAATTTCGTATGAATATATGTCCGAAAGTTATTCGTTTCTGAGATACAGAGTGTCAAAGTTGAATTTAAATTTTTGATTTTTGCTAATAAATTCCAAAATCATGTGATATTCGAATAAGAATCGATATTTGGGGGTATTTTTCAATGACAATATCAAATGTTATGTTAGTTTGTCTCTTTCGTGGGGGTGGCGCCACCTACATCTCTTTTTTGAGTCTTTTGAAAAGTCAAAACTTTTTTCTGCGTACCTGTATCACGTTTTATAGTAATAAAAAAGTGTTCGTGAAAAATATATTTCTGGTGAAGGTCGCTGCGAGCAACTGTTTTTGAGTTATTGGGATTTGAAATAATCGATGCATTTGAATTATTTCCATGGGGCTCGTAAGATTTTGCGCAATTCTTCTCGTGTTCTCGTGTCGATTGCTTGAAGAACAGCTTCTTCAATTTCTGGAGTTCTAGTAGTCAACGGTCTGCCTATCACTGGAGCTTTTTTAAAGGATCCAGAATCTGCAAGACGCTGAAAGAGGTTTCTTAAAGTCTAGTGATTCGGCAGTCGATGATTAGGAAATCTTCCATTTGATTAGTTTTTTTCTAATTGGCAGAGTCCAAAAAATAGGCACAAAGGAGTAAGAATCATCTTTAGCCGATATTCCAATGTTGAATGTGGGAGAATATTGAATGAAGGAAGAAAATTGCACTGACGTATATTTCCTGATATTTACTACTTAGAGGCGACTAACGAGCCCTATGGAAATAATTCAAATGCATAGATTATTTCAAATCCCAATAACACGAAAACAGTTGATCGCAGCGACCTCTACCAGGAATATGTTTTTTACACAAGAGTGTTCTAGAACTTCATTTTTCTACTATACCTAATACATGATACAAGTACGCACAAAGAAGTAATGACTTTTCAAAAGACTCTCAAGACATGTAGGTATTGTAGGTGGCGCAACCCCCACGAAAGAGACGATTCAACATAAAATTTGATAGTATCATTGAAAAGTACCCCTAGATACCAAACTTTATTCGAATATCACAATTATTTCGAAATTTATCAACAAAAAACAAAAATAAAAATTCAACTTCAACACTCTGTATTTCAGAAACAAAGAACTTTTGGACGCATATTTATGCAAACTTTTCTTCTTATTTTGACCTCAGCAACATGCTTCTTAATTTTTCACAAGTACTTAAGAAACACCCTATATAATGTTATTTCATTTCATTCCATTTTGGAAAACAAATTTCAATCTGTTCATACCGTTGTAAGCCAATATAATGATAATGAGGAACAGGACCAAAGATATTTTCATGGATATTTTTCTTGTCAACCTGACAACTGACAACTGACACCAATTTTCAAATTTGAATTCAACATTCTTCCATTTTCTGATGTGCCTTCTGAATATTTATGAGTTGATTAACTTTAACTGATTTTCAAATTCAACAATTTTTTTGAAAAAATTGTGTTCTAATTCTTTTTCAAATAGCTGTAAGCTGATAACTCACTTACAGGTACTGATGACTGTATAGTCGAAAACACTCTGCTACGAAAAAATCGAATGAATTATTTTGCACGAGATACATTGAGTATAAATTATAGTAAATCAGCATTGATGTTCATCTGAATAAAATCAAGATATAATGCGTACAAATTTCCAATTGCATGTAATGATGGAGTCATCAAATCTTCAGATAATATCAAGTTTCTTGTGATGTACACAGATGAACATTTGTCATGGTCAAAACATATTGAAATATACTTAGGAAAAAATATCTCCAATGATAGGTATACTTTTCATGGTACGGAATCAAGTTCCTATGAAATGTCTCAAATATTTGTCTTTGATCTATTCTAAACTTGAATATTTGATTTCTTTATGGGTTTCAACAAAACTATCAATTATAAAGCCTCTCAAAACTCTTCAAAATAAAATTATCAAATGTATATACAGACTAAATAATTCGGAACCTACTATGAACCTTTACAGAAGAAGAGAGTTTTTAGATATAGATTCACTATATAAATCCATATGAATGTCGTTCATTCATTTAGTTGAACATTTTCAAAAGCATTCGAATTTGGTTCTCCAAATTAATAGTAATCACCACAACCATACAACTAGACAAGCAGATCATTTTTCTGTCAAGGAAATTGAATCAGAAATTGGTGAAACATCAATCTATCACACTGGAATGATACAAAACAATTAACTACCAAATAACTTGAAGCTGATTAATAGGATTGAAAAATTCAAAAAATAATTCAGGAAACATCTACTCTTGTGATATTGACATCTTTGCCCATTTTTATAAATTTCTTGTACAACTACTATAGTTTTCTATTGGGTGCCTAACAGCTGAGTCAATTGAGAATCATTTTCAGTTTAACTTGAAAACAAAAAGATTCTTCTTGAGTGTGAGTCTTATTTTACTGTCTTCTTCATTTTATTTTGTCAAATATATTTATGTATCCACCATGTTCCCTGCTATAAACAAATGTTGTTTCTTGGGAATAATAAAGTTGATTGATTGATTGATTTTGTACAACGGTTTTGTTTATCTACACGTGCAGACAGTATAAAAAAAGTCAACTTCATGAATATTAAGGAAATCATATGAATTAACGATTCTCAACATTTGCCAAGAATCCAATGTTTTTTTTTGTGAACGTTTTTGAATAGACTGATATTATTATTATCAATAATAATCAGATGTAAGCATATCAGGAGATTTTTCTGTGTGTCAAATGTTAAACATACCTTCGGATTGTTCTCTAAGTAGTTGAACAAAACACTGACACTGATGGTCAAATCTCCGACATTGAATGGATAGTTTCTATTCCATCCTTGGGGCCCAAATTTCCTCCTCTCAGCCACCACTGCATGAAAATAGCAGAGAGCAAATAGGATAGCCTTGAATTCTGCCTCCTTGCCCGACATTTCCAATGTTTCCTGATTGAAATTATCAAGGGCTTTATGTAAATTCGCGAACATTCCAGTTGGAGGCTCATTCGTGATTTTGATTGAGGATTCCAGAATGCCTTGAGGTATGACACATTCGTGAGGATCTGCAGAAGGTTCAGCACTCAGATATAACCTAAAACGATAGAACTGAAATACTGATCATGATTCCAATAATCAACATGTTTACCTGTAGTTCTCTTGAGCACTATCACTACATTGTTCCATCTTTTTCTCTAGTGTAGCCAACCATTTCTGAACCAAATGTATATTTTGAAGGATGACCCAATGTCCTTCTACCGATGCCAAATCCATAGCATTTTCGGCAACTATTTCTTGCCCTTGTCCCAGAGACACACTGTGAAAATTGCCTTTGTCAAACATGAACCCAAGCTTCTTTCCTAACCTCTCGACATCTTTCAGCGGATTGACACCAGGTGATAATATGAAGAATGTAGGTGTTGAAGAACTGGATTCTTCATAGGATTTCTCAAATTCAACACTTCGTGCTGTGACAAACTTCGTCCCCATTTTTTCATCAATAAATACGCTTACAGCATAAGTCATCCTATCTGGCCTCAAACAACGCATTATACACAGCCTCTGAAGAGTAGTTTTGTTCTTCCATTCACCAGGGAACTTTTCTTTTTCAGGACATTCACTATCAACGAACTTTCTCCACCTCTTAGCAGAACCCTCCAAATCTTTGTCTAAGCTCTTGAACTCATCCATCAATGATAAAGCTTTGATACCTCCCCAACATATATTGTTCAAAAAATCTACGGGTGACGTGAGATTAGCTATGGCTGGAAATCTCAAAAGGAAATCTAGTTCTTCTGGTTCGATTTCCGCAAGCTGCAAAAGTATTTGGAATGCCATTTGAGCAGTGAATATCAGCTTATCTTTCTCGAAAAGTCCACGTGATGTATACATGAAAACAGAAAACGTTATACTGTCGAGTAGGTTGATTACCCTATCTTTGAGTTTTTCTCCTGGTAATGCCTTAGATAGAGCATCTTTGAATACAACGCTGAATGCTTTCAGAGAAAATTGATAAATTGCATTTATCCTATTCAAATCATTGAGAATAAAGTATAGAAGGGAAGCTCGTGCTGCACAAGGTCGATAATGCTCCCTTGCTTCGTCTATTTTGACGGAGGTTATTTTCGCTTCTTCTACCTTCACTGCTATTTCATTTGCTGTTTTCTTAGTAGTTTCCAAATTGATAACAAGTTCTATATCTTCTAGTATATTACCTTCTGCTGAAGATAATCTATATAACAAGTTAGCCTCACAAGTTTTCAAAGTGATTTTGAAATCATTCTGTTGTTTGGTTAAAGAAGATTTGAGTGTTTCAAGATCTGGTCTTTCAGCTTTCACAACTTCTGCTAACAATTGTTCTTCCAAACCATCCCTAGTCACAGTGAAGTTGATAAGAGTAGTTTGAGCTTGAATTTCAGGTTTATAGTGCGGATTTGCGAGCTTAGTATGAATAATCATCCTGAAGTTTGGATTGTAATCCACTTCTTTGTCTCCAATTTTGATACATCGTCCTTTCTTGATCAATACCCTCCCAAGCACTGGATCCAGAACAGCATCTATATTCTCTCCAATATTCTCTAGCAAAACTACCAAGCCCTCAGAAATACATTTTTCAATTGTATCCAGGTAAGTTCTTTGTGTAAGTCTCACAACTTTTAATGCATCTCCATATCTAGTTTTGATCCACTTAATACCTTGTAGTTGAGGGTCAATCATCAATGGCCACCTAGAAGAGTTACTCAGGATACACGCATTCTCAGTTGACATGCGATCGGTTGGCAACCCTTCATTATTCCACTGGGCAATTTTCGCATCATCTGTCAAAAGTGACAAGGGATCAAGTCCTTCCGTCATGGGTATTGGAACTGCCAAAGTAGAAAGAAATGGTTTCCAATATTTATACATCAGATCAGTGCGATATTTTTTTGTGAAACACCCTACATATGAAATGAACGCTGTAACCATCAATGTGTCTCCCGGTAATGTCACCGTTGATTCATTATACATCTTCACAAGTTCTTTCCATCTGACGTTTTCTGAAGCCAAACCACCCACGAGTCGATTAGCTATATCAATTTTTTGCGCTGTCTCGTCAGCTTCTGCTTGACACTTGAGCTTGGCATTGATAGCTTCATCATAGCCCTCTTTCAATATCGATAATTGCCTCTCCAATTCAGTCAATTTTTCATTCAAGTCAGCTAGTTTTCCTCGCGCTTCTGCTAGATCTCTATTAGCAGCAGCTAAGGCCTTTCTCTTCGGTTCCACTACAACAAATACTTCGTAGTATTTCACAATATTTATGACCCAAGCACACAGACCTGCAGCTGCGAATGATTTGCTTATAATTTTTTCAGGAGTAAAATCTGGTAATTTCGTATATTCTAGAACAGCCTTGATGACATCTGGCGATATGTTATCCTTGTCATAGTTGATGAGATCGTTCAGAAATTGGTCCACTTTTGCCATGATAGTTTTGCATTCTTTCCAACCTCGATCTTTCGGTATCTTACCTTTCTTAGAAAATAAAACTAATACAGCCGCACACACAATCACAACAGCATCTGGAGGAGTTCCAAATGATTTCAATTCTGTGAGGTTATTTTTGTTCAACGTATTCAGAGCAGCTTGAGCTGCTATCAGAGCTGGTTCTGCTTTCATCAGATCATCTTGACAAGTTTTAGCCTTAATTGTTACGTCTTCTTCTATAACTTTAACTTTGGCCTCCTCTTCGCTGGCAATTTCTTGTTCTTTAGCAACTTTCTCATTTTCAGCTGATAATACAGCGATCAACTTAGAAGCAGCTTCATTTTTTTCACCAAGTACTACTTCTTGTACTGCAAGTACTTCTTTGAGCCCATCCACTTCTAGAGATGTAGATGCCAGTTTTGTTATACCGTTTTCTAATCTCTCGATATTGCCCTTTATATCGAGGGTTTTTTCTGTCAACAGCTTCGAGTATAAGTCAATTTGTTCCAGGAATGACTTTGGTGTGGTATAGTTATATCGTTTTTCATTCGTCAGGTACACTTGTGACATTTCGTTCACTATCGAATGAACGTATGACATGAAATATGAAACCGAATCTACCAGCGATTTTGGCAAGACTTCTATTTCAGACAGAAAAATTTTTGATACTGATTGCAATGCTTCTTTTGGCCATTCATGGAACCAATCGATAGATGTACAATTCACTAAAGCGGGGAACTTTCTCGATCGAACTCTCAGGGTAGTGCCTACTGGTGAAAAACATAATACAATCTTCAATAGCCTCCTTACTCGATCAATGAAAAATCTCCAACAATTCTCCCTAGTATCTTGCAATCCAACTCCTTTTACTTCACCTCTCATAGCACTGATAACATTCTCTACATCTTCGTCTGGCAAAAGCTCACTTATTTCTCCAGATGCAAGCATGTCATTGACAAGTACTAGGAACGATTCTTCTGGTACTTGAGCATCTGTCATCAGAAAAACTATGCCAACACTTTTGAGTCCTGCCTTCAAGTATAGAGCAGCTATGTCGGCTTTCATATCGTTCATTGAATAACCTTTTTTCAGTTGGATTTGAAAAACTTCAAAGGAAGAAATAAATGCTGCCAGTCTAGTAAGAGACTGCTTTCCAGATCCTCCTACGCCGACAAGTAAAGCATTACCTCTAGGTGCTTCCATGATACGATTTATTCGACAAATGTGATACATGGCATCTTCGAAAAGTACCAGATTCATAGCAGCTACGAGGTCATTGTAGCCTCCTAGCGCATCGTTGAGCAAGCGACTTAAATGATTGAAGTCAACTATTGGAAAGTATTTCGGATCTCCTATTCCTTCAGCAAAATGACAGTATATGAGAGGTACTGCGAATACCGAATTCTCGTCTAACTCTTCGAAACTCTTTTTGACCACCTCTATAACTAACTTGTTATATGTGTCGATGTCTCTTCGCTCAACCAGTTTGTCTCTATAAACCCTGCTAGCTTCGTGCATCCACAACCTTATGAAGTCAGTCTGATTATGTATAGCGTCTCCGGAAGCAAAGAGCATTCCTTGAAATATATTCGACATATCCCTTAAAGTGAAGGTATAGTGAAACTTGACTGCGGTTGGCAAAAACGTAGTTGCAACTTTTTGGTGAAGGGCAAGAGCAGCTTGCACCACGGTTGGGCACAACTTACCGATGTTGATATTGAACTTTTTAGTTGTATCATGCACATGCTGACTATAAATGGAATTGTAAATATGATATGATGCATCTTGCGATGGAAAACTCACCGCGAATACACAGAAATGTCTCTGCAGTCTCGGGTTTATTGTGAAGGAACCTGCTGTTGGATTCATAGCTGATACAAACTGAACATTATGGATGTCTTTCAGAGTGAGTTTCTGTCTGTCATACCAATGTTGATAGTCCATGAACTGTCGTATAAGAGTATGTGGTTGGACAGTGAAATATTTGTCTACTTCTGGCATGTTCATATCATCAACAAAGTAGATTAATGTTTTGCTGCCAGGTGGGCCATAGACTCGTCCAGCTTTCTTTTCCAATGGTTTCTCTAGGATTCTTTGAAGCATCTCAGAGGTTGTGTAAAAATTGAACGGAACATTCATGACAGCATAATTCTCTGAGAGTTTTCCCAGTTTTTCAGCAACCATAACCGTTTTGCCACTCCCAGCAGGTCCGACTAACATTACAGGTGCCTTTTTATTCATCAAATGGTCCATGAAGAATCTCACTCTAGTTGTTTCAGCAGTATTGACCAGAGTAGCTTGTAATGGAATATCAGAATCAAGCTCAAATTCAGGTACCAAGTCGGTCCATGGAAGAAATCTCTTGGTTTCTTCTTCGATATAGTAGCTGAAGACATTTCCACCGAGTGGAAACTTCACCGTTTTGAACTCGTTGGTAAACCATTTGCTGAATTCGTTTCTCCAATCTATGATTTGATCTTGGAAGAGAGCTGAACCGAAAGCCCAAACAACAGAGAATGCAAAGTATATCTCATACCAATCTTTGGGACAGTCCGGAGGTACGTTTATAGGTGTCAGGAAACAGTCCAGTAGCAAACATAACATCTGCAGATGAGCGATATCGGAGATGGGAGTGATCTTCTTGAATTTGTTCCTTACTGCATCTAAACACGGAGGAACATACTTGTCGAACAAAATCATGAGGTTAGCTTTTTCACTTTGAACTTCTCTTGTATCTATCCAAGAGGCTATAAAGGGGTTCCAGCCCAAATCTGCAGGATTGATATATAGAATTCCGGCCCTGGATACCGTAGCTGGGGTTGCTGTCCTCAAATTAGCTATCTCAAAAAGCAGTCTCATAGCCGGGGTCAGGGCAATTCGTTCGTTGCTCGCCAGGGTCAGAATTTTGTTATCATCCATGAGAGTATTCAAAGATTCGATCCACATCGGGTCTATGTCACCATCTGGAATGATTCAAAGCGTCTGATCAAATATTCGAGGAACAACATGCAAAGAAATATTCTATTTCATTTTCATATTCAGGCGACATTTACCTAAAACAATCCACTTTGGTCCATCTCCTGACAAATTAGTCTGTTCTCTCATGATCACGGAGAACAACCCATCTTTCCATTCTCTGGTGGCAGGATTGATGACGCCAAACAGCTCGTCATTGGTGACTGCCTTCGGGTTGAGGTCGTTGTAGAACGGCTTCCTCTTCTGGTTGGCGTACGTCCGATTCAGCGTCTTCCAAACCATCGATTTGCCGGTACCTAAAATTTCACATTGTCAATGTGGATAGCTGGTAGTTATTTATCAATTATTTCGATAATATCAGATGACCAAACTGATGGATTCAGCAATTAATATCAACAGTTAACCCTATGTTTTAAAATTTCAATACTCAGGCTCGATCATTCGTTGTGTAAATTGATTGATTGGTACTAGACATATAATATTCGATAATTTAGATGAAGCAGAGCAAGCTAGTAAACGTACAAATTCCACGACTGTGCTTCACCATTCAAAAATATACCGCCGCAGGGCAGTCTGCAATCTCTGTCATTTCGATAAATACTTTCATAGTGAATGTTCGGTAGGGACCCATCATTCAATCACTTGTAATACCAAACTCATTAAGCTCAATGAACACAACCTCTAGTCATCATTCTCGATATATTTCGAAAAACCCTCTTCCAAAATTCGTTGATCTATAGAAACGGCGAAGCTTTGGTATTTTGTACCTGTGGAAGTATTTCCTAGAACTCTAACCTGGGAACTCAGATACGCACGATATTCCACGGACGTGATAATTGGCATTCGATCATCTTTGCTTCAGAAGATGAGAAAAATGGACAGTGATCGATGTGTTACGATCTGATTATATTCATCCTTTTACATTCACAATTGTTCCTTATTTCAACCCCTGAGCGCCAATTTCTCAATGAATCTTGGGATTTTGAAAGGATATGTCAGTGTTTTTTTTTCACAGTCACCTGGTACGTTCTCAGAGTTTGCAATATTTTCTGATGTAAAGCATCGCATTCCAGCAAAATATGATAGGGTGTTACGGGGTTCTATCCGTTGAATTCATAGGTGCTATCCTCTTCTATGTGCAGTTTTCTTTGGAGATATTGGAGTCTCCATGGGCCGTTATCGATTTCAAACCGCCTTGCGTAAGATTGGTGTGAATCGAAAAACAAAGTAATCGATGATTTCCCTATCATCAAAGAATGGTTTGATCAGAATTTATTAACAAATAATTTTGAAAAAACAAAATATATGACATTTACTTCCTATAAAAATTCTCAACCCAATTTAGGCACTATCAAGGTGAATAGAGAAATTGAAATTCAGGAAACTGACTGTATCAAATATCTTTGTATAATGATGGACAATAATCTGAAATGGGATCATCATATTGATTATGTCTCTCAGAAAATAAGACAATAGAGATAATATGAATTGTTGGGTACGCATACGAATTGTAGAGCGATTATTATTGAAAATGATTTCTTCTTAGAATATCAAATGATAATGATCTGCAAGGTGAGTACTCAGTAGACACCTATATGTTCATTCTGAAATATGCATCAGATCATTCTCGTCAGTCTTGAACATTTCATATTATCCTAGAGAATTGTCGAATTTTATGGCACATCATTGGAAAATCTAGACCCTCCTAGAACCATTTCGAATATTCAGGAATCTTGTGGCCAGTTTCTGCCACTTCTGTTATTCAGCATTTCCAGTTTCCTCACGAATCTTCCATCAGGAGTCTATCAACTTGATTCTTATTTATTACTGAAAATGTATTCCTTGGAAGAAGGAACTATGCCGAGTGAGTTAAGCACACAAGCGTCTATCTATAATTTCCATCAGTGACTCTCTGAATTTGGAAAGCGTGATAACTCAATATGAGGAATGAAAATATCCTCTGCCCAAGGAAGGAGACTACTTCGACTGAACAATCTAACCTAACTCGACAATAAGATCCACAGCTGGGTGTACAATTCGCTCCTTCGAAAACTGTTTCATGGAGTAAGAATTGCATCTCGCAGATATCGCATGTTGTCAGTGACTTACTCACTCACGAGATCAGATTGGTGAACATAAATCATGCGCATTCGGTACCTGAGATATATCTTACTCTTACTTATGTTCCCGAACACCAAGTGGAGCAATTTTTACTCGCGATCTTCGAGTTGCTGGGATATGACCACGAGGGTCTAGATGACGTCATCAAGGTACGCGCGAGAATTCAGTGAGCCACCGATAATAATGGTGTAGTAGCCAAACACATAAAGGTTGGTAGAACTAATATATTATTCTATAATATATCAGGGTGATTATATATTGATATTGACAGGGTTGCGGCATAACCACCATCTTGAATTCTTGGAATTACTTTCTGATGACGTTACATGGGGGCAAAAAGCCAACCTAGAAATATATTATGCCTTCTCGATTTTGTTTACCCAATTTGCTGAACTTGTTTTGTTGTCAACAATAAAAAAAATCAGTATCAGCAAATTCAGCAACACAAATGACTCGACCTATTATTTTATTGGAATAGGTAACAGATGCCGTCACGTGAGGGTGTTCCGAAAAATGAACATGACATCTTGACAAAGGTAACAGATCAAGAATGGAATACTAAATACTGAATACTGAATACTGAATACTGAATACTGAATACTGAATACTGAATACTGAATACTGAAACTGAAAACTGAAAACTGAATACTGAATACTGAATACTGAATATTGAATAGTGAATAGTGAATAGTAGTGAATAGTCAATACTGAATACTGAATACTGAATACTGAATACTGAATACTGAATACTGAATACTGAATACTGAATACTGAATACTGAATACTGAATACTGAATACTGAATACTAAGTACTGAATACTGAATACTGAATACTGAATACTGAATACTGAATACTGAATACTGAATACTGAATACTGAATACTGAATACTGAATACTGAATACTGAATACTGAATACTGAATACTGAATACTGAATACTGAATACTGAATACTGAATACTGAATACTGAATACTGAATACTGAATACTGAATACTGAATACTGAATACTGAATACTGAATACTGAATACTGAATACTGAATACTGAATACTGAATACTGAATAGTGAATAGTGAATATTGAATACTGAATACTGTATTCTGAATAGTGAATATAGTGAATATACTGAATACTGAATACTGAATACTGAATATTGAATAGTGAATAGTGAATAGTGAATAGTGAATAGTGAATAGTGAATAGTGAATAGTGAATAGTGAATAGTGAATAGTCAATACTGAATACTGAATATTGAATATTGAATAGTGAATAGTGAGTAGTGAATAGTGAATAGTGAATAGTCAATACTGATGAATACTGAATACTGAATACTGAATACTGAATACTGAATACTGCATACTGAATACTGAATAGAATACTGAATACTGAATACTGAATACTGAATACTGAATACTGAATACTGGATACTGAATACTGAATACTGAATACTGAATACTGAATACTGAATACTGAATACTGAATACTGAATATTAAATACTGATTACTGAATTCTCAATACTATCATTTTTATGCTTCAACCATCCGACAAAAATATGGGTTATAATTAATCTGACTACCTACTGTCTCAATCAGAGAAGAATACAAAATTATACACATCATTATGAATATTTCATTATTCACTTTTTGTCATTGTGAGAATCAGATTATATATTTTTGCGATGGCGATGGCGGGTGTCAGCATTATGAGCAAAATAAGAACTCTATAATATTTCACTGTTATCTCCTGAAGTATTCTCTTTCTTCCATTTTGGAAACAATCTGTATCAAGATGAAACAGATCTGATTCTGAATTGGGATTTTATGTTCAACTCTCTGGCTGCTGATGAAAACGTATCCACTGATTTCTGATTATATTTCGCGAACATGAGTGAAAATCGATATAACCTATCTCGCACTCATATTTATCATCATCCATCTACGTCTTCACACTCGATTTGTTCTAGTTATTTTTGAAGAACTTGTAGGTATATGACTTTTTTCATCATCAACCCATAAAATCAACCAGGAATCATAACACCAGTTTTGAGTTTATTGTGAAAAGGATATTTCCATGATCAGACAGCAGAAGCAGGAAAGTACAACACTGTCCTAAAAGTGACAGTTGACAGCCACGAATGTGATTTGCCCAATGGAGGTATACTGGGACTCCGTTTTTCTCATCGAATATGAAGGAATGAGACGTTTCATAGGTTTATTATCCATTTTCTCGTATATACAGGGTGAGTCATGACTAACCAGCCATAGCCCAAAGGCGGATAAAGGTAGTCAAGATGAGTTGATATACAGGGTGTTTAAACACCACCCAGGGTAGGTAGAACATTGCGAAATAAGTTGGGTTTGCTAGGTGGAAAATTGTCGTGATGGCTTCCGTTTTCAAGATACAAGCTGTTGAAAAAAAAATGTTTTTTCTGTGACGGGAAAAAAGTTTGGCATTTCATCTCTGTTGGCAGGTTATAAAATGTCACTTTTCATAAATTACTTTTTTCCCGTGGGAAAAAAGTGAGTACTTTTTTCCCGGATATATATCACATATATATACTCTGTTAATGGCTTTTGTTGTGCTATAGTTCCGAAAAATGAGTCAATAATACCGTCTCCGAGAAAGAACTGCAAGTCCTTTTATCTTCCATTCGACTTCGCGGTTTCGTATATTACTAAACAACTACTGAATTCGCAATTTTTTAAAATCAAATCACAGAATTGAACTGACAGAAGTGACATCAGATATTTGATTACTTCAAAAGAATGATAAAGATGCCTATAAAACGCAGGTGTCCCTCCTGTTAAAAACTTGAAATTTCACGTTGATAATTTTCAGATTTCGAAATAATGTAATATCTTCTCAATATTGATTCGTCCTTCCTTCTGTCACAGAAAAAAATAGTGTATTATTCACGGGAAAAATATTAGATTTTAGCTCACGGTTTTTTGTCTCCCTCCGCTACGCGTCGGGAGACAACACAACCTGGAGCTAAAATCAACTACTTTTTTCCCTTGTATAATAATTAAATAACTATTTAAACATTTTTTACGATTATGTCGAAACTACTGGCAACATTGTGATGTAATTTCCTATGGATGTGTTCTGAATTCAGACACATCGCATGAATTTGTTTTTATTTCTGACACTCATAGAGGGCGCTAGTTACATGGTTCGTACCGAGAACTTTTGAACATAACTTATTTGAGGTTAGGTTCTTCAGTCTAAATTCAATGTGAACTTGAATACTATTCAATTTTACATCAAAATGATGCTTCTGGTAGAACTCGATACTGTGTACCGTTGTCGAGATATTTGGATTTGAAAATGCTAAAGCAATAACTCTGAAGTTACCGATTAAACAAAATCACATCAGAAAATATTTAATTAAATTTGACTGAAAACATAATATAGTTAGAGTTAGTGTTCAAAATGTCCTCCATTTTCACGAATACACAATTCGATCCTCTTTTTTAAGAATGCATCAATCTTCTCAACAATTGAGGATCAGCTATAAGATCATCGAAGTGATGTTCAATTCTTTCTTGCAGCTCTTGACGTGAATTGACCTCTGTAGCATAGACGTTTTCCTTAATATAGGACCAAACTGTGTAGTCCAATGGATTGAAATCACATGAACGTGGAGGCCAATGAATAGGAGCGTCTACATCTCTATCAATTCATCGATTCGGATAACGGTTGCTCAACCAATGACAACACCTTCTCTCAAAATGTGGGGAGCTCCACCATGCAATTGGAATACTCACTGATTGAATATTACATGTTTTCAGTTAAATTTATTTAATTTTGTTTTCATGACTCTCTGTTCAATTGATAACTCCCACATTTGAATAATGCAAATAACATTATGATTCTCTTCAAACTGCTCAATGGTAAATTGGATAGTTTATATCTCCTTGAGCAAATGCAATTCTATGTACCACCACCCGGATTGCGTCCTCGTCAGGTAACATTCCGAGTGAGTAATAATGGCCCAATTAATCGGATGTGTGATATATACAATACACACAGTGAAGAACTAATTTGAGGAATATTCGATATTGCCCCTCGAAAATTCAAATTGGAGCTGAAAAAGCTTGTAAGTTCCTGGTAGTCCTGTAACCTGTGTATTTGATTCCTCTGTGAGTATGCACTCATCACCTATCACCGATATTTCAACCTGATGACTTTTGTGATGTCTGTCCATTTAATTCGTTGTAACTGTCTTGGTGCGAAGCATATATCTTTTTCTTTGTTTATTCAATTGAAATTGGTATAGTTACTCCCATATTATTATATAATATGATATATAGTTAAATTGTTGTAGATGCATTATGTATAAACTTTATTAATTGCCATTATAATAGGATCTTTTTATATTTAATGATTTGTAAGAAACACATAATTATAGGCATTGTCTGCCTATCTGTTTCTGAAATAAATAAATAAATAAATAATCTCATTGGTTTTGGTCGGTTTTGGTTATCAATAAATAGGCAACAGTCTCTTATAATACTTACTTTCAACTAGCATCAGTGTTATACTCCAGTATTTTCAAATCGAAATTTCCCGAAAACGGCACACAGTATCAAGTTCCACCAGGAGCACCTTTTTAGTGCAAAATTGAATGGTGTTCAAGTTCACATTGAATTCGAACTACAAAATATTACCTCAAAAAAGTTATGCTCGAACGTACTCGGTACGACCCGTGTAACTAGCGCCCTCTTTGAGTGTCTGATATGAAAACGAATTCATGCGATGTGTCAACTTTCAAAACATATACATATAAAATTTCATCACAATGTTGCCAGTAGTTTCAACATAATCGTAAAACATGTGTTGAAAAAATATTTTTTCAACACCTTGTATCTTGAAAACGAATAGCGTTACGACATTTTTTTACAGAAGGAACCCAATTTATTTTGCAAATTTCCACCCACCCTATCAATGGGGTTTTTCTGGAACACCCTGTATATGTGAAAAAATATATTCTGCATATATATTTCTAACAAAAATACAGGGCATTATTTGAATTCAGGGCGAAACTTTGATGGACGATATTTCAGGAATGTCTCGCTGTTTTCGCTTCAAATTCACCAGAAATTCTACCTCAACTGACACCCCCACGATAAACTACTATAAAAATGAAATTTCAGAGCCGGACTTGGAAATTTCGACTTTCAATCGTATTTTTTAAAAACTCCCATCAGAATAAAAAAGATCTGGAAAAACACTATAGTTGTGGCTTTTCAATTTGTACGGCACATTTCGAACGGATTGGTGAAAAAATATCAAACAAAATTCTGATAAATATTTCTTCGATCTCATCCGGGCCATTACTCGCTACATTCAACTAAGAGTTTTCGAAATAGTTTTTCTGCATATGTTATAGCAAAAGAGCTGAGAAAAGATATTATTTAAAATAATTCAGGACCGGACTTGGTTTTTGGAAAAAATTACAAAACGTAATTTTCGAAAAAGATTTGTCTGTATCCTAATTTTCTCAAACGAGGATCCTCAAAATGTCCTCCTCCAATTTCTATTCATTTTTTGAATATCTTGGGAAGATCTCTCATGGTTTTTCGAATAATTTGCAAATTATTTCTGATCATATCTGAAGCTGTAACAATATTATCTGTCAGTTATTCTCTGGTGTTCACCTCAGTCTGATAGACCAATCATATCATATGTCTCCATAGATAATAGTTTAATACTGTGAGATTAGGGGACCTAGGGGGCAAGAATGAGGGCTGCCTTGGTATTATCTACCTTGTTTTGAGTAATATGGAGGTGCCCCATTATGTTGAGAGATAATACCTATTTCAATCCATTCTTATACATCCTTGCATCACAATGAGATCATATTCGATATTACCTAAAAATTTTCCATCTGTATGAGTTGGCACGTACATACAGTCGTATTCAATAAAAAGCGTACAAGTATTAAAAAGAGAGGATTCCGGGATCCTAGTTCTAATTGTGTTGAACTGGCTCAGCCAGTGCTTTGTGTTTTCGAGAACCTATGACAACTTTACTGTCAACATTTAGTGAACGAATCATTCCCGATAGCCCGTTTTATGCAGAATGGGATGACATTAATTTCTCTCTGTAATATACTTGTACGCTTTTTTTTAATGCGACTGTATATCTGATACAGAAAGGAATATTTCAACTAAACAATGAATTTGTATATTTTTCCATCTCTTGTAGCGCACGAAAGTTGATTCCTATAATGTTCGACGGACATCGTGCGTACCTAGGGAGGATAGGAAGAGGAGGGAGGTGTTGATATTTTTTTTGGAAAATTATGTACTTTTTTTCCATGTTTCGAAAGGTATCTTCAAGAAAACTGAGTCCGGTCTTGGAATTTTTATCGAAATAGAGCCTCTTTTCAACTCTTTAGAATACACCGAAATACAATAGCCAGTACGAAATCATGGAATCGTTCATCAGTATTTTGTGCGATAGTTTTTCATCAGTCCGGTCGAAGTGTGCCGTATAAATTGGAGAGCTACACTTCTAGTGTTTTTTTCTGATCTTTATGATTCTGGAGGAAGTTTTAAAAAAATACGGATCAGAAAATCGAGAATCAAAGGAAAAGTATTCGTAGTACAAAAGGAAGTAATACGGATCATGAGTTTCAGTAGCTATACAGGGTGTTTCAGTTTTTTGTAGCAGGACTTTACCAACTTGAAGGGGACATTTTTTCAAGATAAAAATCTCATACAAACATATATGCGTGGAAGCTCCGTTTCCGATTTACAGGGTGTCAAAGTTTCAGATTTTTTTAATGTTTTTTTAATTTCCTCCTACAATTTTTGGAATAATTGATTGAAATTTGGTCTACCTAATACACTTAAAAAACTCAATATTTGAGGCTATTGAGCGTTCTTGAACACCTACAGGGTAATAGACTTTTAGGGGTCGTACCCAATTTAAACCTGTAAAACTTTTTTGCGTGCCGCTTCTGCTTCCAATCGGACATAGATTAAGATTGTCCTTTCAATTTGGAAACTTTTTGCCCTTATGTAAATTTTTCGAAAACTGTATGGATCTCGAGATGAATGCCAAAAATAAATTACTTGTAATAAAACCGTTATTTCTCAAACACACTTATTTGACATTTCTTAAACATTTTATTGGAAAAAAATAATGACCGAAATCTTCCATACCAAATGAAATTCAGTTGCAAACTTAGATTGAATTTTTTGAACACCATTATAATTAAAACTAGGAAAAACAAAGAAAAAATGTTTTTATTTAAAAAAAAACTCCTCTAACTGGATTGCAAAATCTGAATAACTGAAACTGGTTAAACTTTCGATATCATCAGGGACTGTATGATACACGATCTATGCGCTATACATCGCTAGACTGTCGCTTTTGACGGTTGAGGGGTTATGTGAGATTTAATAATTTAATCTCGTGAACGGCAGTTCTAATTTTATCAGTACCCTTAGAAGTGGTTCGGATTCTACTTTCATTTATCTCGAAATCCATACAGTTTTCGAAAAACATACATGGAGGCAAAAAGTTTCCAAATTGCAGAGACAATCTGAATCTATGTTCCATTGAAAGCAGAGGCGGCACGAAAAAAAGTTCTACAGGGTTGAATTGGGTACTCCTGAAAGTCTATCACCCTTTAGGTATTCAAAACGCTCAGTAGCCTCAAATATTGAGTTTCTGAAGATTATTAGGTGTACCAAATTTCAATCAATTATTCCGTGAATTGTAGGAGAAAATTCAAAAAACATTTAAAAAAATCTGAAAGTTTGACACCCTGTAAATCGGAAACGGAGCTTCCACGCATATAATTATGTTTGTATGAGATTTTCATCTTGAAAAAATGTCTTCTTCAAGTTGTTAAATTCCTGCTATGAAAAACTGAAACACCCTGTATATCTCACTGTAGACCTCTTTTCAAAAAATTATCAATTCTTCCATTACCCTGTTGCTATATGATAGAGTGCCTTCTATTCATTCATAAAATATGTTTAACAGATGGTGTTGTACGGCACAATATCATATACATTCATACTCAACTAGAAACAGTGATGATATCTGCATAACCATTCTGTAGAATAGAAAAAACACAAAATTCATATAGATGTATCAGTGCTAAGCTCTATAATGCCCTACCACACAGCTATAAAGGTTCAACTTATTCAGTATTTAGGGAAAAAATACGTGATATACTGATTTTACATTGTTTTTATTCAGTTGAGGAGTTTCTCCTCCCTATGCCCTCCTGTACATGCGAGTTCGATGTTGATATTTGAACCATGGATTTATTCTCGTGTGTCATGTTTTACTCTACTTTTTTTTATATCATTGTAGTGCCTGTAGTTTCGATTGTAAAGTGTATCTGTGACGATTGTAAAATTCTTTAAATTTTATATAAAATAAATTATCATCATCATTATCATCATAATGACATTCGAGAAGGAAATGAGTCTCCCAAGTTCATCTCAGGATTTTTTTCTTCATAGTAGGCCATCATGTGGTGTGTCAATGAAAGTAAGTTGCTGCGGTGAATTTCAGGCGATAACATTGAGACGTTCCTAAGATATCGTTCACCAAATTTTCGCCCCGAATTCGAGAAATGCCCTGTATTCCTGTTACGACTAGGCAGAATATATTTCTGCAATATACAGGGTGTCAACAAATAAGTGTCACAACGGAAAACTGTAGATTCCTCATAATGAAAGAAACATTTATTTCCTTTTCAAAATTTTTCTCCGGGCTTTCGTTTTCAAGATACAGGGCGTCAAAAAATCGAAAATGATCAGTTTAATTAAACACACTTCACAACACTAAATGAACTTAACAATTTGAAAAACAGCATCGAGACCAGCATACTCAAGAACCTGACATTTGATTGAACATATTATTAGACAGTTCTGAGGTGTTTATTTCCAGTGGATTTTTAGACGATTTTTGAAGATACCATGTTCTCATTCATAGAGCCATTTTCCTAGAAAACTGTTCACTTCAGAGCATTGAGACAAGTGGACGTTTTTTGTGTGAAAGATATTGGCGCTTCAGAATCTACTTTGAAAATAACAATTTTGCCAGTGGCATAAATGTTTGGGGGGGGTCAAACCCTTACGAAGCGTTGAATTCTTCTTCACTGACATGCCCAAGGTAATTTATCAAGAGCCCCAGCAGTAGTCATTATTGATGATGAAGTGTCTACGAAGGCTTAGTAGCAAAAAACAGTTTTTTTTGTATTTTTTTGACGCCCTGTCTCTTGATAACGGAAGCCCGGAGAAAAATTTCGAAAGATAAAAACATGTTTCTTCTTTCATGAGCAATCTACAGATTTCCGTTGTGACACTTATTTGGTAACACCCTGTATGTCGACTCACCTTGACTTGCTCTATCAGCCATTAGGCTATGGCTGGTTAGTCATTACTCACCCTGTATAGACTGCAAATGAAATCGTACTTTCGTGAGTTTGTGAAGGAGTATACCAGGAATCAGATATACCACCGATATTTTATTCGAATAATGGCATACTTTCCGTATCTATTTTGTTATTGGCGGACCCGCTCGCTCATACGCCAAATACAATCTTTCCCTCAAAATGCACACTATACCTCTATTGAAACGATGAAAGGTGAGGTCAGGGCCGGGGCAAGGACTGGGTTGCGACTCTCCGAGGCACTCCTTCCTGTTAACTTGGACTAAGTGAGTGGTCCCTTAAATAGCATACCGACTTAAAACAACGATAAACCCTGTGTCGCGGGCCAACAGTCTAATAAGGAGGGTCATATATCGAGCAAAACAAACTTTGGCCAGATTTTCCAATATTCGATAATGATGAAACTAAAAAGAATGTAATACATTTCAGCTACAGGTCCTTCAATTCAGTCAATCATGGGAAGCAGTTTATTTCTACCCAATAGCTATGGGACAATTTGTCCGACGGGATCGGGCCTGCTTATCTCGGAATTTTGACAAAAATGATATGTGTTATTTTACAGGTGATGGATAACTCTTACATTTTGTTCAAATGCGAATTGCCTCCGTGTTATATGTTGGCCAATATCGGGAAAAATAGTCGGAAAAAAAAGATTTTGGGGACAATGGAACCACGTTCTTGCCACTTCAGTCATTTTCTGGTGGACTTTTTTTCACCTATATATACCTACGAATTAAAAAAAATCTGGGATCTATCTAATTTCATGGTTGGTACTTTCGCTTATTGGACTATATTGTTGTTGTTGTTGTTCTTTATTACCCCAAGAAACATATTTGTTTATAATAGGGATACATAAACATATGATATATATATATATATATATAAAACAATAAAAAAAAATAATTAACAAGTTATGTCAATATAACATAATAATTAAAATAAAACCATTCCAAGTATTCAAATGAGAATAAATTGCTCCGTTTATTGTGTCATGAGTATATATTTTTTCATATTGACTTTGAATCTTGTTTCATCATCAATATGTTTCAAATCATAAGGTAATGAATTATATAAAATGATTCCGTTGTAGAATACTGATTGTTTGCCAATGATGGAGTTATATGGGTTTGCTATTAATGAATTCAACTGTCTCGTTGCATGAGTATGAATTGTATTTACTTCAGTAAAGTTCAAGTTGGATATTTTTATTTTTTTTCTCACAAAATGGATGAAAGAACAAATTTTCATTTTATATAAAGATGATAAATTCAACAGATTTTTTGGTTTGTAAAGATTAATAGTTGGTTCCAGGTAATGTAAATTGTAAATGCACTTAATTGTTTTATTTTGTAATTTCATTAATGGTTTCAAATGTGATATACTTGTGCTTCCCCAAATTGATATTAAATATTGTAATTTTGAGTAAATCAGACAGAAATATATATTCTTCAAATATCTAAGAGGAATGAAATTTCGAATTTTGTATAAAATGCCAGTAATTGGATTGAGCTTTTTTCTCAGGTGATCTATATGTTTAGTCCACGATAATTGTTCATCAATATAAAGACCTAAGAATTTTGTAATATCTAAATATTTCATGGCTTTCTGGTTGAAAAATATTGTTGTTTCCGACATATCAGTTTTTCCTTTTGAAATATACATATACGTAGATTCGTCATAGTTAAGGGTCAGCTTATGAATTTGTTACTAAAACGAAAGTTTTGCAACTATGATAAGGTTTTCAGAATCATTATACAAGGTGTCAAAGGAACATCAATATACGAAGAGCTTATTGGCCAGCTCATGGTTGACAAAATATCATAATATGTGGTATACCTTGGTTTCAAATGGCCCAGGAAGAATTGAAGCATATATTTTCCTCCAACCGACAGCAACCATTGATTTTGCAGACACATAATATCAATCAGCAAAGTATTACTTTCCTTTCCTAGGTAGCAAAGTAACTACTTCTCTGTCCAGACAGAAAAAGAATTGTTTCCAATAAGAATGAAACAACAAATCCAACTCAATATTTTTCGCCATCTTCCTCATTCCCATAGGAGTTAGTACTGCTGAATCGTTATCACTGTCCATAATATAAATATACCAATATTTTTCCACAAAATTGACAAACTATAATGATTATGGACATATATATCTCCATAGCAACCAACCCTTCCAACAATTGCAATCTCCATCAAATCATTCAAATCCATCATCACAGGAAAAATAAAAAGATTGTGAGAATTGTAATGATCTGCGGATACAATATCCTACATACAGGGTGTAACAAATTCGTGGCTAAGCATGGAGATCTCGGTAACCTTCAGAGATACAGAGTTGGTTGAGTTAGAGCAAAGTTGCACCATTTCATTTAAGTTCAATAAATTCAAATTATTCCCGGAGATATCCGGAAAAACGGAAAATATACTGGATCGTTTCTACAGGGTGGGCCACCAGTAACGCCTCGGTCTCTAGAAGGCTAACCACTTATCTTCTTGGAATTCTTGCTCTCTAGGAAGTTGCATGTCAACATAGGCTACCATTTAAAATTATTTCGAAACATACAGGGTATCCCCAAAAACCATAAAACACTGAAGTTAAACTTTTTTCTATCGAACACCCTATATATTATTTCATTTTGAGATTCTCCCTGATGAGCTGATTTCAACGACCCATCATACTTGGCGTCTAGCAGTTATAATTACTGAAATATAGGGTGTGAAAAATCGAGATTTTCCAAGTTCAAGAATTTTTTGTGTCGAAACTATTCATAATTGGTCAAAACGGCTCACATGTCCCTATCTCAACTTTTGATTAACTATCTACTGATATTTAATAGGGACATATACCGGGTGATCAAGATTCTGAACTCTGCACCACCCTGTATTTGTTTCAATTAAATGTCAGTAGATAGTTGATCAGAAGTTGAGATAGGGACATGTGAGCCGTTTTGACCAATTATGAATGGTTTAGACACAAAAAATTCTTGAACTTGGAAAATCTCGATTTCTCACACCCTATATCTCAGTAATTATAACTGCTAGACCCAAGTATGATGGATTGTTGAAATCAGCTCACCAGGGAGAATCTCAAAATGAAATAATATATAGGGTGTTCGATTGAAAAAAGTTCAACTTCAGTGTTTTGTGATTTTTGGGGACATGCTGTATGTTTCAAAATAATTTCAAATGGTAGCCTATGTTGACATGCAACTTCCTAGAGAGGAAGTATTCCAAGAAAATAATTGGTTAGCCTTCTAGAGACCAAGGCGTTACTGGTGGCCCACCCTATATTACTCAGTTCATTTGAAGAGATATTCCAAAATAAATGTCTCTTCATCATTGATCCATCCCCACCTCTACGAAATGGCATTGTCAGATTGGAAATCCGACGTTTCTTCTTCTAGCGACCATCATCAACTTCAATTATTTAAATACGTTCCTGGATTTTCTACTTTATCTTTCGATAGTTTTCGATTCCCTTCGTATGATGGTGTATCAAAACATCACTTAAAATGTTTACTTCAATGGAAATATATATCATGAAAAGTATGGAGATACTCATCTCCATCTAACACAGGGTTGTTGGTATTAGTTTGTCTTCGTCTAACAGGCAACTGTTTATTATTTGATGACATGATACAAAAATATTTCCATTTGCACTTAGGCCGATAGGCTTCTTCTAAAACTCTTCTCACGAACCTTTCAACAGATCGCCGTCGTAAAGATCTAGAAGCGGTTTTCTGTCGCAGTTCTGCTATGGAGGCAATAGAGCCGTTTTTGTGAACAATGTTCTTCATGGCACCCTAGTGAAAAGGTCGAGTGGCGGTTTTAGAAAGAGCAAATAAATGCTCAAACGCAAACGGAAATATTTTCGAGCATTTACTATAAAAGAAAACTGGATGCTGGGATTTTTTTTCATATTGGATATCATTCGTTTTATTAGATTGTGTTTTCATCATTCATAAATATTATATCATTCTGAATAATGTTTTAGACAAAGAAAAATTAATACAAAAGATGAATATCTCCATACCTTCTTAAAACAATTTTTTCACTGGAGTAAACATTTCATGAATTGTTTTGGTACACTAGCGTATCAAGAATATCGAAAACTATCGAAGAATTAAATGAAAACTCCAGGCCCGTCTTTATGAAAATAAAGTTGACGATGGCCGCTCGAAGAAGAAACATGAGATTTTCAATTTGACAATGGGCTCGTATCACAAAAAAAAATTATTTCATAATTCGATAGAACTCACCCAAACTAGCTCTCCACCGCAAACCGTTTCTTGCTGTGAGCTCCCTACGTTTTATAAAAAATTATTGTCGTCCCCGATTTTTCGGACTTCTGAAAAAGAGGCGATGATGTGACGTCAAAACCCTAATACTGAAACAAGACTATTCCAGACGAAGATGAATGATACATGATTTCTGACAGAGTGAATTAGCGCGAGATCATAGTTGAAAGAATCAATATATCAGTTGCCTCAGTCTCCGTCGGGCGTTTGGTATTTTCTTTTAACTATGGCGAGATGAGGTTTCTACGTCATAAGAGGGCCTGTTTTCAGAAGGTACTATTATTTATGTCCAAAAATTGAACATTTTAGTAAATTCGTCAATCATTATTTATGTATAAAAGGATCATTATAAACATGGTTTGAGTTGAAAGTTCTACTAAGGTGTACACGCCCATTCCATTTTGTAGGAGGAGAGAGATAAGTGGCAATGGTGAAGTGATATTAATTCTATAAATAAACGTATACACTGTTTCCCTTCCTTCTCCGATATCTCCATAAATAATTGGAACTTTTCTAATTTCGAAGCAGCATTTTGTTGGGCATGAAATGGTGCCTTTACCCTAATTCAACCTACTCTGTATCTCTCAAGGTCACCATGATCCCAGTGCTCAGCCACGAAAGACAAAAATCATCCCTTACATCGTCACTGAAATCGGCATTAGCTGAATCAGCTACAGGTTCACATCAATTACACTAACAAAGAACATAATTATGTATAATTCTGCTACATGATAGATTAATTAGCAAAAACTAACCTGCGTAGCCAATGATGAAAACAGAATGCCTCACAGCAAAAAGTTCTTCCAACTGTACCACCTTCAGTATGAATCCATCCTCTGGCTGTAATTTCAGATCAACCGCAGTTTTCTTGATCATCTTCTCGAATTCCATAACACGTTTCCTGGGCACATCCAGAGCAGGAAACAGATCTCCAATCAACCCCATGAAGACCTTGAAATTTAATTTCCATCATGATGATAGTTATTCATGTACCTATATTGTCAATTATAGTTAATTCTGCAAATTCGTAGCCTGGGCTTTAGCCGAAGCTATAGCAATCGGGCGATACAATATAGACAGTTTTTCGCCGAGGTGCATATTACATCTTTTCGTCGACCTCAATAACACTCAGATTCACATCACGGTCGTATTCACACATGAAATCTATCGGATTTCGTGAATGCTCAATTCGACAACAGCAAATGACAGTTGTTGTCAACTCAGTCTCCGCGCTTTTCATTCCATCAGTAAATACCTTTTCAGAAAAGATTTCAATATATCTGTTTGAGATCTATTTCATGCTATACGAATTCAAAGAGAGGATAATGAAATAAAGCTATAGTTATTTTATGCTCACAAATATCACAAAATACAGTTACATAGGTACTTATAAGATTTGAGTATATAAATAACTGGAACGAATAGTAAAAATAAACAACAATAATACAAGACAAATGAAAAAAGATTTTGTAAGGAGCAAACTGTTATAACGGAGGTATATGAAGAATTGAATTTGATCTGAATCAGATATGGTATTGTCCTTTTTTGATTAAACATATCATTATTACCTATTCATGTTCATTTATTACTTGTGTTGTAAAATCAATTCAAACTGTTTCATTAGATCAATATGCAAATCAGGAGATCTACTGAAATACAATGGGGAAGACCACTGAGGGAAGAAATCCGTGCAAACCTCTTTCAATCGACGAATCTTGATCTACGTTTTATGTACAATCAATATTACGAGTTGAAGTTGAAGGGAATCGAATCTATATCGTTTTAAAATCAGCATATTTCATTCGATATTTAAAAAAGCTAAATATGATGGTGAAGCCGTGACGTATCAGTCCCGAACTGTAGCTATCCCTCTCTGATACATCGTCATTCTGCAGTGTTGCAGTGTGATTGGTCAGTTCAAGGGCAATAGGCGTGTTGGGACTGAGACGTCGCACCAGTCACACCAATGAATTGACAAAAATTCAAATGGCGCAGGAGTTGTGTGTTTTGAAATTGACATATTCTAATTCATTTATTTCATCTTCTTAGCATGACTGAAAAAAATCAAAATTAATTCAATGATAGTTTTTCAGTATAGAGTTCACAATAATGTCATTTCAAAAAATCAGTGGTCTCCCCCATTGATGCTTTCTGTACTACAATTGACTATCCTGGAATACAATTGACGGTTTCTGAAATTCAATTGATGCTATCAAAAATTCAACTGGAAAAGGTGTCGTTTCATTGTATTTCCGGGCATACCTTCTCTAACTACACTCACCGGCAAATAAACCGGCCACCAAAAAATTTGCCCAAATTGTTCACACTATAACTTTTTCAATCCTTGTCGGATTTTTGTAAAATTAAAATCAAATCGTAGATTCATGTTCTGGAATATTGACCTATTAGTTTTCCTGAAAAGCCGATGACTTGATTATTACACAAGGAAAAGCCAAAGTTACTCTTTTCCCCCTTTACTTCTCAACGCCCTGTGGCAAAATTTCGTAATTGAACATGAACATGGCTTCATTATGTTTCGGATCGAAGTGTGATCCCCTCTTGACACAAAAGTTTTCGATTCACGTCAATATCTTATTTTTTCTTCTTATTTTTAAGAAGATACGAGTGTTTCAAGGAAGTATGGTGTTTTTCAACTTTTACCAATAATCAAAACTTACATGAACTTATTGATTAACAACTTCAAGGATAAATGTAACATATTTTCACCTTACTTTCTTAGCTGTTACCGGAAGTTCATTTAGAAAAAACAAACAAGAAGCAGGCCTGTAGTCAATAACGAGTTTGCTCTCCTCGATATTGAATTTCAGCATTCAATCGCAGTGGCATTGAATTGATCAAATTACTCGAGTAGCCTTGAAGAATTGCCTAAAATCCTCCTTGGAGGGCGAATCGTAGCTCTTGAAGAGTATCTGACAAGGCTGGGCGAAAGCGAATGAGCCTCTAGAGGTCACCCCTAAGATAGGTAGATAGATTCTGAATCATTGTTATTGAAATTTTAAAAAATCTATTCTATCTTGTAATACTAGTATCTCCTCTCAAAAAGGAGATATTGACGTTATTCAAGAACCGTTTCATGAAGAAGGAACAAAAGAGGATCACACTTCAATTTGAAACATGATGAAGCAGAAGGTTGGAGAATGGTTCTGAATTATTGTAAATAAAAATTTTAAACATCCATACTATCTTGAAACACTGAATCTTCTTTGAAAAAATGGTTATCGACGTGAATAAAAAACCATCATGTAGCGAAGAGATCACTCTTTAATCAAAAACATAATAAAGCTGAGTTAAACCACTCATTTTTTCTACAGGGCAATAAGAAGTTAAGGGTGAAGAAGAAACTTTCGTTTTTCCCTGTATCGGAATTTCACCAAAATCGAACCAGAATTGAAAAGTTACAGAGCAAACAATTTGGCTAAATCATTTTGTGGCCGATTTTTTTGCCGGTGAGTGTATAATGATTTGGTATGTATTGTCTCAGAGCAGGCAGCTGTAAAAACATACTCACGGGAACATCGTCTGTCACAATTTTTGGTATATTGAAATCTCGCAAGGCTCTCATCAGAACTTGATCCTCTGGCCTCTGCCTATCTCCCCTCTTCAAAGATCCAGCCACCACCAGCACAGACTTGATGGCCCTCAAGCCCCAATCGTAGTGGTCTTGCTTGCTCAGCAGTTCCTTGCATAGAGTGTACAGGGTGATGAATTTTCTTGCGAGCAGTCTGGCTTCGAGGAAACCTGATGGGTTAGTCACATCATTAGCGATAAGTATATGAGAAATACTAGTGAAAAATCGATGGAGATATTGTGAGTAGGTATGCCCGTGACCGAATTCCATTACAGTTTCCATTTTTTCTATTGAAGGTCATGAGAGGAGCTTCATTTCATTGAATTCTATTAATTTCTTGAGAAGTATCATAAAAATGAGCCAGGTAGCCGTGCGGACATGGTGTCAATATTCTAATTCGCATTCGCTTGCCGGTCGTGGGTTCGATTCCCATCGACTGCAGAAATTTTTCTGAGGGCCCAAGAGAGTGTTTGGGATCACACGTTAAAAGGTAAGGGCCCCGTCATTCCTTGCACGCACAAGACTCTCGAAGTCTTCTGAGGGTTGCTCGTAAAGGGGCAACCGAATGACGGATAGAACAATTTCAGAACAAATTCATTTCAAACCTGATCACCCTGCTAGATATGAATAGAAATTCGAAGTTCGACAAAATATTCAACAGCAGTTCGATATAGTGAGATTACTGTTCCAGGACAGCTGTTCGACATTGGAAACGGAAAGACTCAATTCAATATAAACGTTTTTCTACATACGTCATAAAATGACAAGGTTCGCGCATTGATAACAAATTGCGGAGTGACACTTTTTTTCAGTTTCCTACGTTACCATGATACCTTGCACAAAACAATGCGCGAAGTTATGAAAAATATATGAAATATTTATATTTCAACTTTATGATCCTCAATCGAGCAAACATCCACGGATTCATTCATTTCTGAATGTTCTACAATAACTTTGTTTTATCTCTTGGATCGCACGGAAGGAAATTCCTATTATGTTCGTGAAACATCGTGTGTACCTAGGGAGGGTAGGGGGAGGCCTTTCAAGCCAGTTCAACAGTATTTTTTATATCAAGCTAAGCATATTTTTACTTCAGAACTATATTTTTTGACGTTTGTAGAAAAAATGTTGTTTGCAACTCGAGCGCAAAATATTTTGGTCATCTCGACTATCTTTTCAACTCGGCTACGCCTCGTTGAAAAAATCAGATCTCGATCACCAAAGTATCATTTCGCGCTCTAGATACAAAAATAACTATTTATATCATTTGTCTCAACCACACAACACCACGAAACACCCTCCTAATTTAGAGCTTCTCGACCAATTTTCAGAAACAAGAATTTCATACAGAGTGTTATTTAATTGATGGCTAGAAATGAAGGACATGATGTCTTAGCTCATCTCGAGCAGACAACTTCATATGAACATATGCCCTTATATAGCCTCTTAACTTTCGAGCTATAAAGTGTTGAAGTCTTAAGAGGAGAGATTCAACCAAATCGACATGCAGGCCTTCACTAGATGTTGCTATATGGGCTTATGAATGATTCAATTGAAAAACTGATTAAATCATCGTAAAGAAGAAGGTTGGGACTAGGGCCTGGTTATCATACGGAGTCGAAACTCATTTATTTATAGAAGATACAGATTTTTGAAAAACGTAAACATTGAAATTTTTTTGTCTCAAATTGAAATATTTTCGATCTCAGTACAATTGTTGGAAATTCGGCAAGGTGCCACTGGAATATCAGCTCTTGAAATGTTTCCATTCGGACAGGAAGCAACAAAAACGATTATTCTGTCAACAAAATATCCATTCATCCCAGCTGATCTCGGTAAACTCCATTTCTTGAAAGAATGTAATGCAGGAAACTAGGATGTGGTAGTTCAGGCACTACCTGATAGATGGCAGTGTTCGAAATGACAGACTGCGGCAGAGAGGAATGGTGCATTGTATTGCAAGCAGATGGCGCTTAGGAGAGATGATGAATTCAAACCCGTTTACACCGTTGCCAATGTTATACATATTACTCGGACATATTATGAAATCTAGGCGACGTGATAATACAGAGGGTATTATTCAATTATCTGGGCATATTTCAAGGGGAGGTTCTCCGAGTGTTTGTAAGACGAACAAATCTAATATATAAAATTCTCCTGTCACGGTCACGGTCATAGTGGTCGAACTCCTCCGAAACGGCTCGACCGATTCGTATGAAATTTTTTGTGCGTATTCGGTAGGTATGAGAATCGGTCGTAATATATTTTTTAAATAGAAAATACAAAATGGCGGATCCAATATGGCGACCGAGTATAGTTATCCGATTTCATTCAAAATTGGTACTCAGGGGTTTTCGGGGTCGGAGATTTTGAATATTTCGTCAAATTTTGGAAATTCAAGATGGCGGATCCAATATGGCGGACGAGCTTTGTAATTATGGTCAGATTCCATCCAAAATTGGTATCTGGGGGTTTTCGAGGTCGGAGATTATGATTTCTTCATCGAAATAAGGAAATTCAAAATGGTGGATCCAATATGGCGGACGAGTTTTGTAATTATTTTTTTTATCGCTTGGAGCGCACGAAAGGAAATCCCTATAATGTTCAAAGAACATCGTGCGTTCCTAGGGAGGATAGGGACAGGAGGTAGGTATTGGAGTTTTTTTTTTGAACTTCTGGAGATTATATGTTGTTGGGAATACTTCCTCGGGCACTGAATTCCAGAGCCTAGCCGTTCTATGGATGAAGGAGTTTTGATAAAGTGCTGTTCGACATCTTTCGAGGTTGACAACGAAAGGATGTGCTGACTGGGCTTGTCTACTTCGTCTGGTATTGCTAGTGGAGGGATGATAGCCATTTCCCGTGGAAGTATCGATAGAAAAGTGAAAGGTCGCCGACCTTTCTACGGTGTTCCAATGATGTCAAAGAGTGAGTGAGTGTGGCGTCACCCACCAGGCGAATGGCTCTTCTCTGGATGGAATCTAAGATAGCATCAGCGTATGTTTTGGTGCTGAACAGAACAGATTGGTCAGATATCATTCAAAATTGGTATCTGGTGGTTTTCGAGGTCAGGGATTATGATTTTTTATCAAAATTAGGAAATTCGAAATGGCGGATCCAATATGGCGGACGAGTTTTGTAATTATGGTCAGATTCTATTCAAAATTGGTATCTGGAGGTTTTAGAGGTCGTAGATAATTATGAATCATTTGTCAAAATGGGGAAATTCAAAATGGTGGATCCAATATGGTGGAAGAGTTTTTTAATTATTATGATCAGATTCTATGTAAAATTGGTATCGGGGGGTTTTCGGAGTCGAAAATAATGATCCTTTTATCAAAATTTGGAAATCCAAGATGGCAGATTCAATATGGCTGACGAGTTTTGTAACTTAATCCGATTCCATTCCAAATTTGTATATTGGGGATTTTGGGATGGGAGATTATGATTGTTCATCAAAATAAGGAAATTGAAGATGGAGGATGGCAACTGAGTTTTGTAGTTATGATCCGATTCTATTCAAAATTTGTATCTGGGTGTTTTCGGGGTCGGAGAAGAATTAGAAAACAAATGAATATAAGTATGTTGATAAATATTTAACTAAAAAAATATTTTCTGGAAATAATTGTATATTGCAGAACAACGTTTGCCGGGTATCAGCTATTGTAATAAATATTGCTTTGAAAAACTAATGAAACACCTTTTTATAGATAGCCATACTAAAAAGAAATGAGTAGAAAATAAAGAGTAGTTTGAAAAAATGAAGAGGTATAGAGAACCGAACTAAAAAGAACTAGAAAATAAATAGAGTAGTTTGAAACGGCCTAGAATTTGTCACTGAATTAAAATTATATAAGTAGACCTGAAAATTTAAACATACAAATTCAGCAGAATTTCTTCAATTCTATTCATGAGATCGATAATTATGTCAGCATATAGATGGAAATAATAGGAATGGCACAGTTGTGGAACAAACTTCAAAAAGCTTTGTTGATCTGTGTCAGAAGTTCAGGTTATTTCACTCTAAAACTCATGCAAAAACATTCGTCTCAGAACTCTCAGAGTACAGTTCTCAGATTTTGGATCCATTGATATGGCGAAATTCACAAAGGATAATACCGCCACGGCAACAAAACAAAACTGAGCGAGAAATCGTTATATGTCTCTCTCCCTCCCGCGGCGAACCGGGGGGATATTCATTGGTCGCGCGGTGATTCCCCGTCTTTCCGCAGTCCGCCACGTGCCCTTTGAATTGCGTGAACTTCAGATGAACTTCAAACTAACCGGCATATAATCAATAATTGAAAAGCCAGTGTTGCAAGCTGCTGCAAATGATATGTCGCAAAAATTCATAAGAATGGGCAGAAAAGCGAGGCAACAGGAAAGTCAGCCACATACGAAATATTTGAAAATATAGCAGCCGCTTTTTTTTCGAGACATTTGGAGACGTTATCGAACATCCAGTTCATGTTTTAGAGAATTATCGTAGGTAGATACTTCATATTCCACTTACATCTTCTTTGGGGAAGATTTTTGAAATTCAATGAATTCCGTGATATTAAAATTTTCTTTGAAATATATACAGGGTTATTCATTCAAAACGGTCAATGTGTGAGCTAGAAATAGTAAACATCAGAATATCAAGATTCAGCCTCACATCTCACATCTCACATAGAAAATGTTGTTAGTTTTGTAGAAACAGGGTGTACAAGGAAAATATTTTATTTTGAAATTCCTCATACAATAACTTTGTAAGTTTTAAATCACCATGAAAATGGTCAATGTGTGAGCTAGAAATAGTAAACATCAGAATATCAAGATGCAGCCTCACATCTCTCATAGAAAATGTTGTTAGTTTTGGAGAAACAGGTTGTTCAAGAAAAATATTTCATTTTAAAATTCCTCATACAATAACTTTGTGAGTTTTATATCAGCATGAACATAATTTTCTTATATTTTTTTCATTATAATTCGATTTTTAAATGATTTAAAAAAAGTTGACCATTAAAACAAAATGGATTGTGAGATATAGAAAGCATATGATGGGAAATCAATTTCTCACCGTTATGTCGAAGACCGAAACCAGGGAATCCTGGAAACTTTGGAACGATATAATCACACTCACACTATACATGCACTGTTTTATCACTATCAAACAGAATTTTTATCAACTCGACAAACTTTATTACCTAAAAACATTCGCTGTCTAAGATAGACTAACAAAAACTTTTGAGATGGTGTTCGCTTGAATCTCCAAATTTTGACAAATGATTCAAAATCTCCGACCCCTGACACCAGTAAAAATTTTGAATAGATTCGGATAATAAAATTAGAAAACTTAAAATTGTCCGCTATATTGGATCTGCAATCCTGAATTTCCCAATTTTTACGATAGAATCATAATCTCCGACCCCAAACACCCCTATATATAAATTTTGAATAGGATAGAATCATCATCACATAACTCGTCCGCCATATTGAATCCGTCATCTTTAATTTTTTCATTTCGGGATTCATAATCTCCGACCCCAAAAAACCCCAGATACAAATTTCAAATGGCATAGAATCATAATTACGAAACTCGTGCGCCATATTGGTGGAGCCATGATGAAAGAATCATAATCTCCGACGCCGAGAACCCCCAGACACCAATTTTGAATAGAATGGGATCATAATTATTATAAAACTCGTCAGCCATCTTCAATATCCTAATTTTCACGAAAGAATCATAATCTCCGACCCCGAAAACCTCCATATACCAATTTCGAATAGAATCTAATCATAATTACAAAATACTACATAATATAAGATGAGATGGGATACTGCACCCTTCAAATTTATTGCTATTCATTGACCTCGCGATAACGGGACACGGAACGGGTCGTGACGATGACGCGAAATCCAATGTTTTTCTCCACCCAAAAATGTGCTCAACGCGCCAAGAAGTTCTCACTTCGAAAAAATTGTTTTTTTCATAAGTGCAATTATGATCGAAATTTGTATTTCAGCAAGCAGGTCTGAATTAGAGAACATGAAATTTGAATCAAGGATTTCTTTCATTCTACACACTGTATATATCAATATAACCCTTATATCAGTAATAGCAGTGTGAATTCGTAAGAATGAAGATATTTGAAACTAGGCAATCGTCTACGTATATACCCTATCCTATACAGAAAACACGAAATTTCTATTTATAGCCATCTGAACTTGATAAAAAATCTTGCACACATTATTTCTGAATTACACAGACTATTTTGAGTATTTTGCCCTGAACAATGATTTCGATCCCCATCCTTGGAAGTTTTTCTGGCGACGCCAATAATGATAAGTTATAATTAGTAGGAAATGAAATTAAAAAGGAAAAGAAATATTCGAAAGACTATTTGTGAAGACAGTTTCAAAAATGACTCATGACATAAATTTTCATTGTAGCGAGATATAGGTATTTGCTTGACTTGAATGGAGTGAAAAGTGGAATCATGTTGAGCAGGCCCGTGGAGCAGTAGCTCTGGCAACACTGCACGTACATAATACAATTACCTACGATTGCATTCAATTGTGTGCCACCTATTGGTGACCTGCTGTAACAGACGAAATCGAAGAACTCTACAATAGCTGTGAAAGCTGTAATTTAATTATTTTATTCCGATTTCGACATCACACTGACACCTAGAAATAGTTGTTGAACTAGTATATATATATAGGCTATATTCGGTCGGAAAGCTGTCGCGAAAGGCCCGCCTTAAGGAAAAAATCGTTATCTCATCATAATTTTAATACTATCCTGTATATTCCCATGAAATTTCAAATTCATTTTCCAAGCCTCAATAAGCATTTTTTGATGAAGGAGTTGTTCCAATATTTTTTCCAGTGGTGTCCGAATGAGATGTATACTGGAAAGTTGTTCAGAGAAATTCGATACGTCCTTGCTTTTTCTGGAAATAAAAATCGATTTCAATTTCAATTTTTTTCCTCCGACGCACCGTTTTCTCCGATGAACATAAGAACCATTTTGGCTCATTCAATAAATTGACTTTATTCAAATAAAAATTAGACAAAAACACATCTCACTTACAAACTATTACATGGTGCTAAGTGGGTGCATATCAAATTCCAAGAAGATATCTAGAACAGTGTATTGAAGTCATAATAAGAAAACGATTTTTCCATTGAAATTTTTACACCCTATATATATATATGTATACCTCGAAAGTTGAGAGGGTTGTGGCAAATATTGATATTAAATTTTCTTCTCAGAATGAGCTGAGAAACCATATCCTACATTTTCAGCTATCAATTGAATTACTCAACGAGCTTCATTCGGAAATGACGACAACTCTGAAATTTTCAGATTCTTAAGGCGAATTTTTATATTTTCAACTATTCGATTCATCCATGATGATGATTTCTGCTGCTGGATGGTTCTGATAAATTAGGTCAAGCTTTAGTAACTATAACTCAAAGAACTCGCCATAGGAAGGATCATTTGGTGATAATTATAATGGCAATAGGAATATTTGATATGTTTCTGACTATCGAGTTCAAACCACATAACATCAAACTTATTCTGTTCCATTTTTTTTTCTATAACATGAGAGATTCGTTTTTAGAATGTAGGCAAATATAGAATGTAGGTGAATAACTCCTTCGTGTTTTGAAGAGGAATAAGGTTAAAGTGGAAGAAAAAGGAAAAAGGATAGGGTTGGATTGGGTTGGGTTGAGGGGGTATATGAAAGCCTGGAAGCCAGCGAACGGTTTTCGTGACCGAATGCACAGAGGCTGAGATTCTTCCCTGACCTTCATTCAATATCACTAATAAGTGAATCGACCTCCAGCCGGCACAGTTTCGGAAGGGGTGTCGCGTCAATTGGACGTGGAAAATTGGACGCACGACTATTGGTCGCAGTCAATTGGACGCGGCGACAATTGGACGCGGCGACAATCAGACGCGGCGTCAATTAGACGCGGCGACAATTCGACGCGGCGACAATTGGACGCATGCGTGAATAAAAATAATTTTATAATTCCAATGACATTCATTGTATAAAATATGAAATACTGATGGGCTTATATCCATAGTTATAACAAATACCTATGGCCTCGTTTGACAATTATTTTCCTATCTCATATCGTAATATGAATTTACGATACGAATATAGTACAATATTTTACCTACTACCAAAAACGCTGATTATTTAATCAAATATGAGGGTTGGGCGTATACATACTTGTCGTGACTCTATTGTGTACTCGGTTGTCACTCATTTTTTGAACTGTCAACTTTGACGCGTTCATTTCAAGGTTAGGTTAGGTTAGGTTAGGTATTTGTTATATTATAGATATGAGCCCTGCATATTCCATGCAAAAATTTCATTGGAATTATAAAATTATTTTTATTTTCGCATGCGCTCAATTGTCGCCGCGTCCAATTTTCGTCGCGTCCAATTGTCGCCGCGTCCAATTGTCGCCGCGTTCAATTATCCGCGTCCAATTTTCGTGCGTCCAATTGACCACGTCCAATTGTAGGTAATCCTTCGGAAGGTGTAGTTGCGGCAGCCACCAAAACATGTGAAATAATAATAAAAAGAAACTGATACTTACCACCAAAATGTGTTGAGATGTTGCTCATGATACAAATAGATCAAGAAACGTATCGAGCCGAACTGATACCGCAAAAGCTGAAATTTGGTTTATTTTATTTAGTAGGGAAAAAGTGCCCAGCTGATGCAGTGAAGGACGCTGCGAATGGATATGCACCCGGGCACGTCGTGTCTTTGACTGCATCAGCTCGACACTTCTCCCTCACTGAATTGGAAGCTAGATGTTCTTTCGCTTTCTACTAACATAACTGAAATGGCATACAGTATAGGAATATGTACCACGCTGAATGATCGATTAACCACAAATTGACGATCTTTGATTCAATCAAAAAATTAAACACGTTATTGGCAATTCAATTTCTTGAACACACATACATTCGTTCGAATTCTTTCCGGCCTGTCGATTTTAGGAACTGTCGATTGTCATCTCCGTGTTTTTTTGCAATCGTTGATGATCAGAATTTTGAACATTCTTCAGCTTTCGTGAAATGACTAACTCTCAATGGTCGCTGGCTCCCAGGCTATGGGTTATTTCAGCTATGCCAAAAAAAAAGCCTAATAGTAGTGTTTGAAATTTCGACCCCTTCAGCAAACAAAAGTAGGCATTGAAAATCCTAATATTCCTGATTTGTCTACATTTCCGAATAGAGCTTGAATTGAGAAATATATACTGGCATTTTTGTTCCTGAAAATCGGTCGACGGGTTCAAAATTAGAAGGGTGTTGCAAGCTGAAAACGCACACACTGTATATGATGATATCCTATTCCTTTCAACACCTCCACGACTATAAAGTGTCTAGCAGTCTTGTCAAACAGGCACTAAAATTACCAATTGGTTCCCTTAAGACTGAAGTGAGCTGTTGCTAAAACTCTTTCATACCCAAAGACACTGACAAAATAACCATAGCTCCGCTCTCGTGGTGAATATAATATTTTATAGCATGAAATCATATCTCTGGGGTCACCATACAATCATGTTGCTCGAGTCTACATTGAACCGAAAGCGAGGAAATGGAAATGATTACCTTCCGCCACCAACATGATTTCGCAAATCAACGCAAAATCTGGCACTACCATGGCGCATGGACGGAAGAGGGCTTTCAAGTTTTCTGGTAGTTCTGTTCTTCCCGCATAACCAGGATTCATTGTGATGAACAAGCCGATCTACAAAAAAACTTATATTTTTTAATAAGGTTTCTACTTTTCCGCCAATGGAAACAGATACATTTTATAATATAATAAAGAGTAGATAGATTATATATTCTTCAAGAATAAGAGAATTTGGAATGAAACACAACGAAAAAAAAAAGCGATTCGCATTGAATTTGATGGAGAACCAATACTTTCATCACATCACAACACATAGATGTGCATTCTCATGTCTAGAACGTATGCAATAATTTTCATCAGGTCTATTTTTCATTCTCAATTCCTCACAAACATAATTCGTATTATCGTGAATCGAATGTCAACGATGCATTACTAACTGTTTCGACTTGCCAAGCCCCATCCGTTTCACGGGGACAACTGACAATCAATTCACGAATGCTATCGGATGGTATGGAATGAGCTCAGTACCTCCACACACAAGCCGTTTGGTCGACGATTTTGTCAGTCAGATCGCGTCCACTAGGAAGAAATATCTACTTCACAGGTTGTATCATATCTAGACTGTGATACAATGGCAGTAGATCCGTCAATGAGAAAAGTGAAAATTTAATGAACTTGGGAACATGGGTTTGAAATAGAATAATGAAATCTTGTATGTACACTCCACTTTTCATTATGAATAATTTTATTATATTCCATCAAGAAAGGTCGTTAGTGTACTTCCAGTTCATTTTTTTTAGGCAATGTTCTTCGCAACGACACCGCATAAATTCCAAATTTACAGTTTGGAAAATATTCTGATGATATCGTCTGAGTAATGATCTTTGGATTTCTAAGCATATCAAGCATCGAAATGTCATTGCATGTGCAACGAATATCAGATTATATACAGTAGAAAAGAAAATTTCAAGGCAAATAATATAGGCTACAGAAATATACAGTGTGCATTGGAAAAAAAAATTGGGTCTACTTCCGATCAAACAAGTGATTGAAGGAAATTAACATTGGGTTCAAGGGGAGCGCCATCATCGATAATATAACTCTTGTGAATTTCAAATTTGTATCTCTTTAAATAAAGAACCTACAGGCTGTTACATATCTCATGGTTGTGTCACCCGGTATATAAGTTTTATTGAATCCTCTGCTGAAGTATACGTTGCTTCACCAACTCAAAGTTTATTTCAAATAATTCACTAAACCCCAAGTCCTTTTCGCTCCATCTTTCTTACTTGATAAAACATAGGTACTCACGCTGGGTATCAGTCCGATATCACTTCCAAGAAACATGAACCGCTTCTTCTTGTCCTTGATAGCATCCTGTATAACTTTAACCTGTACAGCAACAACAGAGAGCACTTCTATCGAAATCCTGTTGAATTCATCAAAGCATCCCCAGCACCCTGTTTGTGCCAGTCCTTTATATATATTCCCAATGGACTTGTAATCCATCTGTTCTGAGCAGTTGAATACGTAAACCATAATACCAAGAGCCTTGCCCAGATCTTTGGTAGTCTCAGTTTTCCCTGTTCCGGCTGGACCTGCAGGTGCACCTCCCATGATGAGATGGAGACTCTGCGTCAATGTTATGTAACATCTTGAATAAAACAGCATGAGTATAATACACGATATACGATATTTGACAGATGTTGCTTCACAGGTGATAGTCCTCGTGATTTAATGATGATTTCGTCATCTTTTCTTGAAACGTCTTGGTTGAAATTGTGATATCTTGATCTTCCATATTTTTTACACCGATGATAGAATTTTGTTGTAAATTTCACACCTAACGTTTTCGAATGATAAAAAGCCTGTAGTCTGTACCATAGCAACTAACAAATATCTGGAAATGTGTTCCTCCTCCTAGAGGGAAGCAGCAGGAAATTGTACTGGAAATTGTTTAACGTTTATAGGTATAATACCATTCACATTAACTTCAGATTACATCGAATTTATTCTATAAGTTGATAAGTTCCTTGTTAGAAAATATATGTCTACCAAATTTAGCTGAATGAATCTGAAGAATAATTATTGATTTTTCAAAATCTCTCGGAACGAACGAGAAGAAATTCCTATGATGGTCTGAAAACATCGTGCGTACCGAGGATAGGTAGGAATTGGATTTTTTCTTGAACTGGTAGTTTTAAGTTCCCGAGAATACTTCCATTTGCAAAGAAATGTGATATATATCAGGGAAAAGAGTACTCAGTTTTGTTCCGTGGAGAAAGAGTAATTTATGAAAAGTGACATTTCATAACCTGAGCAGCGTATGTATTGTGCCACCTAGGGAGCCGATAATCCGGATAACCAGTTTCACAGAATGATCTTTGATAGAGCCTGCGGTGTTCGAAGAGTAGATCTCGATATTTTGTCCGTTTTCCATGTTTCCAATTCACTAGAACCCATATGAAGAATTCAGCCATATCTGTGTTATTCCCAGATAGCAAGCTTCACATCTCAACTTCACCAACACCAACAAGTATTTCCTAATCCAACCAATCTCCTTGAATCTTCATCAAAACACAAAAAAATTTCACTTGTGAAGCAACACCCTGTGGAATTTCCTCAGCAATATGGAGCATCGCTCGAATTATGTTCACATGTCCATATCTCTCAAGGTCCAATAGCTCTATTTTTGATCGATTTGGGAGCATTTTCGAAAAGGCTGAACTACAGTTCACAACACACCAAATGGACCACTCATAATTTGACTCTTTTTCGAAGACCTGTATTTTTTGAAAAAATTGACAGATCTTCATGCATTTCTCGATATTGGATGTGATATTTCATCGGCTTCAAAGAGAGCTTGAACACTCTGGAAAAGTCCGCAAAACAAAACATACAAAGGGTAATGTGGAACCATTACACTATGGTCTACATTTCCAATGCTGCCAGAACTCGAGAAATTTTTTTTCTGATCAAAAGTCAGTCATATTATGATACATTGGGACCTCAACTCGGGACCATTTCGTGATTTCTCCTTCATTGGCCATTGGAACAAAAATTAGATTTTTTTACAAAAGTCTTGATTGTCTTGACTTTTTTGTCTAGAACTCCACTTGAGCTGAATATTGGGAAGAACTGTTCCCATGTTTTGTGGACGACAATGAAAGACGAAAAAAGCATTATTGTGGAATATACAGGGTGATAAAAAAAGAAGACAAAATCCTATTTCGGTAGAAAAAATCCCAAACGGTGACTAAAACCATGGCCAATTCGATTCAGTATATTCAGAAACGGCCTTCTCGATATATATTGTTTATATTAGACTATTATTATTATTATTATTATGAACTGTCAAGGTAAATGTTGTCAAAGTGACAAAACTGAACATATCATGGCTCTCAATATGTTCATTATTCATTGATGATCGCTCTCAAGTACGTGTTCTTGTAATTACTATACACACTATTCACGGCATTCAATGAAGAAATATATAAGTGACCTCCGTATATGATAACAGAGGCAACAGTCCTCAGTGATCACCTGATGTCTCTAGGGAAGCATTCGATCCCGAAAATCTATCCTTGGAATAAAAATTATCGATTATAATTCATGAACGTAAAATATGGAAATTTTCATCCTGTGTGTCAATTAGAGGTGAATTTTCGAAAATGTCTCGAGTTAATAGTGTAATATGAACAAAATATATCGAGAAGGCCGTTTCTGAATATACTGAATCGAATGGACCATGGTTTTAGTCACCGTTTTGGATTTTTTTACCAAAATAGGATTTTGTCCTATTCTCTTATCACCCCGTATATTCCACAAAGGTGCTTTTTTCGTCTTTCATTGTCCTCCACAAAACATGAGAACAGTTCTTCCCAATATTCAGCTCAAGTGGTGTTCTAGACAATAAAGTCAAGAAAATCAAGAAGAAGAAATCAAATTTTTCTTCCAATGGCCAATGAAGGAGAAATCACGAAATGGTCCCGAGTTGAGGTTTCAATGTCATAATATGACTGACTTTCGATCAGAAAAAAATGTCTCGAGTTCTGGCAGCATTGGAAATGTAGACCATAGTGTAATGGTTCCACTTTACACCCTGTGTATGTTTTCTTCTGCGGATTTTTCCAGAGTGTTCAAGCTCTCTTTGAATCCGATGAAATATCACATCCAATATCAAAAACTGCATGATTTGTTCAAAAAATACAGGTCTTCGAAAAAGAGTCATATTATGAGTGGTCCATTTGGTGTGTTGAGAACTGAATGTTAAACCATGTTCCATGGCAGCCCGGCTATAACCGTGGGAATCGATAAATTAAATGACCCTAGAACCGACTGGTGAGTAGTAAATCTCAGAAGTTTAGCATCTTCTCGGAGGGGTATTTCTGATGTGTGATAAAAATGAGTCGACTGTTGTATAACAGCCCGTATAATAACGAAAATATTCATACATCTTGTAATTTCATCACTTGAATTTGTGTTCTCAGACATTTTGTGCGTACCGTTTGACCTGAGTGTATTTTCGAAAATGTCATGCGGCATAGAAAGTGGCTTTTCAATGGAACAGCAAGGAAAGGTGTACTTTCTTCGCCTGAGCAGGAATACTTTGTTGCTATGAAACGTTCTTTTGTAATTTGAATGAAATTGGTAATCAATATTGATACTGACATTAGGTGAATCCAAAATGATGGAGTTTTCAATAAAAAATTACAGAAAATTGGTTTCATAACATTTGGAATAATAGTAGATTGTTTTATTAGGATCAAAAGTGACACTTTGTTTAACAAGCGAATTTTGCATTTGCGAGGCGGAGCATATAGCGAAGCCGAGCAAACAAAGACACAGTTCTCTTATTTGGAACAAAAACCCTGTAATTTTAGAAGACAACATAAATGAGGATTTGAAAAAAATGGAAGAATGACTATACTCCAATCTTCTCTCTATTAATTCTAATAAAACTCAATAAATAATTCCCCATCAAAGAAATAACCAAAATATTGATTTGAATATTAGAATGAAAAATGGTAGATTGAAACAAACTACCTATACCAAATACCTTGGTGTTTGAATGTAAAGTTAACATGAGACAAGTATATTGGCATGCTCAAAGAAAAAATTTCTTGCATAGTTATGGTGCCCTAAGAAGATGTCCAAAAGTTATCCCAAATATAGCAAATACTCTCACATCCTTAATGAACTATCTCATAAATATTTGGGGTTCATGTTCCAAGAATAACTGCTATATAAAAAGACACCACATCAAATCAACTTTATAGAGAAACAAACACATATTCTTTGGAAAAGCACTATCTGATAAGTACTCTCAAAACACCTCAAATCTAACTTCATATTGGTAAGGAATTCTCAAATCCATGAACATCATACTAGACAATATGACTAGACACGCAGCTCAAAATTCAATGAATTACCTAATGATATCAAAAGTTACACAAATATCACCCTATTCAAAATTGAAGTCAAGAGACATATCATCTTGCATAGAGAAAATCAAACCTGAGTGAATGATTGCTCATTCACTATAGTTATTTTTGTATCTAGAGCGCGAAATGCTACTTTGGTGATCGAGATCTGATTTTTTTTACGAGGCGTAGCCGAGTTAAAAAAATAGTCGAGATGACGAAAGTATTTCGCGCTCGAGTTGCAAACAACATTTTTTATATAATATATAAAATATAGTTCTGAAGTAAAAATATGCCTAGCTTGATATAAAAAATAGGAATTCCCATTCGTGCGCTCCAAGAGATAAAACATAGTTATTGTTGAACATTCAGAAATAAATGATTTCGTGGATGTTTGCTTGATTGAGGACCATAAAGTTGAAATATAAATATCTTATATATTTTACATAACCATGCGCGAAGTAGGTACTTCGCGCACTGTTTTACTTCGCGCATTGTTTTGTGCAAGGTATCATGGTAACGTAGGAAACTGAAAAAAAGTGTCACTTCGCAATTTGTTATCAATGCGCGAACCCTGTCATTTTTTCACGTTTGTAGAAAACTTTATTTCATCATGTCATAATGTACTTACAATGAGCTTTTTGTTTCATTATCATTATTTTTGAATCTGTTGTTTATTTCAATAACTATAATTTGATTTAATAACGCATGAATAATCTCATACCAGATATGATTATGTACTTCCTTATACCAGAGCCTATTCTGTCTGGAAGTTATTTGTTCAATAAATAAATAAATAAATAAATAAATAAATAAATAAATAAATAAATAAATAAATAAATAAATAAATAAATAAATAAATAAATAAATAAATAAATAAATAAATAAATAAATAAATAAATAAATAAATAAATAAATAAATAAATAAATAAATAAATAAATAAATAAATAAATAAATAAATAAATAAATAAATAAATAAATAAATAAATAAATAAATAAATAAATAAATAAATAAATAAATAAATAAATAAATAAATAAATAAATAAATAAATAAATAAATAAATAAATAAATAAATAAATAAATAAATAAATAAATAAATAAATAAATAAATAAAATCATTCATGTTATTTAATTGTGAATGTTAATGAATATATTTATATTCATATGAGATGCAATGTAATGTTTATGGCAAAGAATGAGATGCTAGAATATTATCCAACAAGCGCATAATGATGTCTATCAGGTACTCACGAAGATGGAAGTTGCAGTACGAGCCGAAGGTGAGTGCTCTAATCATCTGAGTGAATAATAGTCATTATGTGCAAGTAGAATACTATACTTCATCTACAATTATTCAAATATCAAAGCCACTCTGAGAGTTCAGAAATATATCTTTGGAAATAATGGAGGTTATTATATTGCAAAATCACTAAATATGATTCGAAATTCTTATTAATTTCATCAAAATTTTCAATATCAGACCAATATGAGATCCGAGGCTGATACGGTTCTGAACACTACTACCTACCTAGTCGGCTCTAGGGTCATATTATCTATTGAATCCATATTTATGATGGGTTCTGCCGTGAGATTCATTAGTATTCTGGATTCTGAAGATCTATCACAAAAATCATACCCATTTGGAAAAAAAAAGTCACCCAAAACAAAAAAGGAGTGAATAAGAGCCCAGTCTCACGAGTTGGCGCTAAACGTGAGGTCAATGTCAAAGTAAAAAATTCCAAAATTTGGCACATAGCCCTAAAGGCTATGGCTTGTTATCCGAAAAAAATGTCGTGGAATATTTGAACAGATAAAAATCTTCAAGTTATAAAAATACATGAGGAGTGTGGCATACTTTCAGTTTATTCCACCCTGTATTGAATCGTAATGAAGATCAAGATTGTATTTTATCACATGGCATGGCAATGATTTTGACATGTTGTTTTCAATCAATAAATAATCTTTTTTTCCAACCACTATAATATGAAGTTATTATTTCATGATTTTTCATACCAAAAGTAGGCTATTTAGGTATTTGCCCAGTTTCCATGGCAATTGTACAGAAAAGTAAACTCTTTTTTGTACAGTACCAAAAAGAACGTCAAGTTGTCAAAACCCCACATATTTTGAACCAAAAATCAAAATGAAGATGGATAGTGACAGCGATAGTGATATATCATGTACTCCCCCAAACATAAGAGAAAAGGCTAATATTGCCACTTTAGAACTGCTACCAAGAAAATCTAAAACTGTATATAAAAACAGTTACAGAAAGTTTATGGACTGGAAGAGAACGAATAAGGTATCATCTTTATCTGAAGATGTTATCATATCTTATTTATCCGATTTATCTGCTACAATGAAGCCATCCACCTTGTGGAGTCAATACTCAATGCTAAAAGCCACTCTGAACATTAATCATGGAATTAATATAGGCAACTATTCCAAATTAGTTCCTTATCTCAAGCGTAAATCTAATGGATATCAACCCAAAAAGTCTAAAACGCTGACAAAAGAAGAGATTGATAGATTTATCTCTGAAGCACCAGATCATAGATATCTGATGACTAAGGTAAGGAGTAATTTTCACTGATCTTATTAAAATAATGTTGAATATTCAAATATGTATTCAAATTATGTACGAGAGGAAAAGTGTACGCTATGAATAACAATCACGAAAGATATTAACATAGGCCTCATTAGCCTAGTAGTCAGAGACTGAGCTTCTGGTGCGGAAATCCCGAGTTCAAATCCCGTTAGCACGGTTTTTTTATATATTTTTTTTAAGTAAAAACTTCTTTCATGGATTAATTTTGCATTTATTTATAGGTTGCGCTTATTTTTGGAGTAGCTGGAGCATTAAGACGTGATGAATTATCAAAAATGAAAATAGAAGACATTAAAGACTTGGAATCCGCTTTATTAATAAAGATACCTATAACGAAGACAAACAGGCCTAGATCCTTCACAGTGACGGGTGATAATTATTTGAAAATCTATAAGAAATATGTAGCCCTTCGACCGGGTAATATGAATAATTCAAGATTTTTTATCAAATACTCCAATGGGAAATGCCATAAACAGGTTGTAGGCATTCATAAATTGGCATCTACTGCAAAGGATGTGGCTGTTTATTTGAATTTACAAAATTCTGAAGCTTACACTGGCCATTGCCTAAGGCGGACGTCTGCTACTTTATTAGTTAATGCTGGAGCAGATATAACGGCCCTAAAAAGACATGGAGGGTGGCATTCATCTACTGTTGCTGAGGGCTATATAGACGAATCCATCAACAACAAACTAAAAACTGCAAATAAAATTTTAAATTCCTCAGTTCAGGAAAATAATATAAATACGGATTATTCTCCAAGTACTAGCACAGATGCTGTTCACCAATCTGCGTACCCACCAATACAACTATCCAATTGTTCAAATTGTAACGTAACAGTGAATATAAATTATTGTTCTAAACAAAATATTTAGGAGTAAACAACAAAATATCTATTTTCAGTTTTGAAGATTTGTTTGAATACTTTCCACCAATTGTTCGAATGGTATTTACTGTTACAATGGATTATTATTGTTCTAAACAATATTAGGTATGTAAATTGAAAGGAAAATTGTACAAAATGCCCTGATTTTCGGAAATAAAGATTTGTACAGGGAATTTGGTCGTTAAAATTCACTATAACTACATGTAGGTATTTTCAGAACATATAATTTGTTATTTTTGAAACTTAAGTGGTTGGAAAAAAAATATTGTGTTTCATTCGTACAAAAAATGCGTTTTTGGGACTCATAAGATTGCCGTACTCCGCTACGCGTCGTCCGGCAACCTTCTTATTCGTCCCAAAAACAGTCATTTTTTGTACTAATGAAACAAATAACTATTTTCTGACAACTTCCTTCAGAGAATTTATTATATTAAAATCATTAATATTGTGGTATAACCACCACAAATTGGTGACCCCGACTCAAGCAAACATCACTTCTGAATCCAAAACGGACATCAATGCTGAACCCGAATTCCAAGCCCGAATTCCACACATCAGATCCTGAAACTGAACTATATTGACCGAATCCAAACGATAGAACTGATCCCGATATCATACTACAATTCACAATCCAAACTGTTCCTGTCCTTTTCAAAATTACGCAGACCCAAATCAACCCGAGAGCTACCGATCCAGAACAAATCCAGATCCGGAAAAGAAGAAAAAGTGAGTGTCATAATTTCCTCCACTGCGATCAATTTCAATAATAATAACTGTCTTTAAAATGCCTGATATACAATCAGAAAATTTGTCACCCCAAAATCCTATCAATAACCAGATTCAACCAAACATTTCGGCCTATAACATTAAGTTACCACCATTTTGGACTACAAAACCTGAAATTTGGTTCTATCAAGCTGAGTCTCAATTTTTGTTAGCCAGAATAACTTCAGATCGTACAAAATATGATTACGTAGTGGCTAGTCTTCCAATCGAAATCATTTCCAACATTTACGATGTTATTGAACATCCACCACCTGATAATATGTACAACAATCTCAAAACGAAAATCATTCAAAGATTAACAGCTAGTGAAGAGAAACGCTTAGATGTTTTACTTTCCAGTGTTGAGATGGGTAATCAGAAACCATCAGAATTTTATAGGAGCATGATATCCATTGTTGGAGGTTCTTCTATGGTTACTCAGGAGTTATTACTCAAACTATGGAAGAGACATTTACCAAAGACTATATCAGTTGCAGTTACAACTTCCGGAAAAACGAATATTGACCAAATTCTGGAAATTGCTGATCAAATTTGGGACACTTATAAAGATTCCAACATTTCCATAATCAATAATCCACCACACAGTAATACGACTACAGTTCAACACACAAACTTATCATCTAACTCTGCCGACCAAATTAATCAAACCATATTGAAATCATTCAGTGATTTATCCATTAAATGCACTCAGACATTAGATCTATTAACACAAAAACAACAGGCAGTTGATGGTCAATTGAACGTTTTGCAAAATCAAATTTTCCAAATTCAAAACTCAAATTTCAATTCTCCAAACATTCAATGTAGATCATGTAGGAATCGTTATCGTAGTAAGAGTAGATCACCTACCAGATTTAATTTTGATAGAAATTCATCAGTCTGTTATTATCACCAGAGATTCAGTGACAGAGCTAATAAATGTGGCGGCACGTGGTGTCCCCTTAACCATACTTTGACAGATCATTCAAAAAACTAGAAAAGACTATTACTATAGCGACTCATAATGGTCACAATAACTACAATCGTCGCTTATTCATATTTGATTCCAGAAATAAATTGAATTTTCTAGTAGACACAGGAGCAGATGTATCCATTATTCCACAGGACGTATTTTCTGATTTCCATAAAGACAGCGAAACTTTTCTCACAGCAGCTAATGGTACCTCAATAACTACATTCGGAAAGAAATTTTTAAATATAAATTTAGGATTACATCGAGACTATCCTTTTATATTTACAGTAGCATCGATTTCACGTCCTATTCTTGGAGCAGATTTTTTATCGCATTTTGGTCTATTAGTTGATCTCAAAAATAGACGACTAGTAGATATTAAAACTACATTATCAGTGAATGCAGTTTATCTCAGAACATTTTCACTATCGCCCAAAATATTTGCTATGAATAACAAATATTTAGAACTTTTAAAACAATACCCTTCACTAATTTCAGAACCAGATTTTTCAGCTCCACTTAAACATTCAATTAAACATCACATTATCACGAATGGTCGATTACCATACATGAAACCACGGCGGCTAGATTCTAAAAAACACAAAATTGCCAAGGCAGAGTTCGAACACATGATTCAGCTAGGAATTTGTCGCCCTTCTTCTTCACCAGTAGCATCACCTCTGCACATGGTACCAAAAAAAGAACCAGATGATTGGAGACCCTGTGGGGACTATCGTCATTTAAACACAATGACTGTTCCCGACAGATGCCCGTTACCTCATATTCATAATTTCAATTTACATGCCCAAAAATGTACTATTTTCTCTAAAATCGATTTAGTAAGGGCTTACCACCAGATACCAGTAGCAGAAGAAGATGTTTATAAAACTGCAGGGACCACTCCATTTGGATTGTTTGAATTCACAAGAATGCCATTTGGTTTAAAAAATGCTGCACAAACTTTCCAACGGTTCATAAACGAAATACTCAAGGATTTCAATTTCATTTTTATTTACATTGATGATATCCTCATATCAAGTCAAAATGAAAATGAACATTTACATCATCTGAAATTAGTTTTTGAACGGCTAAATGTTTTTGGAATAAATCTAAAACCGTCAAAATGTGAATTCGGCAAACATAAATTAGATTTCTTGAGCCATACAATTTCAGCTGAAGGAATCACTCCATCAGAAAATAGGAGCAAGGCAATTCGTGATTTTCCAAAACCAAAAACACTCAAAGAATTGCAGCGTTTCGTTGGTATGATAAATTATTATCACCGTTTCCTTCCAAAACTTTCTCAAACTTTGGTACCAATTTACACACTCTTAACTGATCTACAAAGAAGTAAAAGCAAGAATATAACTTGTTGGTCCAGTGAATGTGAAAAAAGTTTTTCAGATGTTAAAAATAAATTAGCAGATGTTGTTACTTTAGCTCACCCAGTAGATGATGCACATCTTGTTCTTACAGTAGATGCATCAAATATTGCACTTGGAGCTACAATTGAACAAAGTAATAACGATTCATTAAAACCTTTAGCATTTTTCTCGAGAAAATTGAGTGCCACAGAGAAGAGTTACTCCACATTCGATCGTGAACTTCTCGCAATTTATGCAGCGATCAAACATTTCAAACATTCTTTAGAAGGTAGGAACTTTACCATTTTTACTGACCATAAGCCATTAACTACAGCGCTAAACACTAACACTGATAGAAGTCCTCGCCAAATTCGACAAATGGAATATATTGCTCAATTTTCCACTGACATCAGACACATTCGAGGAAAACTCAATGTGGTTGCTGACACCTTGTCCAGGCCTACCAGTCAGATTGACACAATTTCAAATAACTCATTTTCCGAATTGAATATTACCGATTTAGGCATAGTTCAAAACAAAGACCCACAGTTGAAAGAATTATTGAATAATTCAAAATCCAACTTTTCCCTGAAAGAAATAGAAATACCATTCACAAATATTAAGATTTGGTGTGATATTTCTAATTCTAAACAACGACCATATATTCCAAACGAATTCCGTAAAATTATTTTCGACAAAATACATGGAATTTCCCATCCTGGTATTCGTGCAACAAGAAAATTGTTAAATAGCAAATATTTCTGGCCACATATGAATACTGATGTTAAATTATGGACAAAATCATGTATACATTGTCAATTATCAAAAATTAATAAGCACACTAAATCACCAATTCAAAACTTTTCGATTCCAGAATGTAGATTCGAACATATTCATATGGATATAGTAGGACCACTACCAGTCTCAGATGGGTATCGTTATTTATTAACAATAGTTGATCGTTTTTCTCGATGGCCAGAAGTTTTTCCTGTTGAAAACATTATGGCGCACACCATTGCTAAAACTTTCTTTCAAAATTATGTCTGTAGATTTGGTGTACCGCATACTCTTACTACAGACCAAGGAGTTCAATTTGAATCTAAAATACTCAACGAACTTGTCGGTTTTCTAGACGCTCACAAGATACATACATCCACCTATCACCCACAACGTAATGGTATGGTTGAACGTTTCCATAGAAGTTTGAAAACAGCGTTGAAAGCGAGATGCAATACAAATTATTGGATAAATGAAATTTCAATTATTCTTTTAGGATTACGCAATGCTGTAAAAGAGGATTTAGGTTGTTCTTCTGCTGAATTAGTTTACGGCCAGCCATTGCGTCTTCCTGCTGAATTTTTTGTCAGTTCAAATGTTAATGATTGTCTTGATAGTTCTTTTGTACTAACTCAAATCCGAGAAACTTTTTCCTCTCTCAAACCTTCAACATGCCACTGACATAACACACAGCGGACATTCATTCCAGTTGACTTGAAAACTTGCGATTATGTATTCATAAGAGTTGAAGGAAAACGTTCTAGTTTGTCCCCTCCATATGAAGGACCATTTGAAGTTCTGAATCGTACCAACAAATTAATCACCATACAGAAGAATGTAAAAACAGTGACCGTAAGCATTGATAGAACTAAACCTGCTTTCATTTTGAAGGACGACAATTTTTCTGATCTTGATCAATTGAAAGGAGTAGGCAATAAAAGAGTTTCTTTTGCAATTAATTGATTAGTCAATAAGTACAGTTATTCTTATGGTTTTCTTTTCGTCGTGGGGGAGTATTGTGGCATACTTTCAGTTTATTCCACCCTGTATTGAATCGTAATGAAGATCAAGATTGTATTTTATCACATGGCATGGCAATGATTTTGACATGTTGTTTTCAATCAATAAATAATATTTTTCTGACAACTTCCTTCAGAGAATTTATTATATTAAAATCATTAATATTGTGGTATAACCACCACAAGGAGACTTACGATCTTGTACTCTCAATGTCAAATTTTAGCACCAATTCTTACAATAATGGAGAAGAAGATATCGTAGGAATAGGCCAAATGACCCGAAAAGAAGGAGAATATTAATTTATCAGTTCTAGCAACTCTGAACTCACGTTTCAATGGCGGGATTTATTGGGCAATGAATAATGTTTGCCCTCATTGTCAGCGTGCGATGCAGGATAATTTTCAATGCTCCATACAACAAATAGGCCGGGGCTAATAATTTGTGAAATCGAAAAAAATTATAGTAGGATGAATGCTATCGGAAAACAAGAGGGAATATGACAAAAATCAAAGAAAAAATGGATTACGATCGATCTGAGGTTGGGGAGTGGAAGGGGTGAGGTTTTAAGGGTGTAAAACGGTTAATCTCGATATTTGGCACAGCTACAAGTCTATAGAAAGATGTCAAAATGCAAAGTTGTGAATACACTTTTTTTACATATCCTCAAAATGTATGTGAAAAATTAAATAACCAATTCTTTGTATTTTAATTGTTATGTTCTACAAAAAGGAAACAAATTCCACGAAATTTGGTGAAAACTCACCTCTCCATGTCTCAAATACATTTTTTCGATTCGAAATGTTAATTGTTTCACCCTATTTTAATTCAATATCGAAAAAGCACCCTACTTTTCAATCGAAAATTCTTGCGTCAAAATATCAGCTTTTCCAAGAAAGTTGGTAGCCCTTTTTGTTAATTGGAATCTCTCATTTCAGATGGTGTGGAAGATATATACTCCACTAGGTCAAATGTTCTCAGAAAATACAAAGAAACGAAATTGGAATCCGAATTTTTTTCATTTATTATGTACAATTTCGGGCTATTCATCCAAATCAACACTAATCACTCGAAAAATGTGAGATTCCATGTGAGATTGAAGAACAAAAAAATTCAAATCCATTAATATTGCAAAAAAACATGCGAATATATTTCTAAATCAATAAAATGGGTTTCATCTGAAAAATTTTTCAAGAACATTTACCACAGTTATGTATTTAATCTTTAACAGCATCAGAAAAAAGACATTTCAAAGAACAAAACTCTCATCAACTTTCTTGAAGAAGCAGATATTTTGACGCAAGAATTTTCGATTGTAAATTAGGGTGCTTTTCAGATATAAAGTATAAAATTTTTTTTTCTATATTCTTGCAAAAAGCAGAATTTTATTGAACTATATTTAGTGGAAAAATAAGTTCTTTATTGCACTTAGTACATAAAAGTTTTTATTGCACTCATCTGTCATTCTACTTCAACGTGCTGTCATCATGACAAACATTTTTTATATTGCAAAAAGTACTTCACTACGAAATATCCATATTGAAAATTGCACCAATTGTTCATAAACTTTCAATATTGAGGGTAAAAATAAAGTTTGAGCTGAATTGTTCGTAACGTATTAGTTCCTGTTTCAATGCAAATCGATATTAATAATAAAGTATTCAAGTCGCGTTTTTCATTTTCCTACACCTAGTGACGCACCTCAATAAATCAATTTTTGCTTTTTGCATGAACATCGAAAAAATGTATGCAACTCGTGCAAAAATTGTTTATTGCACTCGACGTGTTGTCCAACTCGGCCTAATAAACATTCACTTTCTGCACTTGTTGCATAAGAAACTATTATTGATCCCAAGGAACAAACAAAATAAGACGAATAAATAAATATAGTTTGAATCAACAGAACAACAGTGTATTCGGGACATGAAAAGGTAGATTCGCACCAAATTTGGTGGAGAATAGTTATTTGTTTCACTAGGCAGAAAAATACAAGATTTAATGCCGCGGCTGGCGTTTCATAGCCTAGGCGAAGCCGAGGCTAGGAAACTAGCCAAGGCATTACATCTTTTGTTCTGCCAAGTGAATCATATATTTTTTTTTTCTATATCCTTTTCAATTTCATGCAAAGTCCAAATAATCCATCATTTTTTGTTCACCCAAAATCATTGTCAAGTTTGATTACCAATTTGATTCAAATTACTCGGAACGTGCATAGCAACAAACTCTTTCTGCCTAGGCCGTAAAAGTACACTTTTTCTGCCTGTTAATCGTCATCAGAAATCCACTTTCAATGTCATTTGGAGAAAACCTGTTTTTTACCCTATCAATTTCACCCATAACCACTTCCCGACCTTTGATCGCACTTAATGTACTTTCGCTCTCATCATGCACTGTTATTTTTCCTTTTTTTCTAATCTGTTTCATTCTACTATGGTTTTTTTCCACTTTTCACAGTTTTCACTCGCTTGAGCACTAGTCTAAAAGCATAATTTTGTAGCATAATATGCTACCGATCGATGTGGTTCCATGCATTCATATGAAATCTCTCTTGAATTTGAAACATACCTATCAGTCAGTGGTGTGATTACGAGTCTTGGTGTGTTTCCCAGATACTCATAAGAATACCGAAACTCAGCATCACAGATATTCGCGAAACAATCCTTTTGTTTGTCGTCCCATCTATGCCTGAGCTGACTTTGCCATTGAAAGGCTTGAGAATTTTCTACTTTCATCAATATCATTTTCGCAACAACATCTCTTGAATGCACGTCGATCGTACAAATGGTCATGATCTTCTGTCGTTCGCCAGCAGTGAGATCGCCCAATAAAAGATAAATTAGGGCATTCAGCTGGCTGATCTGTTTCCGTTGATAGTCTTTCAGAGCATTTTCATACCCTTCTTCTAGTCTTGCAAATGCCATATTCACTTCTGTCGTCCACCATATTTGGGTACCTGTTGGTAGAGTGTTTTACAGAGTGTTTATCGAATCGTTACATAGGAGTGAACCCTTCGTCTGTGTGGTGAGGTATGATATACCCCAGGGGTACTAAATACAGTTGCCAATTTCTGAAAAGATTGTTCATTGTTTCACAGAGACAAATTGCTGTTCGTTCCATATCCCATATTGTAATGAGCAACGTATCACTCAGAGCTTCAATTATTACCAGATATTTTTTTGAGAACACGAATATTTTGTAAATTTCATCGAGTCGAAGACGGGGGAGAATTATCTGATTATTTGTGTTCGAGAAAAAATACCCGGTTCTTGATCGAAGCTAAAGTTGTATTCGGTAAGGAAATTTCACACTGAAATATCATTGGAAAAATACTAGTAGAAGATTACACTAAATAAAATACAGAATAACAATTTCAGTTGAGCAAAATATCAATGAGGTAGCTGGTGGTAGATCAAACCATTATTCTCGACTTACTTTATTCCACTATAGTTGGTGGAAACATATTTTGTTACAAGTGAGTCAAAGCAATATGCAGTATTGATGAAATTCACATCCATAACATTGTTATGGTAAATAGAATACAAGCAACTTCAGTTACACAAAATATTGAAAAATAAGTTGATGGTAACTCAATTTTCGAATTCTTCACAAATTTGTTTCATTGAAGTTGATAGAAATATATGTTCTCACAATAAACTCGAATTACTATTGAGTATCAATGAAATTTGGTCACGTCGTAATATTATTCGGTTGAATGAAATATAATCAACCGACTTTAGTTCAATGGAATGATAAAAAATAAGTTGATGCGATAGCTGAATCTTCCAGTTTCTCACATAATCATTTAGCTCAAAATGGTGGATATAAATTTTTGCAAAGAACTTATCAACTTATAGAATTGTTCCTTAATCTGAAGTTGAATGTCACTGCCATGTCTCCTATGATCGACAGAAATGTCCAGTGTAATTTCATTCTCCTTTCCTCAAGGAAGGAGAAAATTTCCAGAAATTTGTTCAATTACTATGGTGACGATACAAAATACAGTTGGTCGAAAATGTTAGGTGTGAAATATTCACTCTAATCTTAACAGGAGTGGAGTTATAACTTTGTAAGTTGTTCAGGATATTATATACCCCACCACGCAGTTGGTGTAAGAAAATTGAGACAATGAGCTATTACATTTTGCTGTTATTACTGCTAGTTTCTTGTATTTTTATGGAACCGAATCATTTGGTCTCTTATAGACGTCGGACTCAAAAGAGCAACAACGTTTTCTGCACCAATGAGATAAAGACATGAGTTTTTTGGGTAGCTTTTCGGATTTAGGGTGGAGTCACAGATTAAATCTGTGGTGAAGTCGAGGATCTTCGTAAAACGATTGATTGTGTGATGATGAGATCATACATGAAAATGGAGATGAGATGAGCTGAGTTTTGTCCCAGAACTATATGAAGCAAATGTTTCATGTTCAAATTGTGCTATAGTTGAGCCACCATAATTTTTTAATTTGTGAATATTTTCATATTCTATTTTTTGTATTCTGTTCTTCTTAGTTTTGTCATTCAACTTGGGGAGTATTATTTTGATTTGAGTCAGATATAAAATTTTGATGATTTCATGAAATAAACAATGTGTCTGAAAGTCTGGAAATGTGCTTTTCTCATGTTTTGGCAATATTTGTTCATTCTGAACAATCAAATGTCCGCAAAAATATTGTCAAGACATTTAAGTGTACTTGAGTAACAAAAAAATCTGAAAGCACGAAAAAGTAGTAACAATTATTGTATGTTATATTATTTCTTCTTGGGTATGCCATACCCCACCACAGAGTTCTTGTGACATTTTGGCACCACACAGTGGAAGGGTTATGAAAGAATGACATTTGGCAAACAATTTCACTGATTGTTTATGAGTTCATACCAGAATTATGATCATTTGATTTTTCTTTTGGCTTATGTTAATTACCTACCTACCTGCACAAGTGAAACTCGAGTAGTTGGCAAAAACTGCAATTTTCAAATTATTTCTACCATTTTATTTCCTAATCTACCGCTTCTTTATTCCTACCGCTTATCTCGTTCATGACCTGGCAACACTGGCAAAGACGTACGATAGCCGACCAAATCAGTCTCTCTAGCTACGCGGCCATTCAGATTCCCTATATATGTAACGATCAGGTAAACGATCTGTATATTTCGAGTTAAAAAATGATTCTAATGTTTTGCTCACCACATAGTGCTGGTTGGGCAGGAAAATCGTAAATCCATACTTCTCTTGGTTTCTCATCATATGATACAACAGCATCACCAAATAACTGATGTAGAGTAGCTCTCATAACATCTATCAATCTATTCAACCATACTTCAACTTTTCCACTGCAATCACATATATTTACAAATGGTACAACTTCTTCGTTCTCTTTGGAAATCATTGCTTTGGCTCTCTTGCTGTTTTTACCCCCTTCTTGGATAAAAATCAGCTTTGCAAGGGAATCGAAGAGTTTCGTCAAGTGTTTTTGAATCAAGTCTGGTTGATTACCGTTAGATAAGATATCCAGAAGATCAGCTGATGATACAAAATAAAACCTGGGGAATGCAAGCCTTTTTGTTTCCAAATAATCATTCAATGCTTTCTCACAAAGAGTCAAGTCTTTCAGAATTGATTCGAGCTTATCGTATAATCCAGGTTTACTTGTAGCTTTGACGATATTTGGAGTTTTTAGCATTTCATTAAGGACGTCTTTGAAATCTCTGTCTATCCTGTCAAACCTCTTGGAATCTTCAGGTAGTTGACTCCTGATATCTTCAGAGCCAATGAAGATACTTTCCAAGTACATCCATTTTCTCTGTACATCAAAGTATACTTGTATGACTTGGTCAGCATTGGATAATTTTTTTTGCCAATCAGAAACCTCTTCTAGGAAGAAGTCTATGAATTTAGATGTCATCATGTTCTGTAAAGCTACTTGATTCTCTTCTAGAGTTTCTATTACCTCTTCACTGACTAGAAGAAGACGTAACTTAGTTCTTTCGTGAACGTCCGTTCCAAACTCCATAATATTCCAAGTTGCGTTCAATTCCTTCAGTACTTTTTCCATAGCCATCTCTTTCACAGACTTGTCGACAATGTTCTTGACTTCATCTTCATATTCATGAAGATTCAAATCTAGCAGGTCACTGAGTGTAGTTCCTTCGTCCATAACGAATCGAACCTGGTGAAGAAAAGGTGAGGTAGATCGAAATAAAGGCAAAGTTTTATTCAGTGTTTTATTTTTGAGTATAGAGTATAAAAGAGGAAGCCTCATGCTGTGAGTTGTTGTTGGTTTTGTGGACTCAAGTATCATCCTTGAATCGATGTGGTAGTTGTGTTGAGTTGTGAAGTGTTGGTTTATCAGCCCCATCATGCGACAGTGTCTGTATTACTCACTGTATAGATTGAAGGTAACCTATCTGCCACCTAAAGAGAGCAAGGAATCATGATGAAAAAGTAATGACGATGATCATTATTCGGATAAACATTCAACAATTTCTATACCAAAAACTCATTTGGTTTTTTAAATATGATATTTCTAGAAATTATTTACCTTCGTTGCTTGCATGAGTTGAATCCAATGTCTATCTCTGATCGCTGGATTCTGTAACTCTGTCACCGCTCTCAGAGAGGTCAACATATTTTTGATAGTGCCCTCCAACTGAATATAGACATCCCAACCTTTCAACTCTTTGTCCATCTGCCTTATTTCTTTTCCAAACTTCTTGCACTCCATCTCCATGTTCTCCACATCAATCTTCTTCCATGGAGTCTCCTTCCATTCGTCAATGCAAGATCTCACTACGTTCACGTAATCCCACAGCTGTTTGATCTGTTTAACTTCCTTCCTACTGTGCTTCAAAGCCTTGAATTCTGGTAGTGTCAATTCGAACAGATTAGCTTGTTCATAAAGTTTGTCTCGTTCTACTTCCAACTCTTTGAGCTCTTTATTCGTTTTGTCTAGAATCTTATATATATGTTGACAACGCCATAGGAAAAAAGGCATCTTCTTAAATTGATTCCTGTACATATTTTGTCGGATTTCAAATAAGTTGATTCGTCGTTTGATGGCGTTGACTTGAAGAGCTTGAAGCGGGCCAACAGTTTGTTTTGTGGATGCAGCAACCTGAAAATGCAATATTGATAAACTATTTTTTTTTATTTATTTATTGAAAATGTTACTTTCAGTCAGAATCAAGTTCTGGTATAAGGAAGTATAGTTAACAATAATACCTAAAACTATACAATTATGATAAACAGATGAATAATAAAATATTTGAAAACATTAATTATTAAATTTTGACAAATCATTTCATATTGCTGAGCAAAAATCAATTTGAATATGAATCAAAAGTAAGTCATCTATTTCGTTCAGAAATGATAAATTTTTTAAGATGGTATTTGAATTTTATTGTATTTCTGCAATTTTTTATATTATCTGGTAATTTGTTATATTCCAAGAGAGCAGCGTGGGTGAATCTTTTTTGGCCTATAGAAGTATTAGCCATATCAAGAAGAAATAAACCATGTTGTCTAGTTTGATAATTATGAATTTCATTGTTTCGTGTTAAAATAAAATTAGATTTCAATCTTTTATTTATGATATTGTATGTAATTTTCAGTCTTTCGATTTTGAACATTTCTTCTAATGAGAATGATTCAGTTATTTTATATAATTGATTTGTTGGTGTATCATATATGGTAAACGATACAGTACTTTCAATGTCTTTTTATATAATGCAGATATTTTATTAAAATTGTTTTTGGAACAGTATCCCCAAACATTTATCAAATAGTTAATACGACTGAGTATATGAGAATATGGAATTATATTTGCAACTTTTTTATTCAGCTTGGGACATCTTCTCAGGCACTATATACTTCTCATCTAGAATCCAGTTTCAATGATAATATTGAATTAGATAAAATGTCAACGCACGGAAGTATTTGAACAAGAAAATGAAATTAATATTGTTCTATGATACGTTGAATCATAATTCGATTTATAATACCAGTTCTTTCATATCATATTCATCTAAGGACTGCTCTCGAGAGATATTGAAGTGAAAATTTTCGATTCTTGTTGACACAATAGTCATGCAAGTCGTTAAGGTTGAAGAAGGCGTTTTTCTCCAAATAAAATTAAGAGTGGATTTTTAATAACACTCCACAAGCAGAAAAGGTGTACTTTTACTGCCTAGTTGGTAGTAGTAATTGGTAATCAAAATTGACAATGACTTTGGGTGATCAAAAAAATGATGGAATGATTATATGTTTCACATGGCAGAAAAGAAGATGTATTGCCTTGGCTGGATTCCTAGACTCCACCACGCCTAGGCTATGAAACGCCAGCCGCGGCATTGAATCTTGTACTTTTCTGCCTAGTGAAACAAATAACTACTTCCGTAAGAGTTAGGAAGGATACGAGTGTTTTTGTCCATATTATTCATGAAATAAAAGGTTTTCAATGAACAATATTCCATAATAATGTTACAAAATGACACATAAGAAAGAATTGATACATGGATAATTTAGTTAGTCCTGAATATCCTAAATGTAGATAAAAGGCGGTGAGAGTACCGAGGCTTCGGCGCAGCGATGTTTTGTTCTCCTAGGTCCTAAGCAAGTTAATATGCTTCCTTATGAAATAAATTCTCTGAGTTTGAAATAACAGATGGCAGATAACGTGGAGCATGAAACACAAGAGGTGACAGATGACGTGGAGCATGGAACACAAGAAGTGGCAAATGACATATGACATATGACATATAAAAGTGTTTAAAAGTGTTTTTTTAAACACTTTTATATGTCATGACATATGACATGACATATGACATATGACATATGACATATGACATATGACATATGACATATGACATATGACATATGACATATGACATATGACATATGACATATGACATATGACATATGACATATGACATATGACATATGACATATGACATATGACATATGACATATGACATATGACATATGACATATGACATATGACATATGACATATGACATATGACATATGACATATGACATATGACATATGACATATGACATATGACATATGACATATGACATATGACATATGACATATGACATATGACATATGACATATGACATATGACATATGACATATGACATATGACATATGACATATGACATATGACATATGACATATGACATATGACATATGACATATGACATATGACAATGTTTATATACACTACGCAATACTAATTTCGGCGAACCCCAAAAATTTTTCCCTGTTAGAATATGAATAACTCTCTTCTGCTTTGAACAATTCGAATTCGGATAAAACTGTTCGCTAGCCCAGTTCTTCATATGAAATCGCTACAGGGTGTCTCCTGAAACTATGAAAAATTTCGGAATTTCCATAAGGATCTCAAATGAACAAAAACTTTTTCTTCAACTTCGACAGCAGAGGCATGAAGATAATCTCATCACCTAGAGACATTTCTCAAATTGTCTTGGTATTTCTTTCATTTACAGAGTGATCTCGAAAAATTAACTTTGTGGTTTTGCAGTCATAGCTTTTTACGTTGTCAACCCGTTTTTGAAATCACATTTTGAAGCTGAAACTTCAGATGAAGATATATCAAGATCAGAATTGACTCAAGATGAACATTATACAGTGTGTGTCACTTCTAATGGAAGCACCCCTGTTATTTGTTTCGTAATTGTTCAGATAGGATTTTGAAACTTCAGGAGCGGTTAAAAGCTAAGATGGAATACATCCAATCCTATAACTTTCCTCATAGGATGAGTATTAGAGCCGATATTTTGTTCAGAAGAGGGCCAAAACTGCAATTTTCAACTCTTGAAAAATACTGCCAAAAGTCCTGTATCTTGAGATATTTCATACCGATTCAATTCAAATAAAAATCAAATGGTCGGAAATATATCCAGCTTCAAAAAAGGCCTGGAACCTCCCGAATACGACTTTTGGGCTAAAACCCGAAATAAGTCAAGAAATTTCGGGGTTTTTTCAGCACCACACTTTCAGTCTAGGTCTTTCGGAGCTACAAACTTGGTTGTATACTAGTGGGACGTAGCCTCACAACATGCTGAATAGAGAAGGAATATGTGAATCAATGCGAAATTACACCTATTTTTTGTCTAGGGTCTGAATTTTCAGAATTTCCTATAAATGGACACATTGAGCACTTATAATGAACGGATAACATGATAAATCCTGTAAATGTAGTGACCTTCTCATTTGATTATCTGACTTTACCTTTTTGCACTGAATCCATCTGTCGGGTATTTCTTGCAGCTGTACATGAATCTCTTCAGGAAATTCAACACTATATTCCTTCAGAAGTTCCATGATCTGCTTCAGAGGATCAAACATGGCGTCCGTCTCTATCTGTCTCTCTTTAACCTTGAATAGGTATCCCATAACCTTGAGAAGGCCATCGTAATCATCTTCACTCAGAGGAACTTGCATAGCTGCTATAGATTCTTTAATGAAATTCTCCAGTTCATTGAGACTATCAACGACTCTATTGTACAAGTGTTGTTTGAAGAGGTTACCCCACTTACAAATAGTGTTTAGAATGGCTTGACGTAAAGGTCTCACATCTATTCTGAGCCAACCATCCATGAGAATTTTCTCGTAAGGAACTTGTTCCATTTTTTTGTACAATTCTTCGTAATAGTCAATCTGCTCCTTGAATTGGACTATTGTAGGCGGTTGTTCTTTGATTGGAGGCTGCGTTTCATCTTTCAACACATCCAGTTCTTCTAACGATAGCTGTCGACCATAGATGAGGAATTGTCTCAAGAACTCCTGCCTGTCGTCACACCATAACACCTCGTAATCTTCATATTCTTTTATGTACTCTAATGCAGCCTCCATTCCATTGGCAATCTTTCGAAATATCTCATCGCACCTCATTTGAAGCACCATCTCATCCTTAGCCACGTCGCAGTAGCTATAATCGCTTTCGTCGGGGTCCACTCTATCCAAGTAGGTTCCCATTGAAAAAATATCATCAATCAAACCTTCGACAAGAACTAAGAAATTCACAGGATCTTCTAAATCAGCAGAAGGTACGAAAACGATGTTTGGTTCGTGGAGTTCCATCAGGAGTTCAAATAATGGAGTGATAGGTTTGATTTCCCCAGTTTCTGATAGAAAGAAATGTAAACTTTTATCTATGGCAATTATGATGAGATTTCGTATTTTTTTATCAAGATCCTTCAGGTAAGGTTTCCATAATGCCATGCGTTCTTTTCTCTTTTTCTCTTGTTCAACTTTCAAAGCAGCCTCTTCTTCTTCACGGGCTATTTCGGAATCGGTTTTCTTTACTAGTTTCTTCTCCTTCTTGTCTTTTCCTTTCGCTGGTTTTTCTTTTTTCTTGCCCTTCTTATCTTTAGGACTTTCTGGTGGTGGAGGTGGTGGTGGTGGAGGTTCTTCAGCAGGTTGTTCCTCTTCCATTTCCTCTTGATAGAACAGGAAGTAGTTTTCTTTCACAACTCGCTGTAGTTCTTGTGAACATGCTATTATTTGGTCTCTTCTTCTTTGAACTCTTTCGTTTCTGTCATCCAAAAAGATGAGATTTTCTTTTTTTCCTTCCTTTCTCTCGAATAGTGGTTTTTCCGACCATTCGATAATGCTGCTGAATAGTTTTTTCACATTCTGTTGCGCTTTCTTCACCCTATCAGTCAGTTGTTTAACGGTCTGGTAAATTTCATTCACTGTACCAGGTTCTGAAAAAAAAATAATCAAACTCGGTGAATTTTTTCAAAATTTCATAGTTGAACCCGTGATAATTATGGAATGTCCCAGTCACCAACGCTCAGATCAGTTCATTCCTACAAAAAGTGGTGATTGAGGCTTATTTCATTGATGCAGCTTCATGCATGAGTTATTCTATTCAACACAAATCGAACGATCTACAGTGGATTATTCCAAATGATGATGTTGTATGTTCACCAATGAATGTGAACTACCAATAAATGTCCACTACTGGTGTACTAGAAAGAGTAATTCTAGAGATGAGGCGTGGAAGGATCTTGAAAAATAATTCAACAACGTATTCCATCGTTCAAAAGAAGACTTCGAATCATTTTCAGAATCTCAGTGTGTTTATTCAATTTCAGGATGAATATATTCACAATCACCCTATCAACAATGGTTGGCAAATGGAGTAATTAATGCATGAAACGAACTCTTATGAGTTGAATAATCCACTGCTGGAATCCAGTTGAAGTTTTAGGTTCAGTTGAATGATAACTTGTATCCTGAGTATGTCGTATGAATCTGTAAAATGAAGAGATTTTGTATTTCGTGTAAAATTTATTATAAAATCGCAAAGCACTTCCTATGCTATACTCGTCAAGTATTCACAAAAAGGTCCAAAAATTAGTAATCGACGACATCGACATCATTATGGTACAAACGGAATTAGGAACAGACATGCACTTAACAAAAAAAGTTCCCTAATGGGTTATTTTGAGAATTTTTCAAGAATACATGTTAAAATTTCTTAGTTCAGGTCCAAGAAGAACTAACTAAACAATTTCAACATGTACTATTGAAAAATTTCCTCAATAACCCATTAGGGAACTTTTTTGTTAAATGTATGTCTGTTCCTACTGATGATGGCTTTTAAGCCGAAAGCGGTTTGCGATTATATTATAAATTGTACACGGAATATAAAATCTTCTCATTTTGTTGATCAGTTTCGTTCATACAGCTAGTACAAATCACATACGTCGTATGTATCTATTGCTGACTTCCATAAGCACTACTAAAAGTTCAAGAGCCTGCTGCAAATTTCGACCGTCATCTGATAACGAGATGTTGTAGGTAGGTACTACACTATCCCGAGCAAAATGATTAAGAAATTGTATTTTTCCACGCACATACCTAAAATGGCATTTAGCGTACGGATATGTAACCACGCTAAACGATCGATTCATTGTCGATCTGTGATTTATTCAAAATATTAAACACGTTACCATGGCAACATGATTTCTAAAATACATTACCATGGCAACACAGTTCATCAAACACAGCTACATTAATTTGAGACATATATGTCTGGCCGGTCAATTGTATTAACTGTCAACTGTTATTTTCAAATTTTGTACCAGAATTATCCAAACAATATTCGTTTGTATCAGAATTCTTCATTCTGAATATATTCGAAATGTAGACGCAAGTGAAATTGAAGAGAATGTTCTGGAGGTAGATTTCTTGACTGGCAACCGAGCCTGAACATGTGAGGTCATGGTGCATTACACAACAATGATATTCATAATTAAAAGGGCAAGTGGAAGAAATAAGGGTCAAGTAACATTTTCCGAAAATATTCGGTTATCTCATGGAAGAAGTTGTTCTGTGCATATGTAACTTGCCCTGTCAGGATTTATTTCTATTCTCCATACCCATATCTGTATAGATACACAGAGGTAGAAGAGGATATGTTACATCCACGTTACATTAAACATCAATTACGCAATGGATATCAAAATGCTGTGAATCATAAAAAATCAACCTAAAACTATTCCTCACAATGGGCTTATATCACAAGAAGTTTTTATTTCATAATTCGATAGAACTCAACCAGACTAGCTCACCACCGCAAACCGTTTTTTGCTGTGAGCTCCCTACGTTTTATGAAAAAATATTGAAATCCCCGATTTTTCGAATTTGTGAAAACGAGGCGATTATGTGACGTCAAAACCCTAATACTGAAACAAGACTATTCCAGACAGAGATGAATGATACATGATTTCTGACAGAGTGAATTAGCGCGAGATCACAGTTGAAAGAATTAATATATCAGTTCCCTCAGTCTCCGTCGGGCGTTTGGTATTTTCTTTTAACTATGGCGAGATGAGGTTTCTACGTCATAAGAGGGTCCGTTTTCAGAAGGTCGTATTATTTATGTCCAAAAATAAAACATTCCAGTTAATTTTTTGATCGAATTATGTCGTCAATCATTATTTATGTATAAAAGGATCATTATAAACATGGTTTGAGTTAAAAGTTCTACTAAGGTGTACACGCCAATTGCATAAATCAAATTATTAAACTTGCTTCCATTAAAAAATGCCAGCTAACTTCTATACTGAAACCTATTTTTATCAAGAACTCATATTTGTAACATAACTCCTTTATCCACTTGCCACTTTATAGTTCTCTTTGTTATTGCCTGATATAGGTTTTCATCCCATTGTATCGTTATATCAACCGCGCGTCATGAGGTGCCATCTATACAGGGTGATCCACGGTGGATGGCCTATTGGAAGTATCTGAAGAACGAAAAGACAGAACATTCTGAAAATTGGGATGCTCTGATAATTGAACATTTTCTATCCGTCTAAAATATTTTCATCGATACAGTGTTGCCACTTCTATCAGAAACAACTAGCAACTTTTTTATAAAATCCTAAAATTGAAAAATCTCGATTTTGAACACCCTATATCTCTGTAATCATTCTTGCTAGACTTCAGTGTGATGCATTGATGAAATCAGCTCTTCAGGAAAAATCTAAAAATGCAATAAAATACAGGGTGTTCCATTTGAGAAAACAAAGTTGCTAGTTGTTTCTGATAGAAGTGGCAACACTGTATCGATGAAAATATTTTAGACGGATAGAGAATGTTCAATTATCAAAGCATCTCAATTTTCAGAATGTTCTGTCTTTTCGTTCTCCAGATACTTATAATAGGCCATCCACCGTGGATCACCCTGTATACTGTACGGATATTTGTTTTATGGAATGGTCCTTATATATTTTTTCCTAATTCAAATTGATTATATCATCCGTCAATTGTGGAATATACCACGTAGAATGCTTCATTTCATATATTCTCATTCTTCATAGTGTGTCATTCCAGCGACGCATACGAAAAATGTCAAAGTGGTCTCTGATTGGTTAGCTGAGTCATATGATTTCTCCTGTGATCTTTATCCTGATTCACTCTGTTTATGTTGCTCAATAACTCTCATAACGAAGAGCGTTCGCATTCGGTGAGCACCAAAAGGTTATGCCAATTCATCCTTAGAAAGACAGTGGCATAACTAAAATTTCAAGATATTTCAATAGAGCATCCCAAAGTTTTGGGCACTGACACACAAACCATTATTCTTGAATGGTTCGATGTAGTCATATGAATCCACTGCTACAATAGATATATACATGGTGAATCAGAATAAGACCGACAAACTTCGTACACGGATTCCTCACCCCAGCTTGAGGTCAAACGTTGCTATATCAACAGTATGTTCTAAAATGCATCCTCACTGAGATACCACGGTGTCGGAGGTACGAAAAAAAGATTTCCCTAAATTTCTCCAGAACCCCTGTGGTAAAAAATATGAAACAGGAAATCACGAATTAGTATAAAATTACATTTTCAACATTATATTGCAATCATATTTTCAATCCACAATCCCCTCGTAACGGAATATTTTCATGGAAGTGTGCTATGGATGATGGAAAAATAGAATATGAGGAACAAAAATCCGATGTCAAAGTTGTTGCACAATAATATTCATGCACACTATTTTTCACAGTTTCAGTTTTTTTTATGCTATTGTCACGATAGGAACCAGAAATGTTTTATCATAGCTACTTTTTTCGAAATTATATTGATTCGAGGAGAGATTTCATCAGTAAAGTTCATTATTCATTTTTTCATCGTATAACATTCTTCACTCACGTTGGCAGCTCAGTCAACGGAATGAAATACTCGCATATGGAGTAAAACGCTGACTATGTCAGAATAGTCTTGATAAATATCGAACAGCCGATAAGGCAGGGAGACAGTTTGGCTCTGATCAGCCAGCACTCACTATGGTTCATTCGTTTGTTTTGAGCCTTGTTGGTCTGAACCACTAATGAAACTATTTTTTTCAATAAATTGTAGCTGCGGGGGTGAACTCCCAAGCGAGTTCACCCCCAAGTCACCAAGCTGTAGCCATGGGTCATGACACTATCATAGTATTTCTTTAAGTTTGTTGGGAACTCTCATACATATCTAGATACAAGACAAAAGAAATTCGATTTTCTGTTTCCTATTCACTTTTAATGAAGATGATCACCATGCACTGTATCAAACCTTTCAACATCATACTAGTTAGTTATGATACTGATTTTTTTCCATGGGTTCAGGATCATTATTGAAACTGTAGAATCTCACGTAACAAAATACTTAATATGATAATTTGCCTACAAGTTACGAAGGGAATAGAAAAAGTAGGTACTTTTTTTTACAATCGCTAAAAAATGATATAGTTCGCGCATTTATAACAATTTGCGTAGTGACACTTTTTTTCAGTTTCCTACGTTATCATGACACCATGTGCAAAGCAGTGCGCGAAATATACCGATGCGCGAAGTGCATTCTTCGCGCATTTTATATAAACCATTTTGATAAACTTGTATAACCATTCCTCCAGTTAACGATTCATGGAAAAGAACTTATGAGAACACGTAGATATATTCTAATCAAAAAACTTCATCCATCTATCGAGTTGTATCTAGATTATACTAAAATCTTTTACTAACCCATGCCCTGAATATTTGATATACTTTCTCTAGTAACATTTTGAAAAACCAAAGCAATAATTACCTGGGGAAGGTGTACGAGATATTTTATATATATATATATATGAGATTTTTGTATTTAAACTTTATGGTCCTCGATCGAGCAAACATCCAAGAAGTCATTTATTTCTGAATGTTCAACAATAATTAAGGCCTTTGGAGCCAGTCCAACACTATTTTTTTCATTGAGTAAGCATATTACTACTTAAAGACAAGTGGTGAGAATGAACTATTATTTTCTATTTCTATTAGTGAAATTCCTCTCGACTGCTTTAGGGAGGGACCAAAAGAAACGGGAGGCATTGGGACGATCTATGAGTTTTGATCTTATTCTGGCATCTAGCTCTTGAACAGTTCTTGTTGAACCGGGGTTTTGAAGGTGATGATGATCTTTTCGAAGAATGAGGCATGTATGTGTCCATTCCAATTGTTATGATCTCAGATATTTTCGCAGCACACTGTGAAGGATCATCAGAGTCAAAGCATATTCTGTGCCAAGGAGTCTCGGAGAAAAATCTCCTGAATTGTTATGCAATACAAGACGTGGGGGTTCCGGAGTAGTTGATGAAATGAAAAATGGGCAGGTTGTGGAAATGACTGTTTGGTCAGAGTTGCCTAGTGGGGCTAGTACATCTATAGAGTTAGGTGCTAAATTATTGGTAAGGTATAAGTCAAGTATGTTGGCTGAATGATTATTGACATCGGGAGAGTTCACTAAGCATTCATTCTCAGTATCTGACGCGTTCGAATATTTCTTTTTTCACCTATTTTCTACCCCATTATACGGCACCCCCACTATGCGAACCGGCAGATCAATATTTTTTGGTTCTCAAAAACACGTGATGCGTATACACTATCAATATCTGAAGCGCTCGAGTATTTCTTTCTGTCTGTTTTTTTACATTATGGAAAACCTGTACATGCTTCCTCTACCAGTGGAATGGCATATATCATATAATCTTTTTTTTTTCGCATCTAATCTCCACAATCTGATAGTTGCCCTATTTAGCATCTTTGCTTCCCCCACTACAAACCTCGCCCTTTCGAAAGTGATTCTGTTTCTACTCGTTCTGCACGCTCTCGCAGAATTGGTTTCGAAGACAATCAAGAAACTTGACACAAATCTTGAATCTTAAATTTCTGAATCCCATGGAAATTTTCAGCAATGGTCACTTACATTTGAAAATGAGTCTATAAATTTCAGGAATTTGCAGAGAAAACTTCCATCAGCAAAGATCTAGTTTCCTAGAGTTGTCTAGGACTACAAATATTTGATACAGATACAGTGTTCTCGTAAAGTACTGAATGAATGCATTCATAGCCAAACTATCAATTTCAGATTAATCTCATGTAGCAAGTAGATTTTTTTTATTCAAAATCATGAAAAGAAATCAAATGAACACGTTTGAGTAATGACCGCGAATGAAACACCCTATAAAACATTCAATTCTTGAAATCTCTATCAAAATTTCAATTCAAAAGTGTGATAAACATAGGATTTGTGTATAGTGAATGAATTCATTTTCACCCATATAGTCAATTCCTGAGAAATCTCCTGAAACAAGTCGATTCTCATTCCCGATTTGCCACATTTATGAGAGAACATCAAATATACAGGGTGATCTACGTTTGAGTTATGATATCCATCAACAATATATCACATACATGATTTGTATACGCTATTTCTGCCATTTTATAAAAATGTTCAAATACGAGAAAATATACCTCACACAGCTATTCAAATCCTCTCTGCGGAATTTACATTCGCAGTTTTTTTTCTGCCAAATCCTAGAGTGGCAATTGAAAATAATTGTGCTATCAATATAGAAATGAAAACTTCCCGTTTTTTTTATCTCTTGGAGCGCACGAGATGGAAATTCCTATAATGTTCGAAGAACATCGTGCGTACCTAGGGAGGATAGGAAGAGGTGGTAGGTGTTGTGATTTTTTTTTCTATTTTAGAGGTCATAACTTCATCGTAATACTTCCATTGGCAAAGAAATCCAAAGCTTTGCCGTATATTGTGAGAATTGTGAGGATGGATTATGTATGAATCAAGAGGAATTTGAAGCAGTTTTCCGAATTGAAAATAGTATACAGCTCTTTTCTTCATTCCAATCCAAATATAATCTTGGTCGTAAAATCAATATGAATTGGTTCAATCGTTGTCAAGTGTCTCGCGTAGCCTCCTACCTAGAGAACTTCTGAAACAATTTTCAACACACCAATAATGTATATCTTAGAATATAATTCTTCCGACTCGAAATTATAATTTCTGTGGACTAGTGATTAACTAAAGGAAGTAAAGTTATGATACGAGGCGTTTACATGACATTGACTCACCATTCGTAAACCATGTATACTGATTGATGACTTCCTCCAATAATTGATCCAAATTTTTAACTTCATGCTCTATCAAACTGAATTCATGACGAGAAGTATTCGTTCGTAGATAGTTGTACCATTCTACAGTTCTATTGAATTTCATTATAGATGCCCAAAGGTTTTCCGAATCTGCAAACAGTTTCCTTGCTTCTTCTGGCACATCTGCAATCTCCATGAGCCTCATATATTTTACTTCTCTCAGAATAGCTTGGAGTTCTTTATCAAAGTTCACAGAGATGAGTTTCGATGGTAGTTTGATTATCTGGAATTTAGACATGCTTTCTTCTATTTGATGTGGTACGTATTTGCACCAATCCTCGAAGATCATTTTCTGTTTATTATCGAGAAGATTCATCAACTGATCAGCATTTTTGAAAACCTGGAGGGCATCTTCCGTATTGACAATACCGTCTTCCAATAACTTGAAATCTTCAATCGGCTGAGAAATCCTTTGTCTTAATTTGCTTATCCAGAGTAAACTACCAGCTATTTCTGGGTAATTTTTGTTCAAAGGTATCCCTTCGGATATGCCTTCGTCATAAAGTTTCTTCACAGTAGCGAGCTCATAATTGAACATATCAATAATAGTGTGCAGCTTGACAGCCAATTCTGCATTTATTATTGGTCTATTCATCAAATTTCCAACAACATTCAAGAACTTGAAGATACTTTCTAGATTCGAGCAGCCATCAAATGCTTGGGAAAATATTGCTGCTAATCGTCTGTCGAGATCAATACATTTTTCTGTGAATTTTTCTGCATCTTTAACGATACTGTCATCTGTAAGATCCAATACTTCATACTGAATGTTATTGAAGAGGTTATAGAACTTGTTGAATTCTTCAAAGATTTCTTCGCATTTCATCGACAACAATTTACCATTCAGTCCTCCTATCTCGACTTTTTCTAACTTGGAGAACTCTAGCTGAGTACCAAGTATATTTTCGATTATTCTCAATCTGTCAGTGAAGTCTATCATTCTTTGAAAGACGTTCCTTCGATGGAATGTCCAAGCTTTCTGAACCACAGGATCCTCTTCAGAAGTTCCGGGTGCTGATTCTTTATAGTAAGATGGCAAATTTTCGCGTACATACTCAAAGGAGTCCTGAAATTTCTGGAACATCTCTATACTTGTATGTAACTTCGCGTAAATTTCTTCAGCATCCCCTTGAAATATATTGCTAGGATCAAGACTTCTATCTGCAGACTCAATCATCATATTTGATATCATTTTGAATAACACTACAATCTTATCATTTGTCGAATAATACCTCGAGTTAGCCCAAATCAATCCTGCGCAGTGTAGTAAAGGATTGATAAACTGTTCGCTTTCGAAAAATTCGTTCTCCTCAAATTTACTAATTTGTTGCATTAAAGGTTTTAGATACATACATATATCTCTAGATTCGATCAGTGCAGCCACAACAGTTTTGAACAATGTGTTGAATGTGGAAGTATAGCTACTATTAGTCAATTCCAAAAACTCGCCCATTTTTTTTACTCTAGGGTCACGAAGCTGATCATAAATAGACTCCAAATTCTTATTTCTAGCTATCCAGAAGTCCATTTCATTTTTTGGGGTGGGGTTGGCCCCATTTGCGAAAGCTAGAGTTGAAGATTGTTTCAAGACCTCATTGCAAACTGTAGACCATTTCATTACAGCATTTTCAAGGGAAGATTTCAGCTGGAAGTTCAATATTTCTCCTTCGGAATCTTGATACTCTTGGACAGCATGAAATACCATGGACATTCCTTGAGGCATTGGAAGTACGGTTTGACTCTTCATGGCTCCTTTAATCTACAAAATACAGTAAAAAATGAGGTATTGAATGTGTTCTTGATGAAGATAGATAGCTACATGATCTAACCAAATGATGTCTGAAATATTTTTGCATAATTTCCTCTATTCAAATTATTTCATGGAAGCTGACTTTTTTGATTCTCAATATTTCCATTTTAGCGTCAATGTTGAAGTAACATGAAGATTAGCAAAACTTTTCCATTGGAACTTTAGTACAAGCAATGTAATTGAGAGTTAAAACCACACATACTCATATTATAATCATCTTTCCGAGTATAAACAGTGAAGTGAAAATAGGATATGGGAATTCAATTGTCTAAATTGAATTACTTGATAGCAAATACATTCAAGTCGTACATTCGCAAACAATCTGTATTACACAATGGAATAATTGTATTCAAATCATTACCAAATGAGTTGAAAAATATACATGATGCAAGAAAGTTTTAAATAAATATTAGAATATACTTGCTCAGGATTGAAATGAAAAATATGTGACATGATTTGATTACTCAGAAATGAAATGTTATTACTTTCATCTCAAAAAACAATATTAATATGTTTCCACTGAGTGGGATTCATTAATTAACCCTTCATTATATTTTTCATGTATCCATGTCTTCCTATTATTAACAGAAATGTTTCTTGGGGTAATGAAGACAATCAATCAATCAATTTCGACATCATCTGGTATAATATACAGGGTGTTTCGAAATTCGACCGACAACGCTTGACAGGTGATAGCCCTCGTGATTTCATAATCACTGAGATAGGGACATACGGTCTTCGAGTGTTCTCGAGATACAGGGCGTCAAAGTTGAGAAATTGAAATAGTTGTTTCGAAATATCTCAAGAAAAATTTAATACAATGCATCCAACTTCGGTATATGGTTTCATGTTTGAATGGGTCATTTCTTGACCAGGAAGTCATTCCGGACATTTTATTCAGTGGTGCCCTACAGGGGGTTGTGAAAAGTCTTCCTCTCATATTTTTCACGCCACTGATCAAATTTAGATTATTTCCAATTCCTCGAATTCATTGTTCAATTTTGTTCAGAAAATGCACCACCTTCAACTGAGCTGAAATGAACAGTTTTCGAGATATTCGACCCAAAATAGAAGATTGCATAGTGATATTTCATCATTTTCAGTTGTAGAAAATTGCAAAAATATTTTTCTGGTGTTGAGTAGATTAGATACTATTCAGATCTCATCCAATAGCTGAACAGAAATAGTTACTCCACGCATAAAAGGAAAACAAACATTTTTGTTATTTTCTACTACTGAGGAAGATGAAAAATTACTATGCAAACTTCTAGTTTGGGTCAAATATGTCGATAACTGTTCATTTTAGCTCAGTTGAAGGTGATGCATCTTCTCAACATAATTGAACAATCAATTCGAGAATTTGGAAATAATTGAAATTTCATCAGTGGCGGAAAAGTTATCACAACCCCCTGTAGCGCACCTCTGGATGAAATTCTCGGAATGCCTTTCTGGTTAAAAAATTAACTATTGAAAGATGAAACCATATACCGAATTTGAATGCATTATATTCAATTTTTCCTGAGATATTGCGAAAAAACTATTTTAATATCTTAACTTCAACGCCCTGTATCTCGATAACTGAACACTTGAAGGCCGAATGTCCCTATCTCAGTGATTATGAAATCACGAGGGTTATGACCTGTCAAGCGTTGTTGGTCGAATTTTGAAACACCCTGTGTATCACATCTATAGTGGAATATTACCTGATCAACTACGTTTTTGAAGTTTCGTACATGCGAAACCACATCTTCGGCGACAACTTTTGGCCAACCCTTCTGGTTCTGAGGATTGGATAAAACTGGAACAAATATTCCTTCCATGAGAACTATCAGCTCATCGACTGGTTTGCCGCCCATATCACCAAATGTGAGTACTTCCCGAAAATTTTGCATCGTGACAATTTCTTTCTTTTTTCTGATGAAGTATGTGAATTTTTGTTTGATCAGATTGTTGAACTGTGTCAAAGGAGTGAGCAGGCCAGTGGCAGGTATTGTCAAAAAAAGCATTTTCTCTTCAGGATTGTTGAAAAAGTTCAATATCATTTTCTGAAACAATAGTGTGAAATGTGAATAGGTAGTTTTAGTTATTATCATCATTATCATTTGAAGCTCATCAATATCAATTCACGATTCATCCAAGTTTGCTTTCGGTTGAAACACAATCTGAGTACTGGTGTTAACAATATTGAATAGAGTCGTGAATTCCACCGTAGCACTAGATTGCCTCAAGAATATCCCGGTATATGCTGACGCGATCTATACAGTGATGGGCAAAAGTGTGCAACGAAATAAATACCTCGGTAACCGCTCGTCAGATTTTTTTGAAAACGTCAATACCACTGTTTCCACATTTTTAGTTTTTCCAAAATTGTTGTCAATCAACTCTATCATTTCAAATGGCACACATTGAATATCTCCATAAAATTTTGAAGAGAATCTCTCAGCGAATTCACTGATATATCATTTTTATTATTATTTTCGATAACAACGGATATTTAAAAAACCCGAGGAAGAATTGATGGACAATGATACATCGGAAATCCTGGCCAGACTATAATCAATAAAAAATTCAATTTTTTCTCCAAATTTATACTGATCTGTTCAATAAAAACATTTTACATCAATTGTGAGTACAACTCCTATAGAATATGCAAACGTGAGGTTGGGGTTGCCTATATTTTTCCTGATCTAACTATAGGGTTGCCAGCTATAAACGAGTATGTCGATCCTTGTTACATTCGCACCTACCAATCTATAAATTGAGCATAAAAATGAGCGTTCATATTTTTTTTTTATCGTTTGGGCGCACGAAAGGGAATCCCTATAATGTTCAAAGAATATCGTGCGTTCCTAGGGAGGATAGGGACAGGAGGTAGGTATTGGAATTTTTTTTGAATTTTTGGAGATTATATGTTGTTGGGAATACTTCCACAGGCAATGAATTCCAGAGCCTAGCCGTTCTATGGATGAAGGAGTCTTGATAAAGTGCTGTTCGACATCTTTCGAGGTTGACAACGAAAGGATGTGCTGACTGGGCTTGTCTAGTTCGTCTGATTGGTATTGCTAGTGAGGGGATGATTGCAGAGATTTCCGAAGAACATTTCCCGTGAAAGTATCGATAGAAAAGTGAAAGGTCGCCGACCTTTCTACGGTGTTCCAATGATGTCGAAGAGTGAGTGAGTGTGGCGTCACCCACCAGACGAATGGCTCTTCTCTGGATGGAATCTAAGAGCATCAGCGTATGTTTTGGTGCTGAACCCCATATGTGGGAACAGTATTCTAAAACAGGCCGTATCTGCGCTTTGTAGATCATGAGAATCTGTTGAGGTGTAAAGTACCTTTTCGCACGGAACAAGAATCCGAGTTTTTGTGAAGCAGCTTTTGCGATGGAGATGACATGATTATCCCATGAAAGACTGTTGCTGATGGAAATACCGAGCATAGATATGGTGGGCTTGATGATGATGGTGGAGCCAGACATTACAATATCGGGCATACTGAGTTCTGCCTTTCTAGAGAAAATGCAGGCTTGAGTTTTGGTGGCGTTGAATTCAACTAGGTTGTTCGTTCCCCAGGCTGTGATTTCAGCAAGATCTTCATTGACAGCATTGACCTGCCTGCGCCGTGAGTTCTTAGTTTCCTGGGAAGAAATGGGAATTCTGCAAAGCTGTGGATGGGGCAATTTGTTACTCCCAACAGATCATTGATATGAAGCAGGGATAATGTTGGTGCCAAAATTGATCCTTGTGGAACGCCGGAATTGATGCCAATGGTATCAAACGATACATCGTCCACCACCACGTGAAGCGATCTGCCTGAAAGAAAACTCGATAAGAGATGGCATAGCTGAGGTGGTAAGCCGTATGATGGTAGTTTGTGGAGGAGTCCTTCGTGCCAAACACGGTCGAATGCTTTCGATATGTCCAACGCGACAGCTAGAGATTCCCCGTGTTTTTCTATTGAAGATTGCCATAAATGGGTGACGTAGGCAAGTAGATCTCCAGTAGATTTTCGGTGGCGAAAGCCGTATTGTCTATCATTGATGATTCCTGAGCTCTCCAGATATTTGATAAGCTCAATATTGATGGCTTTCTCCATCACTTTGGAAATTACTGATAACAGGGCAATGGGCCTGTAGTTGTTGGGCAGGTTCTTGTTCCCTTTTTTGGGGATTGGTTGGACTCTAGCTGTCTTCCAGCATGATGGAAAATACCCGACCTGTACGAGATATTGAACAACTTGCAGAGAATCGGTGTTAATTCTGGTGCACATTTTTTGAGGATAATGGGTGGAATTCCATCAGGACCGTTAGCCTTATTCGTTTTGAGACCAAGCAAAATTCGTCTGATAGTGCGTTGACGGAAGACGATTTCGGGCATTCGACTCTCAACGGGTGGAATGTCTGACGGCAGTTTTCCTTGGGAATCTAAAGAAGAGTTTGCTGCGAACATCTCTGCAAAAATATTCGCTTTCTCCTGCGATGTTGTTGCTAATGTGCCGTCGGATTTGGACAGTGGTGGAAATGAACTATTAGTGAAATTTCTTCCGACCGCTTTAGCAAGGGACCAAAACGAACGGGAGCCATTGGGGCAATCTATGAGTTTCGATCTTATCTTGGCATTGTATGTTTCTTTCGAAGCATCTATTGTTTGGCTGCAGTTATTCCTGGCATCAACGTATTCTGCTCTAGTCGCGAGGTTAGGGTTTTTGCGCCAGCGATGGTAGGCTGTTTGTTTCAAGGCAACAGTTCTAGAACAGTTTTTGTTGAACCAGGGTTTCGAAGGTGATGATCTTTTCGAAAAATGAGGTATGTATGTGTCCATTCCGAGCATGATGATCTCGGATATTTCCGCAGCACACTGTGAAGGGTCCTCAGAGTCAAAGCATACTCTATGCCAAGGAAACTCGGAGAAAAACATGCGGAGACCGTCCCAATCTCCTGAATTGTAATGCCATATAAGACGTGGGGGTGCCGGAGCAGTTGATGGAATGAAAAATGGGCAGGTTGTGGAGATGAGTGTGTGGTCAGAATTGCCAAGTGGAGCTCGTACATCTATGGTGTAGGGTGCTGAATTATTAGTGAGGAATAAGTCAAGTATGTTAGCTGAATGGTTATTGGCATCGGGAATTCGTGTGGGTTCTTTGATAAGCTGCTCTAAGCCGTGAGTGATGGCGAAAGCTTCGGCTTGTCGCCCAGCTTCATCCGTTCTGTTAGAGTGTACGAGCCAAGCAGTGTTGTGTACATTGAAATCGGCCATGATGATGATTTCTGCTGCTGGATGGTTCTGTTGAATTTGGTCAAGCTTCAGAGACAAGAATTCGAAGAGCTCTTCATAGGATGGATCATTTGGTGATAAGTAGAGACAACAAAGGTATTTGGTCTGTTTCTGGCTATCGAGTTTGAACCACATGACATCGAACTTATTTGGTTCCAAAGTTTTTTCTCGTTGACATGAAAGATTCGTTTTAAAGAAGAGGCAGAGACCTCCCTTGAATCTGAAACGTGTGTGGAGTTCGTACCCAGGACAGAGCAGATAGGTCGTATTGGTGGATGAATTGACCTGTGTCTCAGTAAGAGCCAATATGTCTGGCTTTTCAATTTGAAGGTGTCGATGGACATCGTTGATGTTCTTACTTAGACCTCGGATGTTGCATAGGTCTATCTTGAGGACTTTTTGAGCCGATGGTGAACCCCCTCTAGCACCTCTCGTCCGGAAATCCGAATGGAGAGGTATTTTACTTCCGGATAATTTCACTTGAGGAGAACTCATCATCGCGTATTCTGTATCAAGAAGGGAGGTTGGCGTGGAAGGAAAAGGAAAAGGAAATTGGGTTGGGTTGGGTTGGCCGGAACATCAACCAGCTACTGAAACACGGGTAAGTATACCCATTTCACAGTGCCTATGGTTGATGTGGTGGTATCGCACCGGGCGATGGCGTTAACCATCTTCCACCTATTGGCGTCCTTTTAGTCGCCTTCTACGACAGGCAGGACTTACCGTGGGGTTATTCTAATCCGACCACCACACGGTCACATATTGCGATCACAATGATATAGGCTTGCCTGCAAAAAGTCTGTCCTCAATGACGGTCGTGAAGGTGCGACAGAGATGTCCGAGGAAAATATCCCTTGCGATAGACGAAGACAGAGGATGTAAGAGGGTGCGAATATTAGTAGTTCATGCATTAGAAAATTATTGAAGCAGGTAATAGATATTGACAACACGCGTTTGATTTTTTTTCATTGAAATAGTTATTTTTGTATCTAGTGCGCGAAATGCTTCTTTAGTGACCTCGATTATATTTTTAACGAGGCTCTGTCTTCGTCTATCGCACGGGATATTTATCTCGGACATCATTGTCGCACCTTCACAGTCGCACTAAAATTTTATTTTCCATAAAATTCGACAAATGTCATTCAGGACAGACTTGGCGCAACCAACAGTCTATCATTGTGTTCGCAATAACACAACACTTACAGTTGTATGCTTTTGGGTGTATGATAAATTGACATTCATCATACAGGGCGTGGAAATGAATTCTGAATTGAGACTCTATCACGAATCTGCGATTAGAGGTCTATAAAAATCACAAGTTTCCATCGTTCAAGTTTGAACCCCCTGATTGGGTATGAAAGTGTTGAAAAGGAATATTCTCAGATAAATTATGAACATACAAAAATGGATATATATTTATATAAAGCAATTTATTGAGAATTCGCATTCTCTATGTGATGAGAATATTTACTCTTTTTCAGTTAATTCAATAGAAAACAACTACTTTCCTGGCTATATGCCACGACGAACATTGAATTATTACAGTTGTATGTTTAATCAATAGATTAAACAAGAAGTGGTGAAGATAAATAGGACCAGCATACCAGTTTATACCTGGAAACAATATAGTTAGACCAGAAAAAAATAAAGGCAACCCAACGTTTGCATTTTCTATAGGCTCACAATTGGAGATTTTTTTTTCATCGAACACATCAGTAGAAATTGAAAATAAAAGTAATTATTGTATTTTTAATTAATTATAGTTTGGTCAGGATTCTTTCATGCAACCCATTTTGGGTGAAGGTCGACCTTACTTCGGATCTTTAGAATATATGTATATCTATCAATTTGTAATTGTAGCTAATCAATACTTCCTGGATAATCATCATTTAAAGCAATTCAAATATGGATCGTTCAATTCAAAGGCTTTTTGTGCTCTTCAATTTTTTTCTAGAAACGAACTGTTCTCTTAATAAATAGGCATATCCGTTCTACAAAATATTAATTTTGTCCGATTCTTCCTATGTTTCGCTTGAATTTTATTCTTAGACAAAATTCAATAGGAATGCAACGTTTTTGAGCATGTGTCCTATCTAGATCAGTAGCGGGGATACAGAGGGTAGAAGGTCAGGGTGCTTATAACCGACCGATACAACGACGCGGAAAATTTGTGTTGAGTCACGGGTTAAGCCTTATCCAGTTTTATCTAATATATTCTCCAATATCATTGAAGAAATTGAGAAATAAAAATAAATAGCATTCGACCTTTCGTCACGATACATATATGTCGTACTATTTGTCAAAAATAATATTGTTAACGAATGTTGTCCAAGAATAAAATTCGATAGAAAAATATTATGGAATTGACATTATGTAATGATATTTCCCTCAAAGGGGCTCTAGAAACATCATCAGGAAGACAGGAGTACAACGATCATCCTGTAATACGCATCCCAGATTGTTCTCCAACCTCCCAATGATTCCTACCTCTACCAGCATATTTCCGAACACTCAATATATGCCGCGGTGACAAATAACTCGACAGAAGATTCTGGAGTGTTCTGGAAACAATCGATGGAACGATTAGAGAGAGAGAGGTATTGTTCTGAGAAGCTTCTAGAACAAAAAGAAGGGTATGGAAGATCATTCGAGAATGTTCGGGAAATAAAGCCTACCAAGGGATCTCATATACAGGGTGTTTCACAGGTAAAGGGAAATATTTCAATGGTAGATAGGGGTCACCAAGGTGGTTCTGAAAATACCATATTTGATAGGTCTCAGAGTTTTCATAACGGAGATACAGGGCGATTTATCGATTTCGAATAATTACTCATTCGTCTATAAGTATTGAACTACCCAGTATATTTTTCTAAAATTTGGTATGGAGCTCAAACTTGGGACGATGAATTCATTCACCTATCGGGCGAAGAGAATATCCAGGTTCGGCTTCAGGAAAAATTCACATTTATTCGAAATATAAAAATAACACACTGTATGTAATAATTGACAGAGTTCATCAAAGGAATCGTAAAGAGGAGGAAAAACTGAACTGGATTTGATGCTCTTTGTGTGATATGGTATGTAGCTTACTTTAGTACGATGGATTCATTACTATGAGACTTTTCCTGAAGCTGAACCTGTATTTCCATTCTGCCTGATAGGTCAATGAATCCATCGTCCCAAGTAAGCTCAATACCAAATTTGAGAAAATATTACTGCGATGGGTAGTTTAATACTTATGGACGAGTGATAATTCACCCTGTATCTCTGTTATAAAGACTGTGAGACTAAGTAAGTTCTTTCGAACGATCATTCAACAAGAATATATCAAATAATCATAATTGAAAGTGGTTTCATAATTTTAATACTCTTGAAATTGACATACTTTTAGCTTCCTGTTTATGATTGTTACGATGAGAATTGGTGGCGGGAAAACAAAAAAAACATCGAATCCAGTTCAGTTTTTCCTCCTCTTCACGATTCCTTTGATGAACTTTGTCAATTATTACATACTGTGTGTTATTTTAATATTTCGAATAAATGTAAATTTTGCCTGAAGCCGAACCTGGATTTTCACTTCGCCCGATAGGTGAATGCATTCAATGTCCCAAGTTCAAGCTCCATACCAAATTTTAGAAAAATATACTGGGTAGTTCAATACTTATAGACGAATGAATAATTATTCGAAATCGATAAATCGCCCTGTATCTCAGTTATGAAAACTCTAAGACCTATCAAATATGGTATTTTCAGAACCACCTTGGTGACCCCTATCTACCATTGAAATATTTCCCTTTACCTGTGAAACACCCTGCATAAGACGGCCAAACGTCTGCAGTCAGTCAGTCAAGCAGCGAGTTTCAGAGAGACAGTCATATACCGCGTGATATCGTTTAACATGAATAGTAGTTATAAGTTCGATGAAAATTAGTGTTTCTTTAGTTCAAATAAATCAGTTCAAAAAGGAATAGTGTCGTGATCGCTTCTGCACCCGAATAACGTAACAATATTTTGGAATGGATATGCTCATTTACTTCGAAAACGGTTCATTCCTCGGAAAACATTGTCTTGGTTGTCTTTTATGAGACCGAAACATGCCCTTCTGATAGTGTAACAACACCAACAAAATTTTTGGAGATGACTTCCTTCCTTCCTTTGGATCCTTGAAGACGTCAACTCTCATTTTTGAAAATATATTTCCTGACATTGAAGTTTTTAATCACCTGTCAATGCCCTGTCCCATAGATCAACCCAATTAAATTCTCAAATTGTATACAAAAGATCAAGTTACACCTTGATAATAAGAGCAGTCGAAAGAATCAAAATATATTGCAATGTTTGTGCAAATCATTGGTAATGATAGGAATAACCTCATTGTATTACTTGTGAAGTGAATTCACTTACATTTGAAATCAATTTTTTGAACTGGATATCCGTGCCCATCAACGCCTAATTCAGGGACTAACCGGAATGAATTTTTTGAAAGGGTCAATAAGTGAATTTTGTCAACTCATATTTGAATTCTCCAACTTCCGTTTTGGACAAAAATTAAAAATACGACTGGATTATTAAAATACGTTTCACTAAAACTCAATGAGTATTAAAATTTAACAAAAACTTCAAATATCATATTAACAGATTCTGTCATCATCAGTCTAGGAAATTTCGAGATCCCGAGTTCGAACAGGGAATACTGGTACATGAGAAATTGCATTTCCTATGAGCTACGAGTCTGAAATTCTGAGTACGCAGTTGAAAATCCTGGGTTGGTACAGAGTATTTCATTTTCAAATTCAAAACCTGTAACTGGAAATTAATTTTTTCGAATTGAAACTTGATATTTCCAACTCAAAATTCGAAATGCAATTTTTTCGACCTCGAAATTAAAACTTGCAGTTGGAAGTTCCTGGTTTTAACTGAAAACTTCCACCATGAAACTTGGGAATTCCGACTTCAAAATCGAAATTTGATATTTTTGAAGTTGTAAATTCCTAGTTTGATGTCAGAAAATACAGATATATTTATCATGAAACTTTCCCAAACTCAATTTGCCGACTCGCCTGAAATTCAGCAGGGTATGTACACTGGACAGCCATAAGATTTATAGAAAATATTGTGAAAATCTTATCGTGCGTGAAGATTTGAATTCAATAATAATTATGCATTGCCATCAAGTAAACGAGCGAGTCAATTGGAAGAAACAGCTTTGGTTGAGTTATGGCAAAGTTGCGCAATTTTATCCCTGACAAAATGATGTTTTGAACTTAAAAAATTCCGAATACTTCCGACGACGACAGAAAAACGACATTTCCTAGAAAGATTCTTCGAAGAAATTATAATAAATGAATGATACTATTTTTTCCCAACAAGTTGGCGTTTTCATATTTGAAATCCGGCGTTTCGTCTTTCAGAAACCATCATCAAATTCCAAGTGCCAGGAGCTATCACAACTTATTATTCTCTAATGTTTCGATGACAAAAATTCGCAAATCATCCGAAAATGAAAATTTAAGATAGCTCATAGCTTTTGGGATATCCGAAGGTGTGAAAAAATGTTTTCAAAAATCCCGGCCCCTACTTAAAAAAATAATTTGATGGTGGTTTCTGGAATAAATTCGAGAATGCTAACTTGTAGGGAAGAGAAGTGGCTACGATATAATGTCATTCATTTCGATTAATTCATCCATATATAACTCAAAAATATATCTATAGAAAGTTCCTACAAGTTCAGCAACAGCATCTTATTTTGCCATAATTCAGCCGATGCAGTATTCTTTGACGGTTTACGAGATCCCAATGATGAGGCTCGGATTTCAGACACCCTGTACAATTAAACAGTACTCGCCCTCATCAATAATTTGGACGAAAATTGCATCAAATTTTCACCGAATTGAAAAATAATAGACCGTTGTAAATAGATTTTATATACCTCTCTAACAAGGCGTAACTTGACCATTGTACAATCCAATACTCCTGAAGCGGTCGATCTGTAGGGCAAGAGATTGACAGGTGGTTAATGGATAAATATGAATTTGATATCACAGCGCTGTCATGCAGAGGATTTTAGAAGAAAACTGGTATTCAACTAATCCCTTCAAAGGGGTTTGTCTACCTCATCATTCACTTTTGGAGAAGGTTAGTTGAATGAATATACAGGGTTTCTATAAATGATCGTAACATCGTAGTAGCCGTTGAAATATTTTCTCCATTTGCCGCCTTTCATTTATGGAGATTCACACATTCGAATTTAATTTCTGACATCACTCATCATACTCAAACTCACAATTGTCAGTTTCTCGTTGAAATTTTCAAACGATTCTGTTTTCTACTTCGTGATTGTCGTGTTGAAAAGAGGGATGGCTTATTCCTCGGAGGAGAATACATTTATTGTGATGTCTTATTGTCGAAATGGCACATTCATCAATGGTGGAGGTAGTTACTCGGTAGTAGCCTGCAAGGATGAGTACGTGGCGAAATATCCTAATGTTCAGACTCAAGAATCTTCTTTGAAAGCCCACATCAGAACAGTGATCAACAGATTCATCCAAACTGGAAACCTTAATGAAAAGAAATCAACAGGAAGGCCCCAAATATCGGAAAAAGTTGTCGAAAATCTAAGGGCGCGTGTTGAGCAAAATCCCCAAACGTCATTGAAGAGACTATCTTTACAATCTGGTGTGCCACTAAGTACATGCCATAAAGTGCTCAGGATTGGAAGATTGCATATGCACGCTGACAAGACCAGTGTACTACAGCAACTTCTGCCCATAGATATCCCACATCGTCTGCAGTACTGCCAATGGTTCCAAAATAATCTCAACGATGACCAGCTATTGAACCTAACATTTTTCAGCGATGAGATCTGAGAATCCCCACAATTTCATTGAGACTCCACTACATTCTCAAAAAATTGGGGTGTGGTTAGCAGTTTCTCGTAGGCGAATATATGGACCGATTTTCTTCGATAGCACTATCAATGGTGAAAGGTACAGACAAGTGATGTTAGAACCATTCAACTTGATTGATGAATGAAATTCGAGTTGGCTATTTTCAGCAAGATGGGGCCACTGCCCACACCACACGTGCAAATTCAGAATATTTACAAGAATTTTATGACAACCGTGTAATAAGTCGAGGAGTTGATCCTTCTTTTCCAACACGATCTCCAGATTTGACGCCTTTGGATTTCTGCCTTATTGGATATTCGAAAGACGAAGTATTCAAGAAAAAAAATAATAACCTTGAAGAAATATTGGCCCGGAAATGCTGAGGAACATTTTCGACAACAAACGGCGAAGAGTTTTGAAATGCTTGGAGAACAACGGAGATCATTTTGAATATTTGATGTAGGTTAATGAAGTAAACCGTTATTTATTACTTCTTTAATAAATATTTTTGATTTGTTCCATTATTTTTCAAACTCTAATATTGGACTCTTCTTTCTTTGAGATACATTTCCATATTGTATGCAAAACGATATAAAGAAAGATCCTGTATATGATCACTTCCTCTTTTTTTGATCGATAAATGTTGTTAACAGCATTAGTAGAAAGTGGCAAATGGAAAAGAAATGTCAACAGCCACTACGATGTTACGATCATTTATAGAGACCCTGTACTATAGGCATCAAAAATATCGGGAGAGATTCTGGGGCTGCGTAGAAGATCTGTCAGATGACCGACCCCGCAGGTAAAACATTGAAACACAACCTCGCTTTTCTCATGTTTAGAAAGAATTGAAATAATTTTGAAAAACAAATCGTGTTTTTCGCTATTCATCAATTCAAGCATGCCATAACATTGTGCTGTTGTACAATGCACAAAAAAAGCAGCGAGAGACGAAGGAATCCGATTTTCCAGGTAGGTAACTTTATGATTCAAAAGTAGGTACTATTGGTATACATATATGGTATCCATTTTGAAAATTTGTTCTTTTCTCATTGGAATTCCTAATGCAATAGGAATACTCGTGAAGTTTCTGAAAGAAGGCAAGATTGGATTCATGTAATTGTTGTTGTTGTTCTTTATTACCCCAAGAAACATATTTGTTTATAATAGGGATACATAAACATATGATAAATATATATATATATATATATATATATATAACATAATAATTAAAATAAAACCATTCCAAGTATTCAAATGAGAAAAAATTGCTCCGTTTATTGTGTCATGAGTATATATTTTTTCATATTGACTTTGAATTTTGTTTCATCATCAATATGTTTCAAATCATAAGGCGAGTCATAAGGTAATGAATTATATAAAATGATTCCGTTGTAGAATACTGATTGTTTGCCAATGATGGAGTTATATGGGTTTGCTATTAATGAATTCAACTGTCTCGTTGCATGAGTATGAATTGTATTTACTTCAGTAAAGTTCAAGTTGGATATTTTTTTTTTCACAAAATGGATGAAAGAACAAATCTTCATTTTATATAAAGATGATAAATTCAACAGATTTTTGGTTTGTAAAGATTAATAGTTGGTTCCAGGTAATGTAAATTGTAAATGCACTTAATTGTTTTATTTTGTAATTTCATTAATGGTTTCAAATGTGATATACTTGTGCTTCCCCAAATTGATATTAAATATTGTAATTTTGAGTAAATCAGACAGAAATATATATTCTTCAAATATCTAAGAGGAATGAAATTTCGAATTTTATATTAAATGCCAGTAATTGGATTGAGCTTTTTTTCTCAGGTGATCTATATGTTTAGTCCACGATAATTGTTCATCAATATAAAGACCTAAGAATTTTGTAATATCTAAATATTTTATGGCTTTCTGGTTGAAAAATATTGTTGTTTTCGACATATCAGTTTTTCTTTTTGAAATATACATATACGTAGATTTGTCATAGTTAAGGGTCAGCTTATGAATTTGTAGAGAAGATGATATCATTTTCAAGTCACTTTTTATATCATCAACTATATCGTTAAATTCTTTAGAGGAATAGATTATTGTAGTATCATCTAAAAATAACTTCAGATCTCCTTTCAGTTTCAAAGATGATATTGAATTGATGTAAATTAAGAATAAAATTGGACCAAGAATCAAACAGGAGGACTGGTCTGACATGCTAACGAAATATGATCGTGTGAGTTGTAGACACTTTCACTCTATTAGCAGTTATGGCTACTATTGCAGGAGGAATTCTAATGACAAATGACAAAATTTTATTATGAAAACTATGTGAGATCACTAATCACCTGAAAAATTATTTTCCTTCGTCTCTGGCTGCATTTTTTGTGCATTGTACAAAAGCATAATGTGATGGCATGCTGAATTAAATGAATAGCCAAAAAAACACTGCAGAAATATTGTGAAAAGGTGTTCAAATCTTTCGATTCCTTAGAATGTTTTACAGAAAAGTGAGGTTGTGTTTCAATGTTCCTCTTCCAGGATCGTGCACGCGACCACAGTGGAAATACTATTCCAACATGCACGCGACCTATTCTGGACCACCGTGTGTACATAAAATGACAGTGTTGAATAGAAATACCCCTACCTTGTTCTCCTCTAGGGCAAGCATCTTGTTCCATTTCTCCTGTTTCAGTCTATAAGACTTCGTGAGATAGGTCAACAGGAATTCGAGCCTGTCGTCTTCATCGTCCTTTTTCTTGTCGTCGTCCCCCATTTTTCTTGCCAAATATCACGAGGTGTCAATCGCAGATAATGAAGACGAACGAACAAATATAACGTGTTTGCCGTCAATAAACACTTTGCTAAGCAACCACCTAACTTCCACATCAGGGCCGTTATTGAGAAACTGTGAACTTTGAGAGATCGATAATAGGCCCTATATCTGAAATACAAACGTATATAGGATACTAATAGTGCGAACTCATCACATTAGCCGACCAGTTAGATTTCGGTAGATATACCGGGTGAAATCAATTTCAAATTTCAGGTATACATACCTCAACAATTATCAACACGTCCAGTATCGAGTATTGTGAGTCTTGCTTGGGACTCTTGAGAGATATAAATGGAATATCCACATTATCATCACATTCTGGAAATTTTAATACACTTACCGGCCACCAGAAAACTTATGCGAATTGTTTGCCCTGTAACATTTTCAATTCTTGTCCGATTTACGCGAAATTTCACCTAAATCGAATATTCTTGTTCCGGAATGTTAGCCTGAGTATTAGATCCCGAGGGAAGCTGATGGCTTGATCATTATACAGGGAAAAACAAAAGTTACTCTTCCACCCTCAACTTCTTCCCGCCCTGTGGCAAAGATGAGTGGTTGAACTTAGCTTCATTATGTTGTGGACTGAAGTGTGATTCCTTCTCAACCAAATGGTTTTTGAATCACATCGAAAACCACATTTTGAGAAAAAATACAAGTGTTGTAAGAAGGTATGGAATGTTCTTATTTTTATTAACAATAATTCAGAATCATCCTCCAACCTGCTGCTCCATCATGTTTTGAATTGAAGTATGATCCTTTTTCACCCCTTTTTAACACAATGTTTCTAGATTCACGTCAATGTATACTTTATAGGAGCAGATGCAACTGTTCTCGGAGAGTATGGAATTTTTTACTTTTCACTAACAATAATTCAGAACATCTATAGAGCATCTGAGGAATGAACTCCAGAGGCTCATTCGCCGCCTTTATCTGGCCTTGTCAGACACTCTTAAAGAGCTATGATGCGCCCTACGAGGAGGATTTTAGGAAGTTCTTCAAGACTACTTGAGACATTTAATCAACTCGATGCCACGGCGGTTGAGAGCTGTAATTCAAACTCTAGGGCATACACGTTATTGACTACATGTCTGCTTTTTGTACTTTTTTTGTTATTGTTTCGGTGAGTGATAAGAAAATGAGGTAGAAATAGGTAATAATAATTCTTCAAGTTGTTAATCAATAAAATGAAGGTTCTGATTATTGTTAATAAGAACTGAAAGATTACATACTTTCTCAAAACACTCGTATCTCCTCTTGAAAATTGGATATTGACGTGAATCAGAAACTATTGTGATGAAAAAGGATCACACTTCAATCCAAATAATAATGAAATCATCAGCTTTATACAGAAACTTATATCAAGGCAAACATTCCGTAATATGAATCAACGATTTGATCGAGATTTCATTAAAATCGAAAATGGATTGAGAGAGTTACAGAAAGAACAAGTTGGGCAGATGTTTTGGAGACCGTTGTTTTTTGGCCGGTGAGTGTAGTAGGTGAATATAGATACATTCATTTCAGGATTGAAGAACTCCGAAAATATAGGTATAGAAGGAGACAAAGAGTAACCTATATGAAAATTGAATTCATCAGCTTAACAAAGAATGTAAAAATATTTTTATTGCACTCAACCTGCAAAAACCAGATTAGGAAGAACAAAAAGTTCTCTCAGATCAAGTCAAACCACAGGCACACATTTACACGAAAATATGTATATGTGATAAATTAGCTGACATATTTTCGACCTCATAGAAGTTATCTTATGCACTAATGGGCATAAAGTTGCCCTTTACTGTCCTGTTTTGAGAGCTTAAAGTGGCACTTTACCGCCCGCTGACTACCTTATCACCCGGTGTGTAGGTAACTTGTGATAAGCAATCCTGTATAACTCAGGACATCTATGTTTGAGTTTTGATGGTTTATTATCTAATAGCACACCGTTCTATATAGATATTTCTGATATGCAAAATGATATAATCGAACTCAAAATGAGTATAAGTTATCTTTGATGACATTAATTTGACCGCAAATATAATCGTCTACTCTTGTTTTGGAAAATTTACTCAGTCACCATGGTAATAACGTTGATTTCATCAATGATATTCCTCATTGCAGCCATAATCTATTTATATAGTGCTTGAGAGGTGGAGCGGTATCCACAATGAGAAATAAAGTGGTACAGTAGTGTTGTGAAGTAGCCAGCGATGAGAATGCGGAATGACTTCCTATATATTTTTTGTTTATTTTGGATATTTCTTTCCTCTTACATAATTTGGTTGGAATCATATAGATATCAAGAAAATATATAGAATTCTATCATATAATGATTAGTTCTTTCGAAATACAGATCACATCAGAAAAATTTCATGAATTTAATTCATTTTACCTACTACCAATATGATTTCTGTATCGTAATGAGATACTTCACTTCACTTCACACTTCTTCACACTAGTGCGGTAAAGTGAAAAAAATATAATTTCAAATTATATTTTTACTCAAAAGAAGAAATGAGAACCAATTCATCATGAATATAGCAGGTACTAGAGTTTCGATTGCTGCATTCGCCGCAATTTCTATATTGGAATCTTAACTTTCCTGAAATTAACGCGTCAAAGTTGACAGTTCGCCGAATGAGTGACAGCCGAGAAAACAATAGATTCACGACAACCATTCGCCCAACCCTTGCAACGCTTGCTTGTTACATATTCCTAATGAATCGTCAGTTCAAGGAATATTGAATATTTTTGATAAAAATAATTAGCTTTTTGGTTGTAGGTAAAATATTGTACTATATTCGTATCGTAAACTCATATTACGATAATCGATGAAATGTGGATGTGAAAAAAACAATAACAAAGATATAATTCTTGCTCGCATCAAACGATGAAGCTCTCGCTCGTCTTCGCTGTCGAGCTCCATCTGCTCTCATTGGAAAACATCGATTCCATAGAATTGGTTTCGACGCTGGTGGTGTCAAAGGCGCCGTCTATGTCGATCGGCTCTCCTGCGTCGCTGATCATGTCTTTCGTCATCTCCCACTTTAGCTTCCTCCGCCGCTAGGTCATCCTTGCCGCACTCTTTCTCATCCGCTGCCACCATTTCTGCCTCCTGATTTGCAACCTCAATTCCCACGTTACAGTTCCTCATCTGCTCGATGATGTCGCAGGAGTCACATGGTCCCTCAGTTGTCGAATTCAATCGGCGGCTGAACGACATCTAATCCAAGGTCTATTAACTTCTATAAGGTTACCTCATAGTATAGCATTAGGGTGCGGGGGTGCGCGGAGGGGCGTGACGTCACTGTTTCCCCGCCGTGTGATTGTAGATTTCGTTTTGTGTCACTGTCAAATTGATTGAAAAAAATTTTGAATTTGAATTCGAAAGAATCGCGAATTTTAGACTTTAGTTGAAAACATGGTGACAAGAAGACTGAAGATATCTTTGAAGAGGTGAGAGGTTGTATAATAATATGGTTAAGATGCCTAGAGACTATTCAAGGCTGGTCACATCATAATATTATTATGTGTGGAGTCAAGAGTGGATATATAACAAGCAAATGTAATAAAATGCCTGTATTCACAATCATCTGCTCTTGGGCAGCCTCCACATGAGATTCAAATAATTCGAAAGGAAGCAGGCATGTCACGGTTTTCTAAACACATTTTATAGGGACTTATATTGACAGGTATGAAGGAGCACTTTTGATCTATCACACACAGGTAAAAAATACATGAAATTTCAGGAATGGAGACTTGGAATATGTGAAGTTGCATAATATGTGTGATATTACAATGAGAATTTGATTGTGTGTTTTTGTAATGTGTCCGTACAATAGGAGCACTGAGGACCTGAACATATCTTCCTAGATTTCTGTTTTCACAGTCTTCTGTACTTGCTGCATGTTTTGGGAAAACAGTCAACTATCTCGTAAATACAAAAAGATATTGGAAAACTTCACAATTCATCAAAATTCATTGGATTGCACAATGCTGAATTTGTTTGTTTTGTTCATCACCTCCGCCATTATCATTTTGCCGCTCGACAAAAGACGACTGGGGAAACAGTGACGTCAGGCCAGAACAATATGAGGCAACCTTATAGAGTTAAATAGCCTTGCATCTAATCACCTTGACTGGTAGTGGTGGAGTCTGGAGATAACCTTGGTGCTCAATGGCAATATTGAACCTCAACTGAATGACTCCAGAGAAGCGGTTGAATTCATCTGTTTCGGAAGGAGGAGGAGATTCGGTGGGTAGTTGGAGTTGTTGTTGTTATGGGCGTGGTGTTGAAAAGAATAGTTGAGTGAAATGGTGAAGGGACATATTATAGGTAGTGAATATATTCAAGGTCTACAATGAATACAATATATATAAGCCTATCATCATTTCTATCATCAGGGGAAGACTACGAAATGTTAAATCAATTAGCGTAACTAGTTAAATATTAAGTGATGTACTTTCAACTCATTGACGTTGATTACATCGATGTTATGTACGAATAAAGTATATATAAAAATTGTTGTATAACATATCTGGAACATGACAATTACAAAAATTAAAATACTAGGTCAAAATATTAAGAAAATTAGTGATTTTTGTTAATAAAGACATTTTTTGTCACAGCGTGTGTCGGAATGAAAATCGTAGGTTGGGAAACTGAACCTTATTCTTCCAATTCAGTGGTGAGATGGAACTGAGAATGTGGTGACTTAGGTCATATGGTACCTCGTCCTGGTGTGTGTTAGTCACAAGAGGATTAGAAGAAGATAGTACGCAGGTCATACAATTATAGTTCGATTAATAATGACATATTGTGGTTATCAATTGAAAGCAGATATGAATGAATTTCACTCAGATGGTTGAAATCTGCTCTTTTGTTGATACACTTCAGTTCCTGGGAGATGAAAGACATTTCCAAATAAGTTATTTTTTGTGCTGTTCTCCGTGGCTAATATGTTTGCTGATTGAAAATCAATTCTATGGTCCAAGAAATTCACATGGTCAGCTTATGCACACCTTTCTGGATGAAGTCTACAGTCCCTCCTGTGAGATATGATTCCGTTTGGCTAATGATCTCTTTGATTTGATTGAATAACCAATTATGCCAAAATATCCGAAAAAATAATAAAAGCAAGAGTCGAGATATTTCTAAATAAACATAAGATAATCTCCAATAATCGATTTGGATTTCAAAGCGGAAAATCTGCAGAGGGAGCCATTGCTTTTCTAACCGACAAAATGTATAATGCGATCGAACATCCAACCTGCCATTGGTGTTTTTTTAGATCTTGCAAAGGCATTTGATAATGTTGACCATCAGCAGTTGTTAGAGTCTTTGGGAGATGTAGGTATACGTGGAGTAGCTCACAATTTGTTCTCTTACTATTTGGATAATAGAAAACAATGTGTCAAAATTGATGACACCTGTAGCGCTTTTCAATTGATTAAATGTGGAGTACCACAAGGAACGGTTCTTGGATCAATATTATTTTATTTTATATTAATAATATCCTTGCTGTCAAAACGACTGGAACCATAGTAAGCTTCGCATACTGTCAACAAATAGTTGGGAGAACCCAAAGAACAAAATTCAGTACGAAATTAGTACCATATTTGATTGGTATAGTCATAATTTACTTACAATAAATTTGGATAAAACGAAGTTCCTCACTATAACAAGTTACAAAAATAATCTTTCTCATTATAACTAAGTCAACAACATTGTGGATACATTAAGATTTTTTTTTTCGTTTCGAATATCTAATTGAAATTCTGACCTTACACCACCTCAAAACACTTTACATTGCTCTTGTAGATTCTCGTATAACATGTGGAATTATAGGATGGGGAGGCATCGCGAATATATATTTATAAAAGTTAAATGTATTACAAAAATACTTCCTCAAGATTATAATCCAAAAAGATAGAAATTACCTTTCAGATAACCTATACAAAGAAGCGGGGATACTAGAGATTCGACAGACTTTTTTCCTCAAAGATGTATGTTTCTTTTTCAAAAATAAGGAGGATATTGACACTATTTCTCACAATCACTCAACAAGAGCTGAATGTGCTCATAAAGTGAAAACCCATTCAGCAAATAAAACCGTCGGTACCAAATGCTTGGCGTTGCTAGGACTACGATTATTGTATTTCATCTCAGAAACTTTTCCATTTCACAACTGTAATTTTGGAACCTATTATAGAAACAAAGTGAAGTTATTTTTACTGATCAATCAGAGGACACTTTTCAATTGACCCTTAGTCCATCGACAAAAAATATCAATTTCTAGTCGTTTTATGCCTATATAATCAATTATATGTTCGTGTACTTTTTTATAACCATCATTATTATTATTATTGTTGATGTAACTCATATCATACTATTTTACCTATTATAAACTGAATCGAATTCATTATCATTTTATGTTCTCATAAATCATCTTCTCTATTATATCATATCATATATTTCATTCTATTAATTATATACTATTTTTTGTACCCGATTACTGTTCACTATGTATTATACTATGATCTCTCACTCATAGATGAATGTGAGTTCACTAAGTCAGATCAATACGTATAATATTTGTAAAACTGTTAATCTACTGTACTTGATGCAAAATGAATAAAAATATTATTATTATTGCCCGATGTATATTTCATCACAATCCTGACAGGGAAACTGTATACCACATTAGTCTATGCAGTAAGAGGTACATCATCTTTTACTTTGGTGAATATTGATTTAATTGTTAAAACTGTTGTATTCGCAATTATCAGAGTGAGTTTGTGAGTTAAATCCACTATATACGGAAGTGAGGTGAAGCGAGGATGTAAAAAAATTGGTTTTGTTTGTGTTAAAACATTGTAGTGGGATTATCGTGCTGAAGGTTCGGGTGTACGATTTTATATCCTGAGTTTCCTGATGAATTGCATTCTTGAATTGCAAATTTAGTTTCCATCCTCTCCTGAAGGTGCTAACACAGCAAAATACGTGTCGAGGCGTTGAAAATTTGTTTTTTTTTTCGTGGTAAAACACTGTTGTGGGATTATCGTGCGGAAGGTTTTACTCTTCGATATATCAATATTCCAGGCTGTTTCAATTATGTATAAGAAAAATTGTACGGAGAACTTCAAAAAACCCGCAATTGAATTTCCATCTTCTCGCACCGTACATCACCCATCTCGGATGCTCCTATCGATATAAATTGCCTCTAATTCCACAAAGTTTCCACCTTCTGATCTTTGTAATCGATACGAATTGGATTGAAGTGTGGTCTTTTTTAATGGATTTACCGTGTTTCTTTCTCTCATTTCGCGAAAAACGCTTTTCCTTTTCGAAGTAGAGTTCTTTGTTTCATTATTCAAAAAAAGCGGATCGCGAACAACACTCAGAATATGTGAGTCCTCTACGTTTCACAAACAAAATCTTTCAGGAATCACACCGTTGGGACAAAGTTATGTCCCAGCACCATTATCTTCACAAGTAATACTTCCACAATCTCCTCTATCTCAATCTGATGGGATGTTGAATATTCAGATAAACATACCAACAAGAATACGGTAATAAAACTGAAATTCTGCGAAAAAAACTAGAATGACATCATGAAAATACTCCGTAGTTGATGAAAATGCAAAAGGTATTGAATATGTGTAACACTATTTTATTTCACCATTTGGTATTGTTTTATCATATCTCCATCAATATATTCGGCCTCTACCCTGTACCGTCTTTCCGTACTTATCGCCATAGTTGGTAGAATTTCAAGATATGCTGACGAGATGAATTAGGTTGGAGAATATTCATATATCGATCAGTGATGGGAGGGAAATTCCTGTTTTCATGGGAATTTTTGGAACTCTGAGGGAGAAAAGGGATTTTTCTGGAAAGTGGCCGTTTGGAAGGGAGATTTTGATAATATCGCAAGGTTCTGAATTCTGAGGTAAACAACTATAGTTGACCTTCGACAAATCATTATTTTGTGATCTGAACACAAAATTATAGATGTTTTATTGTTTCGTGATTTGACTGTGCAAAGGTGTTCAGGCAATGAGGAGAACCTACTATTCTCTGGTTCAAGTTCTGCAATAATTCATCAATAATTGCTCATATACAGGGTGTTTCAAAAAAACCTGACCCCCTTACTAGGGTAGGTAGAACACTGCAAAATAAGTTGGGTTTACTCAGTAAAAAAATTTCGTTACGGCATCCGTTATCAAGATACGTTGTTGAAAAAAGGATTTTTTTACACATTTTTCAAGATTATGTCGGAACTACTGGCACCATTGTGATGAAATTTTGTATGGATGTTTCTTGGAATCTGACACATCGCATACCTTTGTTTCTATATCTGACTCTCATAGAGGGCGCTAGTTACACGGTTCGTACCGAGTAGTTATGAACATAACTTTTTTGAGGTTAGATTTTTCAATTCAAATTTGATGTGAACTTGAACATCATTCAATTTCACACCTAAAAGGTACTCCTGGTAAAACTCGATACTGTGTTCCGTTTTCGAAATATTCCGATTAGAAAATGATCAAGTGATAACTGTTGCTGGTATAAAGCTATATGTAATAGAGCGAGTATTATGAAAAATTATCACCTATTTATTGAAAACCGAAAACAGCAATACATTTCTGATGCTAAACTTATTGATTTAACAATGAATCACAAGAATAACATCGAAACAGATTCGACTAAGATTACTAAGAACATGGATTACACAGTTTTGTTGTATCTTGAGCAGAAAGTCTAAGCTACATAGGTAAATTCACGTCAAGAGTTGTGAGACATAATTGAACATCACTTAAATGACCTAACACCTGATCCTCAACTGTTTAGAAGAATAATACATTCTTAAGGAAAGAATATAGAATCGTGTATTCGTCGAAACGTAGGACATTTTGAACACTTACTCTAACTGATTCAATATTTCATGTTTCTTGTCAAATATCTCTTAATTTTCAACTTATGATTCTTTGTTCCATCAATAACTTCAGCACAAGAATGATCCTATTGTTTTTGAATCTGAATGAATAGGTAATTGAACTCAATAAAATTCATTTTATACCAGCAACAATAATACTACTCCAATATTTTCAAATCGAAATATTCCGAAAACGGAATATAGTATCGAGTTTCACCAAGAGTTCCTTTTTGGTGTAAAATTGAATGAGGTTTAAGTTCATATCATATTTGGATTGGGAAATCTAACCTCAAAAAAGTTATGTTCTTTACTACTCGGTACGAACCGTGTAACTAGCGCCCTCTATGAGAGTCAGATATAAAAACAAATTCATGCGATGTGTCAGATTTCAAGAAACATCCGTACACAAAATTTCATCACAATGTTTCCAGTAGTTTCGACATAATCGTGAAAAATGTGTAAAAAAATAATTTTTTCAACACCTTGTATCATGGAAACGGATGATTAAGACATTTTTTCACTGAGCAAACCCAACTTATTTTGCAGTGATCTACCTACCCTAGCAACTCTAGCAAGGGGGTCAGGTTTTTTTGAAACACTCTGTATATAGTTCAAAACCAAATGATAATAGTTTGTTTTTTTGTGAAATACTCGGTGAATTGAATATTTTTGTTATATATACTCAATATCTGTAGGTTGATTGAGGAAGTGGAATATTCATTGCTATAGAATTTTTGGTATTTCCTCTCCTAGTTTCTATAAATTGTAATAAAGTGTTGATTCGATATTTGAGTAATTGCTGGAAAAATCAGATGATTTGTTATGGATTTGCCTAAAATGTCACTACATGATCAAATAATCTGAAAAACTAGTGGAAACAAAATCTATAGATGAACGTTTATCTATTCAACTTTGCCACTGAATGATGAGAGGGATATTTGACAGAAAAATGGGAATTTTCATCCATTGCAAAGAAAAATTTTGTGCAGACCATATAACAACACGGATATCGATACCGAAGAGGCAGTTCGAAATGAGTATTCATCGTGGTATGTTGTGTATTTATATTTATGTGCACGTTCAGATCGTATGATCTGGTTCATATATTGTGTGTGACTGACTATTCTGATCGTTGATCAGAGGAGAGCCTGTATCTAGTTTACTGACTGTTTGCGAGGGGAGCCCTTGTAGCTCAAATAGCATGTGTACTGACTGCAGCCAGGGGAACTTTTGTTGCTCGTATTGACCTATTGGCCCTTCGCCTCGGAACACGTTCTCATACTCTAGTGGATCAGTATAAGCGAGCCGTTGACATGACAGGAACTGTCTCATTTCAGGTTGCATTCTAATGACGATGGATATGATCATGGATTGCAGCTATCAGGGAAGAGTATGGAGAGTGCTGCTAGAGGGGCAGCATCCTCGGTGAGTACAACGTCGTCTGCAGTATCATTGAGTATTTATTATTTGTTTCATGTACTCCACTCTCATTGCTTTATTGTCTCGACCGGTATACTACCTCGAGTCGAGAGAGAACTGCTTTGTGATGACCCAGTAAATCTATCATCATGCTCCTATGGTAAGATTCCGATTTGTTTATATTACGAGCATTTTACATTTTTACATAATGCAAGGCTTATGAATCATACAGTCATGAAATTCAGATGATACCTCAGGTCGAGTTTCATTTACGGAAACTGATGAGGCTTCATGTGGTTCGCGTCCTCGTGATCGAAAGACAATTGGATACACGAATGGATGAAGGTTTCGAATAATTCTTCTTGATTATTATGACCAGAAGCGGTGTGGCATTGTTAACCATTGGACACAGAGCAGTAGTGCAATGAAAATCTGACCGCTATCACAGTATTTGAACGTCATACCTCATCTGGTTATGAAGCACGATAACGCAGGATGATGCGCAATATCTCATAAGCATTATAATAGAGAGTCTAAATAGAGAGATCTTGATAGAACGCATGTGGCATCTCTATGTTTATTAGTTCAATGATGTTGACTGCAATAACAATCAGCACAGTTGAATGATATAGAAGTTGACAAGGATGACATGGAGATATCACCCAGGTAACGAGCTGACATCATTTGTACTCAATATAAATAATAGAGGATCCCAAGACAGGTCAACCTTCACTCATCTGCTTACCGGATGAAAATTATATTACATCAAATAAAATATGTTTCTGAACATGTAGTCGTATTCAATCAAAAAGCGTACAAGTATTAAAAACAGAGGATTTCGGGATCCTAATTCTAGTTCTGTAAAACTGGCTCAGCCAAAATGCTTTGTGTTTTCGAGAATCTATGACAACTTTACTGTCAACATTTGGTGAACAATCATTCCCGATAGCCCGTTTTATGCAGAATAGGATGACGTTAATTTTTCTCTGTAATATACTTGTACGCTTTTTTTTTGAATGCGACTGTACGTATAGGGTTGCCATAAAAAAATGTGTTCATGACTATGATAAATACAAATTTCGAAAAATATATAATTTGTTCAAACTCAATCGACTTGCTTGCCAAATGATTGAAATTCTAATGGGAAGCAAACAATACACAGTGTGTCCCGAAATTAGTCTTCCAAACTTCATAAGCGGCTTCTAGTACCAAAAATAGAAAGAAAACTTTCAATGAATATGATTCGAGAAATGTCTCCTAAGGGAGCAACAGTCCCCTGAAAGGAGGCTCCTGAAGATGATATTTCTTGAGTATTTCCGAAACTCCATGTGAAAAAAGATGCAATTTGGTACAAGAGCTAAACTTTCCATGACCAATGCATTGTGGATAAAATCATTTCAAAATTTCCATCAGGAGTGTATAATACAGGGTGGGACTTCATTAAATATCGCTCAAAATTCTTTGTATGCATATATTTCAACAATTCAAAACCGGGATATGAAATTTCACACCTCTTCACAGAAAAAAGGTACTCTTGTTCCGTGACGATCAGATGTATTATTATCGAGTAAAAGCAATTTAAAAATATTGTTACATCTTAGATATTATGCATAATTTATTTATTGCTCAAATCTTTCATGAATGTCGTGAGTCGAAAAATCTTCAGCCGCTTAATGATGCTGGAAAACTTATTACAGATTCTGTTGAACTCGACATCATCCTGATTATGATGGCTGAACAAGAGCAAAATGACGAAATTCATGCAATAAATTCCAAGCATATGTTGTATCTATATTGAACGATATTACACTATACCTTACGGATATTTTTGTAATAAATAGTAGTCAATATATATATGGTTTCTTCCTTAGGATATCCATTTACTGCTATCAGTTTATGTCCATTGAACATCCGTACGTCCATTGGACGTCTCTAATGGACATCCACTGACTGATTTTAATTCACGTCCATTGGACGTCCATTATTCATCCTGAATGTACGTCCATTGAACATCCTGAAAGTACGTCCACTGAACATCCTGAATGTACGTTCATTAGACATTCTGAATGTACATCTGGATGTGTCAAATGTACATTACTAGACGATCAATATGTCCATGTTGTACATTCGTTGGACATACATTGTCACGATATAGTAGGGTTTCTACCATGTCACGATATAATAAATGTTTATTCCATTCATATCGATTTATTTGCGAGAGGTAATATTCGAATAGGCACTAAATAGTTCAGGGGTAACTGAAATTACGAGACTATATTCAAAGATAACAGTATGTATTGAAGTATGAAACACTATGGGTGAAGTGATTATAAATATGAATGAACAACAATGAATATAAAGACCTAATGACAACTTTCATTATAACGACCATACGACGATAGCTCTTGTCAAGTCAAGAGTAGCCCCAGACCAGACTAACTTCGGAACCCTCACATCCAAAATTTATATACATCAATTTATTAGATTTGCACGTTTCTCATGAGAGTTCCTTGGTCAGTTTTCATAATTCAATGTCAACGGGTGATTTGATTAACTTTTTGTTCATAAAACCCTCATGGTTGGAAATTACTGATATACCGTATGTTCTACTCGTGACAGTATGTATGTACAGGGTGATTCACCATAAATGTCCCCCCCTCTAGCTCACTTATTTTTTAACCGATTTGAAATTTTGAAAAATCATCTAAAATGATTTTTCAGAAATTTTCTTCCTGTTGCATCAGAAAATACAGGGTGCTCGGAACAAACGATCTACAGAGTACTACTTAATTTTTTCAAATGGAACACCCAGTATTTCATTATATTTTTAGATTCTCCCTGAAGAGCTGATTTCATCAATGCATCACACTTGGCGTCTAGCGGGAACGATTACAGAGATATTGGATGTTCAAAATCGAGATTTTTCAACTTAAGTATTTTTTTGTGTCGAAACTATACATTATTGGTCAAAACGACTTGAATGTCCCTATCTCAACTCTTGATTTACTATCTACTGACATTTAATTGGAGTATATACGGTGTGGTTCAAGATTCAGAATTCTGATCGTCCTGTATCTGTTCCAATTATTAAATGTCAGTAGATAGTAAATCAAAAGTTAAGATACGATCAAGAAAGCCGTTTTGACCTTTAATGAATAGTTTCTTCACACAAAAATCCTAAAGTTGAAAAATCTCGATTTTGAACACCCTATATCCCTGTAATCATTTTCGCTAAACCCCGAGTGTGATACATTGATGAAATCAGCTCTTCAGGGAGAATCTAAAAATACAATGAAAAATAGGGTGTTCTATTTGAAAAAATCAAATAGTACCCTGTAGATCGTTTGTTCCGAGCACCTTGTATTTTCTGATGTAGCTGAAAAAAACTCTATCGAAAATCATTTAAGATGATTTTTAAAATTTTACAATCGGTTCAAAAGTAACTGATCTAGAGGGGGGGGACAATTATGGTGAATCACCCTGTACATACATGGACATGCCAAACTGTTATCTTGTGGCTCATACAGGAAAATGTGGTCCTTATCTCGATCACATACCCATTTTCTGAACAAAAGTAATGTATTCTTCCTCGAGTTTATTTCATTTTCAGCGTTCATATTCCAAGTTGAAAATGTTAAACAGTTTATCCTCAAGAACTCCAGTAATTGACAATAGTACTTTAACGTGATGAGTCGCATTTTTCAGGGGATTGAAACGAAAAATATTTGCCTTTCAATAGACCAATGAGTTTCGATAAATTTCAATTCGGCATATTTCGTGGTTGACGACAAACGAATGTGCTAACTAAGCTTATCGGGTTCGTCTCGCTGGTATTGCTTCAATAATAATAATGGACTCTTGAGGATATGAGGAATGATATGAAGGAGTTAGTGAGTGTGGTATCGCCAACCAGGTGAATGGCTGTCTATGAATGAAATCCGGAAAACTGACCTGTAAAAGGTGATAATCTTTCATCGCAACGATATATTGGGTGTACACGGAATACGCTGTATCATGAGATGTTCGAGAATAATCTGGAACGCGCGATACAGGGAGATCAACGATGTCTTCTCAAAATGTATTCGATTCAACGAGCTATTTAGCTCTCTGAGTTTTTGAAATGTACGAGCCACTTCAATGCAGCAGGATATACATCCTGAGTAGAGCTTTGCGGTCATAGAGGTACTCATAGAGAAAATAATAAGTTCAAGCTCAAAATGGAATAAATACTTTTTCATTTAAAAAGTTCATTGCCAAGTTAGTTTCACTAAGTTACTCGATGATAATATGTGTCATACAAAACTCAATAAGAGTCAAAGATCAACAATCTCTTTAAATAATTTCTCGGGGCTATTTTTGAAGATTATAGTCTCTATAGCCGCAAAAAATATCACAAACTGGTTATTTGAGAATAGGTTGATATATTTTCATACGTATATTGTGTCCATGAGAAATTTATCAATACAAAAACCCATATATCCTTCATATCTCAAAAATTGGTGACCGGAGATAGAATCGGAAGTGGTAATCTCAATCATATGGATTTCATTCATCAACTTCCATCGTATCATAAATCGAACCATTATATCTGCTAGTGCTTCCACCTTCTGTGTATTCTTCTCAGCCTGAACTTTCTACTTTTTATTCACCCTACTTTAGCGGACCTGCTGAATAATTGAGTCCTATCAAATTTTCACAAGATCCAGCTCTATTCTGTTTACTGTGTCAATGATTCTGAGAGATATTAACTCCATCTGGAATAACAATTAACAGACAATTGGATAGTTCCTTGCGGCATAGCAACTAAATAAGAAAATAGTATATTACACATCGAGGTGGGAAGTGATTTATTCCTGTCGTGAGATTAGTTAGTTAACCGAGACGCAAAGCGTCGAGGTTAGCTATAATCTCGAGACAGGAATGAAACTTCCTATGCTTCCTACCGAGGTTTGTATACTATTTTATTTACAACCATCATATTTCGATCAAAATTAATAAATCTATGTTTCTTTCTGAACATGCCTGAATTATTACATGAGTGAGGGCGGGAAGTAGAGGTGTGTAATGTGACACTTCCGAACCTTCAATGACGTTAGGAATGACAACATTACATATATGGTTCTAAAAAGAAGTATATTACACACCGAGGTGGAAAGTGATTCATTCCTGTCGTGAGATTAGTTAGTTAACCGAGGCGCAAAGCGTCGATTTTAGCTATAATTTCGAGACAGGAATGAAACTTCCTATGCTTCCTACCGAGGTTTGTATACTATTTTATTTACAACCATCATATTTCGATCAAAATTAATAAATCTATGTTTCGTTCTGAACATGCCTGAATTATTACATGAGTGAGGGCGGGAAGTAGTGAGGGGCGGGAAGTAGTGAAGGGCGGGAAGTGGGGGCAGGAAGTGGTGAGGGGCGGGAAGTGAGGGCGGGAAGTAGAGTTTTGTAATGTGACACTTCCCAACCTTCAATGACGTTAGTAATGACAAAATTACATATATGGTTGTGAAGAAATAAAATTTCAGCACTCAGTACTGAGCAAAACGGCGGCAGCATCAAAAAGATAAGTCACATTATGCATGCATGAGGCATAGTGTCAATTCGTGGAGGTCAGTTATCGATTATCGAAAATCAGCCCAACTTCCCTAAAGTTAAACCAAAGACTATAGCCCAAAGATTGAAGATCAATCGATTCGATTCGATTTCAATGAGGACAATGTATTACTATTTATATTGAAGCAAGGGACTTGGCTTGCATTATGCCTTGACATTGGAATCGTCACCATGGACCTGTTCCGTTTCATGCAGCGGGCGCAGCAAGCGCATGATTAGTGTTCCGTTTCATGATTTTCCGTGCAAACCTAGTGCATGACTCCGCCCACTTCCGGTGCATTACCTACTGATCGATAAACCAGAGGCAGTGAATGCGAAGGCGCTGTCACTGTCATATTTTGTGGTGTGAACAATCAAAATAATCAATGTCACTACTGCTGCTACTAGCTACTACTACTATCACTAGACTTGACTAGACTCTTCATCACTTTCGCAAAAGATATAGGATGAAACCAAAAGCAATATTTTATTTTTATTTGAATACTCCATCTTGATATAACAAAAGACAAAGGAATAAAAGACACTTCCAGTTTAGCCATCCTATACATTTTTCTCATATGAAACATTTCATAATCAGGAAATTGAAAAAAAAATTTCAAATAAATAATTTATTATCTGATATGGAATATCACTACAAGGTGAGTGAAATACCTATATTCAATATAAAATCTTTATTGTCATCCTTGCTTCTTTCCTTGTGTGCTTATTACAATCATAAGCTCAATTCAATTATTATTCATTGCATTGCACAGCTGATGGAAACACAGTTCTGATGAATCAACGATCTGGCTGGGGTTGGCTCACGGGAAACTCGCACAGCTCACAGGGCTGACTGTGAGAACACTCCAGACACAGTATTTCATTTCTCTATGGATATTTACCTACAGTGCTGAGACACTGCAAATCAGAAATGTGCGACTGCAACATTTCATAGCATTTTGATTTGAATTTTTTGATATCAATCATCAAACACATTAAGTTCAGAGTTTCGAGTTTCAACTGAAACTGACCATCTGACATCTGACCAAAAGCAATTGAGAATGACAGATGAACTGGCATGTGGCAATGCTGTCATGAGATCGTTCCGTTTTGTACGGTGACAATAGTGACATATGTTGAAAGGAACGCTTCCATGCGTCAATGCAGTCTATGCATCTGATGCATGAAACGGAACAGTCCCTACCTCAATATTGCTCAGCTTGATAATTTTGCGTAATTAGTTTGTCACAACACTCACGACCCTGTAGAACTAGAACCAGAAACATGAACTTGAATGAATTAACAGAACTGTAATGTACTGGATGTTCATATTTAGAGAAATGGATTGATATTCGAGAATTCCCAAAAACCTGACGATATATCTTAAGTCAATGAAACTAGCCGCAAACTGAATACACTAAGGAATGCTATAACTTTTGTATGAAAGCGCTGAATGCTCATAACGCTGAAAAATGTGTACGTTCAAAACTATAATTGCAGTATTATTCTGAAAATTGAGCTAATTGCAAAATTAACCTTGTAGTTAGACATCGTGAATTCATGATTTCAACATTTCAAACACCAGCTATGTTATCTGAAATACGTATATGAACACCTATTCCGCGTTGGTGAAGCATTCAACCTCAATATTAATCTCATTTTCATCTTCTTCTCTTCTTCTTCTCTCAATCTTAATCTCTTTCCTACAGATACTCATTATAGGTATCTATGAATGATGAAGGCATAGATCTAATTACACAATGCATTTCAGTGCACTGGTGCTCAGTAGAATAATAAACAATTTCAATAATCAAATTGCTCTCCGCGACCCTTGTTTTATTCATTGGCCAACGGATGTTTGTTTACAATATCATTCTCGCACCGGCAATAGTGGGTGTTTATTTATTCACGAGCATTTGATTATTTCCTATCAGTCAATTATATTCGAATAATTGATAGTTTTGGAATACTTTTCAATGAACACATGGATATGCTTTCGCATTGCCCAATCCAAGGTGTACGAAATTTCTGAAACAATAACCATCGCAATTGAAGATTAATTGATGATGGTAATCCAGTTCTTCCATATCATGGCAAGCTCCATATTGTTCCTACTCAATATCAATGATATGTTACGAATAACAACCTACCATAATACACAGCTTTGCAGATAACAGTAGGTACTCTCCATACAGCATTCTCTTCCAGAGTTTTCATTTCAACCTGAGAGGAATACTCACGACGAAGGCAGTTTAGTGATGGCAATGAAGATCTTGCTGAAATAACAGCCTGGGGGGAACCAGCTCCAGCAAAACTCACAGTCATATTTTCTCTAGGAAAGCGGAATTCAGTATATGATATCAGCAATATTCTTTTATGGGGAATCATGTCAGATCCTTCGCTGAAATTGCTCTACGGAAGGTCGGATTCTCAATGCGACCAAAAAGCTACTTTATATACACTACAACAAATTCTCATGATCTACAAGGCATAAATATACCTCATTTTAGAGTATTGTTCCCATATAGTGGGTTCAGCACAGGTGGTTCAGCACTCACACATACGCTGATGTCCTTAGATTCCATTCAGAGAAGAACCATTCACCTGTCCAGTCATGAGAGAACAGCAAAGTTTTAGTATTATTTGCCAAAGGAATAATTCCCGAGATCTTATAACCTCAAAAATGTCGAAATAATCAATTACTCACCTTCACTACCTATCCCTCCTAGGTACGCACAATGTTCCTCGAAAATAATAAGGATTCCTTTTCGTGCGCTCTGAGAGATTAAACATAAAATCTCAAAAGTCAAGTGGGCCTTTGCTGACTGGGATAAAATGATTCGAACTGGATATTTTTATTTTCAATTTTTCTTATTGCATGTCTGAATTCAACTCATTTACTGAGTTTTTTATTCATTTCCTGGTTCACCTGGAAGAGTGGGACTTTACTCGTGTATTTTTCCATTATATCTGACTGACTGAGTATTCTGCACGTCAAATCATTTCGATTTTCACAAAAGTCATTTCATCTCATGAGAATACACGATAGAAAGTTTTTGAAATTTTTCCCTAGTAGTGAACCTATAACCTCATCTCAATCAACCCCTATCTCACCCATGCATTATTCTTAACTGGAATACCTGCCTAATCTTGCGTAGTTTGGATGTTCCAACGCCGTTCAGGCATCTAACCTAACTTTACTCCTTCAGGCTACCCTTGCGGGGGGGGGGTGAATCCACCCTCTTACCTACCCTTGCAATGATGAAAATGATCAAATGGTATATCGGTGACCGATGACCGATAAAAAATTAGTTATTTATTATACAAGGGAAAAAAGTAGTGGATTCCAGCTCCAGGTTGTGTTTTTTAAACTATTTTCCGACACAAAAATAAGATAATATATCATTATAGGGTAATCAAAATATCCTGAACCGAATGAATATCAAGAAATCATGTATAGGGTGAGTCAAAAAACCTGATTCAAATGAAATAAATGAAAAACATGCTTGTTACCCTACCAAGACGCTCAGGTTCAACAGACATTCGACAGATGACAGTTGATAGATGATGAACGATCGATGACACGTGAACTTCCGGTGCCCTGACTTTCCTGAAAGCAAACGCCCAGGTACAGCCTAAATGTGACAGATGGCAGATGACAAACGATCGATGAGACGTGACCATCCGGAGCAAACACTCTTTATAATAAAAAAAAACATGACTCAGCTGACCAATCGGAGATGACTATAACATTTGACGCATGACGTACACCTTTGATGAAACTCTAGGTGCTAACCGAAACAATCGCTCAGGTTCAACTAACATTTGATGTATGGTATATAACAAATGATAGCTAACGCAAGACATTTAACAGATGACATATGCCGTACACCGTTGATGATACTTCCGGTTCTTGAAACCTCTCTGAAAGCGAACGCTCAGGTTCAACAGACATTCGACAGAGGACAGATGACGAACGGCGGTGCTTGCCGCAAGTCATCGCTCAAGTTCAACCAAAATTTGCTGTATAACAATCCCAGTCAGCACATTTTTTTGTCGTCAACCTTGAAATATGTTGAACGACCCTTTGCCCAAACGCGTTTGTCTATAGAACGTCAATGCTTCAGAAATTCTTTGCCATAGGAAGTACTCCCAAAAACAATCTTCAAAAAATAAAAAATCCAATCTTCACAATGTTTGAACATACTATTGATTTATTTTCGTTCGTTCCAAAAGATGAAGTGACAGAATGAATGAGCTACCAGTGCTTCGGACCTCCCGAAAGCGAACGCTCAGGTTCGACTGACATGTAATAGGTTACAGAAGACTATCGATCTATAACAGGTCACCTTCCGGTGCTTCTGACTACGCCGAAAGCGAACGCTAAGGATCAACATACATTCATAAACAGAAATTCACAGATACAATCTGGCTTGAAACGATGATAGGGATACGATAAATACCTATATCTATCAAAAACATGGTCTTGTGAGTACTCTAAGGCAAGGATTTTTTATAAACAGTTCGATTACCTACATGCAAAGCCTAAACATTCTCGAGATATCGACGAAAATAAAGGAAAAATGGTTCTATCAAGGGATGTGAATGACCTTTATCTCTATGCTCTCACTCATTATACAAGAAGGCTGCATAATAATTATACGGTGTGTAACTGGAAAGCTCAAAACTCATGTAGAGTAGGTTAATAATGCTGAACATTTGACATCAGACCAACGCCATAAGACCAGGCAGCACATCCTTTCGTCGTCAACCTTGAAATATGTCGAAGAACGCTCCACCGTGTTTGCTAATACGTATCGTAGATTGAGGGAAACTGGCAATTTACATCAAAGAGATCCTAGAGCAAACAATCAACAACATCGCCCTGAAGTGGATCGGCAAATTCTTGAAAATTTTGAAGCAGAGCCCACTAGTAGCACCAGAAAAATAGCGGAACAGCTGAATTCATCTACATCAGCGTGTAATGGTCCTCGGCTAGCGCCATCGGGCCATTATTCACGCCACAGGCCATAAACGCCTACTTTACGCCCTTGATACATAAATAACTATTTCGCCATACGTAGATCCCATTACATATCCAATATCGATGGAATACGTATTCAACTCCATAGAAAAAGATTAGGATACAATCAGACATAATGTTTGGCAAAACTTTTATTATAACTTATGTAGAACTATTCATCAAATTCGGTCAAATTCTGAAAATCGATGATATCTCGAAAAGCGTAACACTTTGTATAATAGTATTCATGCTTATACAGTGTGACCCATTTTTAATGGAAACACCCCTGTATCTTACTCAATCGTTGGGTAAGGATCCTGAAATTTGCTGGAGCCAGAGATATATCAAAAATGCACTCTATGACCAAGTGGAGTAATCTTCAGTAATATACACTGCTCGCCAACAGCCATGGAATCACCCCAATTTCTGGAAAATCATATTAGGAGTCAAAATAGGTTAAAAATCACTTCGGATTCGGAATCAGGACGCCCAATTCACCAACTATTTATATTTTTCCTGGAAAATTTTCGTAATTATTGAGGTAGGGTTCTGAAATTTTCAGGAGGAGGGGAAACTCCAAAGATAAAGTCAATTACGTAAGATACGGGGGTGCTTACGTAAAAAGTGCGACAAAATTCAATTTCTCAGAATTTCCAGGGGAAATATGAATAGTTAGTGAATTGGGCGCCCTGATTCCGAATCCGAAGTGACTTTCAACCTATTCTGACTCCTAATATCATTTTCCGGAAATTAGGGTGGTTCCATGGCTGTTGGCGAGCAGTGTATATCACTGAAGATGACCTCACCTGGCCATAGAGTGCATTTTTGGTATATCTCTCGCTCCAGCAAATTTCAGGATCATTACCGAACGATTACGAAAGATGCAGGGGTGTTTCCATTAGAAGTGGGTCACACTGTACATATAAATGTGTTCAAAATCATCCCACCTATCCCCCGTTTTCGGATATACGTCGGTGAACCAAACACCCTGTATAGGTTGAGAGAAAAATTCTAATAAAAAAAATATAATACCGAGGGTTTTGGAAAATCAGATAGAAACTAAGACATGGTAGTCGACGTAGTATACAGGATGGATCAAAATACCTGAGACTTACACACCTTGACCATAGATTTCTATGCCTTGACTGAGACATCTGAAAACAATATGTCAACCCCAGTAGCACGAATCTTGGCTGGATATTGGTATTGTGCCAAAATCGGGCCAATACCCAGCCAAGATTTTTAAATCATCCATATATATGAAATTGGTCTCAAAGAAAACACGTACACTTTGAAGTGTGGTCCATCGACTTTGAGCTACTTGTTTTCTTTGAAAGTTATTAACAAATTCATCCTCAATTTTGATGAATATTCATAATGATAACGATAGGAACATCACACCTTTTTCTGTGAATGAAATCGGAGGTAGGAATCTGTTATTAAATCAAATTGTTTGGTATTTGTCTGAAATGTAGTTCTTTTAGGTATACGTAGTTGATTAGATGGACATTCTTCATGATCCCAATAAATTTTCTGATTCAAGTGTTTTGATATTCCAAGCGAGGTTTGAGATGCCCAAAAGTTGAGTCAGTTGATGTTCTTCATAGAAATATCATTCCGAGTAACGTTGATTTCAATAATTCTTCATGAAATGTTCAATATTCACATTAGTAAACAGGAAATCGTTATCAGTAAGCACGGATATCATTCACTGCATTCTAATTTCCAATCAATTTAGTTGGATATGATAATTATATAAAAAGGAAGGAAGAAAGCTCAGAGTCATCTCCACCACTGTATTACTGATGTAAATCAATCAAGAGAACATGTTTCGGACTTATAAAAGTTCACCTTCAGCCGTATTTAAAAGTGAATGGAGGTGAAACAGAAATGCCAATGTCTATCATCATTATATCGTGGTTATATTGGTGAGAATGGGGGATCAATAATAAACGGGTGTTCATCAAAAACGAAGGATAATTATATTTTGACACCTGCATATCATGGAATTTTGCAAGGATAAATGAAGGGTGATTGATTATTATCCTTTGTTGGATCGATCATTCTTCATTTGTACCAATTAGTTTAATACACAATATGATGCAAGTTATTCCAAGTGCAATGTGTCAGTTTTTCTGAAAATCGTATGTGAAAATGGCTGTTGATAAATTTTTTTTAAGACGTTTAGTGTTTCCCTACATATTGATAGATCTAAAGAAGCAGATATCCTGTAACATCTATGCTGTAACGATATATAAATCGTTTATAAGTTATTTATAATGAATATTATCTATTATTGATATTTCATGATATTTCGATATCGGTAGCGACCTCTGTTGTAATTATCACGAACAGTACTTTCAGTTCTCTTTATTCTACTCTGATAATGGTAATTAGAATCCTAGAATTGAATTAGGATGACCTCTATGAGTACGAGGATGAATTCATTAAATAGGTAGACAGTTTATAGGTAGAAATCTTTGTTCGTGAAATTGAACAGGTGTAATTACAGATTTGTCCGTTAGCCAATAGAAATCACGTGGGAAGGTATTTTCTTGAAAACGAAGGTGGACTGAAGATCACTCTCTTACATTTTAGACTTTGAGCATAATAACATCTCGAGAATTTTTCATTTTCGATAAATCGAATTCTCCCGTAGAAAAATTTGAAGACTCGAGTTTGTGATTGTTTTGGGATATCAGAAGTGAATTGAGATAGGCCCGATTTCAATTTTAATTACTGCGATGATTCAGATTCAACTTCAGCTATTTTATTTAAGCATACGGCGTTTCAAAAATGGCCGCTGCTTGGTGAATATTTGTTCAAAGGACAAATTATTATTTTTTGCTTTGAAAACATTAGTAGCTGCTTGGTAGTGCTTCTAATAATGAATTTGCATCACTTTTGAATGATATATGAATATCATCACTTCATTTCTTCAAGATATATATGTTTTTATAATATACAGTGTGCAAAGAGCACGTGATTGTTGAAGCTTGGCTTAAGTGAAAAGAACTTTTTCTGTGTATGGTTTCCTCATATATTTGCAGTGAATGCAGCCAGGAGCCAGGGAAACTAAAGTCGCAGACACTCGAGGAATTAGACGTTTCTGGTGAATTTGAAGTTGACCCATATAGAGAAGATCATGGATTCTGGTAGCTGGACAAACGGGAGACATGTTCAGGTGAGTGTATAGTATATACTTTATTTTATATTGAATCTGTAGTGTTAACTGTCACTCCCACCTGTGCATTGCTTTCTGGGTAAAGAATCCACGATTTTCAATTCACAGAGCCATTCTTTTATGATTATTACCTTTTGTAATGTAGGTACTAGGATAAAGGTCCAATATCTTTTCTGTTAGAGCAGTTAATGTTGGAGTAAGGTGTCTGCAAGCTCAATGTCACTCAGGATATTTTAGAAAAATCTGTTTATTTTTTCCTTCCTCCTTATATTTTCTTCATAAGTACCTAATTCATACTTGCATGCAAGCAAGAGGCCAATTGCGTGGATGCAAGGTTTTTCTTGGAAGTAATTCAGCAAATATAGAAATTTTTTTAGTAATATTTTTACTCAATCATCTGATTGAATTCGAAACTGGTTGATAGGCATTTTGTTGATTATATTATTGTAAATTTTTTACTGCTAACTATTTGTGAATATTTTATATCAGGTAGCCTACCAAAATGTTCAGCCCTTAGCTCCAGATTGTGTTCGACTTGACGTCCTTCCCTGAATCTCACTGATTTTTATTATGACTTTTCATGTATTGTCAACGAGTCACGAGTGATCAAACAACATCCGGAGAAGTCAACTCCACACAACAGATAGTCGTCTCGATCCCCACACGTCTCAGTGCTGAGACATTTCAACACTTCAGGGTGCTAGCTACTTATAGAGAGCCTAATACCAGAGAAGGTTATACCTGAGTCCATGCTAGAACCAGAGTGGGAGCGGTCATCGCATTTTGGGATTCGAAATCTTTTATTGCCGGAAGTGGAAGTCGTCGTCACGTTAGTGGGATCCGACATCTGGTTTGCAAGTATAGCACTGTGAATCCAGCATAAATATTGATCAGAGCTCGTGTGAAGAGGTAAAAATCAGTAGGAGAATCATTGTAAACTACTTGCTATCATGCTATGATAGAAGAGTGTTCTTGAGTAGTAATTATCTTCATCTGGTATATTTCCTTTTTTTTTGTTCATCTATATTTTTCCACAAAAAAATAGACTGGCGCCGATTTCACTTAGCACAATCAAAATTCCATCTTATATATAACACAAAAATCGCCTACGGGAGGATAGTCCAAAGAATTCACCCCTCAGGAATCCTATTGCTCCATAGTTCAAAGAGCTGAGGGCATTTTTGACCTCATTACATTACAATCCAATGAAATTATCCATACTTTCTTTCTGCTTGCATATGGTAACGAATCTTACTATGATTATATATTATTTCGTTTGTAAATGTCGCATAATATGTATTTGATCAGTATGGTTCGCTTCGAATTTCAAATTAGTATGATTTTCTTAGTTTTCATACTTCCGATTTATGTATAGTTATTCGAGGAAGTATTTGAATTCATTGCATAAATGTGATTCATAGTTCTGTGTTATTCCTTAGCAGTTTACCTTTTGAAGTAATCAGAACGATTCGTTGGGTAAATCTGCGTAGTTCTAGAGGGAAACGAGTTCTGGTAAAGAGTTGTTCGAAATATTTCAAAGTTGTCGAGTCAAAGACCAGCTTGAATTGGAGATGCTCGAAACCGTTCTGTATTGGTGTCGTTGCGTTAACCTGGCTAAATGGAAATCAATCGGTATCGGAAAGAAACACTTGCATTAGTATTCGTTTATACGTATCAATGCATAGATTTCGGGGGGATGTGATTCAATGTTCTGCGTGACATTCGCCAGGAAAGTATAGTTGTTTTTTCCCCGTCATCTATCATCATTGTTCATTTAATGAACATTTGTGGAAATGACTTTCTTGTTTTTATTCAACTACATTCCACTTCGAGCATTGTGACTATTTGAAATTCACTTTATATAAGTTTTCAGCTTTCCAGTTACCCACCCGTATCATTATGATGCAGCCTACTAATGAATTCATTCACATCTCTTGTTTTGATCATTTTTCTTTTATTTTCGTCCATATCTCCAGAATTTCGAGGCTTTGCATATCGATTTTCGAACTGTTAATATCCTTCTCTCAGATATTACTCACAAGACCATGTTATTGATGGATATAGGTATTCATCCCATCCCTATTATAATTTTAAGCCAAATTGTATAGATAAATTTCGGAATTTCTTGTTCAAATTCATTGCGTCTTCTGTTGAATGTATGTTGATCCTAAACGATCGCTTTCGGCGAAGTCAGATGCACTAGAGGGTGACTTGTCGTTAGTCGTTAGTCATGTGTCAAATGTCAGTTGAACCTGAGCGTTCGGTCTCGGCAAGGTCGGAAGCACCGGTAGATTATTTATTCATTCCATTCTTCTTTAGAAGCGAACGAGAAGAAATCGATAGTACGTTCGAACATTATAAAGATAGAGGGAGAGGAACTTGTATTGGATTTTTCATTTTTTGGAGATTGTTCTTGGTATAGTACTTCCTTTGGCAAAGAGTTTCTGAAGCCTTGCTATTCTATAAACAAACGAGTTCTGGTGAAGATATATTTCAAGGTGGACGACAATAGGATGTATTGCCTGGTCTTGTCATTCGTTAAATTTTGGTTGATCCTGAGCGTTGGCTTCCGGCAAGCACCGGAAGGTCACGTGTTATCGATCGTTTGTCATCTGTCCTCTGTCGAATGTCTGTTGAACCGTTTTTTTTGGCGAGGTTCCATGAACCGAAAGTATGCGAGCATCGGTATACGCGTATACGTCACATATCATCTGTCAAATGTATTTAGTTAACTTTCATCTGTCAGATATAATACATCGAATATTAGTTGACCCTGTGCGTTTGTTTTCGGCTAGCACCTGGAGTGTCATCAAAGGTGTACGTCATAGTGATCTCTGATAGGTCAGCTAAGTCATGTTCTTCCTTCAATGACAAAGGGGGGTTTGCTTTCGGTTAAGTTTGAAGCACTGGAAGGTCACGTGTTATCGATCGTTCTGTCTTCTGCCATCTGTCAAATTCCAACTAAACCTGGGCGTTTGCTTTCGGTGAAGTTGAGGCACCGGAAGGTCACTTTTCATCGATCGTTTATCATCTATCAATGGGCATCTATAGAATGCCTGTTGAAACTGAGAGTTTCGGTAGGGGTAGAAGCATAGTGGAAGGAGAAGATGGTGTGCCTACGCGCATATTATGTGACGTCATCTGGGATACCAATATCAGCTTTTAGTCACAGACAGATATTGTTGCCATGGGCGTGCGCAATGAATTCAATCATGTTTATTGAAATTTTTATAAGTTTCTCGATCTGTTTAGAAATAATTCAATTTCCTTCGATTTTACTATTTCTTTGATTCTGGAAATTGTGATCTTGAGGTAATTCGCAATTGCAAATAGCAAATACATACGAATTATCATGCATTACCAATCCCATATCTGAATGATCCACTACTGTGTCGATTCTGACTGATTAAAATTCAGCAGTTAACGACGTTGACGTTGCTTCTGCTCTGACATCGACAACAGGAGTATCAATTTTTGCCGTTTTGTTATTCAAATCTTTGCTGCAATTTATATTTTGTGAGAAATCAAGAGTTTTGAATTCATTTTCAATTATTTCTGACTTGATATTCGGAAGATGTTCTGTAGGAATGGTATCTTGTTTCAAATATTTGTGATTTTTTGGAGGTGTGTAATTCAAGAACCGTACTTTCGCACTTGTTTGGGAACATTTTGCATGGAAATGTTTTGAAGAAATACGTGCTGTAATATGAATGTGATGATGATATATGATAGGTGAATACTTTTATTTGAATTTATATTCTGTCGGCAGCAAGCTTCCATCGTTTCATTAGGTCTCCATTCTTGGAAAAGCAGAAAAATGCAATATCTGCGCCTTTTGTATGTTAATTGGAATTCCCATAACCAGAAACGAAACAAGTAGGTATTTCTAAATTATTTCATTCAATTTTAGCACTTATATAATATCCGAAGTTCGAGACATCAATCACGAAAACAACAGTTATATCCCAGCTGACGTCATGGGTAGAAGCATATGTCTTTCATCTGTTTCATTTGGATCAGGTTTTTTTACTCATTCTGTATATATGTTTCAAATATATCTCTGGTTCCGGATATTTTGATCACCCCATAAATATATTATGTTTTTTCATCGGCCATCGGTCATCGAAAGCCCTGTTTGTTATTTTCATCTCTACAAGGGTAGGTTAGAGGGTAATCTTAGGTTAGATGCCTGAACCGCATTGGAACATCCAAACGACATCAGGTTAGGCAGGTAATGCATGGGTGAAATAGGGGTCGAGTGAGATGAGAGTGACATAGGTGCACTATTGTCTCCCATAGGAGCAATTAACTTCAATGACTTTTTATTCGATCAGACTGGGTATTTTCGCTAATGAATTCATCTGAGTTTTCAATTATAACTAGAGCTTCAATTATCATCGGAAATTCGGGAAAGAATTTCCGGTTTTAATTTGAAGCTTGAGTTGTATTTGGTGAGAAAAGTGCACGCCGAAGTAAAAAAACTAAGATGAGATTACGATGAATGAAATATAAAATACCGATTCAAGTTACGCAAAGCTGATGGTAGTTCAAACTATCGATATTGACTAACTCTATTGCACCAAAGTTGGTGAATAGTTATTTTTGTATCTAGAGCGCGAAATGCTACTTTGGTGATCGAGATCTGATTTTTTTAACGAGGCGTAGCCGAGTTAAAAAATAGTCGAGATGACCAAAGTATTTCGCGCTCGAGTTGCAAACAGATTTTTTTCTACAAACGTCAAAAAATATAGTTCTAAAGTAGAAATATGCTTAGCTTGATATAAAAAATAGTCTTGAACTGGCTTAAAAGGCCTCCCCCTATCCTCCCTAGGTACGTACGATGTTCCACGACCATAATGGGAATTTCCTTTCGTGCGCTCCAAGAGACTGAACAAAGTTATTGTTGAACATTCAAAAATGAATGATTTCGTGAATGTTTGCTCGATTGAGGACCATAAAGTTGAAATATAAATATCTCATATATTTTAAATTACAATGCGCGAAGTAGGTACTTCGCGCACTGTTTCACTTCGCGCATTGTTTTGTGCTAGGTATCATGGTAACGTAGGAAACTGAAACAAAGTGTCACTTCGCAATTTGTTATCAATGCGCGAACCTTGTCATTTTTTGACGTTTGTAGAAAAAATATATTTTGTTACAAGGAACTCGACAATATGTAGTTTTAATATTATTTGTATCCATAACTTTGATGGGTAAAATAAAACAAATTCAACTTACTTCAGTTACACAAAATAATAAGAAATTATTGAAAAGTACCACAATTTCGCGGTTTTTCATAGATTCATTTCACTAAAGTTGGTAGGAATATATCTTCTCACGAGAAACTCGAAGTACTATTGAGTATCAAGTTCTTCATTTTTCGGTTTTGTTTGAGATAGAATTGATCTCATTGTATATATAGATAGAACTTGGTATTCATTATTGAAATCTTAAAATGAAAATGGTAAATTCATGATTAATTAATGAAATTATCCTGTAACTCATTTGATTGCCAACGTCATCAATTGTCACTGAAAACTGAAAAGTGTCAGGACAAATACGAATTTGCGATACGAATAATCCATTTTTTATGTTGAAAATGGGAGCAGGTTTGTTCCCGAAACGTCCAAAGCTATGTAAAAATCTAATGTTTTCTCTATATATATACCTTTATTTCTCTTCTCCAAACTGTTTTCGATACAAATTGTCACTGACAAGCTAGTCAATTTTCCTTTTAGGCTCTCTGATAGGGAGATTCTTTAAACGCAGTGTCATTTTGGTGCGAATCATCTGATTTGTCCATACTACACGTTCATTGAAATAATATTCATATTTTCATTTTATAGAAATGAGGAGAGAAAATCCAAAAAGATCTGGAATAATGAATGAGGAATAAGTCGATGTATAGTAGCTCAATCTCTCTTTTTCTTTCAATTCATTCAGCTAAAGTTGGTGGAAATATATTTTCTAACAAGGAACTTATCAACTTATAGAATTAATTCGAAGTAATCTGAATTTGAATCTAAATGTCATTTTACATATAAAAGTCGAAGAAATGCCAGTGTATTCTATGCTCTGTTTTCTCGAGAGAAGTGGAAAATATTTCCAGAAATTTGTTTATTTGCTATGGTGACGATACAAAATACAGGCTTCCAATTGGTCGAAAATGTTAGGGGTGAAATTTTCAAAATAATCACTTCATCTCATCTCATCATGAAGATACAAGGTAGGATATAATCAGAATTTTCCTCTCGCTCTCACCCTAGGAAGCACCTCATACGTGTGGTTTTTTTTTTATAAAATTCTGTAGACAAGAAATTTCTGGGAGTGAAATTATCTCAGTTTTCAATGAAAGCTCCCAGATCACCTATTGAAAGCACAGTTCTCGTGTTTTTTTTAATCGTACGGACTGAGTATTTTCACAAGTAAAATCGTCTAAATTTTTACAGGAATCCTCTCATCTCATTAAAAAAAATCGATACAACATTTTCAAAATTGGTCTCTAGCATCCCTGAAGAGCACTTTACTGGTGTGTTTCCCCCTATGAAATCTTGAGGAATAGGTATCTTCGTAAGTGAAGTCATTCTGATTTTCACGAAAATCAACTATAATTCAATGGAAATACACGATTGGAAGTTCCTCAACCCCTTCTTAAGCCCCCTAGAGGTGACACCTTACTGGTATATTTTTTCTTAGAGTCATGAACATGGTAGGTTCACAAGTGAGATCATCGCAATTTTCACAAAGATCAGTTCTTCTTATAAAAATATGATATTGAAAAGATTCGAAATGTTCCATTAGATAGTTGTTTTTCAAAAATTCAAATGATTCCACTCTCAAAAATATCCAGCCCGCAAAGTTTCATAAAAAAAACACATGATTAGATGATGAGCCCCCCAAGGCGACTAAGAACAACTTCTACAAACACTCTAACGCGTAATATTATAAGATAAGTAGATTTTTGTAAAAATCGGGATGAGCATAGAAAAATTTCGAGTTTGCAGATTTGATGAAAAAACATACGAGTATGTGTTTTCACAAGATTCTATGAAAATGAACATGCATGAGTCCAGTTTTAGAATTATACCCACCCTCGGAAATGTGTCAGAATTTAGTACGTTGGTCTCTCTGTACCATAAATCAATTTAAAGATAATTGGATTTTATAATGAAAATATCCGGAACGAGAACATGCCTTCATTTCAGATACTCAACAGTCATCTCAACTCCCATTCAATTAATAATGATGATGACGGGAAGAGTCGGTAACAGAAACGCGTTTTTTGTTTTTGATTTTTCAAATAGTGATTGGTGAGAACAGGAATTGAGTGGACAAGCTAATGAAAACCACATCAACCGATCCACTTGTTGGTTCATTGTGGGATTCGGATGTTTAATTAAATATTTAAGTGCCAACAGGCGTGTACCCGGATAAAAGGAACGGAAGAACAAACAAAAAGCAAACAGAAGGAAAGTTGAAAGTGAACTCCATTATCAGCTATCAGATAATTCCACAAATATTGTGAGAAAGAAGTCAATACATGTAAATGTGCTGATTATTTTCATTATCAAGTTTATTGGAATAATACATTCCAAAAATAATGAGAAACTATACAAAGAATGATTCACAATGGGTCGCGTATCAGGAATATCTGAATAAGAACGGAGACATATCATTCTGAAAATTGGTACCTATGCATCAATATTCGAGCATTCTCTGTCCATCTGAAATATTTCTATCTCGAGTCGTTCAGGAAAATCAATATCAAATATACAGAGAAGTTAAAAAAACAATATTTTTTGGTGATTTATACCCAGCCAACCATCGTGTGACATCAACATCTGTGGGATGTAACAACCTTGCATAAATGCAATATCTCGTTAACACATTTTATCGACGTAGATTCGATATCAACGTCGCAAGGTGACATTGCAACCAGGAAACTATGTAATGTGGCAGCGACTTCTCCAAACTACATCTCTTCGACGTTAACTAAATAATTCACATTGATATCCTCATGAGATATCTTTGTGACCTGTGAGTGTGACGCACACATGCGCAAAACGAACGCACACGCCAGACGCCATGTTGAGCTGTGCATGGCCATGTCAGTCAGTCAGTCAGTGAGTGAGTCCGACTCCGTACAGACTATTTCCTTCCAAATTCTCTGTTGAAATATCTGAGATGATTTATAGCACATATTATAGCAGCTTCAAATTGGAGGTATACAATCATTTAGGAACCACGGTGAGTTCAATCACAATATAGGTAATATTGAAATTATGTCTGAGATAGGAATATTGCAATCTAAAACAAGGTGGATGAAAGATCTCAAGATAATGTAAGTGTATTTGATATGTATCAATTATGAATAATGTATATTTGTATTGCTATATATATATATGTCATGTTTTACTTCAAGATTACTAATTAGGGTGATTGTCATGATAAGTGTAGTATATGACTAATATGACTAATTCAACTTATATCTGTTATCACCGAATGCCGAGCAGGGATGCGTAACCGATTAAAATGACCAGTAGATGTTTGACATTCGGACAGTGAAGACCGTAATAAAAGTATTACTGCAAACAGTGTTTTATTACAAAAGTGCAAGTTATTACATTGGCGACGAGGATAAAAGTTTAATAAGTGTGTAGTGATATTGTTTCCTACCATTAAGGTGAGTGGAAATTCGAAATTTATGTGGTGAAAAGTGAAACCTGTCAAGGATTTATCCATGCGTTGAATAGACTTAAGGGTCTAATGAGTCAGAAGGCTCGAATATTATGAGGCAAAGATCTCAAATAAAAAAAAAAAAAAAAAAAAAAAAAGGTTTGAATAACCTTGTAAGCTGAAAGGCTTGTTGACGAATCGAACGGTTCGGGAAAAAAAAAGGTTTGAATAACCTTGTAAGCTGAAAGGCTTGATGACGAATCAAACGGTTCGAGAAAAAAGGTTTGAGTAACCTTATAAGCTGAAAGGCTTGATAATGAACCATATGGTTCGGGAAAAAAAAGGTTCGAGTAGCCTTGTAAGCTGAAAAGCTTGATTACGAAATTGAGTACCTACTCGAGAAGCCCATGCAAACGGCTTGTACAGAACAAAATGAGTTATGAAACTCAGTGAGAAAAAGTCTCAGTAAATAAAACTAATGGAAAATCCAATGACAGGATTCAGGAAAAGCATAAGTATATTTATAAGTATTGGGAAGCAAGAAGTGTATTCCAGAGATTTCAAAATAATAATGAATAAAAATTATAACAACATATTTCATTTTGACATCAATTCATTATCCAAGCTTTTATGTTTTAGGTTCAAATTATTCGTTTTATTAGTAATATTCAGTATTTTGCACTGTTACCTAATTCATGAATAAGGCAGTCCTCTGGTCATTCGTCATTCGTTCCCACATTCCGGGATGACTAATGTTACTTGCCTCCACAGATAAACATTATTGATAATAATCAACTTGAATTTATATTCAAATTAATTCTGAACACAATGTGAAATTATCGAATTCTGGAGTATACTTATTGAACCACTAGTGAAAGATAAGTTCACGACCTAACACTAACTCTGTATCGTTCGTAATATAGAAAATGGCGAATATGCCAGGTCTGGAACCATTTCAATGCGAAGGAGACCCATTTTCTCTGGCTACAAGATGGGAGAAGTGGAAGAGAGCCCTTCAAATCTACTTAACAGCCTCAGATATCACTGATGGAGTAAAGAAACAGGCCATTCTGTTGCACTCAGGGGGTATAGCCTTACAAGAGATATTCTATAGTTTACCTAGCCCTGTAGAAGATAATCAGAACGTTGATGTTCTTGATGCAGCTCTGCAGAAGTTGGACGGGTATTTTCTACCAAAACAAAGTAAAATATTTGAACGATATACTTTTAGATTAATGAAACAGACAGATGATGAGAAATTTGATAAATTCTTAGTTCGCCTAAGACACCAAGCAAATAAATGTAATTTCACTAATCTAGAAGAAAATATCATAGATCAAATCACTGAAAAAGGAAAATCCAAAGACCTAAGACGAAAAATACTCTCTCTTGGGGATGATGTAACCCTGAACAATATAATTCTAGAGGCTAATGCTTTGGAATCCGTGAATCGTCAAATGGAAAAATTTGAAGATGGCAACAAGAGCAGTCCTAGTACAAGCGAAATATATAATATTAATTCAAAACCACAATTATCAAAAAAAAATACTAATCACGCTTGTACCAGATGTGGAAATATCAGACACGATTCACAGGATCCAAAGTGTCCAGCTCGCGAATCAGTTTGTAACAAATGTAATTTCATAGGACATTATAGGAAATATTGTAGGTCAAAACGACAAAGGAAATTACCCTATGATTCAAATTCTAATAAAACTAAGCGTCATAAGTCTAATCCAAAACAATCAGAAAACGTGGACTATATTTTTCACATAGATGATGATGCCACAGTTCGTTGTACGATTGGGGGTATCACGATTCAGATGATAGTTGATTCTGGAAGTAAAAGTAACATTATAGACGATAAAACTTGGAAAATCCTGAAACAAAAGCGAATAAAAATTTCAAATCAGATAAAAGACCCAAATAAAAAATTCATACCGTATGCTAGTAGTGTGCCTTTAACAATTGTGGGTTGTTTCGACGCTGAGATTGAGGTAGGCAATAAAAAAGAAATTGCTACTTTCTATATTATAAAAAATGGCATGAAATGCCTGTTAGGTAAAGAAACTGCAATGTCACTTGGAATTTTACAAATTCATGTGGATGTTAATTGCATCACTGGTCACTTTCCCAAATTCAAAGACATTGTGGTTGATATTCCCATAAATATGGAAGTTCAACCGGTTATCCAGCCATACAGAAGAATCCCCATACCTTTAGAAGAAAAGGTAGAAAAAACTTTGCAGGAACTTTTGGATGGTGATATTATCGAACCGGTGAACGAACCTTCTAAATGGGTATCACCTATTGTGCCTATTCTGAAAGATAATGGTGATGTCAGAATTTGTATTGATATGAGACGAGCAAACCAGGCAATTTCCCGAGAAAATCACCCATTGCCAACAATGGACGTATTAGTACCGCAATTACGCAAAGCAACCATATTTTCCCGTTTGGATATCAAAAATGCCTTCCATCAAGTGGAAATATCAGAAAATTCGCGGTTCATAACAACATTCCTTACAAAAAGAGGGCTTTTTCGATATAAAAGATTAATGTTCGGAATAACATGCGCTCCAGAACTATTTCAAAAAATAATGGAGAGAATTTTATTGAACTGTACTGGTGTTATCAACTTCATAGATGACATCATTGTTTTCGGGGAAAATAAGGAGCAACACGATGCAAGGCTTAAGAAAACGTTAGAAATTTTGAATGACTCGAATGTTCTACTGAATGAAAAAAAATGTGTTTATAACATGAAATCGGTTGATTTTCTCGGACACACTCTATCTGCAGAGGGCATTAAACCGCTTGATGCTCATATCAATGCAATAAAACAATTTCGTCCACCCAATACGGTGGATGAGATACAAAGTTTCTTAGGGTTGATTAACTTTGTAGGAAAATGGATTCCCAATTTAGCAACCCTCACAGAACCAATACGAAAACTATTGAGGTTAAAATTAGGAAAGAATGCAGACATAGCTCGTTTTTGGAAGCGAGAGCAAGATCAATCATTCATAAATTTGAAAGAGGCACTTTCCAGTGAATCGGTTCTAGGTTATTATGACCCAAAAGACCGAACGCAAGTGATTGCCGACGCTAGTCCTGTCGGCTTAGGCGCAGTTCTGATACAGTTCAACGGTAAAGACTGCAAAGATCCTCGTATTATAGCTTATGGTAATAAGAGTTTGACAGATTGTGAAAAACGATACTGTCAAACTGAGAAAGAGGCTCTTGCCTTAGTGTGGGCCGTCGAACATTTCCGTATTTACCTTTTTGGGAAAGAAGAGTTTGAGCTTGTAACTGACCACAAACCTCTTGAGACTATTTTCAGCCCAAAATCTAAACCGTGTGCTCGGATTGAAAGGTGGGTTTTGAGACTTCAATCTTTCAAATTCAAAATTATATATCGTCCCGGAAAAACAAACATTGCAGACCCACTTTCCAGATTATGTGCATATAAAGAAACCGATCAACCATTTGAAAAAGAATTCATTCGCTCCTTAATCGAATACTCAAAACCTGTTGCGATTTCGTTAGAAGAATTGGGGAAATATTCAAAAGTTGATGAAGAAATTCAATTGGTTAAAAGGGCAATTAACAGAGGTAAGTGGGATAAAGGTTCAGAGAGATTCGAAATTTTTGAAAATGAATTATGCCTCTATTCTGACATTTTACTACGAGGGGATAGAATAGTAATTCCCGAAAAGCTCAGGCGGAGAGTATTAGAGCTTGCTCATGAAGGTCATCCAGGTATCGTGGCAATGAAAAAACGTCTACGTACCAAAGTATGGTGGCCAAGAATTGACAGTGAGGCAGAAAAATTTGTGTCAAGTTGTAAAGGATGTACGTTAATTTCAACGCCCAACCCACCACATCCGATGAAACGACGTCAATTACCAACAAACCCATGGGTTGACGTAGCCATCGATTTCATGGGACCCCTTCCTAGTCACGATTTCCTGCTGGTCATCGTTGACTATTACAGTCGATATAAAGAAGTCAAAATAATGAGGGAAATCACGTCTGCTAAAACCATATTAATTCTAGAAGAGATATTTTCACGTCTTGGTTTTCCAGAATCAATTACATCTGATAATGGCAAACAGTTTACTTGTCATGATTTTAAAAATTTTTGTAAATCCAATAATATCACACTTTACCATACAATACCATATTGGCCTCAACAAAATGGTCAGGTGGAGCGCCAAAACCGTGACATACTCAAAAGATTAAAAATAAGTCAAGCATGTAAGAGAGACTGGAAAAAAGAATTACTTGAATACCTTATGATGTATAATAGCACCCCACACACAACGACAGGGAAGACTCCATCCGAATTATTCTTCAGGCGTAAATTTCGTGATAAATTACCAAGTCTTCCCAGCAACAACTTGTCTGATATAATTGAAGAAGAAATTCAAGATCACGACAGATGGGAAAAACACAAAGGAAAACAATACGCAGATAGAAAGAGAAAAGCACAACACTCCGAAATCGAGTGTGGAGATAAAGTTTTTGTAAAAAACGTCATTAAAGACAATAAACTAACACCCACATTTGATCCGACACCATATACAGTCAATAAAACAAATGGGGGGGATGTTCAAGTAGAAAACGATGAGACTGGTCAGGTCTATAGGAAAAATGTAGTCCATCTGAAAAAAATTAGTGGCGAATGGACAGTTGCTAACCCAATCAATGAATGATGTATACCTATCACTTTCGTATAGATTATTTATATGTTGAATATTTTGTTATACCTAGTTATATTCTGTTACATGCTATATGTATTATTATGTATGCCATATGTAGATACCCAAAACTATTTAGTTTCTACATTATATTTATATAATAGGTGATTTGATGTTAAGGGGAATGTTTTCTGAAATGTTATATATGATGGATGAAATATTATCTAATTGTTATTTTGTTAGCATTTAAGTTTCTGAAATTTATCAATCTGAAATATGTTGAAAAAGGAGAGATGTAGTATATGACTAATATGACTAATTCAACTTATATCTGTTATCACCGAATGCCGAGCAGGGATGCGTAACCGATTAAAATGACCAGTAGATGTTTGACATTCGGACAGTGAAGACCGTAATAAAAGTATTACTGCAAACAGTGTTTTATTACAAAAGTGCAAGTTATTACAATAAGTTTTGTATCATCTGTTTTTACTTTCGGTAAATAAACATTTTCTTCGTAAAGTTGAATAATTATTATTATTATATATCCCACGAATATCACAGGTACGGCGACCACATCATCGATGTCGCAGTGTGATGTATTTGTGATAAGAAATGTACACTTGTATGTGACCTGGTAGTGATTTTTCATGTGATGTCGCATTTCATGTCTGAACGACGTCACAGTGATGTTGCTTGAGTCGGACATTTTCACATCGCCACGTTGTATCGGTAACATGTTTGTGACTTCAAATGCGATATCGCATGTCACAAAGTGATGTGGCGTATACATCACTTATACATCTCATGGTTGGCTGGGTAAAAGTGACTAGATGTCAAGTTTTTCAAATGGAACTTCCCATATATTTTTGCATTTCATTATTTCGAATTCTACATATTGATTATCAGTCCACCTATAATTCCTTTACCTATAAGAAATGGTTATATCATATCATATCATATTGAAATCATATAGGAAGAGAAATTTAGGAATCTTTTTTTTTGCAATTGCATTACCCCGTTGGTCCCAGCACTGGGGCTATCAGACGCCCAATAAGTCGAAACTTGTGCGGGGTTAGGTAAGCATACAAACAAAAACATCCATGGCATAACTAGGATTCGAACCTATGTCTCGGTGGGAGTCCCCATACGAACTCAGCGCCTTCACGCTCTCGACCACCGAGCCGCCTGCTTGCGATTTTCTGAACGCTACAATATCATTGTTTTTCTACCACTAGCTGTAGAATCTACCAGTAGTGTGTTTTTTTCCTGAAGTAGTTTTCGTCCTTTCATGTGTACTACTATAGTCAATGAAGACATAGCCACTTCTGTTATAATCAACCCGAATAGCACTCGAATCTAGTAGGTATTCATCATTATCTTGTCATAATATGCTGTCATGGTCATTGCTACTAGATTATGATCAGATTTGAATAGAATAACTTTCATAGTGTGATTACATTATAATATGCCTGTAATTAATATTTTGGATTCTCGTCATTCTTCTTTCGCACTATACTGTTTCACCACTAACCAAACCGATTTTTTTACGTCTCGACACGTGTTTCGCTAACTATCTTAGCGCATCTTCAGAAGATCAAATCTGTTTCAGTTTCAATCATCATTCAAACAAGAGTACTTTTTCCATGAAAAAGTGTTTGAAGAATATCATATTCTGGAACTCAAAATTGGATAAATCGTTTCGCCTCTTCTTGTATATATATTATATCATGTTTTTCGTGCACAGTATCGATTTGTGAGATCGAATTGTGTCTATAGGTACCTACCGAATTTCGTGATTCACGCGGATCAATAATGGTTACGAAGATAATCGACCTAGCAAACACACATTGTCATATTAATGTCTGCTATATGGCAAATGCAGCTTATCAGTTATCAGTGTTGCGAGAGAAACATCACTATCACATCTACTACTGCAACAAAGCTATACGTTTCATGCAATATATTTTCTTGTTCAGTTGGTTATATAACAGGAAACATATCATATGCATATATGATGCTTCAAATGCCATGAACAAAAATGTTTCAGTTGAATCACGTTGAATTATGCATGTATGCTAAATGAACCAAAGTTCCATGTTCTACTACTTATGTCTCGAAGTTATTCAATATTATTTCTAATTCACCAAAAAATTAATACCTAACACTGTAACGTTCTGTTCTGTATGAGTTGGTAATTGATAGTTGATCACTATGTTATGAAATTATGTAAGATGATAGTTTGAGGTTATGAAACAACTTCTTCAGGTTAGTTTCTTATGAGAGGTCATGTTATGCTTTGCATGTTTGTCCCACTGATTTTTTCAGATCTAAAATTCAAATAGTGTATTGTTTCCATTGTGGATTGTTTATAATGTCACCAGTTGAGTAGAAGAAAGAGGTGGAATCGCCGAGGTGGTTTCAATCAAATTATATTATGATGTTCAAGAAATGTCAAATGAGTGTGTTTGAGAAATAACGGTTTTATTACAAGTAATTTATTTTTGGCATTTATCTCGAGATCCATACAGTTTTCGAAAAATTTACATAGAAGCAAAAAGATTCCAAATTGGAAGGAAAATCTGAATCTATGTCCCATTGAAAGCAGAGACGGCACGCAAAAAAGTTTTACAGGGTTAAATTGGGTACGATCCCTGAAAGTCTATCACCCTGTAGGTATTCAAAAACGGTCAATAGCCTCAAATATCAAGTTTTTGTAGTGTATTAGGTGTATCAAATTTTAATTAATTATTCCGAAAATTGTAGGAGAAAATTCAAAAAACATACAAAAAACTTGACACCCTGTAAATCGTAAACGAAGCTTCCACGCATATATGTTTGTATGAGATTTTCATCTCAAAAAAAATGTCTTCTTCAAGCTGTTATAAAGTCCTGCTACAAAAAACTGAAACACCCTGTATATATGAAGGGGGTTATATTTAAAATAAGTTGCCCATTACTTTTGTTAGATATTCAACTATTTACTTATTATTCCTAATTTTCATCACATAAAATGATAATTGGTGTTCTTTCACCCACAAGGCAGATCCTAGTTGCGCCATAGGAACTATACTGACGTTCACAATGATTCTCAGGCATGGAATAAGGGAGAAAAATATTCTTGATTTTGAATGAAGATGAACTTGTATTTCTGTTTGTTTCATGGTGATGTTCTCTCCTCAAGAGAAAAATTCAGTTTATTTCAACTCATTTTATGTGACTTTTTGACTCCTCCTAATCGCTCAAATGATACCTATACCCTTGGTTATTTTAGCATGGAATCTAGTTGAGATAAAGAAGTGTATTATTCATCTGGGGGAATGGTGGCGTGTTATTTGCATTTTAACAAAACAACAGACAAATTCCTCTTCTCCTTCTATGTCCCGTAATAATTCATTTTGGCAATTCCGCACCAATTATTATTGTATCGATTCGCAACCATCGAAGTGTATAAAAGAGCGAGAGCGCATTTGTTTTGGTATCAGTCGCATTATTGCTGGGAAAACGACGTGTCTGTGATTTAGGGACGTAATTTAGAGCCTGGTGGTGTGAATTTCGTCAGGTGCTCTATTTCAACACCGCATAAGCTAGTTACCTTCATAAATTGCATAACTCGCAAAAATTAGTACAATGATTGAGGAATTGAGTATACACGATTTGATAATCGTTTGACTAATTTGAGTAATGAATAGTATGTCTCCATTGGTTTTCGAGATAAGACATTAAAATTTGCAATGACCCATCAACTTGATACGAAAGCGCTGAACGGACATGCTACTTTTTTTTTATAATTGCCAGTTTGAACTGGCATTTAGCTATAATTGCCAGTTTGAACTGGCAATTAGCCATAATTGCCAGTTTGATCTGGCAATTAGCCATAATTGCCAGTCTGGACTGGCATTCAGCTATAATTGCCAGTTTGAACTGGCAATTAGTCATAATTGTCAGTTTGAACTGGCATTTAGCCATAATTGCCAGTTTGAACTGGCATTTAGCTATAATTGCCAGTTTGAACTGGCAATCAGCCATAATTGCCAGTTTGAACTGGCAATTAGCCATAATTGCCAGTTCGAACTGGCATTCAGCGCCTCCGTACGAAAGGATCTAGTCATGTTATCGCCATCTAGTGACGCCAAAAAACTAACGTGAACGATTATTTCGACCAACGCAAAGGGCGATTGGACTGATAATGAATTATTGGCATTCAATTACTCCACTGTGTCGTTAGAGACCTATAGTATATTGTTCAACAAGAACGAAATGTTAGTGATTTTCCCCGAGAATGAAATTTTCAGCATGAGCCGTAGGCAAATGATGCTGCAATCATTCGAGTGGGAAATTAGCATTCCCTGCGAGTTATACACCATTATTTTTCTACGGCTGTGACAGAGATAACAGCGACTTTCTTGATTTCTTCGTCTTGTGTAGCCATCTGATTTCCTCTCAAGTAATGGGCATCTATTAGACAGAGCTGTCATTGCTTGAACTGTGACATTCCATTTGCGGGGTCCTTTCGTAAGAAAGCGCTAAATGCCAGTTCAAACTGGCAATTATGGCTAATTGCCAGTTCAAACTGGCAATTATAGCTAAATATCAGTTCAAACTGGCAATTATAGCTAAATGCCAGTTCAAACTGGCAATTATATGGCTGATTGTCAGTTCAAACTGGCAATTATAGCTAAATGCCAGTTCAAACTGGCAATTATAGCTAAATGCCGGTTCAAACTGGCAATTATGGCTAATTGCCAGTTCAAACTGGCAATTATAGCTAAATGTCAGTTCAAACTGGCAATTATGGCTAATTGCCAGTTCAAACTGGCAATTATAGCTAAATGCCAGTTCAAACTGGCAATGGGCTTATATCACAAAAAAAATTTATTCCATAATTCGATAGAACTCACCCAAACTAGCTCACCACAGCAAACCGTTTATCGATGTGAGCTCCCTACGTTTTATAAAAAATTATTGAAATCCCCGATTTTTCGGACCTCTGAAAACGAGGCGATGATGTGACGTCAAAACCCTATTACTGAAACAAGACTATTCCAGACAGAGATGAATGATACATGATTTCTGGCAGAGTGAATTAGCGCGAGATCACAGTTGAAAGAATTAATATATCAGTTGCCTCAGTCTCCGTCCGGTGTTTGGTATTTTCTTTTAACTATGGCGAGATGAGGTTTCTACGTCATAAGAGGGTCCGTTTTCAGATGGTACAATTATTTATGTTCAAAAATTGAACATTCCAGTAAATTTTTCGATCGAATTATGTCGTCAATCATTATTTATGTATGAAAATATCATTATAAACATGGTTTGAGTTGAAAGTTCTACCAAGGTGTACACGCCCATTATGGCTCAATGCCAGTTCAAACTAGCAATTATGGCTAATTGCCAGTTCAAACTGGCAATTATACCTAATTGCCAGATCAAACTGGCAATTATGGCTAATTGCCAGTTCAAACTGGCAATTATAAAAAAAAAGTATCATGTCCGTTCAGCGCTTTCGTAACTTAATGAACGTCATGTTTTGACATGAATAGTAAATTGACTCCCAGCGCGGAAGTAAAAAAATATTACCTCTCGTGGGAGGTGAAGTTAATTGGCTTCAGCTTGCTTCCATGGTAGAGAATTCGAGATATATTAGATATGTGCTACCGAAGTACCTATTCAGTGTCTCCATCCCAGATAGTACAATGTCTTTCATAGAACGTTCATAGAATATTCTTCGAGAATATTTGAATATTCTCAGAATATTCTCACAATATAATACAAATTTTCCAGGGATGTTTTATCAACATTCGGAATGGACTCTGTTTTGAATATTCTAAGAATACTCCTAGTATATTGAAGGAGAAGGAAGAAAATTGAAAAAGCTTGCTCCGGTGGAGATGCGAGCCTACTATCTTGTGATTGAATTCTTACGAACCTGAATCCTTAACCATTTCCCACGAACCTTATTGATAAATAAAATAAATGGCAAGATTATAATACTGAATCAGTGGGATAATCAGCATTGAGGCTAGAGAATAATAGGTTATGTTAGGGTAAACATTAGAAATATTGATGCAAGAATAGAAACATCAATATCATTTAATTCGAAACAATTCTGAGAATATTCTCAGAATATTCAAAAAGAATATTCTTAGAACATTCTTAGAATATTTCAAATTGAATTTTCATAGAATAATCGCTGCAGGAATATATTATGAATATTGTATACAACAGTCGTAGATAAATGAAATTACACAATAAACAAATTCAATGTGACAAAATAATGTCTCAAAAGACATAGACCGCAAGACGCGCAGAACGACGCTCTCAATAATCTCTGGATAATCATTGATACAGGGTGTACCATAAGTACGTTAAAATATTCAAGTGACGTATTCCTGAGACAATTTGAAGAAAACAAGTGTATACACACTGACCATCAAAAAACGGTCACCAAAAAATGTTGCCAAATTGTTCGCCCTGTTACTTTTTCAATTCTTCTCCGATTTTGATAAAATTTCTACCAAATCGTATATATATATTCATGTTCCGGATTGTTAGATCTCAGGTCCTTAGAAAAGCTGATGGCTTGATCAATATACAGGGAAAAGCAGAAGTTACTTTTTCACCCTTTACTTCTCAACGCCCTGTGGTAATGGTGCGAGTGGTTAAACTTAGCTTTATTATGTTTCGGATTGAAGTGTGATCCCTTTTTAACACAATGGTTTCGTCGATTCACGTCGATACCCACTTTTTAAGATAAGATACGAGCGTTTTAAGAAAGTATGGAATTTTTTTATTCTTATTAACAATAACTCATCAGAACCATTCTCAAACCTTCTGCTTTATCATGTTTTGAATTGAGATGTTATATACTTCTTTGTCTCTTCTTAACACATTGGTTCCAGATTCACGTCAATATCTTCTTCTTAGGAGAAGATACATGTGTTTTAAAGAAGTATGGAATTTTTAATGTGTAGTAACAATAATTCAGAACCTATAGAGCATCTTAGAGTTGAACTCCTGAGGTTCATTCGCCTTCGCCCGGCCTAGTTCGAACCTCTCCAAGAGCTACAATTCGCCCTTCAAGGAGAATTTTAGGCAAATTCTCCAAGACTAGGTACCTATACTTGAGGAATTTGATGAACTATAGATGCCACGGCGGTTGAATGCTGTGATTCAAACTCGAGGAGGCATATAGTCTTTATTGACTACAGGTCTGGTTTTAATTTGGTTTTTGTAATTTGGGTGTTCTCCGGCAAGTGCTGAGAAAATGAGGTAGGAATAGATGATATACTTTCTGTTGTTAATCAATAAGTTCATGTAGGTTCTGATTTTTGATAATGAAGATTGAGACATTCCATACTTCCGTAAAACACTAGTATCTTCTCTTGAAATCAAGATATTGACGTGTATCAAAAACTGTTGTGTTGAGGAGGGATCACACTTCAATCCAAAGCATGATTAAGCAAAGTTCAACCACACAATTTCGCCACATGACGTCAAGAAAAAAAGGGTGAAATAGTAACTCAACGGAAACCAATATTCAGGCTAACATTCCAGAACATGAATCTACGAATTGATCAGAATTCCACACAAATCGGACCAGATGAATAATTTGGGCCAATTTTTTGGCGACAAGTTTTTGTTTTGCCGGTGAGTGTATTAACTCGTGTCCGAAAATGCTTCATTTCTAAGATACCCTGCAGCTACCTGCGTGATATCCGTGGTGACGTTAGCTGTTTTCCTGAGACCTCATATCAGGGTCTGTTGACCGAAACCACAAATGTGCTGGTGGCTTTCTGTTTGTTGACTCCGCTTATTTTTTGTTTCGTTTTCTACCAATAAGTTCTGCCTATCCTTCGCACTTCCTTTCACCGTACTGATGAGGGCCGAAAGCCCGAAACACGTGTATACGGTTATCTCTTTGTGACGGCTACGTTCAATAATCTCTTCCTTGTGACTTTACAGTTCCCCCAGTATAAATTCAACCTTATAGAGTTGAATAGCCTTGGTTGTTTTGTACCTGGGAAATATACTTAGTCAATTTACCTATTTTTCTTTAATCTACTCTCATTTGCAATATCTTATTGTTATATGGTACCCAACTAATGACTATATCCTGAGACCCTTGAAGACTCTGCAAAATCTATCAATACCATACATATTTTCACTATACCAAGGAGATGTATCCAACAAACAAACTATATGAAAAACACCAATTGATGCCCCTAAGATGCCCCTATTGAAAAATTTAATAGTGTCAAAAAACACACAAATACTAGATTCACAAAAGGAGGTCAGTTTCATGATCATAATAGTAGGGAAGCCCAAGCGGGGATTTCGGGATTCACTCGGGTCGATAGTGTCGATACGACAAGGACATTAAGAGGAGAGATTCAGCCAAATCGACATGCAGGCCTTCACTAGATGTTGCTATATGGGCTTATGAATGATTCAATTGAAAAACTGATTAAATCATCGTAAAGAAGAAGGTTGGGGCTAGGGCCTGGTTATCATACGGAGTCGAAACTCATTTATTTATAGAAGATACAGATTTTTGAAAAACGTAAACATTGAATTTTTTTTGTCTCAAATTGAAATATTTTTGATCTCAGTACAATTGTTGGAAATTCGGCAAGGTGTCACTGGAATATCAGCTCTTGAAATGTTTCCATTCGGACAGGAAGCAACAAAAACGATTATTCTGACAACAAAATATCCATTCATCCCAGCTGATCTCGGTAAACTCCATTTCTTGAAAGAATGTAATGCAGGAAACTAGGATGTGGTAGTTCAGGCACTACCTGATAGATGTCAGTGTTCGAAATGACAGACTGCGGCAGAGAGGAATGGTGCATTGTATTGCAAGCAGATGGCGCTTAGGAGAGATGATGAATTCAAACCCGTTTACACCGTTGCCAATGTTATACATATTACTCGGACATATTATGAAATCTAGGCGACGTGATAATACAGAGGGTATTATTCAATTATCTGGGCATATTTCAAGGGGAGGTTCTCCGAGTGTTTGTAAGACGAACAAATCTAATATATAAAATTCTCCTGTCACGGTCACGGTCATAGTGGTCGAACTCCTCCGAAACGGCTCGACCGATTCGTATGAAATTTTTTGTGCGTATTCGGTAGGTATGAGAATCGGTCGTAATCTATTTTTTAAATAGAAAATACAAAATGGCGGATCCAATATGGCGACCGAGTATAGTTATCCGATTTCATTCAAAATTGGTACTCAGGGGTTTTCGGGGTCGGAGATTATGAATATTTCGTCAAATTTTGGAAATTCAAGATGGCGGATCCAATATGGCGGACGAGCTTTGTAATTATGGTCAGATTCCATCCAAAATTGGTATCTGGGGGTTTTCGAGGTCGGAGATTATGATTTCTTCATCGAAATAAGGAAATTCAAAATGGTGGATCCAATATGGCGGACGAGTTTTGTAATTATTTTTTTTATCGCTTGGAGCGCACGAAAGGAAATCCCTATAATGTTCAAAGAACATCGTGCGTTCCTAGGGAGGATAGGGACAGGAGGTAGGTATTGGAGTTTTTTTTTGAACTTCTGGAGATTATATGTTGTTGGGAATACTTCCTCGGGCACTGAATTCCAGAGCCTAGCCGTTCTATGGATGAAGGAGTTTTGATAAAGTGCTGTTCGACATCTTTCGAGGTTGACAACGAAAGGATGTGCTGACTGGGCTTGTCTACTTCGTCTGGTATTGCTAGTGGAGGGATGATAGCCATTTCCCGTGGAAGTATCGATAGAAAAGTGAAAGGTCGCCGACCTTTCTACGGTGTTCCAATGATGTCAAAGAGTGAATGAGTGTGGCGTCACCCACCAGGCGAATGGCTCTTCTCTGGATGGAATCTAAGAGCATCAGCGTATGTTTTGGTGCTGAACAGAACAGATTGGTCAGATATCATTCAAAATTGGTATCTGGTGGTTTTCGAGGTCAGGGATTATGATTTTTTATCAAAATTAGGAAATTCGAAATGGCGGATCCAATATGGCGAACGAGTTTTGTAATTATGGTCAGATTCTATTCAAAATTGGTATCTGGAGGTTTTAGAGGTCGTAGATAATTATGAATCATTTGTCAAAATGGGGAAATTCAAAATGGTGGATCCAATATGGTGGAAGAGTTTTTTAATTATTATGATCAGATTCTATGTAAAATTGGTATCGGGGGGTTTTCGGAGTCGAAAATAATGATCCTTTTATCAAAATTTGGAAATCCAAGATGGCAGATTCAATATGGCTGACGAGTTTTGTAACTTAATCCGATTCCATTCCAAATTTGTATATGGGGGATTTTGGGATGGGAGATTATGATTGTTCATCAAAATAAGGAAATTGAAGATGGAGGATGGCAACTGAGTTTTGTAGTTATGATCCGATTCTATTCAAAATTTGTATCTGGGTGTTTTCGGGGTCGGAGAAGAATTAGAAAACAAATGAATATAAGTATGTTGATAAATATTTAACTAAAAAAATATTTTCTGGAAATAATTGTATATAGCAGAACAACGTTTGCCGGGTATCAGCTATTGTAATAAATATTAGTTTGAGAAACTAATGAAACACCTTTTTATAGATAGCCATACTAAAAAGAAGTGAGTAGAAAATAAAGAGTAGTTTGAAAAAATGAAGAGGTATAGAGAACCGAACTAAAAAGAACTAGAAAATAAATAGAGTAGTTTGAAACGGCCTAGAATTTGTCACTGAATTATAATTATATAAGTAGACCTGAAAATTTAAACATACAAATTCAGCAGAATTTCTTCAATTCTATTCATGAGATCGATAATTATGTCAGCATATAGATGGAAATAATAGGAATGGCACAGTTGTGGAACAAACTTCAAAAAGCTTTGTTAATCTGTGTCAAAAGTTCAGGTTATTTCACTCTAAAACTCATGCAAAAACATTCGTCTCAGAACTCTCAGAGTACAGTTCTCAGATTTTGGATTCATTGATATGGCGATATTCACAAAGGATAATACCGCCACGGCAACAAAACAAAACTGAGCGAGAAATCGTTATATGTCTCCCTCCCGCGGCGAACCGGGGGGATATTCATTGGTCGCGCGGTGATTCCCCGTCTTTCCGCAGTCCGCCTAGTCCGCCACGTGCCACTTTGAATTGCGTGAACTTCAGATGAACTTCAAACTAACCGGCATATAATCAATAATTGAAAAGCCAGTGTTGCAAGCTGCTGCAAATGATATGTCGCAAAAATTCATAAGAATGGGCAGAAAAGCGAGGCAACAGGAAAGTCAGCCACATACGAAATATTTGAAAATATAGCAGCCGCTTTTTTTTTTCGAGACATTTGGAGACGTTATCGAACATCCAGTTCATGTATTAGAGAATTATCGTAGGTAGATACTTCATATTCCACTTACATCTTCTTTGGGGAAGATTTTTGAAATTCAATGAATTCCGTGATATTAAAATTTTCTTTGAAATATATACAGGGTTATTCATTCAAAATGGTCAATGTGTGAGCTAGAAATAGTAAACATCAGAATATCAAGATTAAGCCTCACATCTCACATCTCACATAGAAAATGCTGTTAGTTTTGGAGAAACAGGGTGTACAAGGAAAATATTTTATTTTGAAATTCCTCATACAATAACTTTGTAAGTTTTAAATCAGCATGAAAATGGTCAATGCGTGAGCTAGAAATAGTAAACATCAGAATATCAAGATGCAGCCTCACATATCTCATAGAAAATGTTGTTAGTTTTGGAGAAACAGGTTGTTCAAGAAAACTATTTCATTTTAAAATTCCTCATACAATAACTTTGTGAGTTTTATATCAGCATGAACATAATTTTCTTATATTTTTTTCATTATAATTCGATTTTTAAATGATTTAAAAAAAGTTGACCATTAAAACAAAATGGATTGTGAGATATAGAAAGCATATGATGGCAAATCAATTTCTCACCGTTATGTTGAAGACCGAAACCAGGGAATCCTGGAAACTTTGGTACGATATAATCACACTCACACTATACACTGTTTTATCACTATCAAACAGAATTTTTATCAACTCGACAAACTTTATTACCTAAAAACATTCGCTGTCTAAGATAGACAAACAAAAACTTTTGAGATGGTGTTCGCTTGAATCTCCTAATTTTGACAAATGATTCAAAATCTCCGACCCCTGAAACACCAGTAAAAATTTGGAATAGAATCGGATAATAAAATTAGAAAACTTGTCGGCTTTAATGGATCTGCAATCCTGAATTTCCCAATTTTGACGATAGAATCATAATCTCCGACCCCAAACACCCTTATATATGAATTTTGAATAGGATAGAATCATCATCACATAACTCGTCCGCCATATTGAATCCGTCATCTTGAATTTTTTCATTTCGGGATTCATAATCTCTGACCCCAAAAAACCCCAGATACAAATTTCAAATGGCATAGAATCATAATTACGAAACTCGTGCGCCATATTGGTGGAGCCATGATGAAAGAATCATAATCTCCGACGCCGAGAACCCCCAGACACCAATTTTGAATAGAATGGGATCATAATTATTATAAATAAAACTCGTCAGCCATCTTCAATATCCTAATTTTCACGAAAGAATCATAATCTCCGACCCCGAAAACCTCCATATACCAATTTAGAATAGAATCTAATCATAATTACAAAATACTACATAATATAAGATGAGATGCGATACTGCACCCTTCAAATTTATTGCTATTCATTGACCTCGCGATAACGGGACACGGAACGGGTCGTGACGATGACGCGAAATCCAATGTTTTTCTCCTCCCAAAAAAGTGCTCAACGCGCCTAGAAGTTCTCACTTCGAAAAAATTGTTTTTTTCATAAGTGCAATTATGATCGAAATTTGTATTTCAGCAAGCAGGTCTGAATTAGAGAACATGAAATTTGAATCAAGGATTTCTTTCATTCTACACCCTGTATATATCAATATAACCCTTATATCAGTAATAGCAGTGTGAATTCGTAAGAATGAAGATATTTGAAACTAGGCAATCGTCTACGTATATACCCTATACAGAAAACACGAAATTTCTATTTATAGCCATCTGAACTTGATAAAAAATCTTGCACACATTATTTCTGAATTACACAGACTATTTTGAGTATTTTGCCCTGAACAATGATTTCGATCCCCATCCTTGGAAGTTTTTCTGGCGACGCCAATAATGATAAGTTATATTAGTAGGAAATGAAATTAAAAAGGAAAAGAAATATTCGAAAGACTACTTGTGAAGACAGTTTCAAAAATCACTCATGACATAAATTTTCATTGTAGCGAGATATAGGTATTTGCTTGACTTGAATGGAGTGAAAAGTGGAATCATGTTGAGCAGGCCCGTGGAGCAGTAGCTCTGGCAACACTGCACGTACATAATACAATTACCTATGATTGCATTCAATTGTGTGCCACCTATTGGTGACCTGCTGTAACAGACGAAATCGAAGAACTCTACAATAGCTGTGAAAGCTGTAATTTAATTATTTTATTCCGATTTCGACATCACACTGACACCTAGAAATAGTTGTTGAACTAGTATATATATATAGGCTATATTCGGTCGGAAAGCTGTCGCGAAAGGCCCGCCTTAAGGTAAATTTTTTTATCGCTTGGAGCGCACGAAAGGAAATCCCTATAATGTTCAAAGAACATCGTGCTTTCCTAGGGAGGATTTTTTATCGAACTTTTGGAGATTATATGTTGTTGGAAATACTTCCTCAGACAATGAATTCCAGAGCCTAGCCGTTCTAGGGATGAAGGAGTTTTGATAAAGTGCTGTTCGTCATCTTTCGAGGTTGACAACGAAAGGATGTGCTGACTGGGCTGGTCTAGTTCGCCTGACTGGTCTTGCTAGTGAAGGGATGATAGCAGAGATTTCTGAAAAACATTTCCCGTGGAAGTATCGTCTGTATAATTAGCTGACGCGCTCGAGTATTTCAAGGTCACTTATTTTCTCATTTTCAAAAATTGATCATGCTTTTCAGAAGCTAGTTGAGAGTTCACTCAACGTCCCTTCTGAATATTTGATGCGCTCGAATACATTTTCTTCTACGGCCACCCCCATCATGCAAAATGGCAGATTTATATTTTTGGCTATCAGAAACACGTGTACACGCTCTCCCCACCAGTGAAAGGTCATATATATCATATAAACTTTTTTTCATTCTCGCATCTAATCTTCACAGTTTGATACATCCCTACGATGCTCGAATAATTCCCTATTTAGCTCCTTTGCCTCCCCTACTAAGAGACTAGAAATAAAAATGATTCGAACATACTTAGATTTCTCTCCAATTATGGTCCAAACTCATTGTATTGGATTTCGATAATGAACTACCAGATGATCTGAAGTTACTCAACCCCTCAGGGTTCAAAATACAGTTGAAGTAGGTACTATCTAAGAAAAAGTGTACTAGCTAGAGAAATGGGGAAAATTATTCGTAACAACTTGATTCAGTCATGTGATATAATATCTGTTCGAATATGTATATTTTGTTATTTTTTGTCTATTTCGCATCTTAATTTCCAACATTTTTGTAATTGTGCTTTACTTTTAGTAACAGGATGTACCTGAATTAGAATGTCTCATTCTTTTGGTACGTAAAAAAATCGAAAAAAAAAGCGTTAGTCTCATATTGTCTATGAGAGAAGCCTCTGAGGGAATAACGTTGCGATGATTTTTTTGGGCCAGGTCTTCTGACTGCTAGCTGGATACTACCCTACACTGATGAGAGCCAGAGAGCTCAAAACCGGTCTGTAGGTGTCGAGCGTTAACCTGGTTGAATTGAAATCAATAACCATTCAGGAAAGAAACACTTGCGTCAGTATTCGCTTACACGAATCGATGCATAGATTTTGGAAGGATGTAATTCAATGTTCTGAGTGCCATTAGCCAGGAAAGTAGTTGTTATTGTTCCGTCATCAAACATTGTTTTTTTTAACATTTGTGGAAATGACTCTGAGCTTTGTATTTATTTATTCATGAGCAGATTTAGGTACACTTCAGAGTTTTAAACTCGTTCAACAGTACCTATAAATTATTTTATCTGATGGCATGTCATAATGACAACGATATGTCACTCAATTTTGATGACATAATAGGAAGCTCATTATGGTACTAAGTACCATAATGAAATTCTATAAGGAAAACATGTAATGGTTTGATCAAAAAAGTTTATTCAAAATGCATAACTATGTACAAAACTATTTATTATAAATGGTAAAAGAACAATTACTACAATTTGTAATATTAATATAATGGCAAAGCACAGCTCACTCACCTACTAATATTTGAAACTACACAATACTTACTCCTTTAAAAATAGTTGTCATTGTGACATGTCGAAAATGCAGTTTTTAATTTTTCGAAAATGTATTGATATAAATGCCATCAGATAAAATTTTGTATGTAATACGAATCATAAACAATCATTATGGCACACGCCGTGTTATCGGCATTCACGACTTATACCATAATGATCGACCTTATGATCCTTATTACATAAATAACTATTTTGTTCAAATATAAAATAACTGGAACCTATTATATATTATATATACAGGATGTCGCAACTATATTTAGATAAAACTTTTCTCAGAAACTGTTGAGAAACTCATGATAATTCATGAAAATAGCTTGTTCCAAAACTTTTTTTCACAAAACCAAAGTCCACATGTTCGATAATGTATCGTTCTTATCATGAACAGGAAAGTATAAATATATGCCTTGAAATTAAAGGCCTATATTTGTTCGTATTGTTCTGATTTTTCATAACTCTCAGGATTGATTTCTGTACTTGCCATAAAAAAACATGTTATATTTACAAGAAAGTTATTCATCATGAATCAAATACATTATTTTCATTTGAAATAGTATTTATGATATTGGATGGTTTATTTCTTGACACATGTATCAAAGTCTGTCAGAAAATAGTAATTTACGTAAGTCTGGAAAATACTTTTTTTACGAGTAGCCGTAGGCGAGTCCTGGAAGTCTGCGAGTCCAAAAAAAATTGTTTTTGGACGTATTGCGTGCACTATTTTTTCGGCAACCATGTATAATAACTAATCAATGAGACACATTTCCATATTATGTTTTTTTGTAGAATAAAATTCCTTCTTTATTAATTCTCATTTGTATCAAATACTGAAATTTCAACAGAATACCTGTACTTACCTACTAACTGTTATACATTGGAAATTTCGTACGGACATTTTCAAACTCTTTATAGCAGCTGCTTTCAATAGTTTATGGTGATAATTGCAACCAAACTTTTGAAAATCAAAATATCAACTAATTTCATGTCAGCCGATATTTCGCTGCTATGGTAATATTGGTAATTATCATCTGCATTTATCAGAACCATATCTACCAAGATTTTCATAGTTACAGTGACAACAACGATGTGATACTTTCCGGCCTAGTCCGGGAAATACGTACCTCCCGGACTAGGGCGGAAAAATGCTACTTTCTCAAAGAAAAAGCGTCCGGAGAGTGAGCATTTCCCGAATGGTTGCCAGTTTCAAGAAATTGTATATCGATATTCACGCCATCTATCATCGAATATGAGAATAACCCCACGTTCCGAACTCGCATTCAATTGTGCATATCGAGATCTAGTCTGACGAAACAATTGTAGAGTGGGCACACCAGAAGAATTATAAACATCTCACTACGAATGATGTATTTATGTATTGAATGTCAAAAGTATGTTTTTTTTAATAAACTCAATTTGCTAATCACCCTGATTTTTCATTATCGGTATTGTAACAACGATTTCTATAGTGAATGTACATGGAGAACATGTACTAATTCAATCAATATACAGGGTGTTAGGTATTTCACATTTTGTGTGATAAAAATTAATGTATATAACTTTTTTGGAGTAACGGCACTGATATCATACTTTAATATTTCGATGGATGACAACATCAATCATCTCACTTTTTGTAATCGCAATTTTATAATTTTTTTTTTTCGAGATATCTATAACATTCATTTTGGTGCTCCTCCATACTTGTTTATGATGATTATGACGATTGTCATGTTCTGTAAGTTTTTGCCTCATTTGTGTTTACCTACTTATATTAATTGAAATGGTATACGACATGTTTTCCATGCACATTCACTTTAGTAAATTGCCCTACGAATTTCAGCCCGCAGTACCTTTCAGATTTCGGAATATTGAAGAAAATCTAGAAATAAAATTGTTTTCAACGCACTTTCACGGCTCAACGGTGCATTTTCGTTTAGAGGTATGTCGATTTCAATCGGCCTATTTTGGGGTCTAGTTCACCCTGTAGAATTTTTGGCTCTTTGTTCTTGTATTTCCACAAGGCCACACACAATCTACTATAAATTACCCCTATACCTTCGTTCTTTCTGAAGAACTCTCCATTCTCAAATCAGTTCATGAATCATATACATTTACATACATTTTTATTCATTATCTCAGGTGATGACAATTTTATAATAATCATTTTATTCGCTCCTTTGGACAAAGAAGCTGCACCTAAGCACTGGTTAGTGCTTGTTTTGTGCTATCCTTCTTTGCCATCCGAGCATCTAAATCTACAAATTCTTGATAATATATATAGCACAGTATTCAGTAGACATGAATATTGATTATCATCGTACTGTATATTGAGCAATAAATTCATACTCCGAAAGTTCGAGCAATTTCAATAAATTTTATGAAAAAATATCAATTTTTCCTCGAATGTCATTTGCTACATCAACCTTCTATCGTGTGTAGTTCAGAGTTTTCAATGAATAACTGGATGTAACAATATAACAAGCCTGCAAAATCATTATTACTTCTTCATAATTTTGTCTATAGCACTACATCGACAGAGATGTATAGTCGAATTGAGAATGGGAAGTTCTATAAGATGAAAAAAAAAAACATGAGGGTGCAATTTGAAAAACCAAAGCAAGGGGTGTCGTTTAACACGAGTGATTTGTTCTTTCACCGTTTTGTATGTTTGATAACCCAGATAACTGCTGGCCTAAAAGTTGTGGGACACCCAGTATATGTGAAACATTTTTTTGGTCGTCTATAACGAAGATACAGGGGTATTATGTGAAATTGCCATGTAACTTTGATGGCCGATATTTCACAAATTATTTATGGTAATTTGCTGAAATTTGGCAGCGACGTTTCTCTTTTGAAACCATACATATTGTTGCCGAATCTTTACATAAGAGGGCCTGTGAATGGCAACATGGTTAGGCTATCGTAAGTCGTCGCTACTTTCCGCTGGAATACAATACCTATATGAGAAAAATCAAAAAAATTGAAACTGGAATTCATTATGCGCCTAGCTATATTACTGTGAGCGTTGCTCTTCGTGACTGCGATGTTGCCAAATGCCATCCTTTCTTAATACACCTATATTGCGATGTTGCCAAATGCCATCCTTTCTTAATACACCTATATGTAACGATTCGTTGAACAATTAATCTGTATTAAATGGCACATCATGAAAAAATACAGATCCGGATTTGAAAAATATTCATGTTTCATTATTGTTACATCCAAAAAGTTCACTTTATTGTGATCACTTTCAACTGATTCAGAAATATCAGACAAAATACTATGAAAACTGCTCTTCAATCTGCACGGCACACTTTAACCGTTTCATGATGACCAAAATATGAAACAATAACGATCGAATTAATTTTCAATTTTAACCTCGCTGATAACTCTCAACTTTCAACTGGGTTCATGTAAATAAATTTTTTGTACATTTTTGTTGGATAGGAATTGACAGAAAAGAGTACTTATAGTTGAGAAAAAATACAGTACTGATTTTTTTATTTTAGTTTTGTCCAGATCTGAATTTGTCTTCGCATAATATGAATAATTTCAATTGAGAAACGTCGCTGCCAAATTTCAGCAAGTTACGATGAATCATTTCTGAAATAGCAGCCATCCAAGTTATACAGGGTGTCCCTAAAAGGTCTTCACCACATATTCCTCAGACTGAAAAAAATCGATACAATAGCAAACTTACCTCATACAAAGTTGCTCAGTTTGGGCGCTAGATGGCTCTGAAGTTCCAAATTTCAAATCGTTTTTGCTTCATAACTATGAAACGGCTCAAAAGATTTCAAAATTTGGTACGTTGACATAGCTTTATTGGGCAACTAAACCCATATTATGATTATGTTAAATATCATTCCATGGGCGTAGAACTTGATTTTTTCAGTAAATGAACATCTATAAAACTTATACGCCAATGAAAATAAATTGCTAAAATATCATTTCATGGGCGTAGAACTTGATTTTTTCAGTAAATAAACATCTAAAACTTCTACGCCAATGAAAATAAATGGGTTTGAATATGAAATTTGGATTGCGTGAATTGGTTATTACAAAAAAAGGTACTCTTGGTAAAATTCGATTACTGTCATGGTTTCGACAAAATTTGAATTTCAGTACCTTTTCCAAAGCCAGTATGATCTATTTTTTGTTGTTTTTTTTTGTACTCAATAAGCTAGAGCCATCTAGCGTGCAGACTGAGAAACATTGTACTGAGCTGAGTGTGCTTGTTTCCATTTTTTTCGTAGAATAAATCTGTGTATACGTGAAAATCACGAATATTTTGAACAATTTCTATGAAATATCTATTGATTGGTGATGGCTGATGCTTTGAATTACTTAAATTAAAATTTTGTCGAAATAGATGCGCTTAGGTTCAAAAAAAGGCTGTCGTGGGCTTGGAATGATTTAAGCAAACGACATAATATCTCAAATGTCACGAGTTCGGAAATATCACCTGTTTTCAATCTTCATTTTCATGTAGCTCTATGTGTTCTTGCATTCGACTGAAGTGGAATAATTTGAATCCCATACAACACGGGATATCCTATGGACGTCCAAATCATGTCCAATTCATGTCGGGATATCCTTGGACCTTTTTGGATATCCATAGGATATCCAAAATTCACCCGCGCGGATATAATCAATGTAATAAATTGTGAATATGAATTAAATTGATGAAAATTCAAATCTATGTGTGTACATAGTTATATTACTAGGAAATATATAATATATCGAATATGGAATTTTTCAACGTCTTCTTGGATATCCAATGGATATCCATGGGATATCCTGTATTGGAGCATTGAACCACGTCGTTGAACAATAACGCCCAGAATAACATAGAGATGTCGACAAAGTCGGCAGTGTCGGACTCACCAAACATATTTTGGATGTCCATGTGGGTCCCATATATTTAATAACAACTATATGGGTAACGTCCTATCCTTTCCTTGTTCAAAATTGAAGCCAGTTTTGAGAAACAAATGACAGTCTGCGAGACAATGAATAATCATACGTTCACTCGCCAGCTAACAGATGCGCATAGAACAGAGTAGAACTGATGTCGTTTATTGTGTTCGGCTCATGCGCCTTAGTATCAATTTGCCCGTAGACTGTCTTTTGTTATCAATTTTTTGGCTTCAATTCAGAGATCTTGTCACCCATATAGATGTTATTAGATATATGGTGGGTCCATGACGCGAACGCAGACTACAGAACTCAAATAAGTTCTGACTTCTGTGCCACTGTCATTTTCTATCCAATGTGACTTGTGACAGTTGTGACTGTGACCTGAGAGTCCTGAGACTGTGACAATAAAGGTCAACAGCATCAGAGCATCAGCACGCATTACGCATCAGACTGTTTTCATATTTTATCTGAATGTTGATATCAATGATATCTTGATTTGATTATTTTTGTCGTTGTTTGAGATTACCCAAAAGTTCTTGAACGATGTTCTATGGACGTCATTGAAGGATATTTTATGGACGTCCGTGAAGGATATCCTATGGACGTACAAGTTGGTGGCCTCAGGACATCCATTGGACGTCCATGGGATATCCATTGGACGTTATTTGGATGTCCATTGGATATCCAAAATATCCTGAATGGATATCCTATGGACATCCATCGGATGTCCATGTGTTGTATGGGATAATAGGTACTTATAGTAGTTACAGTAGCTTATCCACATATTCAGAAGACACACACCAGCTGTTGTTTCTAATGACACACATAAGTCATATTCAATTATTTTTCGAAAAATTATAATAATGAAGATTTCCCTATAAAAAAACTCGGTATGAGTTACATACGGTAATTTTCCATTTTAAATGACTCCTTCGTTGTTATCCGAATTTATAGTGTTTCGTTCTGAATTTTCACAACACTCTTCTTCAGCCTCGCACTCGCACATTTCTGTACATCGTACAGTACAGTAAAAAGTACCAGTTGTCCTGAGTTATGTCGTTGAACCAGCCGCTCGCAACCCGAAGATGCAGACGCTGCAGTTTACCCGACTCGACAAAATTCATTCGATATGCATTTCCAGGTTTCTCACATATTCATGTCATTCAACTAATTCATTCTGATTGTAAGGTTCACACGAATCGGTTGTGTTAAATAAAAAGTAAATCTTGTTTTTTAAAAACGTTTTTCGTTTTCCAAAAAACTCAAGTGGCGCAGTCGGTAGGATACTCGAAGGCATCTATCGTAGATATCCTTGGGTATCAACTCTTCATCGAGAAGAACCAGTGATCGAGAAGTACCAGAGAAGCCGTCCATCGAGGATCCAGTAACTCTTGGCAACCATCGAAGAAGAATGAAAAATTAGAACTTCATGTAAGTCACTCATTGATTCCTTATATTCATTTGCTATTTCCTTATGTCATTGATTTCCTCTGATCCTGAATCCGAATCAGAAATTACTAGTGGTATCAGTGCGGAACTAGAAGAAACTCTTAGTCAATCTTTGCAATCCTTAAACCTTAACAATCAGTCTCAATCGGAATCAATCAAAAAATCTATAGAATCAATCTCATTAAACATGCCAAACCCACCAAACGTATTCGATATGAAACTACTACAAATTGTTCCTGAATTCGATGGAAATCCCTGTAGACTCTACAGGTACCTCCAAACGGTCAGTGATTTATTGAATGAATATTACGATGTACGGCCAGGATTTGAAAATTGTTCTCAAAACAAAATTTTACTACATAGTGTACTTTCCAAACTCACCGGGCCGGCCGAAGAAGTATTCTCTCTTAGTGGCACTTATAATTGGCCAACCATTAAAGACTTGTTGATCACACATTTCGGTGATCAGAGAAACGAAAGCAGCTTAATTTCTGATTTAGGATCAGTTAGACAAAAATCCAATGAAAATTCCTTACAGTTTTATTCTCGAGTACAGACAACCCTCAATTTACTTCACAATTACATAAACTTGCACGAAAATAATGACGAGATAAAAAGAAGCAAAAAAGCTTTGTATGATTCACATGCACTGCACATTTTACTTGTCGGTCTGAGAGAACCTCAGAGCTCGATGATTCGTTCAATGAAACCAAATAATCTAGCCGAAGCACAAAAATATATTATTGAAGACAACAATATTAGATATTTACAGAAATCGCATTCTAGCTTTGCTCCGAGACCTCAAATGAATAAACCACGAGCCCAAGTACCACAAAATTATTTCCAAAATCATTCAAGATCATCTTTCCAAAATAACGCCCATAATTTCAATGCTACTAGACCGCAATTTCCAGTTCAGAATTTCAATCAATCACAATTTTCGTCTCAACAAAATTTTAATCAACCCCAATTTCCTAGGGGCCCAATCCAAATTCAACCCAGACAAAACTCACCAACACAAAAATATTTCACGAACAGCCAAGTATTTGGAAAACCTCGTAATGTTTGGAAAAATCCTCCACAAGGCAGTTCATCTAATTTCAAACCTACCCCTATGAGCGGTATAACAAAGACACACAATTTTAATAGAAACACTAACCCCCAACCCTATAATCATTTCCAACGGGACCCTAATCAAAAAATGAATTTTATTGCTGAAGAAGTTTACAATGTTGATTCCTACGAAAGTGACCAAACATACCCTTATGAACAACACTATGACGAAACAAATCCAACATATGAATTAGACGATAACTCACAGTTTGACGACGAAACTAGCCAAAATTTTCACGAAACGACACAAGAACTAGAGGAGACATAATTGAATTGAATACAATATACGACAAAAAAGAACTTCCCTTTATCAAAATCATTAACCCACCTATTAAATTACTGATAGACACCGGAGCTACAAAATCATTTTTGAATCCGGATGTTGCCGAAAAATATTACAAAGATACAATTTTCAAAGAACCATTTGTTGTCAAATCAGTTTTCCAACAATCTCGACGTGATTTATGTGCTAACATACCTCCATTTAACGAATTTAATTATCATGAACCACTTAAATTTCATCTATTCAAATTTCACCAATACTTTGATGGACTGATAGGTCTAGATATCTTGAAACAACTAGAAGCTCAAATCGATCTCTCAAATTCAATTCTCTTTACACCATCCTCTCAAAATGAAATTCAGTATTATGAATCCAAGCAAAAAGTTTTGTTCTTTGTCGAATTAGAAGCCGGCACGGGAATAAAAATCAAAATCCCTGTGAATCAATCATCCGGAGATATAATCGTACCCCCTGTAAAAATCAATAATTGCCTTATAAGAGAAACCCTAACCACCGCGAATAACGGTTAGGTACGCATGGGTAGAACTCGAAAATCCGAACGATTATAATTGTCAAATTCACTTATTTGAACCAGTGAAATCGAATCCGTTTTTCCACGAGACTTACGAACTCTATCATGCCGACCTTGACCAAGTGAACGACAATGACCTTACAGATACAGATACACCTGATATTCGTGAACTCATACGCACCGAACATATGAACGACGAAGAGAAAACACACATAGAAAAACTTTGCTTATCATACTCAGACATTTTTCATTACGACGGACAAAAATTGACATTTACAAATCAAGTGAAACATCATATAAACACAAAAGACGAAATCCCGGTATACACGACTAAGTCATATAGGTACCCATTTATACATAAAGAAGAGGTACAATCACAAATTAGCACAATGCTCGAACAAAACATAATTCGACCTAGCAACTCTCCATGGTCATCTCCGATATGGGTAGTGCCGAAGAAAGCAGACGCAAGTGGAAAGAAGAAATGGAGGATCGTAGTTGACTACCGAAAAGTCAACGAAAAAACAATAGATGACAGATATCCGATTCCCAATATCAGTGACGTACTAGATAAGCTAGGAAGGTGTCAGTATTTTTCCACATTAGATTTGGCAAGCGGGTTCCATCAGATCGAAATGGCCCCAGAGGACATTCCAAAAACTGCTTTCAACGTCGAAAATGGGCACTACGAGTACGTCAGAATGCAATTCGGACTGAAAAATGCTCCGGCTACTTTTCAGCGAGTGATGGACAACGTACTAAAGGGACTCCAGAATAAAATATGTTTGGTATATATGGATGATATCATCATATACTCCACATCATTACAAGAACATATGATAAATCTAAGGAATGTTTTTCAACGACTTCGAGAAACTAACTTGAAGATTCAGTTAGACAAATCTGAATTTCTCAAGAAAGAAGTCGCCTTCCTCGGACATATAGTAACACCAGAAGGAGTAAAGCCGAACCCCTCCAAAATTAAGGCCATCATCGAGTATCCCATCCCAAAAACTACACGTGAAATTAAAGGTTTCCTAGGACTTATATTGGCTATTACCGAAAATTCATCAAGGACTTTGCGAAAATAACAAAACCATTCACAGTATGCTTGAAAAAAGGTGCCGAAATAAAACATGACGAAAAATTCGTAAGGACATTTAACCACTGTAAAACCCTACTCACAAACGACCCAATACTACAATATCCTGACTTCAGACTGCCATTCAACTTGACAACAGACGCCAGCAATTTCGCTGTAGGAGCAATCCTATCACAAGGACCTATTGGATCAGATAAACCAATAGCGTACGCTTCTCGTACACTCAACAGCTCCGAGCAGAATTACAGCACTATTGAAAAGGAACTCCTAGCCATTGTGTGGGCCACCAAATATTTTCGGCCATACCTATTCGGCAGGAAATTCAAAGTGTTGACGGATCATAAACCTCTCGAATGGTTGATGTCTTTGAAGAAACCCAACTCAAGGCTAGTTCGCTGGAGGCTAAAGCTCGAAGAGTACGACTATGAGGTTATGTATAAAAAAGGCAAAAAGAACACCAACGCAGACGCATTGTCGAGAATTGAAATCCACGCCAATGAAGTAGAACCATCGACTTCAACGAAAGAAACACCAGAAAATCAACAAACATTATTTCAATATATGGAAGAGTTCAATGAGACTTTGAATAGACAAGTACGTCAAGATGACAATGAATCCGTAGTAAATAACATAGATGAAACGCCAAACATAGAGAGCGTAGAAGAAGATGGAGAAACCATCCATACAAACGAGGAGGATCCCATACAGGAAATTAATCCCAGCGAGTCACCAGTCAACGTATTTCAAAACCAGTTAATAATTTCGAAATCAACTCTACCCAGGAAACCAACAAAGAAACGTCTATGGGAAAATAAGAAGACCAGATGGAATATCTACTTAGTGAATGACGACCTTACACCCATAATATCATTTTTCAGAGAATTTGGGAATCCGAAAAGTACATATGCATTTTTCTTCGAAAACGATAACGCAGAAAGTCTCTATGCGGAACTAAGCAATTTAATGCGACAAACTTTTAAAAATTCGGCATTCAGACTCCTAAAATGTACCTCGAAACTTGAAGACATTACCGACAAATACAGACAGGAAGAACTTTTACAGTATCACCACGAAACTAAGACAAACCACCGCGGAATTCAAGAAACCATCCAACAAATTAAGAAACGGTACTATTGGCCTAATATTGCCAATGACGTCAGGCAATTTGTCAATATTTGTGAGATTTGTCAACTTGTCAAATACGACAGGCATCCCCCAAAAATTCACTTACAGCTTACACCCACTCCAAAAAGACCATTTGAAATAGTTCATGTAGACGTTTTTCAAGCCAACAATCAGAAGTTTCTCACTGTCTTAGATAACTTTTCGAAATATGGACAAGCTTTTCCTTTGCCTTCTGCGGACGCGATATCTATCGTACATGCACTAATTGTCTTTATGTCATTTCACGGAATGCCCCTCCAAATTGTCGCCGACAGTGGGACCGAATTCAAAAATTCGACTCTCACCGATTTTGCCAAACTTCATAAAGTTAATCTCCATCTGACAACCCCTTAAAATTCTAACAGCAACGCCCCTGTAGAACGCTTCCACTCGACTATTCTCGAACATCTCAGAGTATTGAAACTAGAAAATCCGCAAATGACTACTATCGAAATGATGCCCTACGCAATTTTCGGATATAACCATTCAATCCATTCAGTTACGAAAAAGAAACCTATTGACATTATTACAGGACACCTAGACTCAAAAGACCCATTCGACATAGATCTCCATCAAGAATTACTAAACAATTATATACAGGAACATAAGCAAAAAACTCAACTCATATACGACCACATTCATGAAATTTCTCATAGTCAAAAGGAAAAAGTAATAGACAAAGCGAACGAAAATCGCGAAGATCCGGTAACCTATAAAGAAAATGAAGATGCTTTTCGACACGATGTCAAAACTCGCGGAAAAAAGTTGAAACCTCCTTTTATAAAAGAGACAGTTGACAAAGACGAGGGAAACAAACTTAAAACGCAACGAAATACTTACCATAAAAATATATTCAAGAAACCGAGGGCCAAAATAACGAAAACCAATTTGTTACAGGATACTCCTACTAACAACGACCCACCTAGTATCAACATCGACCAAAACCATACAAATAACTGACCTGCAGAACAATCCTGGAATTTTACCTTTCGAACTCGGCATTGCACAAATCAAAGTAGGAACACATACATTTTTACATTATTTAGAATTCAAACCAATCAAAAATGAAATAACAATTCTCGAATCTCAATATGGACAAATTAAATTGTCCTTGATTAAACAAAAACTGACTTCGACCTATGACTCATCCTTACAAACTATCGAACAACACATCGACTATCAGATGAAATCGGTAAAAGAAAAATTTCAGTCTATTTATCCATTAACGGACAGAAAAAAACGCGGACTAATCAATGGACTAGGTAACATAGTCAAAGCTATTTCTGGAAACTTGGACCAAGAAGATGCGAAACGGTATGATGAGGCCATAGAAAAATTACAGAATAATGAAGGTAAAATCGTTAGTTCACTAAACCAGCAAATATCCTTAACACACCAAATTCTAGAAAATAATAATAAAACATTTTCTTTGATGATACATAACCAGAATATAATCAAAGAAAGTATAGAAGAACTGCAAAATAACAGTACTTATTATTTTTCACTACTAGACACATTCACTCAAATAAAATTCAACTTAGATACACTGCTATCGATTCTCACAAACATCGAAAACTCTATATCGTTCGCCAAACTTGGAAGGCTGCATAGTAGTATAATATCAATCGAAGATATGAAATCAATTATGAGTTCGCTTCGTAAACATCATTCAAAAAATCAGCTGGTCTACTCAGAGGTTGCCGATATACATAAACAATATGACGTAATTTCCGTAGAAGCATACTTTTCAAACGACAGATTAGTTTTTGCACTGCATATACCCCTCGTACATCCTGACATTTTCAACCACTACCACATCTATTCGATACCCACCAAAAATTTAACCACAATAATTCCTAAAAATCCCTATTTCACAATGAGTGGCGACCTGTTCCAATATGAAGCTGAACCATGCCGCTATCTCGACTCCAAGTATCTGTGTGAAAACAACTATCTAGTCAATGGACTCCAAGAACAAGATTGTCTCTTCTCCATTCTTCAAGTAAGAGACAGCCGTGCCGAATGCCAAATAGTTTCTGTAACACTCAAAAAACACCTGATCGAGGAGATTAGCGAATCATACTATATTGGTATTTTTCCTAATCGAGAAAAAGTCCAAACCAGATGCGACCAAACAGATTTCGTGATGCTCCAGGGTACCTACCTCTTGCAAGTGCCGTATCAGTGTAGTGTCCAAACATCAGGCTATGGGTATATCAACGAAAAAGGGGAATCCCACGAAAAACCACTACTCTTACCAGAAATCAAGATCCAGGAACTATTAGGGAATAACCAACTACATATGGACGACATTCAACTAGACCAACTACATGAGCTACAACTTAAGGAAAACAGCATTCAACCCCTCCGAATTGACGATCAAGGACCACCAAATCACTTCCCATGGACCATTCCACTGTACGTATTAATTACTTCAATACTGCTATACTTGGGTATACGTACAGTCCAGAGGACCAGGAGGACATCAAGGACATCTGAAAGAAGCAACCAACCCCCTCAACCGACAGAAGTTTTGTTCGTCCCATCCAAAACTCCCTCTTAAGGATGGAGGAGTTATGTCGTTGAACCAGCCGCTCGCAACCCGAAGATGCAGACGCTGCAGTTTACCCGACTCGACAAAATTCATTCGATATGCATTTCCAGGTTTCTCACATATTCATGTCATTCAACTAATTCATTCTGATTGTAAGGTTCACACGAATCGGTTGTGTTAAATAAAAAGTAAATCTTGTTTTTTAAAAACGTTTTTCGTTTTCCAAAAAACTTAAGTCCTGCTTCATAACCATAATCCGTAGGATTCGACAATTAGCTCATGGATATGTGAGATCTGTCTGCAGAGCTGGATATGAACTGCCTTTGCTAGGTGATGGTCATTGCAATATTTTGTGACAATCCACTACTCCAAGTCGCCTAAAGAGCTAATATTTGATGTTGGGGCAAGTATACTCTGCAAAAAAATTTATTCAATATGTCTAATATCATAGTCAATTAGTGTGTCTATCCCTAAGAGAAATCAGTGCCTTCAGACTTGCGTCATCAGCTTGCTCAAATTATTTCCAAAATAATATTCACCTGCAAAATTCTCTAATCAAATTTATGAACTAATCAATGAGATATTTTGCTCATCTTTTTTCAAAAACTCGCTAGTATACTATCACAACCTGAAATTGCATGTAATGCCGAAAGAGATTCTCTTCAGAAATATTCTCAGATATATTATAAACATAAAAACAAAAAAATCAAACATATAAAAAGAAATACATTGAGAATTCGCATTTCATATCTGATAAAAAATATGAATACGAAACGTCGAGGAGAGAAATCAATATCACCACGTTAAATTGCATAAGAAGGTGCTATGGAAAAGTATTTTCAGATTTTCGGTAGGAATTTCTAATAGAAATATAAAATAATTTCAAATTTGAAAATTTTCGAAGGCCTTGGTATGACCCTCTGAATGCGCAACCAAATTTCTCCTCCCGTTTCCGAGATTCCCATGCTGTGCAACCTTATTATCTTGGTCACGCTGTATTCAACAGAAAACACCTCAAGGGGTTCAAACCTGAACGATGAAAATTAGCTTTTTCAGACCTCTAATCACTGATTCGTGATCGGGTTTTCTCAATCCAGAATTTTCCACACCCTGATATATGTCATGATGCAGAATTATTACTCAATTCAAGCGTTATAATTGTAGAGTTAATCTGCTTCATATGAATGAAATCAGGAACAATTCTTGATTTCATACATTGCATCACCATAATGATGTTCTGTAGGATTCTTCAGATATTGTATTATGACAAATAACGCACAAAGGAAAGCACCATGAGTCGTATATATGTAACATTGATAACGGCATATATGTAGGATCATGTATGTAAGATACAATGGACCACTAAGCCAAGTGTCGTGATTTTTCCCAACATGCAATAGTATATTATTTAACGAGCGGTAATGTAGGTCATAACTCACGCAGATGAAGTTTGCACAGTGTAATTCATCAAGTGAGTTATGACCATTACCGCAAGTTGAATACTATACTTTATCTACGACTATTACAATAAATACTAAGTTACAAGTACAGAGAAAGAACTTTATTGACAAATCTTAATATACTTAATACACATTTTAATTCTAATCATTTTGTTTATTGATAAAATTGACTGTGAAGTTTGAACAACCAGTAAACTGAATATGTGGAACTGAATTATGGAAGTTTATTGTTTCTTTTTGTGTTTGTTGCATATATGTTGTTGATGTACTAATTGGTTGATCTGTTATAGAACTGTATATTTTATTTGCAGTATCTGTCTTATTCTTTTCGGAATCATCAACGTACCCCTCAGCCACAGTAGTTGATCGCCAACCGCCATGGCGTTTCAGTGCCGTTATATCCCCTCCAGCATCTACTAATAAAGTTGCCGACGAGCGGCGAAAACAATTATATAATATAAATTAGTCTGGTAATTTCAGAAATGTGGCAATGTCTTTCCCCATTGCTCCAAATTTATTAATGCCAATTCTTTGTGAGTGATATTTTCCATTTTGAAATTTAAAGAATAATATCGTTTGCGATATATCGGTAGGACGAAGATTTAAATATTTCTTAACTATGGTATAAAAAGTTCCCGTAACAGTGAATTTCCTGGCAATTTTTGTTTTTGTATTCGGAACACTGACCATAAAAATAGATCCATGATCTTCTAAATCTGTGATTTGCATAGAGTGCAATTCTGCTGCACGACAAGCACCCATAACGCCCATTATTAAAGCAACCTAAAATAAATTATGATTATGTACATAATTGACTAGATGATAGAAACGAATGAATTATTGTGAGATCTTCTACCTTTGCCGCCAGATATTTCTCATCAGGAGCTTCATTTATGAAATTATTAAGTTGTTCTGACGTAAAAGTTTTCGCCTTTTTAGCTACATGTTTCTCTGATTGACGTTTGAGAAACGACCGTAATTTTGAATAATTCTCTATATTGATTCCATTATTCAGGTTCAGTGTGCTTCTTAGCATGGAGTAGAATGTCCATAGAGACGATGCCTTATATTTAGTGCTAAGTTCACTAAAATATGCCAAAAGAACATTCTCTGTGAACGATGACTTAATGTTCTTACTGCTACACCAATCTTGGAAATTTTTGTATACACCTTTATATTTGTTTTGGGATTTTTCTGGCAATAGATTCTGTATAGTAACATTAGCTAATTGTCTTATTTCTGGAGGTGTACATGATAATCCATCTTCACTATCTGAATTCATCTTTTTCAGCAAAACAATCACAATAATTGTATCAACTTAATTTGAAAACGTCAAAATTATTCAATTGACATCACTCCCCTCAATAACAATAATGGACTGTTCCCTTTCGGCCAACTGGCTTGCTTGTACAGAAGTACTGAGCCATCTTGATTTTCGGTTCGTAAATAATTCTAAGAGCCTTCCCGATGTAAGTATTTTATAGTGAGTTATTACAGCGAGAGTTATTATAACTCACGCTGTTTGTTTATAGATACTATTAATTGTTCAAAAGCAGTTGAATCATTGATATATAATTCAATAGGAGTAGATAAATTATTTTATTTTTAGTGTTATCGTCGAATGTAAACTCCCCCGTTTTTTTATTGACTTAAATTCCGTAATGCGCATGCGGTGTCCTTTGCAACTCTGGCGACCCTGCTTTTGAGTAGGGTCACGAAAAATCAACCCGAGTCAGTGATCGAGTTAGCATCATTCAAGTTTCCGAACAGAGGTAGGTAACGACTCGGTTTGGGTAACCGAACGTTCAGGTAAGGGATCCGAACAACCCGAGTAAGTTTCCGAAAACGCCTTTAGTCAGGTTAGGTTAGGACTTCCACACTATCAAATGAGGGATAAGACCCAAATGATCTCCATAAAGGACAAAAACGAATTCATTTTATTTGATATATTATTGTTTACACAAATTTTATTCAAAAAACTTCTGAAGGATTTAATAAGTTGTATACACACAACTTTACATCTCAACAGTGATTTGTTGACTCATATTATTAGTTATAAGATGCCTCTATGCAATGTATGACGACGCCGGCAGAGTGGCAGACTGAAAATTGCTGTTCGATAAACAAGTCAAAACGTGCCCGCGAAAACATGCGTTCTTCCGATATCATCGCGTTTAATACGAGTTTGGACAATCGGAGTTATAATGATGCTGGTACCAAAATATGATGCTAAAAGTAAGTGAGTATAAGCAAGAATTTTCAATCGGGACATTTTTTCAAAAAACTATTTGTTTTGAAGTTATTCAATAAGAATCTAAAGCGATGATATAGAAATATCACTTTTTTCTGAATATATCAACAGGTGTTGGAAAAACAGTAAATGGCGTCCTATAAACTTTTATTCACAATCAAAAAAATTTGGGCGTCAAAACGAACTCGCTACCTCAAATAGTTATCGAAATACGGTTTTTGAAAATATCACCCTTTGAAGGGTTACAGGGGGTGAACGCGTATCTGGGGTGGCCAAGAAGAGGTGTGATGTTCCATATAATGAGTACTAACAGTTAGAATGGGTCGTTTGCTCTAATCATTCCATCGAGCCCACGAAAGCACATAGTAGCTTTTTTGTATTAACCATGTTAAACAATATAAATTTTATATTCAAACCCCTTTATTTCCATTGGCGTAGAAGTTTTAGATGTTAATTTACTGACAAAACAAGTTCTACGCCCATGGGATGATATTCATCATAATCATGATATGGCGCGGGTTTCATCGCCCAATGAAGTTATGCCGATGTGCCAAATTTTAGTTAAATTCCATGAGCCGTTTCAAAGTTATGAAGCAGAACCGATTTGAAAAGTGTCCCTTCAGAGCCGTCTAGCGGCAATACCTATCATTGAATTTTGCGATGTTGCCGGACGTTCAATAATAGTTCAAAAATGTAGTATTCTGAGACCGTATATTTCAAAACAATTTCTTGCTATTTTTTTGTCATTATGTCCATACAACACCTCTTCATATTTATCGCTGCTATTTCGGCAACATCCAGTACAATAGGATTATTTCTATATCACCTTATTCATACGTATTGAATTATTTCATTGGAATGTAATATGAAAATGATGGAGACGTTTGATGCTGAGTGGAAAACAAATGTGAACTTTACCTATTTTAGAAATAAAAGCGTGAAATGAGAAATCATTCTACCTTAGTTATAGTCCGTTTTTCATTTTGGCAGTTTATATCAACAAAATTCACCTAACTATCTGTACAGGCTGTCCCATTTTCGATGTCCTTACGGGATATCTCGCTTAATTTTGAAGATAGAAAGTTGCGGTTTTCGCGAACGTTGGCTACTTTTTTGTAAAACTCACGAAACCGTGAACAAAATTTCCATAGCCCGCTTCGTTCCTGAGATACAGGGCGAAATTGAAAATATTGCATTTTGAGACCCCCCTTGTATCTCAGCTATCTTTCAACTTAGAGGGAAAGAAAGAACTGTTTTTTTCACAATTTTTCACGTAGAATCCAGTGGCGTAGTCAGATTTTTTAAATGAGCTGTCGTTATTTAGATATAACCCAAAGTTATGTTTTTTTAAATAGAACACCCTGTATGTTTTTCAATATTTGAAACAAGAAAGCTTTGCGCTTTTCAAAAATATATAACACTTATATGATATTTCGAGTATAAGTCCTGTATTTGGGTAATTTTCAGTTTTTTATGTAGGTTTCTTATCAATAGGCCTTGTAAAAATGTGGCAACATTATCCACTTCACAAATTTTCATATTTCCCTTATTGCTGACACAGTGTTTCGTCACACACTCACCACATTTACCAATATTCAGTACTAATAATTGCCTATGAAAGCTGTGGACCTAATTAGTAGGTAGCTATGAAAAAAATAACACAAATGCAGATTGTTTACAATTCTTGTCACCTACCTGTCAAAGTTTACAAATTTTTCATACAATGGCGAATAATAATCCAGGATATCAAAACTACGAGAAATTAGACATGGTTGGAATATATTACCAAGTTGGCTTCAATGCAAATCAAGCGAAGGACCTATATTTTGAAAGGTATTTACTATCTCCCAATTGCTGGGTATCAGTTAGTTACAATATGATAAAAAATTTAGGTATCCCGAGAGGAGACAACCAAGTAGGAAAATATTTGGCAGACTGAAAGAAAATTTGGAAAATTTTGGATCTTTTGAGAAGCCTAGACCAAAAAGTTATAGGAAAGAAAATGCCGAAAACGATGAAATAAGTGTCCTTGCAAAGGTAGAAGAAAGCAATAATTATACTTCTTGCAGAGAAATTGAAGAATCATTTGGTATTCCAAAGACAAGGGTGTCCAAGATATTGAAAAAGAACAAATATACCCCCTACATACCACAAACTATTCATTATTTGTACCCGGGTGATGCTGTGAAACGCATTGAGTTTTGTAGATGGTATATCCAGAAGACGGAAGAAAATATAAATTTTGGGCGTTCAGTAGTATGGTCCGATGAAAGCCATATAAGTAGCGCTGGAATATTTAATCGAAATAATCATCGTTATTGGTCAAATGAAAATCATCACGTTACGGTGGTTCGCCAACAGCAAGGCAGATTCGGCTTTAATGTATCTTGTTTCGTTTATGGAGGAAGACTTGCCTATCGAATTTTTGACGGTAACTTGAATCACCAAAGATATTTGGAAATTTTAGATGATTGTCTTTCTGAACTACTTGACGAAATTCCGTTGGCTCAATTTAGACACAGTTTCTTCCAACAAGATGGCGCACCTTATCATAACACAGGTGCCATCAGGGTTTATCTTGATGAAAGATTTCAAAATCAGTGGATTGGTAATAATGGTCCCATTCACTGGCCGCCAAGGTCCCCCGACTTATCGATATTAGATTTCTTCTTATGGGGCTATATAAAAAATAAAATATATCACACGCGGCATGAAGATCGAGATTCACTGATGAATGCTACGAGAGAAGCTTTCGAATATTTACGTATGAGACCTATATTTTTACTCCGGTCGATTGACGCTATCCTCAGAAGATGTCGGCTGTGTCTTCAACAGAATGGGCAGCAATTTGAACAATATTCATAAGACATTTTCAACAGGAGAAAAATTAATAGAATTGTTTTGTAGCAGTGTTTGAATTTATTGTTTTATCAAATTGTTTTATGTTTTATCAAATTGTTTTTATCAATTTGTTAATTGAATAATCATTTTAAATGAATACTTCTCATTCTACCCTATATAAATGAGTGGTATTTAATTATTGCGCCAGAATATCTATTCTAAAAGTAGAAGTTATTTGTCTTGACATGCCATAAAAAACTGAAAATTACCCAGATACAGGACTAATATTCAAAATATCATATAAGTGTTATATATTTTTGAAAAGCGCAAAGCTTTTTTGTTTCGAATATTGAAAAATATACAGGGTGTTCTATTTAAAAAAACATAACTTTGGGTTATATCTAAATAACGACAGCTTATTTCGAAAATCTGACTACGCCACTGGATTCCACGTAAAAAACTGTATGAGTGGCAGTTTTTACTTTTCCGATAAGTTGAAAGATAGCTGAGATACAGGGGGAGTCCCAAAATGAAATATTTTCAATTTCGCCCTGTATCTCAGGAACGAAGCGGGCTATGGAAATTTTGTTCGCGGTTTCGTGAGTTTCACAAAAAAGTAGCCAACGTTCGCGAAAACCGCAAATCTCTATCTTCAAAATTAAGCGAGATATCCCGTAAGGACATCGAAAATGGGACAGCCTGTACATTATATTAATATTATTAAATTGATATATCTGCTATTGTGAAAAATTTCGCCCACTAGGCGATTGTAAGTGAACAACTCTATTCAACAATACTTATTGTGTTTTCAAAACCCCGTGTATGTAGTTTTCGGAGTTGATGAGTAACTTTTAATGCTTTTAGATTGTTTTTATTGCAATGAAAATGTTCAAATTGTTGTACCTTTATTGTTAGATTTTTCACATTCCTTCTTGAATCCAAGTAGTATCCTACATAATTATTAGTCTGTGTAATGAGTAAATCAACTTCTGCCTCTCACGTCATATAGTAAAATGTTCATTTCTCGCGTTGCATGCACCAACGGTAGGTAGGTAGGTATTTTTTATCATTTTTCACACATTATTCTACCAAACGCGCATGTGTTCGTACGACACTGGATGCCTTCTCTATATAGATATCTCCAACTTTATATATATCGTACGATAGAAAAAACGGCAAGCTCATTTTTTTCTCTCATCAAATTTTTCGATTCTTTGAACCGTTTAATAGTTATGAGGAAAACATGACAGCCTAGAACTCCCTCCTCTCATATATTTTTCATTGGGAGCTGACATTGAGATTTTTGATCAATCAAAAAATATCTATCAGAAATATAATTCAATTTTCTTTCGAATGGCGTAAATCGCAAATCTCTATCTCTCACCGTTTTTGAGAAAATAATATTTATATGCAACTGTGCGCACCACCCCTTCGAGAAGGGAGTGGGGGTGTCTCCGCGGGTATCAGGGGTGGGTCTGCCCCTGAATCTCTTTTTTCTACATACTCTATGCCTGTTCAAAAGCTTGCTTTTACTCAGAAGGGGAAGTATCGACCATCGTAGGACCTTATAGCTAGTGAGCTAAAATCTAATATTTCTCCCGTGTATAATACACTATTTTTTCGTGTGACAGGAAAGAGGCCGAATCAATATTGAGAAGATATCACATATTAAAATCAAAAAATTATCTGCATGAAATTTGAAGTTTTCAACAGGAATGACACCTACGTTGGATCTATTTGCAGGCATCTTTATCATCCTTTTGGAGTAAACGAATATCTGTCAGTATAATTCTTTGATTCGATTTTAATAAATTGCAAATTAAGTAGTTGTTTAGTAATTGACGTAACCGCGAAGTCGATTGGAAGATAAAAGAACTTGCATTCTTCCTCGGAGACGGTGTTATTGGCTCATTTTTCGGAATTATAGCACAATAGAATCCATCAACAGTGAATATATATGTGATATATATCCGGGAAAAAAGTACCTACTCAGTTTCTTCCAGTGGAAAAAATATGTGTTGAAATATAATATGTACTTATGCCTGCTTGCGTTATTATTAGTCATTGTGGTGCTTTTCGCGTTTATCGTATGTTGAAATGGATGAAAATAGTCTATTCGGTCTTCAGATTTAGCTGAAAAAATTAAAATAGTCATCGTGAGCGTAAGAGAGGTAGTATAATCTGGTAAGCCAATAACTATTTTATTGAAAAAAAAAAGTTTACGAACTAGAACAACATCTACACTGGCCGACTCAGGTTCTGAGGGCACGAGCCGTCACTGTCTGAATTATATTGAGTAATATGGAGGTACGTTAACAATATGAGCGGGAAAATTGCACTTGACGCCTTCGAATATCGAGAAAATGATCAATTAAAAACTACCGATTTATAATTATAACTTTACCTTCCTGTATCTTGATTCTGCAGGTTCAATCAGTTCATCGAATTCTACCAGTGACGGCTCGTCAGGGACGGCAGGGTCGGCCGGGCCGTACCAAATAATTTGGGGAAAATTACTGAACTATTTGATGAATATAATTATTTCCCGAAACTGTTTTCATAATTCATCGTTCATTATCCTACTGTTATGCCACTACCTATTTCAATTTCATTCACTGGAACCTTTGAGTATGCCATCCGCATATATACTCCGAAAATCACGAACTAATTCAGGACCTACGACATCTGGTAATCCCATCGTCAAAACGCCGCTTTAAGTTGAAACGCTCGCGTAGCTCATTAAGGCGCGTATTCACCTGAGCACGAACGGGAACGAGGCAAAGTGAGGCCGAACGAGCGTGCGTAGTGTGTACGTCACAACGAGGCGCGGAAAACGGTGCGGTGCGCGGTCCGAAGCAGTTCGAATGCCATCCGATCGGTGTCGGTACTTCAAAGAAAAATTTGAATATATGTGGACGGCATTGGTGCCGCCGCACGGGGTGGATCGCTGCCTCGTTCGTTGCCTCGGATGCTTCGTTTCGCCATCATACAAAAATACGAACGAGGCATTCGTTCGGCCTCACTTTGCCTCGTTCCCGTTCGTGCTCAGGTGAATACGCGCCTTTACACTGATGCAGACGGCCGGCCGATCGGTGGTTTCTTGTCTCGACGCATCGCCTACCGATTCCCCGCTTCAAGTTTGAATTCTCGCGTATACGCGAACGATACGCGTCATACCTTGGGTGCGGCCAAGCTCTGCTGGCCGTCCGTACGTACGTAATCAGTAGTTTGCAGTGCGCTCGCTGTGCACCGTATCCGACCATTTCGACCTAATTTTTAATATACGGATTGGCATGATTGACATTCTATTTTCATTTTACATTGTAGGTATTTATAATTTTTATTCCTATACTTATTTGTAAGTTGATGTTGAAATTTGAAATGTACAAACTAAAAAAAAAATAAAAAAGTCGATGTTTTTGTTCACGCTTGCAGTAGTTGCAGTAAAAATGACTGGTGATTTTTGAATTTGCAATTTTTCAATGATTCATAATTCAACATATCCATCTAATATTGGTATCAGAATTTTCCTTCAGTGCCTCTGAGCGTCAATAAGTTATAATTCAATTTGAATATTGTAATGTAACCTACTGTGCCTCTGCCTATGTAGGTAATATGGCAAGAAAAATGTCAGCAGTCCAAGAGCTGAGTAGGTATTGAAACATCGTAAAAAAGCTCGTAAATGCACCCATCGCGGGACTGTGGAAATATACCAGAGATTATACACTCCTGATTATACCTACACGGCGGGCTCGGGGCTCGGCCAGCCGACTACGAAGGAGTGGGGGTGGTTACAGGAACGGCGAACGGCGTAGACCGATTTAATTTAAATTTTTAGTCATTGTTGTGCTTCTCGCGTTAGGTGGGTAGTTGTCGGTTATGTTGATTTTTTTGAGTTTACGTCACGTTTTCAACAGAATAGAAATATATTTTGTTCACGAGTTATTTTATTTTTATTTTCTTTCATTTTATTTTTTCGACTTTCTTGTTATTATTTTTTCATACCAACTAACCCTTATCCACCTCCTTTTCCTTTACCCATTTCCCCTGGCGAGAATGCTCTAACCTCGTGGTTCTTGCTGGACAATTTAATTTTTTGGTTATGTGTACAGGGTGATTCGCCATAAATGTTCCCCCCTCTAGCTCAGTTATTTTTAAACCGATTTCAAAATTTGAAATATCATCTTGAATGATTTTTGATTGAGTTTTTTTCCGCTACATCAGAAAATACAGGGTGCTCAGAACAAACGATCTACAGGGTACCATTTGATTTTTTTATATGGAACACCCTATTTTTCATTGTATTTTTAGATTCTCCCTGAAAAGCTGATTTGCTCAATGCATCACACTTGGGGTCTATCGGGAATGATTACAGAGATATAGGGTGTTCGAAATCGAGATTTTTCAACTTTGGGATTTTTTTGAGACGAAACTATTCATCATCGGTCAAAACGGCTTTCATGTCCATATCTCAACTTTTGATTTACTATCTACTGACATTTAATAATTGTAACAGATACAGGGTGATCAGAATTCTGAATCTTGAACCACCCTGTAAATGTTCCAATCAAATCTCGATAGACAGTTAATCAAAAATTAAGATGGAAACATAGGAGCCGTTTCGACCAATAATGAATAATTTCGAGACAAAAAAATCCTAAACTTGAAAAATCTCGATTTTGAACACCCTATATCTCTGTTATCATTCCCGCTAGACCCCAAGTGTGATGCATTGATGAAATCAGCTCTTCAGGAAGAATCTAAAAATACAATGAAATACAGTGTGTTCCATTTGGAAAAATCGAGTAGTACTCTGTAGATCATTTGTTCCGAGCACCCTAGGGGGGGACAATTATGGTGAATCACCCTGTACATGCTTATTTGCTATCGAACTCCACTCAAGCCGCTGACCCAACGTGTTACGTTCGCATTTTAGAGCAATATCTATACCCTGGCCGACCCAGGTTCTGAGGGCACGAGCCGTCACTGAATTCTACAACCGAAAATTCTGAAAATTTCACCGAGAACCATTTTACGTACTAAAAGTGTGAGGTCCTTCATACAGAGGTGACATCAGAATTGCTAGAGTATAGAACTTTGGGTGGAAATGTGGGTTTCAACCCACTTTTTTTTATCCCTATATTTTTCAATTGGTGCCATTTAATAGTAAGTATACGTCGAACTTCCTTAGGGTTTTAGATATCTGTATTTATTTCAATGTCACCCAGTATAATAAGCATAGCAGCAAGTTATATCACCAGCATTTGATATTACTCTTTGGTAGAAATCCCTATTGCTCAAAGTGGAGTGAAATTGTTCAAAGGAAGGAAGGAATGCTCGAAGTCATCTCCATCTGACTTCGAGCATTCCTTCCTTCCTTTGAATTAATATTACTATCCTTACACACTACCATACCTAAATCTACCTAGTAACTCTGGGCATCTACCTAGCTCCTCAGGTAAGGCACTAGCCGTTCGATATCTGAAGTTAAGCAGTGTCGAGCGCGGTTATAGTACTTGGAGATGGGTGATCATTCGAGGAAACGCCGCGTAAGCCCGTACATCTGTAGCGGAATATTATGCAGTACTTCGGAGGGAACGTTAAGCCATGGATGTTGGACTCGTTAAAGATCCTTACCTCTGGTTGGAATACCAGATGATTCGGCAAAATTTCCGGTTGGGGGTGATGTGCTCACCGGCGTCGATGATTAGCCTCAGTAGGAGAAAAAGCCGACGTTAAATAAATAACGAAGAACTAGTAACTCACACAAGCAGCGGCGGCTCGTCAGAGGAGGCAACGGAAGCTGAGCCTCCTCAAGAATTTCCATACATTGAGCAGTTCTCGACATACTTCCATAAAATATACACAGAAAATTCGTTTGTTCTATAGATGTTATTTCCTGATATCAAGTAGATGGAAAGGAATACAGCCTCTGACCAATGAAATTCGGGAAACCTCGAATATACGAATTTACATAAAGTAGTTTCACCTATCAGACATTTTGAATTATTACCATTTCCATATCATATTGTTACGTCCAAACTATTGTCTGCTGAATATGGAGAAAAAATCTAGTGAGCTAGATTATCAGCTCACTAGATTTTTTCTCCATATTTAGCAGACAATGATACAAACAAGCCCGTCGTCAAATTTTGACGTTTGTTCAGAACTACTAAAAAAATAATCGCATGGAATGCAATTCGAACGTCGAGATCTCCAAGATTATACATCTCAAACTTCCTGCACAATTACAAAGTGTTCCGATATACAGTATGATGCAAATGTATGGAATAAATTCATTTCAAAACAAGACGACTTCCGAAAAATATCCAAAAAGTAGAGTTCAGAACTTTTTTATCGATGTATTTTTTCAACTAGACGACCCTTCGATGTTCAATTCTCAGTAGAAGATCTCTGCAAGATTCAGTTAACCAAATGATAATCCATTTTAATTTCAATCTTCTTTTGCAAAATTTTGACTATTGGATAGACGATCAGTAGACCTTTCAAACGAGGTGTCACATGACCCCTGTTTGTATTTAAAAAAACCGTCCATTACGTCATTACTCCAACACCGGTGACGTAACATCTCTCATATGAATGTCATGAGATGAGGTTTCAAAAATTAAAACTCACGTGTTTTTGTAATTTCTTCAAATGTCGCCCATTTCTGAAATAATGAATTTATTCCATACATTTGCATCATACTGTATAACCCGAACATTTTGATGTTCTACTATTACTATATAAACCCTCTCAATGGGCTATCTTAAAACGGTAAATGTATAGTAAAAAACAAACGTGCATCACCAGAAATTAAATAAGTAACTATCACAAGTAACAAACAATGTCGTTCATTCATACTGGCCGGCATCATTTTGTTGATACTGTATATTTTTTCATCTAACAAATCAGCATGCTGGGGGCGATCGTAGTATAATGATCGAAGATTCGAAATCTTAGTTCGAATTAACAGGTAGGCAAAATATTTTCAATGTTATTATCGGCACTGCTCACATCCGTGGAATTGAAAGATATAATGATAAACTATTTTGTCGAATGCTTTTTAGATCGTTTAAATAAAACAAACATCGAAAAATGAAAATTGACCATCAAACGAAATCTAGAACATTTTTTTCTAGTTGTTGGCTTTGATGAGTCAAGGAATTAATGGCCACTGTTTTAGAGATATTGGATGTGCCTCCTTGCCAAATAACAAAACTGAAATCTTGCGACTATGATAAATTGCCAAGAGAAAAGCAAGATTCTACTAAAATGACTAAAACAAAATACAGTAAAATCTCATTTAGCTGACGCATCGGAAAATAGGCGAAAAATGCAAATGAAATATGCAGTACAATTGTTTGATTGTATTTTATTTGATTTCATGTTTTTACAACATGCATTCAACAAATTGTTATCACTCACAAACGGTCACAATAGTGAGTTTCTACTGTAATTCAACCAATATGAGTCAAAATGTCTTAAAATTGTACAGTATATTCAAATTCAGGTATATCTAAAACACTCAACATAATATATTAATACTGCATGTACAAGGCTCTATTGAAGATAAAGAAGAAAAATGATAAAAAGTAGAATTCAAATGTAGTAAACATAAAAATTTTCTGTACCAAAATATTTTTGAGCAAACAGTTTGCCCAGTTCGGTGGGTGGACTGAGAGCAATTTCTGAATTCCTGAGAGCATACCCGAAAATGAAGTTTGTTTTGACGGAGTTCATGAGGGCAGTGGCTATTCCTCGTCTTCTGTGATTGTGCGCTACCCATACTCTTGGTATTCCGCACCTGATAGGGTATTTTCGCTCTGAACAAAGGTCCGCTTCATTATCATCAGTAGACAGCATTTGATGGCCTTCCGATTTTGCTATAGCTACCGTACATCCAATTATCATTTTGTTTTTTATATACAGGAACGTCTGAAACAATATTCTTTTGAAATGATGCGGTACAAATAATGCAATTGAAATGGGGCATATGAAAATTTCAAATTTCACATCAACTTCTCAGGAAGGTGAAACCAAATTGGACTATTAATATTATAATGCTGAAGGAAAATGTCCAGAAACAGAAGACTTATCGTTTTTTTTTTGTTTCTGATTTTGACATGTAATTTGACACTTTTCAAAACTGACGGAAGTTGTGAACCGTTTTACTTTACGTAACCAGTTGCGTGAAGTAAAATATCACATCACTGATGATGAAATGTTCATTCCAACACCAGTTTCGGGTCTTGATGGATGCTACTCAACACTTTCATGAAACGAAATATATTCTCGTTGTTTCGTACTAAATTGGATGCTATTATTTTTTTTATCTGAGAGCAACCATGTGCCATTTAGCAGTGTTCCTCATACAGGTTGAATAATGTTTTTCATTTCAAAAAAACTAAGTGTCTATGCCTCCTAAATAGGATTCGTTGAGAAGCGATGTTGTTTCTTCACATGCTAAGTACTACCATGTACTACGAAACAGAGCCAATGAAGGGCCTGCTTGAATAGGGGGGGGGCTTTTTTCTTCATACAGACTGACAAAAAAAACGCTCCATGCAATAGCAATCTTGTCCACTTTTGATGAATAAAAAAGCAATCGAAATGACAACTCAAATACAATTAGAAGTCACTTTTCTATTTAGTTTTATTATTCATATATTTTTTTACAGTTTCAACACTTACGTCAGGGACTATCAATTTTGTAAAAATGGTGTAATATGTTTTTTATATTGTTTCTGTTAGATATTTTTCTGAATTCAGAGATGCATAAAAAGTTGATTTTCGTGCATAATCAATCTGGAAAAACTAAAAGAAACATTTTGTAATTATTATATTATTTTAAATGTCTCCGAATCGACTACTTCATAAGTTGTGTTCAAGATAAAATTAGGAGGTATTCCATGACAAGCATCGATAATTCTGTGCTGAAATTATTTCATTCACAATTTTTGAATGTCAGATGAAGTCAATCTTCAAGATAACCCAGCAACCAAAATCGAGTAGTGTGAGATCGGATGAAAACGGAGGCCATCGGCCTGGTTCATTAGTTCCTATCCACCTCCAATCAAATGTAGTGTACGACCAATTGACATTTATGCGGGTGATATCTCCTTTGATTTAGGGTGCCATCTATGGAAAATAAACCAATAAGTCGATCACACCAAATACCGCACTACACATTCACACTGAATCTGTTTTGGAAATAGGTTTCAACGACAAGTCTTGGATTTTCTGACCTCCAATATCGTTGGTTGTTTCTGTTGTAAATGCAAATATAAGTGGATCTCGTCGGTCTAAACAACTTTTCGATAATGAGTTCGATCTTATTGAATCACATTGAAAAGTATCTGCAAAATTGCTCTTTTTGACCTTATCATTTTCTACTAGTGTTTGTACTTGAGATATGGAATTAGTAAATTTTGGGCATTTTTTCAGTAGTGCCTGCACAAATTCTTGCGACAAGCCGACGTTATCCAGAATGGGTCTGTTTGAGTGAAAAATGTTATTTCTTCATTTTGAAATAGTAACCCAAACTAGTTCACTGTTACAAACCGTTTTCTTCTCAGAGCTCTTTATATTTTCTAAACAATGAGGGCTAACTGTCCAGCAATTCGCATCACTGAAACGTGAAGGAGTTGGTAGAACTGATGAATATACTTCTTCTTTTCATGTCATCTGGCCTCTTCCTACGATATATTCTTCTCCGTCAATGTAAGAGTTGGTCGTAAAGTTCCACATTGAGAGTAAAAAAAATTTGATCTGCTCAAGTTTTCCATAACTTGAGGTTTTCAATTCGGTCAAATATTCCACATCATTTTCTCGAAATTAATGATTATTGATAAATAGTTAATTCTATCATAAAAATATAACCAAATTAAAACTCATGTCAAGACCAAGTTTAACACTAAATGAAAATCTTCAATGATAGTTATAAGTAATGAGTTATTTTCTTCCAATATGAACATGAAACTAAATAAAAATGAGATCAGTGATTTTGAGGTTTTTCAAAATATTTCATTTGCTGTTGACATTTTACCAAATTCCAAAACGCCGTATTGAAGAGGTCCAAATTACGCAACGTTTGTTCAATTTAATCAACTGTATATCTCTCACAGTTTAGGAAATGGCAATAATGTCCCTAATTAAATCGTTTGGACCCTGTATACGATACGACTTAATTATGTATTGTGCGTATCACAGTACACTACTATTGTGGAAGTGAATTTTTATTTCTATGTGGAATGTGGATATATTTTCATTGGTTGTTGAGAAATATGACACTATTCGTTCCAATCGGTATATATCACGTCATCGACATCTAGTGAGAGATGATTATTTTCATAACTGAAAAAATATATTTGTGATGATTTTGAATAATGAATGACTGTATCAAATATTATTGAAAGGTACATGGAATGATCAAAATAAAATGTCTCAAATTCAACTAGTGTGTACAACACCATATCTAAAGTAGATGTTTTTCCATTTTGTTGTACCTATTCTAAAAATAGCTTCAAACTGAACTTCTTTCTCAAACTGCCATTCATTCCTTGAATTGCTTGAATATTTTGTATTTCATCGAAAATATTAACGAATCTTGCAAATGGGGTTGTACACTCTAATCGAATTCACGCCACTTACCTATTTTATATTGATCAGTCCATGTGTAAATAGTAGTTGATGCTATCAGTCCTTATTTAAAATCATCTAAAATACGTTTTTTCATTAATTGAAAATCAGAACCTTCGAAAAACGCCAGGTTTCGTGACGTCATCAACCTGCTGGCACGGAGAATAGCCATCGTTGCCAAATTTATAGCCAGTAATTACCTTATGAGATTCAATATCACCAATGACAGAGTATTTACGTTCGCAAAAGACAATGTGGCCACCTGGTTCCTGATAATCACTTAATGAATACTTATATACCTTGCAAGATGATGATTCAGTGTCAGTAATAACATCCTAATATTCGTTATAATGATCTTAATTTTATTCAAACCCAAACTTTTTTGTGAGCCTGGCAACAGCGCAATCGTCGAAATATCAATAGAGAAGAAGAATTATTCTAACCTAACCTTCGTAGGCCGTCTGGTTGGTAAACAAAAACAAATCAAAGACACGTTTGTTTACTTGAGAACTTTGTGGGTTTTGGAAGCCTTTTAGAGTATTATTTTATTGAGTCAGATTAAGTTTTCATTATTCCAAATTTTTTGGGATTTTCTCTCCTCGTTTCTATAAAATAAAAATATGAATATTATTTCAATATACGTGTAGTAAGGACAAATCAGATGATTTGCCCCAAAATGTCACTGCGTTTAAAGAATTTTCCTATCATATTTTTATTTTATAGAAACGAGGAGAGAAAATCCCAAAAAATTTGGAATAATGAATATACCACCTCCTCGATTAACCTACAGACAGTATTTAGATTAAGTTTTGTTTAGATTAATTATGAATAATGAAAACTCAGTATGATTTTGGAGAGAAAATGCCAGTAACATGTATTGTGGTGGGACCATTTGATGTTTATTCCCTTTCCTACTGTGATACTGTGAAAAACTCTGTGCATTACCCACAGATGAAGGATCTATCAAGAAAAATAAGGGAAATGTGGATAGCAGCCATCAAGAGAAAGAATCAACAACAGAAACATTCATAATAAACCAGTGGATATGTAGCAGACACTATTTTCATTACAGGTAGTTGAGAAAAAGGATTTTAATATTATTCATATGTACCTATACCTACTCTAGAACTGATGAATTTATTATTTCATGCTATTGAAAACATATATCATTTTTCATTTTGATGAAAGAAGCCAATACTCATTACCTTTGATAGCCCTACATGGTTTGGAAACATCATGTTTTCACTCCTGTTTTCAATACACACATAATGTATTTACCTTGTAGGAGAACCTAGTGCCTGAAAGATGAAAATCATCCAGCTTGGGCAGTATAATATGGATCATCAATCTCTAGCCCATTCAAAACACAAGACTGATGTGGATCAAAAACTGAGAGCAGAGAAAAGGTTTAAATCAGAAATCCAGTAATGAAGCATCAAAGCCAAGAGACCTGGTATGTTCCCAAGAAAACATCTAATTACCTACTTCATGAAGCCTTGCTTTATTAGTAAACTAGGTATATTAATATGTTTTTATATTCATTTTAGTGTAATGAAGAAAGTGTCTGGGAGATGAAGACATAGTAGAGATTATTGGTGAAAATGAGGTGAAAAGCTACAATAGATTCCATATTATACTTTTACAAATTATAGTTTGTTGTGATTTATTTTTATTGATTATAGATAAAAGTTTTGTTTTTTATGAGGGTAAAAATATTGTTAATTTTGGTTAAAAATGTCTCTATTATGCAATAAAATTTTCGTTTATTGGTGATTCACTATTGAAAAAAAATACTTAATTTTTTTAATATATAGTTAGTACTTATATCAAAATTGTAATATTCTATAAATGAAAAATACAGTATTATTCCACAGTAGGTAATGTATATTACAAGAGATCTACTACATAGGTCATGAAAAAATCTTTATAGAACATTATAGGTATTCATTGATCTGATTGAAACAAAAATGAACAATGGTAGATTGATATATTATGAATAGGTAGATATTTTTTAATAGAACTTGTTTTATCAAAATTCACAAAACCATGCCAACTTTGGTGTACCTACCTAAAATATCTACACATTAAATATGGAACCATTTGATTTCACATGCATTATCACTGTCACAACTATTCATAAGCACTTGAACACTTATACCAATAGTTCATTTTTGCATGTACTCTTCTAATAACTTTCAACATGAATTCTCAGAGATGCTTTTATTTTGCTATTTTGTACTTTTTGTGGTGTAGATTTCATTTGTGATGATACACTTGGTGGCCTAACTAACTCACAACCTTTTTCTTGAATCAGTGTGGCAATATGTTAAAAGCCTCTATCAGCCAAAATAGACACATTTGTGGGTAACTCATTCAAATAGGTAGATTTTTCCACAATCTCTGTATCAGATATCCTTCCTCCATACCTATGCTTTAGGTATGAAATTGATGAATCCATTTGGAGTACAAGATAAAAGGAATTTCATTGTATTACAGCTTTTATATTCAGACCAGCTATTTGCCTGTATAACTGGATCTGGCTTCTCAATTTCAACTTCAAAACGGTCTATTATGCTCTGTACATTACTGTACCTAGCTCTAAATGTAATTGGAGCATTTTTTTGAATGTCTTTCGTCTATGTCAGGCTGAAATACAATATTCTGCAATACATCTGCCATCTTTGGTAAAAATTCTTTGGATATTGCTAATACCAACTCCAAAATCAATAGCTAATCTTTGGTGTTGATCATTGAGTCTTACTTTTTTCAAATTAATCAGACACTCTTCATAAGACATGCTTCCCTCTTCACAAATAAGATGTACTATTATATAAGTCCCTGGATTTCCAAGAAACAATCTTGATAAAGTTCTATTGCATAAATTTCAGTTTTTTTATGACTTGCTTCTGTATGTCTGTCTCTAATCTCTCCTCAGCAATCTCATCAAGATCAGTTGAACTGTTTAGCTCATATTCCCTTGTAGGTGATGAAAGAGATTCAGATATGGTATCTGAACTTGAAAATGAAGGTTTCATACAACAAGGTTTGATCACACTCTTCTCCCTCAACTTGATATGATTCATTGGTTGGGTACCTACATCATGAAAAGTTTTATTTTCCATATTTACACCTTTACTTCTGAATGGCCCTTTTATATTAGTCTGAATACCAATAGATGTTTTGAGACAAATTTCAACTATTTCTTCCTCAACCTCAATGATGTCAGGAACTGATATAGATGTATTTGCTACATTTTTGGATGATGAGGGTTCTGCACTTAGTTCTGCATAATCTGATAGGTAGCTGTATTTTTCGTTTCTTCCAAACATTTCCCAGCAACTCTGCTTTCCTTTTGTTTCCCTTATCAGTCAGTACACTTCTTTTGTATGTGGGTGGCGGTACATTCAAGAACTTGATGTGTGGCACTACATGAGGTTTCAGCTTGAGTGTTGTTCCAATGATTTTGAAAAACATCCAATTAACGGCACCGTCTTCAAGCTGGAATATCGGATATCACATTTCACAATGGGAACCCACATTGAAATGATCCTCACAGCAGTAGAGGTCATGTCCTGAAATAAATTGCAGATGCACTGCCAGTTTTTCCTGCGTTGGGTACTAGCCGGGACGGTCGAAAAAAGTTTTTCATGCGAATTCTCACTACTGTTTTGACAAATCGGTATAAAACATACGACTACCATAGAGGTTATACGCAATCTTCTTCTCCAATTTTAGTGTCATTACCAAAATATTCATCCCACATATTTTGATAAATGACAATCAGAAATATTTTTGCACTTGTCTAAGAGAGAGAGAATAGATATGTATGTCGAATCTTATATGAATTGTTCACCGGCTGCCTACGTCACGCGCTTTCCCGCGTTTTTCATGTTACGAAATATCGTGTATTTCAATAATTATTTAAAAAATGGGGAAAAAACGGTTTGCGACAGTGAACTAGTTAGGGTTAGTACTTCGAAATAATGAAATAAAATTTTTCACTGAAACAGGCCCATTATTACAACGACCAGGAACTTCTCTGTCCAGAAAGCGCTTGCCCGTAAAGTCGCACTGATTAACCACTTTATCAGAGACAATGTCAAAAAATATGTTGCCATTTCACAAAAATAATGAGAGTCGCTGACGTTAGAAGTGAAACTACAGAAGATATAATAGTGTCGCCTGCTTGTATTTGGAGTCATTTCATTTGCTTTTTTGTTCATCAAAATCGCTATGACTTGAGATGCTTTTGTCAGCAAGCCTATATATGTTACAAATTCTGCCAATGTGAACCATATCTGTCTTATCATCATAATTGCTAAAATATTAACAATAACTAACAATAACTAAAACCAAGGGTTCAGAACGAGTTTTACCATATTGTTCAAATAATTTTCGACAGAAATTCTCGTGTATTCTGATGGAAGAGCAACTAGAAATATGAAATATGCGAATACTGCAAAAAAAAGTGCAATAAAATGTTTCGGGAAAGTTTTTGCAATAGTGACTCCTCATTGAAAAGGTAAGCGAAATTATTGCCGATGAAGTCCGATTGCCTTAGAAGATAAGGGTGTGAGGTAAATGAGTCTCGTAACATCAACCGAAGAATCATTGCCCTATGCAGCCGTTATGCAGAAAATCACGTACAAATGTTTTTCACAATCTGGCAACAGTGTTGCACAATGAAACTTTCATGTACCTTCCTATCCTTAATGATACAGTTTGAATAATTATGTTATCGCAGCATTGGTAATTTTAATTTACAGAAACTGCATAACCTATTACATTGAATGCATTTTGTATAAATCAATATCATGAAGTTTTGAATACAGTGTACAAGAAATTCAGTTTTGTGAAGTAATTTCATATGTTTATTAATATTGTTTCAACATTATAACAGTTTGTTAAGCAAATAATAAGAATTACGGTTTAATTACTCACCATAGTTAATTGATAGCGCCAAAATGATATTCACGCATTGCATACCGAGATCATTATGCTGTTCTTACCACTGTAGCAAAACAGGTGTTGGGTGTTTACAACTAAGCACAACCCGCCAACATCTCTGTCAACAATTGTCTCACAGAACCTATTATTCCGTTTGATATTCAAACATGATGCTCAGGTAACCAGTTAATAACCGCAGTGCACTGAGGGCCGTATACCTTACAGGGTGTCTGATATCGGGTTGTCTATTGGCCTTGACCGCGAGAAGTTGAATGAGGACAAGAAAATATAAAAACTAAGCACTAGATAATATAGAAACTACTTTTTTATCAGTTATTGATACAGGTTTCTCTTTGGCCTGAACTTCTCAACAAGCGAAGCAAGGGGCAGGCCACATCAAAGTGAACTGCTGGAGGCCTTATGGTTCCACATACAATGTGACCCACTTCTAATGGATACACCCCTGTATCTTACGTAATCGTTGGGTAAGGATCCTGAAATTTGCTGGAGCGAGAGATATATTAAACATACACTCTATGACCAAGTGGGGTCATCTTAAGTGATATACACTGCTCGTCAACAGTCATGGAACCATCCCAATTTCCGGAAAATGATATTAGGAGTCAAAATAGATTGAAAATCACTTCGGATTATTGAAAAAAATTCAGTTCAGAACAACTAAATTTTGTCTCACTTCTCATGAAAAAGTGCGACAAAATTTAATTTTTCAGAACTGAAAATGTTCTAGGAAAAATATGAATGGTTAGTGAATTAGGCGTCCTGATTCCGAATCTGAAGTGATTTTCCACCTATTTTGTCTATACAGATCCTTCAACACTCAGCTGTATTGGGATGAAATGGTCTTGACTAACTGTCAGGAAGGCACGTTAGTGTGGTACACTGACGGTTTTAAGACTGATGAGGGCACGGGAGCCGGAATATATGGAGATAGACCCAGAACCAGGATGTGTGCTTCCTTGAGGTATGCTTCAGTATTCCAGGCAGAGGTACATGCTATTGAGGCATGCCTGAGAGAGAATATTGTAAGAGGATACAGAAGTAAACAAATCCCCATATGCTCAGATAGTCAGGCGGCCATTCAATCTTTAACATGCAATAAAATCAGATCAAAACTGGTCTGGGATTGCCTTCAAAGCCTGCTAACCCTGGCTAACCACAACAAGGTAACTCTTCAATGGGTGCCAGGGCATAAGGGAATTGAAGGCAATGAAGCAGCTGACGCTCTTGACAGGCAAGGGTCTGCGGCGTTGTTTATGGGACCGGAACCTGTGTTCGGTATCCCCAAAACCTCAATACGCGGCTGGCTGGCAAGGTGGATGCAAGAAAGACATCAGGTACAGTAAACTGATGGTTGGAACACTGTCCAAAAAAAACAGTGACTAACGACATTCTGAGCCTAAACAGAAGTCAGATCAGACAAGTGACGGGACTAATAACCGGTCACTGACCCTTGAGGAAACATATGCATCAAATGGGCATCTAAGACGAACCCATATGCAGACTATGCAATGAGGAGGAGGAAACTACCACCCATGTAATATTGGAGTGCGAAGCACTAGCGCGTTGGAGATACAACCTTCTGGGAGCAGTAAACTCTCAAGAGGCCTTTCCAAAGAATGATTTGGTGAAGAGGCTGCTAAACCTTATCAAGGTAGCGAACCTGTTCACCTAAGTCAACAGCATGATCAGGAATACAATAGGCCCAAAGGCTGCAGTGTTTTGGGCTTCGAACCCTGACTGATCATTCTGCTATTAATCATTCAATCAATCAATCACGTGAACAACTTCAGAACTAAGCAGTTCCAACGTGATAGAGTGAAAGAAATAACATCACATGTCATGTTGGAATTATCATAAGCGGGCCAGAGTTGCCCAAGTTTCCTACTTATCGATATCTGCCGATTTTGCTTTCAAAAAATATTCATTTTATTTGTTTTAATCAATGTAGAATTGCAATTAGACAATTAAACAATTCCAATTGGTATCTACTACTCGTACCTACATTGAAACTTCCATTTTAAATTTTTCGAAAACGGTGAGTTTTAGTACCTATGTATACTATATTTTTTTGATAGTCTTGGGGCAATGAATCATGGCTCATTTACCTAACACTATGTGTAAATACAGTGTGCAACTATGGAGTTGTGCAAAACCAGATAGAATAAAAACCATATAAAGATTCCAGTCGAAAACACTTTGAACAGTTGGTTTGTACCTCCTTCATATTCAACTAATGTATTTTTTTCTATTACTCTTTGTACAAAAAATTATTAGGATAACATTATAACCACTATAAACTACGAAACCTCTACTCTCATATTATTATGTGCACTTATACTTTTTTTTCCTCTGCAGCAAGCTAATCCCTTGCTACATGTATATATTTTCATGGAAGCAATAAAAATGATTTGAATGTATTCTCTTCTAGAACAGTTTCCACCAAATAACAAATGTTAACTGGCCATCCAAATGATCAAATAGAGAACATATACAGGGACAGACCAATTCACTGAAGATTAAACAAAAAATGGCCCAAAGACATTTTTCAACATGATTAATAGTGATTAGTGTTCTATAAGTGAAAATGCCAAAGGGCATCTCACTTCCAAGCTCAAATTTTCAACTCTTTCACTTAATACTCTAGTAGTAGTGGATTGTAAAAATGCAGTAAATTAAAAGAAATACACTAATCCAATTTTCTATATGGTCAAAATATATTTTTGATTTTTTTTGTCCTCATATCACTGACCTATAAAATACGTTTGATTCCTTTTGTTTCATTTTGATTTGTCTCCCTAACTCTTTGTGCAAAAACTTGAATTTGGATAGCCCTTTTCCCTTCTATATACCGGGTGCTCAATATTATATGTAATAATTCCATCATATTTGAAATCAGGATATTCTCTAGCAAACAGCTACATGAAGTTCTTAATTATATTAACTGTCTGGCCTTACTGTTGTTTTTCAATTCCACCGACAGTGAAGACTTTTCTAAAAACCATGCACAAAAAACAAACTAACCCACTTTAGTAAGAGGTGATTCTTCAAATATGTTACAGTTTAAAATCAATTATATTTCAAATCTCATCAATTGTGGAGGATTTATTATGATGCTGACTGAATTGTTGAAGTCATTTGTCAAAGACCTATTTGTCAAAAAAATTTCAAGTAGGTACTACAATTGAAATGAATAATAAATCCAAATTACCTGACAGTTTGGTAAAGAAAACTCCATATTGTAACAACCCAGTTCCTGATTGATCAGATCCATTAAATCATTAGATTTTTTCCACCAAACCTTTGAATCACCTGGAATAATTTGTATTATTCTTCCACTTGTCTGGAAATCTGCAACCACTCTCTCATTTTTCCATCCCTGAAAATAAAACAGGAGAAATTACTTATCTCAAGTATTTAGTCGGAATGTTTGTGATACATAAACCTACTAAGAGGATTTGTGTGCCTGAAGTATATAACTTTTAATAATTTTCCGGATAAATTTTAAAAAATCAGGTCGGCACGTTATTTTTTATTGTGGTACTAGATAATCAGGTGTATTGCTGAATATTTCTATTTCTGTTTAGACAAAAATATTTGAGTACGACGAAGAGTCGTTAAGAATTATTTGGGCAGCACTGTACCACTTATTACATAAATAACTATAGGTCTGCGTTCGTAAAACCTAGTGCATGATAATTACGTCAAACCGCGCTGTTCAAAAACACATAGTGCAGTGCAAACAGAGTGACTTGTTATGTTTGTATGTATCACAAATTGATATTCATCATACAGGACGTGGAAAGATTTTCTGAATTGAGAAAACATAATCACGAATCTGCGATCAAAGGTCTATAAAAATAACAAGTTTCCATCGTGAATCCCTTGATTGAGTGAAAAAATGGATTTATATACAGGGTTGGGCAAAAGTATGGTAACAGTTTGTTAAGATTATTTTGAATATACAGTGTGACCCACTTATAATGGAACCACCCCTGTATCTTACGTAATCGTTTTGGGTAAGGATCCTGAAATTTGCTGGAGCGAGAGATATACCAAAAATGCACTCTATGACCAAGTGGCGTCATCTTCAGTGATATACACTGCTCGCCAACAGCCATCAAACTACCCCAATTTCCGGAAAATGATATTAGGAGTCAAAATAGGTCGAAAATCACTTCAGATTTGTAATCAGGACGCCCAATTTACTAACTATTCGAATGTTCCCTAGAAAATTTTCAGTTCGGAAAAATGAAATTTTGTCGCATTTTTTATGGAAGCACCCCCGTATCTCACGTAATTGACTTTATCTTTGGACTTTCTCTTCCTCCGGCAAATTTCAGAACCCTACCTCAATAATTACGTGAGATACGTAGGTGCTTCCATAAAAAATGCGACAAAATTTCATTTTTCCGAACTGAAAATTTTCCAGGAAAAATTTGAATAGTTAGTGAATTGGGCGTCCTGATTCCAAATCTGAAGTGATTTTCGACCTATTTTGACTCCTAATATCATTTTCCGGAAATTGGGGTAGTTTCATGGCTGTTGGCGAGCAGTGTACATCACTGAAGATGACCCCACTTGGTCATAGAGTGCATTTTTGGTATATCTCTCGCTCCAGCAAATTTCAGGATCCTTACCCAACGATTACGTAAGATACAGAGGTGGTTCCATTAGAAGTGGGTCAAACTGTATGTACAGGGTGATTTCAAACCGTGGTGGATTTTAAAATGTTATCGTCGATGTTGCCACTTTTTCAGTTATTTCGGAGTTATTATCAACTTCCTCATTTTGAATAAAACACCCTGTATTTTATTGGATTTTCAGAGTATCCCTGAAAAGCTGATTTCATCGATCCATCTCACTTGGGGTCTAGCAAGAATGATTACTGAGATATAGGGTGTTCAAAATCGAGATTTTTCAACTTTAGGATTTTTTGGTGTCGAAACTATTCATTATCGGTCAAAACGGCTTTCATGTCCCTATCTCATCGTTTGATCTACTATCTATGGGTATTTAATGGGAACAGATAGTGGGTGATCAGATTTCTCGATTTCTGAATCTTGAACCACCCTGTATTTGTTTCAATTAAATGTCGGTAGATAGTGAATCAAAAGTTGACGTAGGGACATGTGAGCCGTTTTAACCAATAATGAATAGTTTCGACACAAAAAAATCCTAAAGTTGAAAAATCCCGATTTTGACCACTCTATATCTCAGTAATTATTCTTGTTAGACCCAAGAGTGATGAATCGATGAAATCAGCTTTTCAGGAAGAATCTGTAAATTCAACGAAATACAGGGTGTTCTATTTAGAATAAGGAAGTTAATAATAATTCCAGAATAACTGAAGAAGTGGCAACATCGACGATAACATTTTCAAATCCACCACGATTTGAAATCACCCTGTACATATATCCAAAAAAATCTAACAAACAGTTGTCGAGATATTCACCATCACCTGGTTCCATACTTTTGCCGAACCCTGTACATATAAAGAAATACATTGAGAATCATTATTATCCGATTTGAGAATGTCAATTCTCAATTTCAGAGGATTTTTATTTTTCATGCTCTCCTTTTGGATATTCAACAGATATAATTCTATGTTCGACGTGGCAAATAGCCAGGAAAGTAGTCGTTTTCTGTTGAAGGAGACTGTGAATTCTCAACTTCAGAAGATTGTTTTCAAATTCTTATCGTGTGTTTTCAATAAATATAAATCAATATTCGTCGTGGCATATAGCCAGGAAAGTAGTTGATACAATTTGGCCACAAGTGACAAATCAGGAACTGGCAGACATGCATTTTCTGTACCGGTTTTGTAATGACAATGCACGAGCGGCTGAGCGGGTCGGTTTATTTGTTGATATTCAATACTGAGAGATTGTGGCAATTTTCGACGTATTCGTGGACAAGGCAGACCTTCAATAGGAAATAACATGGAAAATATTTCGATTGTCTCCGATAATGATCCGCTCAGTATAAGGACTGTATCCAGAAATTTGAACGTGCCTAGGGCAACATTCGTGTGGTGGTCGGACTAGAATCACACCACGGTAAGTCCTGCCGCTCGCAGGAGACGACTAAAAAGCAGCCTATAGATGGAAGACGACTAACACCATCGCCCGGTGCGATACCACCACAAAGACCATGGGCGCTGGGAAATGGGTTATACCCATGTTTCAGTACCTGGTTGATGTTTCCGGCCAACCCAACCTAATCCAACATGCCTTGAAACAAACAGCCTACCATCTATGGCGCCAAAACCCTAATCTCGTGACTAGAGCAGAATAGGTTGAAGCCAGGAATACAGGCAAACAATAGATGCATCAAAAGAAACATAAACTGCCAAAATACAACAATACAACAATACCGGAAGGGAAAGCAAACATTTTTGCAGAGATGTTCGCAGCAAAACCCACCTTAGATTCCCAGGGTAGAGTGCCGCTAGATATTCTACCCGTACGCATTTTGCATGGTCTCAAAACAAACGGACCTGATGGAATTCTACCCATTATTCTCCAAAAATGTGCACCAGAATTAACACCCATTCTCTGCAAATTCTCGCAGAGGTCGGACATTCTTCAATCTTGCTGAAAAATGGCTAAAGTCCAATCCAACCGAAACAAAAGTTTTCCCAACAACTATAGGCATATGGCCCTATTACCAATTATATCCAAAGTGATGAAGAAAGCCATCAATGCTCAGGAATCATCAATGAAAGACAATACGGCTTTTGCCATCGAAGATCAACTGGAGATTTAGTAGCATACGTCACCCATATATGGCAAGCATTCGTCCGTGTTTGGCACCAAGGACTCCTCCACAAACTACCATTATACGGCTTACCATCTCACCTATGCCATCCTTTTCTCCAGTTTTCTGAGTTTTTTATCAGGCAGATCGCTTCATGTGGTGGTGGATAGAGTATCCTCTGATACCATAGCCATCAATTGCGGCGTTCCACAAGGATCAATTTTGACACCAAAATTGTTTCTACTTCATATCAATGATCTGTTGGAAGTAACCACTTGCCCCATCCACAGTTTTGCAGTACTCTCCATACTGTGTTCTCTTCCAGAACTCCCATTTCTTACAAGGAAACTAGGAACTCACGACGAAGGCAAGTTAACGCTGTCAATGAAGATCTCGGTGAAATTAGAGCCTGAGGCACCAACAACCTGGTTGAATTCAACGCCAACAAAACTTAAGCCTGTATTTTCTCTAGAAAGGCGGAACTCAGTATGCCGGATATATCAATGTATGGTACCATCATTTAACCAAGTCCACTATATCTGTGCTCGTTATCTCAATCAGCAATACTCTCGTGGGAAAATCTGTCAGATCGATCGCGAAAGCTACTTCGTAAAAAATCGGATTTTAATTCCGTGGAAAAATCTAATTCACACCTCAACAGCTTCTCATGATCTATGTACAATGCACAGATGCGACCTGTTTTAGAATACTGTTTCCACCCAAACATACGCTGATGCTCTCAGAATCTATCTATAGAAGAGCAACTCGCCTAGTGGGTGATGAAACACTCACTATTTCTTTGATCTCATTGGAACATCGTGGAGCTGCAATGCTTTGGAATTCTTTGCTAATGGAAGTTTTCCCAAGAACTTAAAATCTCCAAAAGTTCAAAGAAAATTTCAATACCTACCTCCTCTCCCTATCCTCCCAGGGCACGCACGATGTTCGTCGAACATTATAGGGATTCCCTTTTGTGCGCTCCAAAGGATGAAATAAGTAATGAGAAATTTGAGAACACAACTGGGCAATAAAATATCGAATTGATTGATTTCAGATAGGGAGAATGTTGCAATTCCATTTCACTACCAACAAGTGAAGGATTTATTACCAGGCAATTTTAAGCCAAGGATACAGTTCTTCCATTGGATTTTGGATAATGAGAACATTCTATCGAATCGTGGGAGCGATGAATCCATCTTTTCACCAGGAGAGTATATTAGAAGAATAACATACAATCAGTGGCGCACACAAGGGGGGGGCACTGGGGCACGTGCCCCCCCCCCCCAAAGAACTGCCCACGAACAACACACACAACCATTGCCAAAGCGGAACCTACCAATTTTTCGGTATCCCTATCAACATGAAGATCAGCGTATACCGAAAATTATTCAGTTATTTACCAAATTATAGTGAAAAACTTTCGGTTTCTAAGATTTTCTTTCACAATTGAGATTAGAAAAAAAAAACCGCAAAGCGTGATATATTTTTATGTCCGATGTTACATTTTCAATCATTGCCATTCGCAAGACTTCACATTTCTTTCGGGAATACCCGACCATCAGTCGTCGCGTCGTCGGTTCGGTCGGTTGAAATTCACAGCGGGGATTCGGGGATTCCCAACCCCAAGTTTCATGTACCAATACGACGCCTACTGCATGTCACTGACTCACTGTGCTGTGTACTGTGTATGTAGTTGTTTTATAGTGTCCTCTCTCGCCGATTATATATCAACGAATCAGGATGAGCGATAAACGGAAGCCACAACAGACTTTGTTCAACTTTTTCCAAAAGAAGGCCAAATCAGAATCAAATGTAATAGCTGAAACTCAAAGTACTGACGACACTGACGTAGTTGAGCCCGCAGTTGAGGTTAGTACTGCAAATTTTAATTAAAGCCTTTAGCTATTTTACAATTTTAATTTTAGGAATCTACTTCAGAAATGTGTGATTCTAATTTGCAAACCACAAACTCAAGGGATAGGGACATATCCTTTTATAAAAATAAAGAGGCATTTAGCGATAAAGATAAAATAGATATTTTACAAAACTTGAGGACCCCAGGAAGAAACTTTGATTTTCCAGCCACAAAGTTCGGTACGAAAATGAGGAAATTTAATTACGCATGGCTAGAAACGTATAAATGGCTTGTTTATTCTAGATTTGACGATGGTGCTTATTGTAAATATTGTTTTATTTTCGCACCTCAACAGATTGGAAGTTCTTCATCGCAAAATACCGGGCAGCTGGTAATTAGTCCGTATCGAAATTGGAAAAATGCTTCGGAGCGCTTTCAGGCTCATCAATATACTCACTATCATCAATCGGCTACTACAAAGGCTGACAATTTTTTAGCAATCAAATCTGGAAAGATGCAGTCTATAGAAAATCAAGTTGATGCCGCTAGGGCTCAGCAGATTCGCGAAAATCGAAGGAAATTGGCTCCTATTACACAAACTGTAATATTATGTGGACGACAGTGTTTACCTTTGCGCGGACATAGAGATTATGGAGAGTTTAACATTGCTTCTGAACCCGAAGAAAATGAGGGAAATTTTCGTGCCTTGCTAAGAGCTCGCATTGAAGCTGGAGATAGTTATCTTAAATTACATTTTGAGACATGTGGCCGAAATGCAACGTATATAAGTTGGAGGATTCAGAACGAAATTATTGAGGCATGTGACATAATAATAAAGAAAAAAATTACCGATGAAGTAAATGCTGCAAAGTGCTTTACTATATTGGCCCGATGAAACTGCTGACATATCATCAGTAGAACAACTTTCGCTTTGTGTGAGGTATCTAAAAGAGTATCAACCAAATATGTACAAGATTTGTGAGCATTTCCTACTGTTTGTTCCTGTACCATCGACGTCCGGAGAAGCTCTAGCTAATGAAATTATAAAAGGAATACAGCAGTGCAATATAGATATTTCGTATCTAAGGGGTCAAGGATATGACGGGGCTTCCAATATGAGCGGCGCATTCAAAGGTGTACAAGCTTTAATTTGTGAGCAGTACAAGACAGCTCTTTACGTACATTGTGTTTCACATAGCCTAAACCTTGCTCTTTCTAATTCTTCCGAAGTGCAAGTGATAAGAAATTGCGTTGGAACAATTGAGAAAGTATATGTTTTCTTCAACACACCTAAAAGACAATTGGTACTACAAAAACATGTCGAAGCCTTAATACCCGAATCACACAGAGATCGATTGAAGCAATTATGCCCAACCAGATGGGGACAAAGACACGATGCAGTAATGGTTTTGGTTCAGCTACTAAAGCCAGTTCATGCTTCGCTACAGGAAATATCTTCATGGAAGGACAAGGATTCCAGTTCAGGAGTATGTATTCTTATCAGTGCACTAGGTCAATCCAATTTTATTATTTCTCTTTTATGCTTAGAAAAGCTTCTAAGTTTTACTCTTCCGCTCAGTAAAATTCTTCAGACTAAAGATATTGATCTCGTATTTGCAATTAGTAATGTCGAAGATGTCATCGCATCCGTACGAATATTGCGAGAAAATGCTGATAATGAGTTCAGTAAAATTTTTGAAGAAGCTGAGCAGAAAGCAGCAATATTTGGTACTGAGATTGAAATGCCAAGAATATCGGCGAAACAAATGCATAGAAGTAACATACCCAGTGAAAGCTGTATCAAGTATTACCAGATATCAATATTTCTGCCATGGATAGATTCATTTTTATCTAACCTGAATGACAGATTTTCAAAACATAAAACGATTCTTAATAATTTTATGATGCTACTGCCTAACGGAAAATCCGTTAATCAGAAGCAAATAGACGATTTCCATAACTTGGTATCCTTTTATCGTCAAGATGTACAGGAAACAAGTAAGAACGTCTTAAAAGCAGAGCTACGTTTATGGTACCAAAAATGTATTAAATCTAGTAGTGAATCAATTGGCCTTCCTTCCATTCCAAAGAGCCCAATTGATGCCATAAATATGAGCAATGTGGATGTTTATCCAAATATTTTTATATTACTCAAAATATTTTCAACATTGCCAGTATCAACAGCTACAGCAGAAAGAACATTTTCGACTTTACGAAGGCTTAAATTATATTTAAGAAATACTATGGGAGAAAATAGGCTGAATGGCCTTGCCAATTTGAATATTCATAGAGAGGTACATGTAGATACGGATGAGGTATTGAATATTTTGACAGAGAGAAGACCTAGGAGGCTGGATTTTGTTTTGTAAATTCCCGTTTTATTACCTACCTAGTTTGTATAGTTGAAAAATAAAAAATGTTCGTTAAATTTTCGACAGTTTGCTTATTTACCCCTTTTTTATTAGGGTCAAAATGCAAGTCTTTTAGACACATTGTGCCCCTCCCAGGCCTGAGTCCTGGGTGCGCCAATGCATACAATCACCACCAACATTTCAAGAAAATCGAATCATTAATAACTGAGGTATTAGGGTGTATTAATGGAAAGCGGGACACACTGTATACAGGGTGTAATTTAATAGATGGCTAAAAAGATAAGATATAGTTTGTTATCTCAATTTGAGAAGAAAAGTTTACATGAACATATGCCCTAAACCTCCTAACTCAAGCTATAGGCTGTTAAAATTTCTAGGAAATATTCAATATTCAATATTGTTTGAGATATTTCCATGAAATTTGACATGCACCTACTGAGCACTAATAATACTGATTTTCTACAAAAGTATGGTACGCCATTGCTTTTTCCAGAAATAAACATCATTTTTGAAATCGGTGTTTTTTTTTAAACAATTTGACGCATTGTTAGTTTTCCGTCCAACGGACCGTTTTCGCGTAAAAAAAGAGAAACCACTATGGCTAATTGACCTCACTTGAAGAAAATCAGACAAAAATACATCATACCTACAAACTACCACATGGTGCTTAGTAGGTACATGTCAAATTTCATGAAAATATCTAAAACAGTATTGATGTTATGATAAGAAAACGAAATTTGTCTCAAAATTTTAACCCCTTTCAGCTCGAAAGTTCAGAGGTTTAGGGTATATGTTCATGTGAGCATTTTTCTCTAGAATGCGCGAAGAGCCCCAATTCTAAATTTATAGACATCAATTAAATTGCACTCTGTATATATTTATCAAGGAAATATTAACAAAAAAAATATGTTTTTCTCCAAATGGCATAGAAAGTGGCTTTTTTATGAAACTTACAACAAAGGTGTACTTTCTCTGCCTAGGCAGAAAAAGTTTGTTGCTATGCAATGTTTCGAGTAATTTGAATGAAATTGGTAATCAAAATTGACACTGCCATTGGGTGAACACAAAATGATGGAGTTTTCAATAAAAAAATTATGCAATAGTTATTTATGTACCAAGGACGAAACACTGTCTAGTATGCAAATTGATAGCCGAGGCCTTAGCCGAGGCTAGCAATCAAGCGAGACAATAGACAGTTTTTCACCAAAGCGCATATTACATTTTTTCGTCTACCTCAAACACTACTTATATTCACATCATGAACTTAATCATATGTGAAGTCTATTGGATTTCATGAATAATTAATTTGACAACAGCAAAAGACAGTTGTTGTCACCTCACTCTCCAGGCAGACCAGGGTTGCCAGTTCAATTTTTATTTCATCAGTAAATACCTTGTCAAGAAGTCATTAGATTTGAAATCAAATAAACCTATGACTCAAAACATTATGTAATTTTAGTAAATAGAAAAGTAACATATTTCCAACAAAATAGATACAAACAAAACAAACATTCTTATACAAAAATAAATCATATTCCTGAATCCCAATTCGAAAATACTCACAAATATCACAAATTACAGTTACATAGTTACATTATAAGATTTGAGTACATAAAAAACAGGAATGAATAGTACAAATGAACAACAAAAATGCAAAACAAATAAAAAATTCAAATGTAAGAAACAAACTGTTATAACAGAGGTATATGAAATATTGAATTTGATCTGAATCAGATAAAGTATTGTCCTTTTCTGTTTTAGACATATCATTAGTACCATCAATATGTACATTTATCAATTATTTTGTAAAATTAATTTATATAGAGCATCTGGAAAAATCATGCCATTTATAAGTTTATGTGATTAACTAAAGATTAATAATAATATAGGTTATTATGATAAAAAATTAGTGTCAAAATATTTTTTAGTAGATTATCGGTAGATTAAGAAATCTTTCAATAGATCACTTGGTAGATCAGTAGTACAGTAGAAAATTTAGTAGAACTGGCAACCCTGTGACGAAAAGTGTTTGTGGACAAAAAGTGTTTGTGGACAAAAAATGTTTGTGGACAAAGTGTTTGTGGACGAAATGTTTTTGTGGACAAAAAGTGTTTGTGGACAAAAAGTGTTTGTGGACAAAAAGTTTTTTGCAGATGAAAAGTTGGTGTCTGTGGAAGAAAAGTACCAGCCTTCTGAAATAGTTGGATTTTTGTTGGGAAATTAGATCATAAAATTTTATTTTTTGTAGAGGTCTAGGAAAAAAATAGTTTTAAAACATTTTGAGAAAAAAATAAATGTTTCACATGACAGCACAGTAGATGGACTGCCTTGGCTGAATTCTTAGCCTCACTATGCTTGCCTATGACCTATCAGCAGTGGCAGTCAAACTACTACTTTGCTGCCTAGTAAAACAAATAACTATTCCAGTCAAATAAGTTGTATCAACTTTTCAAAAAATCATACCTGGAATCGCAGGATATGTCCAGCATTATGATAGTGTAAATGCATGGCTTCATCACTAGGATCCCCCATATGGTAAATAATGTTACACTCATGGCATTGGGTAACACCAAACCTCTTCTGTCCAGCATCCAATAACATTTGATTGGCAGATAACTTTCTAATTTTTTTCTCAATACTATTACCAGTAAGTCTAGTCTCTTTTTTATGAGGAACAACTTGTGACCCCCCATTGAATATGGGAAAAAGCTTTGCATTTGTTTCTGCAGTGTGATTGAAGATGTTTTGTGTAGCATTTGGCATCCTGTCTAAGATATAATTCAAGTTCTTGGCACGTTTAGGACTATTCAGAGCTAAACCAGAGGTCTCGTCACACATTTGTGAAATAGGTGATAGTAGAAGGCTTGCAGGGCAGGCTGGTTGTTGATGAAGTAATATTGAACTATCTGAGGCTACAACAGAGTTATGAGCTTGTAGGACAATCTTATTGACAGGTACTTCTACAGTTTGAGAAGGTTCATCTTCAAGGGAAGATATAATGTTTTCAAGATTTGTGTTCAGCAAATCATTATCATCTGATACAAAATCAGTCATTTCAAATTCAGTTCTGGGCTTGCTTTTTTCTTCTTTCTCTAATAAAGTTATTTTACCATGATCAACTTCCACTTTGAAATTTTTGTTCATTGTCACTATGCCTTTGGATCGTGAAGATTTGAAAAACTTTTTGTTGTGATTAGGCTCTGTCTCAGGACTCACACACCGTTTTCTAGTTTCAAGCTCTGAGTGTGTGTTTTTACTCTTAATGGCAGGTACTATTTGTTTGGTATTTGGTTTTGGCTCTATTGGTTTCATGTTTTCTTTGTTATCAATGAGCTTAGCAGATTCAGATTTTGAATTTTTCAACACTTTTAGATCCAGAATGAATTCAGTAATAGCTGAATTTCCTGCAGTGTTAGCAGAACCAGTTCTAACCACTGTGTTCTTGTAACTTTTTTTCTGTTTAGGTTTACGAATTTTATGTCCAACATGTTTATTTATCTGGCTCATTTTTCGGCGGGGCTTGGCTTTACGACTTGTAGTATGAAAAGTGAAAGATTTTGATGCTGCCTCTTTTCTTTTCATGATTTTGTCCATTATGTTCTCAGTGTTTGAATAAAACCGGTTTGCAGGAAGAGAAACATCAATTTCAGGAAACAGAGTGGTACGTACTTTGGAACTTTTTGAATCTAACTTGATTTGTTTAGATTGTTCAGGTGATATGTGGGGGGATAGCTTACGCTTATTGGAAGGGATTTCTGAAAATTCTGAAAGAGATTTACGGGCAAGTTTAGGAAGTTTTGAGTTAGTACTGGATGTATCATGAGGTGTTTTCAGTTTGTAGGTAGGAGAAATTTTTGAAGGAGTTTCATTAATATAGGTTCTAGAATATCCAAAATCATTGAGATGAGGACTCAAATATAGAGGAGATATAATTTCTGTTGCCAAAAACTTTTGGTTCCCTGGAGTGCAAGCTTTGACCTCATCATTCTCAACAATTCCCAGTATATCATAGTCACTAACAGTGTCTGATTTAGATATTACACTATTGGGTACACTATCATCTAGATGTTGTTTCAAATAATAACAATTCACATCATCATTGTCTAAACTAGAATCAAAACTGAGAGGGCTGATGTGACCCAAATCAGAATCTGTCTCGGAAGCATCTGTTTCGGACGGGAAGAGTGATCTCCGTCTTTGGAACAGTTTTGTAGAATGCTCATAGGTAGAAGTTTTCTCTCTGGTTGCAGCATGCATTGTATGCTGTAACTTGAAAAATAACTCTCAAAGCTACTGAACTCTAATCATTGCTACTTAAATGAAAAATTTTCTCACTAAACATGCTGTGAAAACATGGAAAAACGAAAAAACATTATACCTGATTTTTGATGGTTATTTCGTCAGATTAGCAGTATTTTTTTACCTGCTGCGAAAGGACTTATCAGGTTAGAAGTCTTCAATGTCCAAAAACAAATTATTATCACATCGTTTCCACAAAAACATTCTGGTCACAGACGAACATACAGATGAAATTTATGTAGTAGAAATGGAAATAAGAACATTTGCCTCCCTTTTTATTTTCCTGGCGCCAAATGTCAACAAGAAGGGGATTTTGATTTGATAGGTCATTAAAGGTCATATGGCTATCAGCTGATTGGCGTCTCAGAGCAGGGCCGTAGATGGGTGTCGGCTTCATTCTGACACAGGTAATCAAAAAAGACTATCGCCTGCTGGGCATATACCTGTTATCCGTATATATTTAGTAGGTATATGCTGCTGGGTCGCTGGAGTTCCTAATAAATGTACTCGACACTGCTGTTTTGACGTTTTTTGTACGGACATTAGACAAGCAGTGACAATCAAGCATAACCACAAAGGATTTTGAAGCAAATCATATGTTTTGACTTTTGCCACACAAGGACAAGAATATGTTTTTTGCTTATATCGAATTCCATTGGTGAAACTGTGGCTTTATTCCGAATTCAACTGACAGTACTGAATCTGCTGAATTTTCATTCCGAAATCAAAAAAATTGACCGAAAGTGACAGATACTCGTGAGCAGATATACTATTCATTTCAAATATTTCGACTCAACATTCTGCTGATATTGCTGACTATCAAAAGGTAGTGTGGCTTCAGTGAACTCTCATTATTTTTGTGGGGAAAGGAATGACACATTCATTTCCGTTGTTTTTCAAACATTAAGTCTTGGCTTATCAATAATACATTAATAATATCATTTTGATATCAGAAAATGCCTGTTATATTTATTTAGCTCAAGCAGGATCATCTGCCTGATCAATGACAACTGACAAATTTCACCAGATGATCAACTGCTGCTGATTACTGATGAAAACGTGTTCCGAATTACAGCACTGTGATTTCGATTTTATATTTCGGAACACAGCTTTTCAGCAGAGTCAGTGGATCCACTGACAGTACGGCCAGTTGAATTTGGAATATAGCCTGTGTCGCACTATAAGTGTTGGGGTAGTTAGGGGTTGGTGTACAATGATACTCGAATCTGGTGTAACTTCAAGTATATAATCAACTTTTCGGCATTTGATAATACTGTCCTACTTTCTTGAATCACGTCTTCTTAAATCCACACCTAACACTCTACAACTAAGTGCTTTGAAGAGGGGATGAATCCTTGGCTTCCATACTCAAAGAACGTCAAATCCATGACGCGTTCCGCGTTGGACGTTATCAACCAATAATCAATGATCGTCCGATAATTATGATCCAATCAAAAAAGAATTTCCTTATTAGGAAATCTGATAATGTAGGTACCCGAAAATGAGGTTGAGGTAGAAACCAAAGATTCAGCAATTCAAAATATATATGTATGGATATAAACAATAAAACAATTTATGTTGCAATAATATAAATATACATGAAATGGAATGATGAAACAAGGTAGACCTATTCACGATATAACGATATACTGTGTGATTCCAGAACATAGGGATTGGCTTTACAACACCTCCCCCCTATTTTTGAAAATTGTACCGCTTCTGTGTACAATTTTCACCAATTCCACAAGCGGATTGGGGATTCGAATCTTCCTCGTTTTCCTGAGGCGGCTTGGAAATGTCTGATGTCTCTTTTTCTCGTTTTGTTGGGAGAAACTTTTTATATATTAGGTAACTTGCAACCAAAAGTATTGTCAAAATTAAAATTGAATACGTTAATATGTTATGAAAATTGTAAGAATAAACAAGATTTGATTGGTGTGAATCATACGAATTTTGAAGCTTCTGTAAGGAATCAATGTCAAAACTTATCTTTGCTAATGTTGTCGAATCATCGTGACTAATCATTAGTGGTTTATTTCCAAGAGATAGATGAGGTATGGCATAGTCTGAAATATTCAAATGTATTTCTTCCACTAAATCCAAGGGTGGAATGTAATCTAGAAGTATACTACTGGAGTATTGTTGATGCGGGTTAAGAATCATTGACTTCGTAAATGCTGTACAATTTGAAGATATATTGAACATTCCAGTACCAATGAGTTTTGATGATATTCTTTCGTTACTGTTTTTACAACTTATGTCGATGTATATATACATGAAATGGAATGATGAAACAAGGTAGACCTATTCACGATATAACGATATACTGTGTGATTCCAGAACATAGGGATTGGCTTTACAACATAAGTGCATATTTTGTATTCCATTGGTAAAACTGGTGTATCCCAGATTTTGCGAATTATTGGTTGGGCCGGCATTGGAATTTCACCCTAATAGTAACTCTCTCATTTTACCTTAAAGGAAAACAGAAAATATAGCCTCGAAGATTACCCTGGTTGTCGGGAGATTATGCGGAAGGCGTACCTAAAAAAGAATATCCCAGAATGCAGCATTCCCACGGTTTCAGAGTCCCTGGCAAAGTCAACGACAGTACAGTACGAGACAACATATAAAATTTGGTGGAAATTTTGTAAACGCAACAACATGGATTATTTGGAAGCTGGAGTCCCAGAGGTATTACAATTTTTGCAGGAGCTGATAGATCAAAAACAAGTCAAATACAATACTAAATGCACACAGGTCCACGTTAGCAATGATCTTGAACGGTGATTTAGGCGCAGATCCAAGGGTCAAAAGATTCTTTAGAGGAGTACTTAGGTTAAGGCCACCGGGGAGGCGGTACAATCATGTTTGGGACACAAAAATAGTACTTTCTCACTCAGAAAGTCTTCCACCTAATGAAGATCTTTCATTAAGGGCGCCGTACATTATGCTATTTACCAGCAAGTTCGATGCAATCAGATGCAATGCAATTTTGAATCGAACAATGCGCATGCGTCTATGATATTTCACGGCAAGTTTCATGCAGGTTTCGTTATAGAACCAGTCCTATTTTTCCTGCAATTTCAAGGCAAGTTTAGTAAAATTATTAGTAATATTCATCATAGTATCTTGATAAAATACTAATTTTCCCCTTAACGTGGCCTGAAACACCAAATAACCTCAAAAAGTACATTGAAGGCTCAAAAAACTTGAAAATAGTGAATATGAACAAGAAAATATGACAGGAATATCTCAACGTACGGCGACTCGCAATAAATTGAGAAAATTGCAAGAAAATTGCATTGCTTCAAACTTGCCGAGAAATAGCATAATGTACGGCGCCCTTTTTAAAACAATTATCGAGGAAAGTTGTCACGCTATTAGCATTGATAACCGCACATCGTATGAAAACGCTGGCTCGCATTAGAGTTGAAAATATCATTATTTCTGGAGAGGATACAAATACTCGTGAGTGATCACATAAAAACATCTTCTGCAAAAAGTATGCAGCCATCACTGCATATCGATCCCTTATTTCAAAGATCAACCTCGACTCTGTGTAGCATCAGCCCTTCTTCACTACATAGAAAGGACATTAGAAATGAGAAACGGCCAGGAATTTCTCTTCTTAACAACAAAGAAACCTTATCGGTCAGTATCGAAGTAGATATGGATTAAACAAACATTGGCAGTAGCTGGAATAGATATCAAGGTCTTTTCAGCATATTCCACGAGACATGCAGCAACGTCCGCTGCTCGTCAAAACGGAGTTTTCCTAGAAGAAATCCGGAAAACGGCAGGTTGGAGTGAAAACTCAAAAATGTTCGCCAAGTTCTACAACCAACCGTTAAAACCTTGTTTTGAGTTTGCCAAAGCAGTGGTGGAAAATAAAAAGACCGAGGCTGCAAAATAGGCAATCAAATTTAATGTTGTATTCAGTTTTTGTTCGAAAAAAAAAAAACTACATCAGTTGGTAACAAGAAAGCTTGTGTGGAACGCAACAGAACTAGCTTTGAACAACTACCATGTGATTTTCGGAGAACGAGTAGCTGAAATATAATTTTACGATCAAAGGAACTTCAGGTGAAGTTCGATCGAAATTATATGAAGCGCCTCGTTCGAGAAGATCACTCCCTCCTCTCCCTGTACGATAGATATCGGGGGGTTTTCATATCAATATGATAGATGGCATAATTCTATCACCACCCCGTGTTTTTACTATCGAACAAGCTGTTTATTTAAATCATAGATCTTTTATAAATATTGAGGGTGAAATTGTTAAAAAAAAACCTAGCAACCCCTTAACTCCTGTTGCGTTGAGCTTTGAAGTAAATGAAAAGATGAGGGAAAGATTGACAGTAGACACTGAGTGGGGTGGCTATATGTACGGAGACGGGATAGTAAAATTTTGCGATTCAAAGTTTGTGAACTGAACCGCACAAGGGCGTTACTACCATGTGGTTTTCTCGAACGAGGCGAATGCAAGAAGATTGGATTCATGCAATCAATCTGGAGGACTGGTCTGACATGCTGACAATAGTGACAATCGTGTGTGTTGTAGACATTCTCAAATTTTCAATCTATTAGCAGTATTAGCTTGTATTGCAGAAGTGGCAGAAGGCGAAAGGAATCTTAATAAGGAATGACAACATTTCATAATGATAACTATGTGAGATTACTATCCACCTGAAAAATCATATTCTTTAGTCTCTTCTGCATTTTTTGTGCATTGTACAACAGCAAAATGCGAAGGCACGCTCGAATTAATGAATAGCGCAAAAAACACGATTCGTATGCCACAATATTGTGAAAAACTATTTCAATCCTTTGATTCCTCTGTAACCAAATAAAAAAGTGAGGTTGTGTTTCAATAATTCACAGAAGAATGAGGTTGTGTTTCAATATTTTGCCTCCAGGGTCGGTCATTGTGCACGCGACCTATGGAGGACGAATTTCATTTAAATTTATTATTATGTTGTACCGATGCCTGAAAATAATAATCTGCCGCGAAATTTTTTCCCATAGCAGAAAAAGTACGTCAAAGCATTGGAATGGGAAAAACAATCATTTTTATTTCTAAATTTCAGCGATTTGAGTGCTTTTGAAAATCGGCCGATGGTGGAAGGCGAACAGGTATACAAAGCAAGAAATAATGTAAATTTTTTGAAGTGAGAAGTATACAGAAACTTGAGATCTTTGAGCTGATGGTGGTAGAAACTTCTGATGCTTTGAAACTCTAAGCTCATAGTGAAATTTTGGCTTGTCTATGCTGAAGCCTCATGAAGTCAATTATGCTTCATTGATCCTTTTGCTTACTGAAATTTCAACCACATTTAGGTAGGCAAAAAGAACTGCAGAACTGAAAGAATTCAGTTGTGAAGCTCACACCCAAGCAAGTGGTGAAGGAAGTCAGGCATAGATGCAATGTATGAAGTTAAGCATACAACACTATAATTACTAGCTTTTACAATCAAAGGAAGACAAAGATTGAAGAAACTGTTGCATTTCCTACAAAATTAATCATGCTGTTGGTGAAAAAGAATAATTCTGAATTCTTGGCAAATTGTAAGTCTTATATAATTTTTAACTTCCAAGAATAGGTAACTGATATTTGATGTTTTCTAAACATCAAGTCTTGTTTTCATCAATTATGAATTAATAATAACATTTTTAATATCAGAGAATGCCTGTTATTTACAAAATTGACCTGAACGAGAAATGACAAACCGACAAATTTCACCAGCTGATCAACTTCTGCTGATTACTGCTGAAAACTCGTTCCGAATTACAGCACTGTATTTTAATTTCATATTTCGGAACACAGATTTTCCCCAGTCACTGCTCTGACAAGTGACAAATACTGACACTGACACTGACGTCAAATTCGGAAATATAAATGGCATTAAATGGCCGAGTGAAAGGATAAATAATTTATAATAAATTATACTGTGATATTATAGGTGTTTATATTGAGTTCATTAGATTCGACTTGATTCGTGAAATAGAATCTGAATCTGCCAGGTAAAGTGTAAACAAAGAATAAAAGAAGACAATCACGAAAGACGTGAAATTCTGGAAATGGGTGATCGATACAATATTCACAGTCAATTAGAACATTTGCAGTCCAAGTACATTGGAACAGGACATGCAGATACTAACAAATATGAATGGCTCGTAAACCAACACAGAGATAGCTTTTCAAGTTATTTGGGGCATCCAGATCTAATCAACTACATAGGAATATGTGAAAATGAAGCTAAGGCAAGAGTGAAGTTCAATCTGATGGAAAAAATGCTTCAGCCCTGTGGTCCACCACCAGATAAACCAGAAGATTAAATCCAGTATAATGAGTTTGATTATTTTTTTAATAATAATGGAAAGTACTCATTTGGGATGTTATTTATTTTGAATTACTCTTCTTATGATCATCTAAAAGTATTTTTTTGAAAATGATGATAACATGGCAGAAGTATTAATATAAAAAATCTCTATGAATAGGAACACAGTATGAATGCTTTCTATAAATAACTTTGGTGCAAATACTGACCATATAAATAAATGATGCCTAAATATAAGTGTCACTATGCAAACTACAATATGGGTATATAATCTGTAAGTAAATAAGGTTTTCCATACTATGTTTTTATTGATTCTCTTTTTTCTGAAAATAAGTACATGACAAAGTACTGGAAAAACATAAGTATGACAAAGCACTTGTGCAATAACAAAAATTGCATTATATTTTTCTAAACCTATATATCCTATTGATACATCAACACTAGCTAAGCTATTACTGTGTCCTTGTGCAAAAAATAAAAGGTTTCCTAGCAGTGAATGAAAAAATACATTTTCTATTTGCTTTAGATGTTTTGATACAATCAAACTAGAAAAAATACAATATGGCACTAAAATTACATTATAGGGTTTCAACATTAGACATGAAATTAAAATCCATGTTATAGTTCTTGATGTATGCAACAATACAAAGTGACATAATATTGAAAGCCAAATGATTCTACCAAGAACTACATTATCATCACTATTTTTGTATAGAAAAATCAATGAGAGTATTACAAAATTTGCAACATGAGTATACATAATTGCATCTCTCATGAGAATAATTTGAGCAAGAAATACCAGAATAAGTTCTAGAATGAAAAATAACTGATGGAAATGAATATTTTCCTCTTTTAATAACCAGTCAGAAATATCTGGCTGGTTCCCCCACATATCACCAGTGGAATTCATGTTCCTCAAAAAACGAAATGCTATCAGTAAAAATAATAATAAACATATATCCTGTAGGGAGTCCTGGAGACATCTCTGTTTCATTATATTGATGATAGAAAATGAGATCATGAGATTATAAAAAAAATACCAGTACTGGTGTTCTTCCTCAATGAAACTAGATGATATAAATGTAAGTGGTTGAATCACACTAAAAAGAACCAAGAATATGGTTGTGTTCTTGGTTGTGGTACTATTGAAATATCTTAAATGAGCTTGCCCAAGTTGCTCAGTAATTGAAGCATCAATGTTGTCTTGAACACCAGTACTGAATGATCTTGGGATACTATTCCTAGAAACTATTTGGGCTTGAATTCCAGGGCATAGTAATCCTGTTACTTTGATATTCAATGATTGCCAGTTGAGGACTAGCATTATGGACAGAATTATAAATACAAAAACTAAAGCATAGTGTGAAGTTAAAAAATAACTTGATATAAACAGAGACATAAATATGTTTCCAATACAATTAATTCTTTGAGGAACTCTACTAGCACCAGTAATTTGCAATATCAGTAAAGGCAATATACTAAGCATAATCATCAAAGCAAATATTATACAGCTTGATTTCTGTTCAGTGGACATTTTGATCAAACTTTGACTGATAACTTCTGAACAATATTCATAGAGTTCAATTGCTGTTTGAGCACTCACTTCATCTGAAGTTTTGAGGTAGTGCTCATGGTAAGCACTAGCACGCTCAAAATATTCTCTCCCTAGAGAGCTTTTTCTTCCTAATAACAAGGTGTTGTAATGTAACATATACAAATACTTTTCCAAGTTGAATGGTAGTAAATTTCTTTGTAGTCTACCAATTGTTGATGCAGGTATTCTTAAGCCTAATAATACTGCTAAGTTGACAGGTATATCAGTTTGGGGAAATGAGCTGCTATCACATTGATGTCCTATAATCAAGAATGGTACATGAGTTTCAGAATAAGTTGACCCTCCATGACCACCACTGTCTCTCATGCCATGATCACCAGTAACTATCAGAAGGGTATTATCATTTTTTGTTTTCATGTTATCATGGATTTTATGGACTATTTCATCCATTTCATTCAGTTTATTTGGTACTAATGATGAGAAAGGCCCATAAACATGACCAATATGATCCAATCCTATAAAGAAATTCAATTAACTCTTGAATATTATCTTTTGTTACAACTCACCTAAGTAATGTAGAATCATGATGTCCCAATCACTGTTTTCTAGCTCCATTTCAACATTTCTGGTTACATTATCATCCACTTCTGTGAAATCTTTCACAAAAAATGATGTTGTACCTTCATATCTGTAAAACTTGTCAGGAAAAAGCTTCAGCCATGTGTCATCCCCATAAAATACAACTTTCTTACCACTCTGTTGAGCAGAATGGATTATACTATCTTTTAAGATCTCTGTACTAGCTAAATTGAGTACTAGGTCTATGAATTGTGGTACGTTTCCTGCTGTCAAAGATTTAATACGTGGTAAAGTAACTGTTGGAGCTTCCACTTTGACTTTACAAAAACAACCATTTTGCTGCACTAATTTTGAAGTGAGAGGCATGTCATTTGTATTCACAAAATCTAGCCGAAGAGCATCTATAACAATTATAGCTGTTCTTCTGTAAGCAGAAGTATACATCTTCTCCTTATTCAAACTGATATTGTTTATTTGTATAGGTGGTTCATTATCCGGATTCAGAGGAACTTCAGAAACAGGAAAGAACCCATATAAAAATAAGAAAACACTAATTGTAACAAGAAAATACTGATTGAGCGACATTCGTAATTCCAATTTTATAGCAATGCTATGATAATTTTAATTATTTATTTATTTACACTCTATTGTGTTTAAATTTTGATTTTTAGGGATGTCAATGATGTCATTCATGATATCAACACTACCAACACTAGTCAACAGACCAACTGTTGAACTGTAATATTGTCCTTGTCCATTGTCATATTTGTCACTAAGTCACTAGTGATCACGATTAGTGACACTAGTAACTAGCAACGAATTCGTCGAAATCTGGTCAAAATTCTTGCATGGTGATCACTAGTGCCTGCAGAGAGAACGCAAGAAATAAAGTGCGTGGTGGGGGAACGCCTATGCGAGCGCGAGCAACTGCTTGTGTCAATCCCTTTTTTATAAAACGATTTTCAAGCATCTACAGAGGTTGTGAATCCGTGCGGCACGGTTAGGAGTAGGATGTAGGTAGTGAATTACGAAAGCGTGGAAGGGTCATCAAAAATAAAAGAATAAAAGGAATTATTGCAACTTGTAACGTGCAGCAATTCAATAACTGCAACTTACAGCTCGCAATAATTCAAAATACTGCAACATACAACTTGCAGTAATTGAATTACTGCAACTTACAACTTGCAGTAATTTGAATCACTGCAACATATTATATAACTAGCAGTAATTCGAAATAATGCAACATACAACTAGCAGCAATTCAAATCACTGCAACTTACAACTTGCAGAAACTAAAGCACAAAACAAAACAGGCTGAGAGGAAGATTAACTGAAGTTAACTCATAGATCAACTACTCTGTTAACTTAAATACCAGCTTATGGAAGTTAACCATCAAAAGCTTGGATTGCATCCACCTTGTTTTGATATTTTCATACCTTTACAGGGGCAATTACATAGGTACAGTTGTCTTCTGAGATCATGTCGCACATGAACGGTGTCAGGTCTCTTAATCACCGCTGCAATACGAGCGCCCATAACGTCCAACCGCGACATGTTGCTTGAAGACGAGTGTACCTAATAGAATGGATCAGGATGAGTTGGTTCAATTTTATTTTCACTTGGGATTAAGCCACAAGGAATTGATGGCTGTGCTAACATTGAACCATAATATAACAGTCAGTGGTGAAAGCAGCTTGAAAAGACATCTCAGAAATCTTGGACTGTATAGAATAAAATATTTAACAGATCTTACTGAAGTAATTCAGTTCCTTTCGTACTAATACTGGTTAGAAGAGGGTGAGAATTACTGCGAGTTGTGAGTTGCAGTGATTCGAATTACTGCTAGTTGTATGTTGCATTATTTCGAATTACTGCTAGTTATAAGGTGCAGTGATTCAAATTACTGCAAGTTGCATGTTGCAGTATTTCGAATTACTGCAAGTTGTAAGTTGCAGTAATTGAATTACTGCACGTTACAAGTTGCAATAATTAGATATTTTTTATTTTCGATGACCCTTCTACTCTTTCGTAGTGAATAGGCAAATTTCTTTGATGTAGCTGCACGAAATATCAGCTGATATTTGAAGTGATTCCGGTGGCGGAATCGGATAGATAAAACGCAACTATAATGTAGTACATTTTACACGACACTAAAAAGCAGACGAAAGGATCTAAAGTAAAGGGCCCTTCAGTTGTGCAGCAGATAATGGGTCGCGGCAGGAGGCTGTCGCTAATAATTGGGCACTGCCGCTGCTGGCTGCCGCCGCTGTATTATTTGACTCTAGTAATAATTAGAGTCACTGGATGGTATTAGTTTGATAAGAGTTCGGACACAGCTGAACTTTTGTCCTTTTCTATTTTCTATAATACAATGGTTTAGGTGAATAAAAGAATAAGACATATATTCTGCTCTTTGTCTTTTCAATTTCCCTAGTAGTGCCTGATTGTCAGATACGATTTCAGAGGTTATATTTTCTGTCAAATCAATCATAGCCGTAGATGGACAATGGGTATAGGGTACAAACACCCACTTCAATTTATAGTGATACACTTCTAACATCAGAACCAACTGTTATATAAATGAAAAGAATGCATGTAACAACATTTCAATATTAGAAAATATACACATATGGATAAACTTATAGCTATAATTCCTTATTATATGTGAAACTGTACTCCAGTGATGAGTATAAAACATGAAGTTATTTATATTAAATCAAAGGTAGATATTCTCAATATACAGGAAGTAAGATAAGTACTTTCAAGTGAAGTATTCCTGAGACAATTATAAGAAATAAAGTCTATATAAGCTTTTGTGTCCGGAAATGCTTCATTTCGTAGATACAGAGTGCTGAAATACAGAGAACAAATCATTTTTCGATAAACATTTGATAGGAAAAAAGTAGTTCAATTTGACGAGACCTACCAAATACTTGGTTTTGTAAAGTTCTCAGCAACTCCACTTAGCGCCCTAGGAGCTAATAAGTAACATGGATCGATATAGAAAATATCTCCAAAACATTAACCTCCAGCGTAATTAAGGCCCTCATAATAATTCCCTTGATACATAAATAACTATTCACTTTCCACTGTTGAATTTTAAATTTGGTCGGAACCAAAAACGCCATTCAATAATATATCACTCTGTAGTTTACTTGCTCTTCGTTTTCAAATTCTCAATTTCATTATGTAATTTTGCGATAATTTCCTCTTTTCCATGATCATCTCGTTTTGTATTTTGTGTGATGATAATATAATGGAATTTTGTTCTCGATATCGCTTGCTTTGTAAATTGATGGGACAGCAGATTCTCACAAACAGATTTTGAAATCTTCTGTTTGAAGATGGGCCTAAAATATAGTTTCATTCTAATCAGATGCTGTTATAAAAAGTGAATTTTAATGAGTAGGTACCTCACAAATTTCGCTCGTCTTCAAATTGATTTTGCACCCATCAGGCCATTTCAAATCTTCCTTCCATAAGCAAATGGTTGATATTTGTTTCGGAAAATTGAATAAATGATATCCATTTTCTTCAGAATTGGCACAATTTATTACACAGCAAGTAATTTCCATAGCTGCTTTCATCTCGAATGTAGAGTCCCTGTATATACCTTAGACAAGAGTCCGGACACAAAACTGACAGCCGTTGGGGTTTTTAATATTTTGTTTCATTTGGTTTGCCCACCTGATAATGTTACGAAACATCATAGTCGTCCGCCCGCTTTTTCTAAATTATTTCGAATTTCTGTCACTGTCACTATGAAATTTTATGACCGCCAAAATTTAGCATTTTAAATTATTTCAATGTCCTGCTGCCTACATTATTGCGATAATTCATTAGAAAAGGGATTCAAGTCATTCAATTTTCCGAATGATCATGGAAGAATGCAATGAAACGTCCAGAATGGAAAATTAATTTCAAGAAATCCGCAATATATGTGAGGTAAATATTCAGATTCACTTGTAAAAACAGTACAAAAAGAAGAATTTTAGGCCCATTCTGATAGAGATTCTTTCAAGCTGATGGATTTCAAATTGAAAGAATCTGCTGTGCCGTCAATTTATGAAATAGAGACGTTCAAGAAAAGAGTCCCGTCGTCATCGTATTGGGAATTACTGAATGATACGATCGCAGAGAAAGAAAATGAGAATGAGATGATGCGGAAAGAAATTGAAAGTTTGAAATCAAAACTAGAAGATTCAGAGAAACTGCAATGTGCTATGTCATCAGTCCACGGTGTTTTTAATTCAGATCAAATTCAAAATTTACAGGTGAATGTAAACTCCAGGAAGAGGTGGGAAACCGACACAATTAACAAAGCACTCGCTATCAAATATATTGTTGTTTTGATTTTGCCACTTTTATTTCTGATAAGTGTTATTGAATTGAGAGAATTGGAGAAAATTATATTGAAACAATAATTATATATCTTTTATTTTTTTATATCCCAACAGAAAACAACTATATTTTCTTGGCTATATCTTCCTTATCTAATAAAGTGAAGAAATATCTGATGACGAAAATTCGCAATAGCCATTTGATTATGAAAATTATCGATTGGAAATTTGAACACCCTGTTGTTAATTATTTGATGATTTAATAGTTATTCTAGTTAAAATAGCCCTATTTCTCACTTCTACCTACGGCTATGAACGGTTTGACAAATAATCTAACCCTCAAAATTGTTTCTGACAATCATTGATACTAGGGGAATTGAAAAGACAGAGCTCGATATATATGTCTTATTCCTTTATTCAATCATCAATGCATTTTTTGGAAACAGAAAAGGACAGAAGTATAGCTGTGTCCGGACTCTTGTCTAAGGTATATACAGGGACTCTACTCGAATGTATAATTATGAAATTTTATTTCAATTCTGACGTTTATAAAATGTATTGTCAAATTCAAACAATTTTTGAATGAAAAAGCGCGGGACGACTATAGTACTCTTGTCACAATGCAAGGTGTGAAACTTAATGAATCTAAACATTCAAAAACCCTAACCGTTGTCATTTCTGTGTGTGGTCCGAACTCTTATCAAACTAATAACATCCAGTGACTCTAGTAATAATGATTACAACAGCCGATGAGCCGACACCCAGAGCTCCTTCCTGTTCGGAGACGAGAATAGGTCAAGTCAACAGTCAACAAGGTCAGGTCAGTGACGTGAAAAAATTCATTGTTATTGTTGATATCTATTCAAAATTCAAACCAATTTCAAAATAGAATTCAGAATGGGAGAAAATTCAGTAGAATGGTAAAGTCTAAAATATATTGATGAATTAAAATTTTTTTTGTTCCATTGTACTTTTTAGGAATATCCTGATGAACCCTGACTACAAACTATCTAGGTTGCCCAGAATTGAGGTAGCTGAACATCCTTTGAGAAGTTTTACTGTAAATACTGAATACTGTTGAATCAGGTAGTGACATGTATTGAAACTTTTTATAGGTAAGAGAGAGAATTCCAAGAAAAATTATTGGTTCAGCACCTAGTACTGGGCGCACAACACCAGTGTCCACCCCTGTCCCTAGTACTGATCCCCTCACTATGGCATTAAAACAACTTGATCCACTATCTGAGTTTGTCATGCAAGAAATAGATCCTTTATCTAAAATGGCAGCAGAAATGGTAAAATAACTAGTACTACTTACCTTATCTAGCACATAAGTATCCTGAAAAAGCAGAATGAATTAATATGTGCATTTTTTTTCCATGGTTACAGTTCTGCAACTTGCTGAACTTCAATACCTAGTTTTTACTAAAGGTCTACAGTTATACAGGGTGTCCCATAAGTAATGGATCAATAGAAGTGGGGTGGTAGAGGGGGTCATTTTTAATCAAACTAATGGTATTTGTTGTTATTAAATTGTTGATGGTTCAAAAGTTATTCAATTTTCTGAAAAATGCCAACAATTTAAAAAAAAATAATAACAAAAAGGCTGTTTTGAATAACCCCATATGTTATACCATCTAGGAATCTGTATTAAATGGGCAACTTTTTCTTGTGATTGGTTATCTTTGTGGGGTAGTTTTTGAATCTGCCAGCAGCATTTAAAAATTGACTTGAATATTTCATTTGATGAAAGAACTCAAGGAAAACAATTTTTTCTCAAGTAATTGATGAGAAGTAATACATGTCATGAAATTATTTCTGGGAAAAGGTGCATCCATGTGGATGAAATTTGTAAAAGAAAAAATCACAAATGTGACATATTTTTATGGTAATTAATTATTTTTTTAGAAATGAAAAAACATTAATAACTTTCACACCATCAACAATTGGATAACCACTTATATGGTTAGTTTAATTGGAAATGCCCCCCCCCCCTACCACCCCACTCCTTTTGATCCTTGACTTATGGGACATCCTGTATACAACATAGAACAAACTTGGGAATGGGAAACAGAAAAGTTAATGTGTGTATTATATAATAATATGTGATAATTGAAGTATATGAGGAAATAATAATGTTCAGAAAGAAAAAGAAATTGAAGAAACTGATAGGGATAGGGAATGGGATAACAGTAGGGGTCAGGGGAACCTACCTGAAAAAAGGTGAGGAGATTAAAGTAATTACAGGAATTCAGCTCCCTAAACCAATATCAGTATAGAAGAGGCAGGCCCAAAAATGTTTTACTAATATACTGATAAAGAGTTCAAGAATAGAAAAATTCACAGAATTTGCTAATCTACCTACCTGTAGAAATTGTGAAACTTTATTAACAGAAAATGATAGTGTAGTACCTATACTTCTTTCACATTGTTTTAAATTTTTATTATTGTATGTTTTCACATTGTTTTAAATTTTTATTATTGTATGTTACGTACTTATGTTTTATCTTCTCTTTGTCCACAAGAGCGTTTTCTTCTGACAATAAAGAATATTCTGATTCTGATTCTGATTCTATAGCTATTAGATGTGGTATCATAAGACTCTTGTTCCACTTCAACTAAATTTCCGAAGAAAATCGAACTATTGTTTTGAACATTGATATTGAGTGCAAATTTGTTATATTTTCAGTCCTATATTCTTATAGTAATATACAATAATCATAATCAACTTTCTATATACTACAGTGTTTCAAATTTTAATCTGGAATATTTTAATAGTCTATAGAACATACAAATAAGAAGAAAAGTACATATGAATAAACTTCACCCTCAAATCTTGAAAATATTAGTTATTTATGTATTAAGGGAATTATAAGGGTCTTAATTACCAATGGCAAAGTTGTGGTAATTCAGAGTTGAATAATAAGCTTCCAGTAGGAATAGTTTTACTTTTAATCAGAGAAATACAACATGAATTAATATTCAGTATATGGAAACAATTACCATACGATAAGTCTCAATTTTTCTAAACAACACTATAGCAACTACAATATGTCTAATGAGTCATATGTCATTGATTATGTTCTATTTTATACAGAGCGTATATAACATATTTAACATACAGAGTGTATGATCAGAATTGCTTTATATCAACACTTCCCTTCAATTCTATAATATTTGAATACAAAAATTACTAACATTCAACTACATTCAATTTGTCTCTAAAATATTTAAATTTAACATGAGGTAAACCCTTAGTAAATATATCGGCTACTTGTTCTGATGTTGGTATATAAACTAATTCAATTTCACCTCTACATACACAATCCTTAATAAAATGATGCCTTACATCTATATGTTTGGTACGTTTGGTTTCTAGTGTACTAGCCATTTTCATGCAAGATTGATTATCTTCGAATATAACAATAGGATGAATGTCAGTTTTCAAAATCTCGTCAAGTAATTGAGCTACAAATATACATTCAGTTACACAAGCAGACAGAGCTACATATTCAGCTTCTGCACTTGATAGTGAAACAGTTATTTGTTTTTTAGTTTTCCAAAATATTACATTGTCAAATATCTTCAAGTTGAATCCAGTTATACTTTTACGATCATTTTTGTTATTTGCAAAATCTGCATCAACAAAAGCAGAAAGTATATTACTATCAATATGGTTATTATGTTTAACAAATTTCAATCCATAATTCTCAGTGCATTTTAAATATCTCAACACAGTTTTTAAATACATCCAGTGTTCTGTACTGTAACAATTCTGAAATTGACTGAAATATGAAATTGCATAGCTCAAATCTGGCCTTGTACCAAGCATCAAATACATTAGATATCCTATGAGCTCTCTATATGGCAAATTTACATTATTTTCACTCTTATTTTCTATCAAATTCAATTTTGGTTGAATGGGAATATTGATAGGTTTACATTCAGTCATATTAAAAACATTTAGAATTTTACATATCAAATCCTTCTGATTTATCACTAGACCCTCATTCGTTCTCATAATATTCAATCCCAAAAATATCATTTTAGAATCACTTGTCAAATCAGTCATTTCAAAATGTTTCATAAGTCCTTCCTTTACATGATTTATATTGAGCAAACATTTGGAGACGATCATTAAATCATCAACATGAATGATTAGATAAGTGCTTCCATTTATGTACAAACAAGGATCTGCTTGTGACCTGACAAAATCTAACTTCAACAAATGTTCATGTAATTTATCATTCCAACATTTAGGCGACTGTCTTAGACCATACAGTGCCTTTTTCAGCTTACAAACCTTTCCAAAAATATTTACATCAAGTCCTTCCGGTATGTACATATATACAGGGTTCTTCAGAATACCGTTAAGGAATGCTGACTTTACATCAAGTTGATGTATGTGCATATCCCCCTCAACTGCTAAAGACAGCATAATCCTAATGGTTATCATTCTGGCTACTGGTGCATAAACCTCTTCATACAGTTCGGATTGCAGAAACCCTCTGGCTACTAGACGAGCTTTCTTCAAAGTTCTTCCATCTTTTTCTTTCAGACGAAAAATCCATCTGGAATCAATTATTTCTTCTCGTTCAGGTACAGGTACTAGATCCCAAGTTTCGTTCCTTTCATGTGACATCAGTTCATCTTCAATAGCCTTTTTCCATCCATTATCAATTATAGCATCCTTGTAACTTTTAGGAATTTCAGGTGATATATTTTCAATGGACAAGGCAGCCATCAATTCATAATCATCGTAATGTCTGGGCATTTGTCTTCTTCTTGTGCTCCTCCTCATCTGATTCTCGTCATTTTCCTCTGGATTTTGAGTTTCTTCTTCTATCTTCTGATTTTCAGCATTCTTATCAAAATTTCTATTTACATTTTTATTGTTTCCTTCATCTTCTTCTGTTATTTGTAGTCGTACTTCATTTTCCTCAGTAGTTCCTTGGTTTCTACCTTCATTGAAGATGACACTACGTGCAATTACTATTTTATGTTTCTTGGGGTCCCATAGACGATATCCATTATCAGCATACCCCATCAGGTACATTTTCTGGCTCCGACAGTCTAGTTTGCTGGTTCTGTCTTCTTGAGGTATATGTGCATAGGCTTCACATCCAAAAATCTTCAACTTGCCAAGATTAGGTTTTACCTTATACCACATTTCAGCAGGAGTTTTATGACGTTCAAGAACTGAAGTTTCCGTTCTATTTGTCAAATAAACTGCTGTTCGCACAGCTTCACCCCAGAAATGTTTGTCCATATTTGCATCATATATCAGACATCTAGATTTTTCCATTATAGTGCGATTATATCGTTCAGCTACTCCGTTCTGTTCAGGATTTCGAGGAACCGTATACTGGATGTTGATTCCTTTCTGAGAGCAAAAATTTCGGAATTCTTTGGAAACATACTCCCCTCCATTGTCACACCTCAGTCTTTCTATTTTCTTCTCAAATTTTGCTTCCACCATGGCTACATAACATCTGAACTTAATGAAAACTTCACTCTTGTTCTCCAAGAGATAGCAGATGGCAAAATGAGAGAAATGGTCTATGAATGTTACATAATACCTTTTACTGTCTACTGTAGGTGGAGAGATGGGTCCGCAAACGTCAGATGATACCACTTCGAGAATTCTTTTCGCCTTCCTTTCTTCTGATATTGACTTGAAAGGAGCCCTACTGTGCTTTCCTTGTACACAAGTTTTGCAGAATTCTGTAGTAGGAAATCTAGAAGAATGTCCCATACGTCGATGAAATAGGTTGTTATTATTCTCAGCTAGATTAACTTCATTTGTACATAGTTTGAAATTCAATTTATACAAATTTCCTGTTAGGCAGCCTTCTGTAATAACCTGTTTGTCCTTGATAATCTTGACTTTTCCTTCTTCAAACGAAATTCTTAGTCCCTGTCCTTCCAAGTTCCTGACAGATAGCAAATTATGAGACAAATTTTCACATTCCAAGACATCTTCCATGACAATTTGTTTTCCATCACATGTTTGCAGATACAAATTTCCTTCTCTGCGTGCGATTACTGCTTCTCCAACTTTTGCGACATTTATTTTATGATGTACTTCTTTCACGTTCCTTAGAAATTGTCCTAGAGTTGAGTTCACCAGATGATTCGTTGCACCACTATCCACAACAAAGCTGACAATGTCTTTGTTGTTTCCTGATTGACAAACTTGTGCTTCTGCAATTGTCTCGTTTGAGGTGAGAAATGCAATCACTTCCTCTTCTTCCTCTTCTTCCTTCTGAACTGCATGACATCTAGGTTTTTCTCCTCTGTTCTTTGGACATTCAGACTTTTTGTGTCCTCTTACACCACATCCATGACATTTAAAACGAAATTCAGTGTGAGATTCAGGTTTCTTATTCTTATCTTGATATTTATGATGACCTCTGTTCCAAATTCTCTTATATCCGACGAATGCTTGTTGAGAATTACAAGGTTCATTTTCCGTTCTGTTCCTTTTCTGTCGTGTTTCCTCCATGAGCAGTTTATTTTTCACAAAATCTAGTGAAACGTTATTTTCGTCCTGACAGAATAAAACGTCAATTGCTGTTGTCACTGCCTGATAGGATTCCGGCATAGCAGATAATAGTTGTGTTATCACTTCACAATCTTGAATTGTTCCACCTGAATTTTTCAATTCAGATATCGTTTGTTCGAAGTCAGTTAGAAACGAGTTCAAGGATTCACCATCACTGAATTTCATTATTCTTAACTTCCTCTGCAATTGCACTTGGTTTGCAATTCCTTTCTTCAGATATGTTCCCCTTAATGTGTCCATGATTTCCTTAGCAGTTAACTTTCCCTTGATCATCTCAAGTACATTATCTGATAAACATTGGACAATTATATTGCGGGCTTTTGCGTCATTCTTCTTGAATGTCTGCAAATCTGTTCCATCGGTTGGAGGTGTACTTGTGATTTCTCCCAAAACTCCATGTTGTTCCAGTATCAATTTCACTCGGAACTCCCAGTTGGAATACCCATTTCCGTCAAACGGTTTCACAATTCCGACCGTTTGCAATGATGAAGCCATGTTTCCGTTTTTCAAAAACAACACGGTAATAGACCAACTTCCATGATGATTATTATTTTCTCTATTCACTTATCACTTACTTATTATCAACTGGGCCTCATAACCTGTGGTAATTCAGAGTTGAATAATAAGCTTCCAGTAGGAATAGTTTTACTTTTAATCAGAGAAATACAACATGAATTAATATTCAGTATATGGAAACAATTACCATACGATAAGTCTCAATTTTTCTAAACAACACTATAGCAACTACAATATGTCTAATGAGTCATATGTCATTGATTATGTTCTATTTTATACAGAGCGTATATAACATATTTAACATACAGAGTGTATGATCAGAATTGCTTTATATCAACAAAAGTTTGCATCCTTATTGTTTATATGAACTTCATTTTATTTTTATGAGTTCTATGTTGCCTATTATAAATATGAGTGAGGGTTGCTGGGCTGTGTGCACGTGAAAATATACCAAAGAAGGGAAGATTTGTATTTCACACAAGATAATTTATTCAATATTCCTAGCAGAGCGCTTTCGATTGTTGAGTCATCATCAGTGCTTACCTGTAAGTAAGTAATCTGCTTTTAGCTATTGGAAAGAAATTGAAAATTCGAAAAAAAAATTGGTGACTTGTTACTATTTGATGAACTTTTGTGAAAAAGACATAAAATCAAAATTTGAAATTGTTAAATATGAAGTTGGAAATTGATAAAAGTGAGGTTTCTTACTCGTCAGGTTAACAGGGAAATTTGTCCATAAAAATATCTTTGGTCCAGTTTTTTTTTCGCCCCGAGGTGGTTGAAATCTTTTATAGACATCATATGGGTCCAATCCTCCACATGATAGTGTGGGAGTCCCCTCCATGGTATACCCACTAAACACTCCACCCCCTTGTAGGCTCGTCTGACCGATGGCTCCGACGACACTTAGGCCTAGTGGCCCATTGTATCTCACCTACATGCCGTTATCAATTTTACCACAAACGACTCATGGTGCCTATATTAAGGGCCACTTCAATATGAAAGACACCCTTCTCGTTCAGGTCCCTGAAGATTGCTATTCCGATCCCTGTTCTCGTCTACGAAGAAGGCCAAAAGCTTTCCTTCTCCTACGAGTGACGGGGGAAGGGGTTGGTCCAGCCCTGTGGTGCCCCTGCACAGGGCTAAGGCTGTTTACTCTGGGATGTCGCCCTGTTTCCCAGAGGCCCCGTTACCGACACCATTCCTCGGTGCCATCCTTTTGAGATTAACTCAGGAAGTTGGAAAAATTCATAAATAGAATAGAGATTTTATATATTTTTGTATCATCAAAAACAATTGAACCATATAAACATAAATATCGTGTAACTATGAAAACATAATAGAATGAAACAATTTCATGTTGAACACTGCTCTTCAACACTCTCCCTCAGTGATAACATCTAAAAATTGTTTAGTTAAAAGATCAAATTGCATTTTTCCCAAAGGCTTCGTCAATGAATCTGCTATATTTTCTTTCGTTGGATTATAATGTATGTCCACATCCTTTTCAATGATTCGTTCTCCTATGTAGTGGAAATGAACATCAATATGTTTACTCCTGGAATGCAGAATTCGATTCGATGAAATATGGATAGCTGCTTGGTTATCACATAGCAAAAGACAGTGAAGATGATTTTTTAAATCCTTCAATACGTATGACATCCACATTAACTGCCTACATGAAAGAGATAGTGCCATATATTCTGCTTCGGTAGTAGAAACAGCAACGCTTCTTTGCTTTTTTGATGTCCAAGTTACAGCTGCATTTCCGTAAAAACCAATATAGCCACTTCGTGATTTTCTATCATCAAGAGAATTTGCATAAGATGCATCAGTGTGCATGACAAGCATAGGATTATCTGTCGTATGGTATACTAGCCATTTATTCTCAGATCCCTTTAGGTAGCGGAATATATGTTGAACCATGTTCGAATGTTTGAGTGAAGGGTCTGAACTGAATTGCGACATAACATTCACAGAATAGCTTATATCGGGTCTAGTACTCATCGCAAGATATAACAGTGATCCAATTTTCGACTGGTATATTGTTTTATCAGTTCGCTTCTCTTCAACATTGGCTTTTTCAGGTTTTGTTCCACTATCCATTGGAGTTGATTTTGAATGACAATTTGACATGCCAGACTTGTCAAGGATTTTCATAATATACATTTCTTGCGTCAAAGCCACTTGATTTTCTGACCACATGATTTGAAATGAGAGAAGATATCTTGGTATTCCTAAGGAGGTGACTTCGAAATTGGAGTTGAGAAGATCTTCGATTTCCTTGATTTTTATTTCATTAGATCCCAGAACTAATAGATCATCAACATAAATGGCTACTATTTGCTGTCCATCATTGGATATGAACATACAGGGGTCTGCTGCTGATTGATTCAATTCGATTTTCTTCAAGACAGAGATTAATTTCTGGTTCCATTGTCGGGAAGATTGTTTGAGACCATAAATACTCTTCTTCAAGAAACACACTCTCCCTGGTTCATCAACTAATCCATCTGGAATTTTCATGAATACTTCGAAATCAAGATCCCCATTCAAAAATGCAGTTTTTATATCAAATTGCCTTGCTATCATATCTTGATGTACACAGTGCGCTAGAAGAATTTTTATAGTATCGTATCGGACCACTGGAGAGAATGTTTCATCATAGTCTATCCCAGGTACCTGACTGAATCCTTGAGCTACTAGCCTTGCCTTGTATTTCAGTATCGTTCCATTTTCAGATAATTTTATTTTCAATACCCAACGACAGCCAACTGTACGGTCTCCAGATGGTTTTTCAACAATATCCCAAACTTCATTTTTCTTCATCGAATCTAATTCGTCTTTTATTGCTTCAATCCATTTTTCTGAATCAGGGCTCAAGACTGCTTCAGCATATGTTGAAGGTTCATCCAAAGCTATCTTGCAAAAATCTTCGTAAAATTTTGGAGTATGGCGATTTCTTTGACTTCTCCGAACTGTAAAATCAGTAGCAGATGTGTTTTCTTCTCCAGATCCTGATTTTATATCAGAGAATTCAATTTCTTCACTGATTTGTTCTTGAATATCTTTAGCTTCTGATGATTCTGTCAATGTTTCATCTCCATCACTTCTTTCTTGATTTTTTCTTTCAAATGGATGAAGAAAAACTACACCATCATCATTTTCAGTCGAAAATCTATAGTCCCTCGAAACAACAACTTTCTTGCCAGTCCAGAAACGATAGATAGGGATAGAATTCTCAACCACTATGCCACAAGATTTGAAGAAATCATCCAAGGACTTAGACTTGTATTCACCTCCATGGTCACTTTTGAAAAAATTTTAACTGTTTTGCCTGTCTGACGTTCCATTTTTATTATATAATCTCTGATAGCTTTTTCAACTTCGTTTTTATTCTTCAGGAACGTAACCTCAGTATATCTGTAGAATTCATCAACAAAGGAAACATAATAGTAACTGCCTCCAACAGATCTTGTCGAAAAAGGTCCAGCGACGTCAGAATGTACTTTTTCTAATATGTCTGAACAACTGCTTCCTGGCTCCTTGGGTATTTTTCTTGTAGACTTAGATTTTTCACACGCTTCACAGTCTACTTCAGGTCGATTCTCTGGTAGAACATGAGGATCCGATACAACTTTCTCAACATATTTGAAAGTGCTTATGGGTGTATGGCCTAAACGTCTATGCCATACTGCAGCGGAAACATTGCTGATTTCAGGATGAATTTCTTGAAAAACATGTTCCTTTTTATCCGAAATGATCCACCCAACAATTTTTCCTTTTTTCCATAGGATAATTTCTTTGTTGCTTCCTTCCATGGTGATACCTTTGGATCTGAGTCTTTCCCAAGATATGAGAGAGCATTTCAACTCAGTGGAATAGAGGACATCATGAAGAGTTACATTTTTTGTTTTTCCCGAAGGAAGTAATGCTTTCAGTTCCACCTTTCCAACGTGTGTTACTTTGATTCTGTTATTATTCCCGAGCCGAATTGAACCATCATACTGCTGAAGATCGATGAATAGTTTCCTGTTTCCGGACATATGTGAAGTTGCACCAGTATCGAAAATCCATCTCGAATCACTAGTGCTGGAAACTGAAGCTGGATATGCCACATTTCCATCATCAGAATCACAAACTTGATTGGCATTTTCTGTTTTCTTCTTGTGCCAACAGTTTTGACTGGAATGACCTTTGAACCATTTTTTGTTCTCTTTGCAAAATAACATTCCAGTGTCTGTCGTATTTGTTTTCTCTTCTTCATATTGCTCACGAATACTTCATTTTCTTCAACTGCAATTGAGGTCGAAGATAATTCCATGAGACGAGAACAAACATCATCATATGTGAGATTCTCTTTAGTTTTCAAATTATCCACTATATTGTCAAGTTCCTCTGGCAATGTGGTCAAAAACAGTGATCCTTTTGCTTTGGTGGAACTAACTAGTGGACGAAATGCGGCTTCCAAACTATTCTCATCATTTTCATTTGAAGTTTTTGCTGTTCTTTCGACTAGTCGTGACCACAGCTCGTTATACTTTGATATATGAATTGGTATATCAAATTTTGTGTTACATTTGATTCCAACGAGAGATTTCACTAAAGCATGCAAGGAGTATTCACATTTCTTATCATAGATTTCATTCAGAGCTCTCCACATTTGACTTGCTTGGGTATAACACGTTATTTGGTTCACAATATCCAATATCCGAATCGACATTGAACAGAATAAACGCTCGTGCCAAGGAATGTCGATATCTCCAATCTTCACGCTTTGATGCATACTCTCTGGCATCTAACGGATCTGTTGGTGCTGGTTCTAAAGCTGGATCTTCCTCTTGACAAGTAGTTAGTTTATATAGGTTGGTTAAGTCCATATAGGCATGTACCATTGTCTTCCAAGAATGAAAATTCTCTCATCCGCGAAGCTGTGTACTGGACATGAAGTTGCTTCCAACAAATCGTTGATATGGAGTAGAAATAGTGTTGGTGCTAGAATTATTGATCCTTGCGGTACACCAGCATTTATGGTAAGAGTCAAGTTCTTGCAGAGACTTTCGAAGCTCATTTTCTGCTCCATGGAGATTTGTTCCGTTTCCCGAAAAAATCTTTTAGGGCATCCTCTTCGGCCAATGAATCTTCTTATTGTCATTATGGCGGAGTCGGTACTCAAAGAATGGGCCAATTCCAAATAAACTCCTCTGGTACTCATACAAGTGAATATGACACCATAAAGCTTTTCTTTTCTACGACCAACTGTTACCAACAGAGGACCAAAGTAATCCATCCCTGTGATTGTGAGAGGCTTTACAAAAGGTTGCATTCGAGAAGTTGGAAGAGGGCTCAGTTCTGGTACATCTATCTTCACTCGTTTGTTTTTACACCATTGACAGCTACTCCAAGAACTTCTTACTGCTGATCTAACATTCAATATCCAGAATCGTTGACGAAGTTCATTCACTACATAAGATTGACCATTATGATTTGCTTGTTTATGGTAGTGTGAAATCAGCAAGTTAGTATAGCGATTCTTTGGATCCAGAATGATAGGGTATTTTCTGTCTTCCCAAGTCAATGGAATATATTATTCTAATGTTGACACGCAGTATACCTTCTTAGCATAACATCGGTGATAGTTTGTATAGCCTAGACGAGGATTCAACATGTTGGGCTTCCTTGATATCTTGAATTTCCTCATAAAAGTCTTCTAATTGCACATACTTGATCCAGAGGCTCTCAGCTGTGTTTATTTCTGTTGGAATCAACTCGGAATTGTACTGAGAATTCTTCTTAGCTTTATTCATGAATCTGTTGTAAATGTAAATTGTAAATGCGTTTAGAGGTACTTCAGTGAATGATACGCCCACAAATCTTCTTTTGATCTCAGTTGTATCAAATTCTGTACACTCTGTAAAAGACCATTCCTTTGGATCCAATGTCAAACAGTCTAGGCCGTTCATTTGTCGGGCCCACAGTGAATGTATTTTTCATCTCTGGTTGCTTCATCAGCAACATTCTCCTTAGTCGATACCCAATTCCATTGTTTTGAGTCGGATGTTTCTGTTATTTCGGCTACCCAATGAGCTACGAAAGGTTCGAAGACAGTAGCATCAGTTTTTAGCCAACTTATAACATTCAGCGAGTCTGTGTCCAGTAGAAACAAGTATTGATTTCGATGTTGTGGCTTTCTTGAATCGTAACTGACAATCTGCTTCCTAAAACAGCAGCTTTGAGCTCCAGCCTTGGGATCGACATGGTTTTCGAAGGGCTAACCCTCGTTTTCGCCATAATGAAGATTGTCTGTATGTATGATGTCTATCTTGAATCTAATATATAAAATACTGCCGAGAAGGCTTTTGTGCTGGCATCGCAAAGTATATGCAGCTGAATCTCTTCCGCTTTGAAAACATCTTGAACATAGCAACGAAGAAAAGACAAGGAGGCAATATGGTGGATTTCTTTCACCCATGACTTCCATTTCTTCAGGATCACAGGCTCAATTACATCATCTCAACCGGTTTTTTGACGCCAAATGTCTTGAAGTAAAATCCTCTTATAGTGAAATTACCCAGGAAGCCAAAGGGGTCGAAAATAAACATAACTATCTTGAGTACTTCACGCTTCGTTACATCATTCCAGTCAGCTATGGCACCCAGGTCAGTTTCTCTCCATATTTAATGGAAAATGAGAACTCATCTTGATAGGCAATGCGGTTGCTTCCTCCAGGTCCATATTCTTCGTGTGCAGGCTCCTCAGCTCTTCTGGAAAAGTTTTCAAGACCTCTTTGGAGTTCGATGTCCAGTTCCTTATCACAAAACCTCCTCGACGATGGACTTCAATTACATTGGCGATTTGAATTTTGGCTTCCTCCTCAGTGTCTAAGCTGTCTCGGTAGTCGTCCATGTAGTGAAGATCTGTGATGGCTCTTGTCGCTTTAGGAAATTCTATTTCAAACTCCATACCATTTCTCCTCATGACGCATTGGGCAGACGTTGGTGAAGATACGGACCCAAAAGTCATCACCATCATTTCATATTCATCAGGTCCTCTATTTCTTTCAATTCCTCTCCACAAAAACGCTGGCAGCATGCGTCTTCTTTTATAATCTGTACTTGGTGGAGCATTTTCAGTATGTCACCTGTAAAGGCAATATTCCTCTGCCTTAATTTGAACATGACACCAAGTAAAGAGTCTGGCCCATTGAGGAGGGTATCGTTGAGACTGACTCCCATGGTTTTCGCAGCAGCATCAAAGACGAAACGATTTTTTCCAGGTTTATTGGAGGTGATTACTGCAAAATGTGGCAAGTACCATTTGTTTTTTTTGCTGCTTCACCTCAATAGGTGTCAGTTTTTTTGCGTAGTTCTTCTGGACATAACCAGAAATTTTCTTCACATACTATTCGACGAATTTAGCATCTATGTCCATTTTTTCTCAAATTGCCTTGCTATCATATCTTGATGTACACAGTGCGCTAGAAGAATTTTTATAGTATCGTATCGGACCACTGGAGAGAATGTTTCATCATAGTCTATCCCAGGTACCTGACTGAATCCTTGAGCTACTAGCCTTGCCTTGTATTTCAGTATCGTTCCATTTTCAGATAATTTTATTTTCAATACCCAACGACCAGCCAACTGTACGGTCTCCAGATGGTTTTTCAACAATATCCCAAACTTCATTTTTCTTCATCGAATCTAATTCGTCTTTTATTGCTTCAATCCATTTTTCTGAATCAGGGCTCAAGACTGCTTCAGCATATGTTGAAGGTTCATCCAAAGCTATCTTGCAAAAATCTTCGTAAAATTTTGGAGTATGGCGATTTCTTTGACTTCTCCGAACTGTAAAATCAGTAGCAGATGTGTTTTCTTCTCCAGATCCTGATTTTATATCAGAGAATTCAATTTCTTCACTGATTTGTTCTTGAATATCTTTAGCTTCTGATGATTCTGTCAATGTTTCATCTCCATCACTTCTTTCTTGATTTTTTCTTTCAAATGGATGAAGAAAAACTACACCATCATCATTTTCAGTCGAAAATCTATAGTCCCTCGAAACAACAACTTTCTTGCCAGTCCAGAAACGATAGATAGGGATAGAATTCTCAACCACTATGCCACAAGATTTGAAGAAATCATCCAAGGACTTAGACTTGTATTCACCTCCATGGTCACTTTTGAAAAAATTTTAACTGTTTTGCCTGTCTGACGTTCCATTTTTATTATATAATCTCTGATAGCTTTTTCAACTTCGTTTTTATTCTTCAGGAACGTAACCTCAGTATATCTGTAGAATTCATCAACAAAGGAAACATAATAGTAACTGCCTCCAACAGATCTTGTCGAAAAAGGTCCAGCGACGTCAGAATGTACTTTTTCTAATATGTCTGAACAACTGCTTCCTGGCTCCTTGGGTATTTTTCTTGTAGACTTAGATTTTTCACACGCTTCACAGTCTACTTCAGGTCGATTCTCTGGTAGAACATGAGGATCCGATACAACTTTCTCAACATATTTGAAAGTGCTTATGGGTGTATGGCCTAAACGTCTATGCCATACTGCAGCGGAAACATTGCTGATTTCAGGATGAATTTCTTGAAAAACATGTTCCTTTTTATCCGAAATGATCCACCCAACAATTTTTCCTTTTTTCCATAGGATAATTTCTTTGTTGCTTCCTTCCATGGTGATACCTTTGGATCTGAGTCTTTCCCAAGATATGAGAGAGCATTTCAACTCAGTGGAATAGAGGACATCATGAAGAGTTACATTTTTTGTTTTTCCCGAAGGAAGTAATGCTTTCAGTTCCACCTTTCCAACGTGTGTTACTTTGATTCTGTTATTATTCCCGAGCCGAATTGAACCATCATACTGCTGAAGATCGATGAATAGTTTCCTGTTTCCGGACATATGTGAAGTTGCACCAGTATCGAAAATCCATCTCGAATCACTAGTGCTGGAAACTGAAGCTGGATATGCCACATTTCCATCATCAGAATCACAAACTTGATTGGCATTTTCTGTTTTCTTCTTGTGCCAACAGTTTTGACTGGAATGACCTTTGAACCATTTTTTGTTCTCTTTGCAAAATAACATTCCAGTGTCTGTCGTATTTGTTTTCTCTTCTTCATATTGCTCACGAATACTTCATTTTCTTCAACTGCAATTGAGGTCGAAGATAATTCCATGAGACGAGAACAAACATCATCATATGTGAGATTCTCTTTAGTTTTCAAATTATCCACTATATTGTCAAGTTCCTCTGGCAATGTGGTCAAAAACAGTGATCCTTTTGCTTTGGTGGAACTAACTAGTGGACGAAATGCGGCTTCCAAACTATTCTCATCATTTTCATTTGAAGTTTTTGCTGTTCTTTCGACTAGTCGTGACCACAGCTCGTTATACTTTGATATATGAATTGGTATATCAAATTTTGTGTTACATTTGATTCCAACGAGAGATTTCACTAAAGCATGCAAGGAGTATTCACATTTCTTATCATAGATTTCATTCAGAGCTCTCCACATTTGACTTGCTTGGGTATAACACGTTATTTGGTTCACAATATCCAATATCCGAATCGACATTGAACAGAATAAACGCTCGTGCCAAGGAATGTCGATATCTCCAATCTTCACGCTTTGATGCATACTCTCTGGCATCTAACGGATCTGTTGGTGCTGGTTCTAAAGCTGGATCTTCCTCTTGACAAGTAGTTAGTTTATATAGGTTGGTTAAGTCCATATAGGCATGTACCATTGTCTTCCAAGAATGAAAATTCTCTCATCCGCGAAGCTGTGTACTGGACATGAAGTTGCTTCCAACAAATCGTTGATATGGAGTAGAAATAGTGTTGGTGCTAGAATTATTGATCCTTGCGGTACACCAGCATTTATGGTAAGAGTCAAGTTCTTGCAGAGACTTTCGAAGCTCATTTTCTGCTCCATGGAGATTTGTTCCGTTTCCCGAAAAAATCTTTTAGGGCATCCTCTTCGGCCAATGAATCTTCTTATTGTCATTATGGCGGAGTCGGTACTCAAAGAATGGGCCAATTCCAAATAAACTCCTCTGGTACTCATACAAGTGAATATGACACCATAAAGCTTTTCTTTTCTACGACCAACTGTTACCAACAGAGGACCAAAGTAATCCATCCCTGTGATTGTGAGAGGCTTTACAAAAGGTTGCATTCGAGAAGTTGGAAGAGGGCTCAGTTCTGGTACATCTATCTTCACTCGTTTGTTTTTACACCATTGACAGCTACTCCAAGAACTTCTTACTGCTGATCTAACATTCAATATCCAGAATCGTTGACGAAGTTCATTCACTACATAAGATTGACCATTATGATTTGCTTGTTTATGGTAGTGTGAAATCAGCAAGTTAGTATAGCGATTCTTTGGATCCAGAATGATAGGGTATTTTCTGTCTTCCCAAGTCAATGGAATATATTATTCTAATGTTGACACGCAGTATACCTTCTTAGCATAACATCGGTGATAGTTTGTATAGCCTAGACGAGGATTCAACATGTTGGGCTTCCTTGATATCTTGAATTTCCTCATAAAAGTCTTCTAATTGCACATACTTGATCCAGAGGCTCTCAGCTGTGTTTATTTCTGTTGGAATCAACTCGGAATTGTACTGAGAATTCTTCTTAGCTTTATTCATGAATCTGTTGTAAATGTAAATTGTAAATGCGTTTAGAGGTACTTCAGTGAATGATACGCCCACAAATCTTCTTTTGATCTCAGTTGTATCAAATTCTGTACACTCTGTAAAAGACCATTCCTTTGGATCCAATGTCAAACAGTCTAGGCCGTTCATTTGTCGGGCCCACAGTGAATGTATTTTTCATCTCTGGTTGCTTCATCAGCAACATTCTCCTTAGTCGATACCCAATTCCATTGTTTTGAGTCGGATGTTTCTGTTATTTCGGCTACCCAATGAGCTACGAAAGGTTCGAAGACAGTAGCATCAGTTTTTAGCCAACTTATAACATTCAGCGAGTCTGTGTCCAGTAGAAACAAGTATTGATTTCGATGTTGTGGCTTTCTTGAATCGTAACTGACAATCTGCTTCCTAAAACAGCAGCTTTGAGCTCCAGCCTTGGGATCGACATGGTTTTCGAAGGGCTAACCCTCGTTTTCGCCATAATGAAGATTGTCTGTATGTATGATGTCTATCTTGAATCTAATATATAAAATACTGCCGAGAAGGCTTTTGTGCTGGCATCGCAAAGTATATGCAGCTGAATCTCTTCCGCTTTGAAAACATCTTGAACATAGCAACGAAGAAAAGACAAGGAGGCAATATGGTGGATTTCTTTCACCCATGACTTCCATTTCTTCAGGATCACAGGCTCAATTACATCATCTCAACCGGTTTTTTGACGCCAAATGTCTTGAAGTAAAATCCTCTTATAGTGAAATTACCCAGGAAGCCAAAGGGGTCGAAAATAAACATAACTATCTTGAGTACTTCACGCTTCGTTACATCATTCCAGTCAGCTATGGCACCCAGGTCAGTTTCTCTCCATATTTAATGGAAAATGAGAACTCATCTTGATAGGCAATGCGGTTGCTTCCTCCAGGTCCATATTCTTCGTGTGCAGGCTCCTCAGCTCTTCTGGAAAAGTTTTCAAGACCTCTTTGGAGTTCGATGTCCAGTTCCTTATCACAAAACCTCCTCGACGATGGACTTCAATTACATTGGCGATTTGAATTTTGGCTTCCTCCTCAGTGTCTAAGCTGTCTCGGTAGTCGTCCATGTAGTGAAGATCTGTGATGGCTCTTGTCGCTTTAGGAAATTCTATTTCAAACTCCATAGCATTTCTCCTCATGACGCATTGGGCAGACGTTGGTGAAGATACGGACCCAAAAGTCATCACCATCATTTCATATTCATCAGGTCCTCTATTTCTTTCAATTCCTCTCCACAAAAACGCTGGCAGCATGCGTCTTCTTTTATAATCTGTACTTGGTGGAGCATTTTCAGTATGTCACCTGTAAAGGCAATATTCCTCTGCCTTAATTTGAACATGACACCAAGTAAAGAGTCTGGCCCATTGAGGAGGGTATCGTTGAGACTGACTCCCATGGTTTTCGCAGCAGCATCAAAGACGAAACGATTTTTTCCAGGTTTATTGGAGGTGATTACTGCAAAATGTGGCAAGTACCATTTGTTTTTTTTGCTGCTTCACCTCAATAGGTGTCAGTTTTTTTGCGTAGTTCTTCTGGACATAACCAAAAATTTTCTTCACATACTATTCGACGAATTTAGCATCTATGTCCATTTTTTCTCGATGGAGAGCAGTCGGTTCATTGCAGATTTCTTATTATTCGGTAACAACGCGGTTTCCCACCTGTTCGAGCTCATTCTTCTAGTAGTTTTTTTTTAATCTCTGTGGCTCGTTTATCTGATGAAGTTTGGGGATTTTGAATTCACGATACCAACATAATCGATTTCGAATGAATTTTTCACCAACTCATGGAGATTGTCGTTCTCATGATGAACAAATAGAGAAAATTCATCGATACGACCTGAGTGAGGTTTTTGGTGGTTTCCATGTACCACCCATCCCAATTTAGACTCAGACAAAATGGGCAAGTTTTTTCCTCCATCGTAGACTTCTCTGACAAAAATCAGGTCAATGTTGTCTTGACCAATTAAAATGAGGGGTTTTGCATTCACCAGTGATGGCAAGTGTACTTGGTTGATATAGTTAAATTTTTGGGCGATATTTTTTATATTTACAGTTTGAACAGGAAGACACAAATCACATATTGTTAGAACATTAGACATGACGTACTCTGTATCACTATTCTGTCCTTTAATGCTTATGGTTACTCTCCTCGAATTCCTCACCTCACTAGTCATTGAATTCATCCATGTGGTTTTCAGTACCTCTGTAGGTCCGACGGAACCAATTTTCATAGCTGCAGCCTCATCCAGCATAGTTACCGTTGAACCTTCGTCAAAAAGGGCTAAGTATTAATCCTTTCCCCAGGACCAATAATTTCAACTGGGGCAATTCTAAGAAGAACTTCATTGAACTCAGAGTTGTTCACTTGCGTAATGTACTGAATAACTCAGGAAATAACTAAACTAAATATAGCCTGAATACAAAGTAGAATAACTCCGAATTTCCTTACCAATTTGAAATCGGTTTTCACCAATGATTAGCCTAATCTGTCAACAGTTTGTTGTGGCAATATGAAACTTCTGTAATTTCAGATAACATTGCTACATGGTGATAATTGCAATGTGGTCTTCACCTTACCGTTAGAACATATACTTTTTCTCACCTGTATCCTCTTGATTGATGCTTTCTCTCGAAACGTTTTCGGAATTTTCAATTTCAGAGCTTTGATAATCGCGTTATGAATATTCATTAAAAATGATGCATTTTTTCGACGATAAATTGAATGAAATTGAAAGTTGGAATTCTTTTTCGAAGAATCAACCTTGTATGTATAGTCGTCGGATATGTGGTGTTCGAACACAGAAAACTCTTAAGAAGTCTATACAAAGTGATACAAGACTTACTGAATGATGGAATGGAGAAAAACGTAGTCTTCAGTAGATAAAACATAATTTGCTATGTGTTACTAGTGAAATAATGTGTTACTTCGTCATGAGGAATTTCTCGGATCGAGGGTTGTACAGGGTGTTTGGTTCACCGACTTATATCTGAAAGAGGGTGATAGGTGGAATGATTTTGAACACATACAAACAATAAATACTATTATACAAAGTGTTACGCTTTTCGAGATATAATCGATATTCAGAATATGACCGAATTCGATGAATAGTTCCACATAAGTTATAATAAAAGTTTTGTCAAACATTTTGTCTGATTGTATATTTTTTTCTATAAAGTTGAATACGTATTTCATCGATATTGAACATGAAATGGGATCTACGTATGGCGAAAAAAAAATTATGGCGCATTAGAATTTAAAATACGATTAATTGTAATATCCAACATCGTATTTATGACCTTATGACCGAATAATATGAGGTATGCAGATAAATTATTCGTTCGAATACCTTCGAAAACTTTCTTAATGTTGGTTCTTTCGAATGATGTAATAACAGATGCAGACTTAATAATGTAGTATATACTTATTTTAATTAAAAGCAAAATAATTCCTCGCGGAAAAAATTGCAAGATTTAACAGAAGAGGATATTAAAATTATAAACAGGAATCTATTTATGAAATCTCTTGCTCAAAATGAGATCCACCATTTATAATACAAAGTCGACATCTTCGTCGCATGTCTGTCGTGGTTACGCCTAGCCTCATTTCCGCCTTCATTCGATCTGCTGCCTCATTGATTTTTCGAATAAGATGTTCTCGATCCCGGATTTCCTCATCATACACCAGTTCCTTCATTCGTCCCCCCACATGATAGTCGACGGGGGTCAGGAGGCCATAATATCAGTTCATTTCGCCCTATCTATCTTCCTGGAAATTGATTATTCAAAAAATCTCTGACAGTTATACGGTAATGGGCATCACATCCGTCGTTTTGATAAATGATGTGTCCTCTTACATCTAAAGGAACTTCATCCAAGATATTGGGTATATTATCTACTAAAAATTCTAGACAGTTTTCATCATTCAAATTGTTAGGCAAAAAATATCGACCCACCACCCACGACCCACCAGAACTCTGCCTATTATACCTGCCCAAACGTTTACACTGAATTCCCTTTGGAAGGAAATTTGTTTCCTCGCATAGGGGTTTTCTTCTGCTCAATAGTGCAGGTTATGAAAGTTCATAATCCCTTCACGAGAAAAGTTTGATTCATCAGTTCCCAAAATCATACGTAAGGATGTTGGATTGTCTATGTCGGCATTTAGGATGAATCGACAGAAAGTGCTTCTTCGAACTGGGTCTCTTTCTTCAAGTCCTTGCACGGGAGTGTATAGGAAATGTGTGCATTTTTTTATAATGAAGAATTGACCATACCTTCCATGTAGATATTATTTTTCTGGTGCCCACTAGTAGGGGCTCTGCTTCAAAATTTTCGAGAATTTGCCGATCCACTTCAGGGTGATGTTGTTGATTGTTTGCTCTAGGATCTCTTTGATGAAAATTGCCAGTTTCGCTCAATCTACGATACGTATTAACAAACATGGTCACGTGGGGTTCTCGTCTTTGAGGAAATCTCTCTTGATAAAATCGTTGTGCAGCAGCTGCATTGCTGTCAGCTCTGCCGTACATGAAAATTATATAAGCATATTCAGCATTCGAAAACAGCCATTTGACAAATTGACAAATATTACAAAATGAACAAAATAAATGAATTAAGATACTCTATTTAGGAACATGTTATATAACGAAAATCAAAATATGGGAACTGCACCACATCGATAAACCACACTCGAAATAAAAGAAATATCATGTAGTGATGGACTATAATATATTGAAAAACAGGACGAAGATAGAGGAAGTTTTTGAAGATGTTCGATCGAATGTTCTATTTTGTCCCTATCTTTGGGCTTGTGAATATTAAACATGCATCATTGATCATCCTGTTATGTATGAGAAACTATTTCTTCCTACGACCACCTATGAAAACAGCACAAAAAACATTGATTTGTTATTGAGAAAGTGACTCGTTTCACTATGACAACATATAACAGTTAGAAAGTTCGAAAGCAAAACTCACATGGGTGGAAATATTCGAAAATCGCACAGTAACAGGGTCTATAGATTATGATGTACCAATGAATGATTATTATGCTGAATTATGGTAAGTTAAGTTATGGTAAAGTCAATGGAAAGTTAGTGTAGATTTAAGATGAGTTAATGTTGACTTAATGTTGAGTTGATGAAAAGTTTGAAATTTAAAAAAAAATCGTTTTTTGCGAATATTGCTGGAACCGTTTATCGCACAAAACACAGCTTTCGTAAGCATTTGCTACTCATAATAATCTATGTTTTGTATGGAATTTTTTTTTGGTTATAATTGGTGAAGATTTTGAGGGGTAGTGAGTGTTTTCCTCCCAACTTCTACCCCACTGGAAAAAGTACAGTTTTGAGCACTCCATTTGAATTGCCAATATTTCTTACAAAAAAAATATTCTTGGTCAAAGGCTCAAAATTTGACCGTTTTCGAGAAAAATCAACTTTTATGTTGAAAACCATGGTAATATTTTTTTAAAATTGCTGCGTGCATTGAAGCTAACCGCGGACATTTCCAACAATTATTAATTTAACTGAGTATGATTTTCTATTTTTTTTTTTGTTCAATTTTGCGATATGAAGTTAACCTTTGGTTCTGTTACTTGTTCTAAAGTTTGAATAGATTTTGTTTAATTGGTAAAAAAAATTGTTTTCAAAAATTCGCCATGATTTTCAACATGAAAGTTGATTTTTCTCAAAAATGGTCAACTTCAGAGCTTATGACCACGAGTAACTTTTTTGTGTAGAAAACATTGGCCATTCGAATGGGCGACTCTAAACTGTACTTTTTCCAGTGGCGTCGGAGTTGAGAAGAAAAACATCCACTAACCCTTCAAAACTTCACCAATTATGACTTTAAAAAAATAATTTCGGCACCAAACAGCTTATTACGAGTTCACGGAAGCTGTTCTCTGTGTTTTTTTTTAAATTTCAACACCCTGTATCTTGAAAATGCAGCATTTCAAAGGGTAAGTTGATAGAAACTTTTTTTTCATATTTTCGGACGAGCTATTAGACCCTGTATATAATGTTCAAAGTGTCACGCATGCGCCTTGAAGTGATGCAGTTTTTGCAAATTCCATTGGTGACTGCACTTTATCATAAAAAAATCTTTGGTTTTGCTAGTTTCGACAGAACTCGAAAAAACGAAACGTTTGTTCGGAATTCACGATGTTGTGATGCATTTCTACCCAAAGCATATTTTGTGATGGTTTGATGAGGCAAAGCGATGTTACTGATAACTATCCCTATTTCTAATTATTTGCTTAATTTTTTTCTTTGCTAGCTTATTCATCACTTCGATATATTGAGATTTCAAGTCTAATTTTGAGCTCAATTACTCTATTTTCAAATGTTTTGACACATTTCGAAAAATAACAAAATGATTTGTCGAACTTTGCGATGCGGCGATGCGTTTCACAAAAATTGTAGAATTTTCTGTGGAATCTTCTATGGAACCAGTTGCACTACATTTAATTTTTGTAATGATGAAACAAACCATCTCATCAGTTCAACTGATGCTAAATTAATCTATATTGTACCTATTATTTCAAGAAATGTTAAGCCGACAGTGCCAAAGTTTCAAATCGAAGATAAAACTTGCCAAATTCCCTTGTCATTGTACTACATCTGCATTTGAATATTTTACATTCAAGGATCTTTGCGACGGTCAATTTTTGAAAACTGCCTCAAGTAGAGACTCTGAAGAAAATCCATTTGATAAAATGGAATCATGGACTTCAAGAAAAGCAAGAATTCTGTCAAAATACACTACTTCAGAAAAACTCACAATAATAACCAGCTTTTTATCGGAAGGAGAAAAAGGTATTTTCCATTGTGCCAAATATTCGATTTAAATTTTTTCAATTCTCAATTTCTTTCAGTTATGGTTAAGACTCAGAGCACTGCTGTGGATAAAGTACAACACAGATTGAAACAATTGGATTCCTTCGAAGAAGGCTCCCAGCAAAAGTTAGATCTGTTCCAGGCTGAGTATATAAGCAAAATAGATCAACTCAATAATGAACTTGTATCTTCTTGGAATACAGAACAGAGAGTCAAAGCTCTGAAGATAGCTATACAATGTGCAAAATTACTGACAGACACTGATGTATTGCCTTTCTATCCCAGTAAATTTGTGCTCATTACTGATATTTTGGATACATTTGGTAAACTTGTATATGATAGATTAAGAGTGAAAGCGAACTATATCAAGTTAGTTTTTCAGAATGAAAATTCTGTTTTATAACTCAATTTTTTTAGACCTGGTTCAAAGACACCTATACCACTTCCTGAAGATTTCACCCCAGGAATGGTGCCTGATGCTGCGAAAGAAACTTGTCTTAATTGGTTCTACAAAATAGCTTCGATAAGAGAACTTGTACCGAGATTGTATGTTGAGATAGCCTTGCTGAAATCATATAATTTCATTTCAACCAAGTCAGTATCAGAACCTTCATTCAAATAAGTTAATGAGCATTACAAGTGTAATCATTTCAGTGAGTGTGTCGACAGTCTCACACGGATTACTGATATGATCCATGGTATTGGAAATCCTCTAGTAGCAGTTTATGCAAGATGCTATCTGTGTAAAACTGGAATCAGCGTTTCCAATAAAAACTCTGATTATGGGTACTTGTTTGGAAATTTTACTGGATTCTTAGATTCCTATCAACATGTAAGTTTTACTTATATAGATCCCTCTAATACTTTCGTGCTGTATACATAAAATGTATGTCAGACTATCTGTGCAATCATAAAAAGCCCATTTTATGGGATTGGAAGGTTCCTCAACTTTCAGTCGAATCAAAAGTAAACTTTAACAATTATTTTGATTGGTCTTTTCAATTGACAATACCCATTCCACATTTTTTCAAATAAAAGGAAACTCATCAATACAAAAAATTGAAACAATGCAATAATCAGTATTTCGTTGTTCTGCTCTAGGTATTCCTATACTGACAACCTATAAGTAGGTACCTATAGGCTGTGTTCCGGATTCATTTTGCATACATTGCTATGACTGTTGTAATCCGAGTTACAACATTGGTTGAAGAGGCTTATATCATACTGAACTACATTTCATCCATTACATTCTCCAACCTCCAACCAATGTAGAGAATTGACGGGTCGATTGTCGATTGAAGGCATCCTTAGCTTTTTTCACTTTCACGCGATTCGTCCATCTTTATGAAGGAAGACTGTCGAAACCCTTAAGGGTTTCTAATGAAATTTGGCATCAGCGTTTGAAAATTGTTACAGCATGCCCTATTTGAATGGACTTCGACTTCTTGTGCCATGTTGATCTAAAATTTTACTTTTAAATTATGTTAGACATTCTTGGCCAGAAAAATTAAATGTTTCATGGCACTATTTCACTAATCATGATCACTCGATTTTTAATCTGTAGATAAAATTATTGGGTATTTTACACCATACCCACTTCAAATCAGCATATTTGGTTCCTTTCAAGAATTTCATTTTTATCTAGAAATAATGAGAACTGAAAATTGAAGAACTTCTTTCAATCGGCTTCTCATTATTTGAAATGATTATTTCATCTCTAAAGAACTCCTGCTTCTGAAATTTCTTCAGTAGTAATCCCAGCAAGCAATTTTGGTCGACTTTATGCTGGCCCTGAATATGCAGGCCAGAATTAGCCAGAACGGCAAAATTCCTGTATACAATGATGGGCCAGTACCAATAGAAGACTCTGGCCATCGTCAGGGCGAGTACATGTCTGCCGATACATTCAAATATAAAAAAGACGATAGCCACGGGATTCGAATCCTGGTCCTCCGGTTACAAATCGAACTTACTCCAACTGAGCTACTACACCTTTCTCGAAATGATGTGTGTACGGAACTTTCGAATAGGAATATTTCATTGATAATTATTATCATCATCATAACAGATGATATATACAAACGATGAACATAGAAAAACGTCCGATTCTCCGATTGACTACCGAATTTCTATCATACCTATTGTTTAGACGACTTGTAAATTTTTTTTGGCCCAATTTGATGACTTTTATGATGATATTTAACTGCAATGAATAAACATACCTAATATGAAATGACAAAATACACTTCTCCCAGTAATTAACGTTCCACCAAAACGTAGCCAAAAGGTTGAGATCCATTTTCGTCAAAACTACTTGAACTGTTACCTATTACTCGAGAAATACCATTTTATTTCGTAACATGATTTTATGTAAAATTTATATCCAAATTTAGCAATAAGGAAAAAAACAGAATGCGAAGTCACAATAAGTTAAACGAAAGGGTCAGTAGCGAGTATTTCCGCCTCGGGAAAAAAATTCTTGGCAAAGACGGCCTATATTTATTTTGGTCCAGGTCTTCCTAAATTTGAATCATCATAAACCGTGCGTCTACCAAAGTATTTAAGTTACGTCCCTCTTGTAATCGTCCCAAGAATGTCCGTGAGATTCTCAATGGGATTTAAATCCGGGCTCCCAACTGGCCATGCCGTGGTAGCGATACAGACTTCCTCTAGATAATTTCTCAAAACTCGGGCGATATGAGGCCTGGTATTATCTTGCATGGAAAATCATTACACTATTTATGTTGTTCTTAAATCTCCAATATTCCATTCTCCCCCCTTAGCTCAGTTATTTTTGAACCGATTCCAAAATTTTGAATATCATCTAAAATGATTTACGATAGAGTTTTTTCCGCTACATCAGAAAATACAAGGTGCTCGGAACAAACGATCTACAGGGTACTATTTGATTTTTTTTGGAACACCCTATATTTCATTGTATATTTAGATTCTCCCTGAAGAGCTGATTTCATCAATGTATCACACTTGGGGTCTAGCGAAAAATATTACAGAGATATAGGGTGTTCAAAATCGAGATTTTTCAACTTTAGGATTTTTCTGTGACGAAACTATTCATTATCGGTCAAAACGGCTTTCTTGTCGGTATGTTAATTTTTGATATACTATCTACTGAGATTTAATAATTGGAACAGATACAGGGTGATCAGAATTCTGAATCTTGAAACACTTTTTTCGAATTTTCAAATCGGTTAAAAAATAACTGAGCTAGAGGGGGGACATTTATGGTGAATCACTTTGTACTTACGTGCTTATAATAATATTTGAATTGTGTTTCTAAAATATTAGGGTATCAATGAAAAAGAGCTTTTCATGAGAATACAGTTTGAATGCCAATATTGAGAAGGAGATAACCTGTCATTTGAAACAAAAAACGTCCAAATCGGACAATAATTAATTTTGACGAAAATGCATCTCAAACTTTTGGATACTTTTTGATGATGCGTTAAATTTTTGGGGAAGTCAGAATTTTCATCGCCGAGTCGAAGCTGCTGAAGAAATGATCGTGAAATTTGGCAACAGTTGCTGTAACGTAGGGCACCTATTGATAGAGGATTTCATGATTGTACAAAATTTCCACTTGAGGGGGGCGAAATGAGGGTTGGAAGTCTCATATGTAGGGGCACTTGAAAATTAGATATTTCAGTCAAAAATACAATCATACTCTATTTGGCACAGTGCGTCTTCTTCATAGTTCAAAGCACCACTCTTCAGGTTCGCTCAATATTTCAATCATCGATTAAATTTATGTCAGGGGATCTAGCAGGCCACAAAGTGTCGCAATTTCTATGGTCGGCTTAGAAATAATAGCAATGTAATGAAAATTAAATTGAATCAATAAGAAGCACTTGCTAATTCAAAATTAGGAATAAAATGTATTGGAAACAACACAACAGACCGATGAAATTTGAGAAAATACTATGCTGTGTGATACATTCTTTTGTAACTCTAATAGCAATAGATAGCAATACACAAAGCTGGAACACAATGTACCTATAGTTACTCCTCAAATTTTACATAAATTTTCAAAATAATCTCATTATATTTTGCAGTTATACAGTAGATGCGTTAAAGCGGAACTCGATGCTCAACACATGCCACTCTCAACTTATGTTACCCTTTACACACCTGCTTTGGATTTCATATTAGAAGCTGTAGCTTGCAGAGCCAACGATTCAGTTTTGGCAGACATGCTCAATATTTGCAAGCAATACAAAAACAGTTCTCTCATCCTGAACACTATAATGTCTGGCTTCAAACCGACTCGTATAGCTGAAAGAGCTATGGAGTTCCTTGAAACGATTATTGAAAGCTCAGATGATGGTATTCCTCTTTACGTCTTGTTGAGGACACTAGGACTATGTATAACTGTTTGTCCACCACCAACGGACCAACGAAAACAAATTTTAAACATTGTCTGGAAACATGTTTCTTCGTTTATCAAGCCTGACGAATATATTGCTTGTGCTGAAGCTTGGGTCCAATTTGTGGTACTACATTTTTCGGTATTTAACCTTTCACAATTTTTTAACTTTATCTGAATAACATTATTTTTGTAGAATAGGGAGATTAATACCATACTGGGTGATATTATTGATCATATGACTCCCCAAAGAAATTATGAAAAACACTACAACGAGCTGAAAATCATCATTGGTACAGTTGTGGCACATAATCAAGACTTTGAAACATTACTCATAATGGTGAATATTACTAAACCAAAAACAGTAAAACTGTTGTATTGTGTAATCATTATTTTTCGCAGGATAACTTTTTACCTCTCGTGGATCTTTTCCAACAAGAATCCCTCAGAGTCGAAGTATGCAAGAATATTCTCACCTCCACCAGCAGTGAATTCAAAACCAGTGATCCAGTGATCACAAATGCCCTCATGTTCCTTTGTAGTGTACTTCACGATTCGGTGAACGCTTTGACACCTGAAGATGAATACAAGCAAATTGGGGAAATTTTGTGTAGTGTGATTAGGAGAGTTGATTATGGCAGAGATTTTGAACACCAGCTCAATTTTTATGTGGAAGCCAGGGGGGCTTTTTCGAACATTGACGTAGTTTTGGCTGAACTAGTACAGGTTTGGAAAATCCTTCAAAATAAAAATATTTTGAATGTAATCATATAATCATACAACTGAAAACTTGATGGCAGCCTGAATATGAACTCCTATTTTACAAACTTTGAATTTGGAATCGAGATTTTTAAGAAAATTATCTAGAATTATCTGTGCTCTAATTATGGACCCAAGAAAATTATTCTTCCTGAACGATGGAAACTTGTTATTTTTATAGTCCTCAATCGCAGATTCGTGATCAGGTTTTTCTCAATTCAGAATTTCTTTCCACGTCATGTATGATGAATGTCAATTTATCATACATCCAAAAAATCTTATTGTTCTTTCGATATTTGTGATATCCTGTTTCATTGGCTTCTTGGTATATCTGCTAGCATAATTGACAGCATAGCTGATATCTGGCCTTGTCTTACATGCCAGACAAAAAAGGCTTCCGAGAGCTTCTTGATATGGAAAATTGGTTTCATAGTTGTTCGGATCATATTGAAAATTATCTTTTTAGGAGTGCTTGTTGGTTTAGATGGTTGCATATTTGCATATGTATTTATAATTTGTTCATCATATCTTGCTTGATTTATGAATATTTCGTCTTCTGTTAGTGTGATCTGCATACCCAAATAGTTGTCAGGTTTAAAGTTTACTGTAGTTTCTAACTGTTTCTTCATTTTTGTCAGAAGTTGTTCTATTTGTTGTTGATCTTCTCCTATTACAATTCCATCATCTACATGAATACCAACAAACAACTCTTTTTCAGACACAGACTTGAACACACACTGATCAGTCTGAAGTTGTTTCAGTCCTTCATTCTTTAGAAAATCTGTATGACGTTAAAACCACTGTTGAGGGGCTTGTTTGAGTCCGTAAAGTGCTTTTCTTAGTTTGCATATTTTTCCAGGGACATCAAAATCTTCTGGCAAACGCATGTAAATCTCCTCTTGTAGATCACCATATAGAAAGGCAGATTTTATGTCGAAAGTGAGCATTTGTAGGTTTTCAGAGGCAGCTATAGCTAAAAGCATTCTCAAAGAGTTGGACTGTATAACAGAGCTGTAAATATCTTTGTAGTCCGAACTTTTCTTCTGTTGACAACCTCTTGCCACCAGTCGTGCTTTATAACGGCCATCATCTTTTACTTTGAAGAGCCATCTGCTGGTAACAATTTCTTTACCCTTAGCACAGTTTTCGTTCACCAAATCCCAAGTTTTGTTTCTCTGGAGACATTCTCTTTCCTTCTGAATGGCCTTCTTCCATTTTTCTTTTTCTTCACTCTTCGAACACTCTCCATATGTAAGAGATGTATCATCAGTAAGTAGTACATAGTCATATTTCTTAGGCATTTTTCTTTCCCTTTGAGGTTTTTGGTTTAGTTGGACATTTGGTATACCATTTTCACCATCTCCTGGAAGTTCATATTCAGAGTCATACTCTTCATCATTTGTTACACTTTCTGATTCCTCACTAGAACTTTCTTCATTGTTTTCCTGATTTCCTTCATTTACATCTTGATTTTTTTCATTTTGATTGTTTCCTTGATTTTCTTCATCTTGTTCATCTCTTCAATTAAATTTTCAATAATTGTTATTTGATTCTGTGGATTTTCTACACTTTCAGTCCCAAAGCATTTTAGATCTCTTGATACAAAGACATTTTTGTTTTCTTCATCCCAGTAACCTGTTATGATTTTTAACTGATTTTGGTATTTATTGTTTGATTTAAAGATAAAAGGACTCGAAAATAAAACACAGACATGAACCTGAACGAGATCTCTTTGGGGCAGTGTCGTTTTTTTATTCCGCCAATACAGTCAGACAACTTCGTTGATCACTGTTACCAACATTCAACATATGTAAAAAAATATCATTTGTTTTAGTCTTGCCAACTTTCAACAATCTGATGGGCAATCAAAACATGTTGGTCCTCATTTCAGTAAACGTCAATACCTGGCATTACCTCCACTCGTCAGTCATCGTCAATCAAATCAAAGTAATATTCTATTGAAAATTTTGAATACTTTTTGTCGAAAAATAATTAATTGTTCTCAGTTTCATTCATAACCTTAAGCAATGAAAGGAAATTAACTCATTATGCTTTCTAAACAGATTACACTGTCCTATTTCCTGACATAAGTAATGTGCGGAGGCTTATAAAATCTGAATCTAAGAGGAAAACGAAGATTTTGGTCGTAGAAAAAATCTAGTACACAACTCGAGTTTCGATGCATTGTATCACATAATACCGTTTTACCACTCACCATGTTAGCATCTTCAGCAGATTAATACTAATTATACTATTCTGATATTCTACTTAAATGCTTTACATACTAGGTGACACAGATTCATAGTATACCCCCTTTTCTCCTTTGTTTTTCCATCTATATGTATAAAATTTAGAACATTGAATATGCTCACTAGAGGGCACTTTCCCACATTTTAGTGATTTTTTTCATCTTCCGGTTTTCCCGGAAATGATATCAACTTCCGAACACCCTCAATTCATTTTATTCCAAATTTCAGAAATGTAGCTGAAAAAACAAAGGAGGAAAGGGGGGTAAACCATGATGCTGTGCCTATAAACTATAAACTATACAAAGGATTTCTAAGTGACAAACTGCAAATACTTGAAAAAGGCAATAAATTACTGAATAAGAATAGCAGGCCATTCTATATACTTCGTAAAGTTCAGAATGGGCATTATAAAATATATTTTTTCTGTGACGGGAAAAAAGTTTGGCATTTCATCTCTGTTGGCAGGTTATAAAATGTCACTTTTCATAAATTACTTTTTTCCCGTGGGAAAAAAGTGAGTACTTCTTTCCCGGATATATATATCACATATATATACTCTGTTAATGGCTTTTGTTGTGCTATAGTTCCGAAAAATTAGTCAATGATACCGTCTCCGAGAAAGAACTGCAAGTCCTTTTATCTTCCATTCGACTTCGCGGTTTCGTATATTACTAAACAACTACTGAATTCGCAATTTCTTAAAATCAAATCACAGAATTGAACTGACAAAAGTGACATCAGATATTTGATTACTTCAAAAGAATGATAAAGATGTCTATAAAACGCAGGTGTCCCTACTGTTAAAGACTTGAAATTTCACGTCGATAATTTTAACATTTCGAAATAATGTAATATCTTCTCAATATTGATTCGTCCTTCCTTCTGTCACAGAAAAAAATAGTGTATTATACACGGGAAAAATATTAGATTTTAGCTCACGGTTTTTTGTCTCCCTCCGCTACGCGTCGGGAGACAACACAACCTGGAGCTAAAATCTACTACTTTTTTCCCTTGTATTATAAATAACTATTTTTAAGTGGTTAAACAGTGTTATTAGATCATTATTTGTACCGAAAGCTCCAGTCTTTGCTATATTTTAATGGAATTCTTGTTTTCTGCTAAGTTATTATTATCCTGTTGAATAGCGGAATGATTCAGGTCACCGATCATTATAGGAGCGAATATGTCTACTAATTAATACTAAGTAATTGACATTTTCAGCAAGTTAATACTCTTTCTGTCAATACGAGACAAGTCATCAAAGGCATCCATACGAGAAAAAGTGGAGATTTTGTTAGAGCTTGTGCAGCATACTGTTTCATCACAATTCCTTCAATAGTTGCTGAAAAAACTCGTCTGGAACTGTACCTTTTATCTGGACAAGTCGCATTGTTCAACCAATGTTTAGGACAAGGTAACATCCAGGATATGTTTATACTTTATTGTTAATTATTTTCACTAACACTTTGAGAATTTGAAATTAATAATAATTACTAGTGTGATTTGGTTGGATTCCCAACAATCTATATGATTGTGGTTGACTCTTCTAATAGTAAAAATACCTTTTTTCTGCAAGTGGCATTGAAAGTGGCTTTTCTATGACACTGCCTGCCCAAGCAGAAAAAGTTTGTTGCTATGCACCGTTCCAAGTAATTTGAATGAAATTGTTAATCAAAATTGACACTGGTGAACACAAAATGATCGAGTTCTCATTAAAAAATTACACGAAATTGGTTTTATAACATTTGGGGAAAAAATTAAATGTTTCACATGCCAGCAAAGTATTAGATTGATTGCCGCGGCTGAAGTTCATAGCCGAGCGTAAGGGAGGCTAGAAATTCAGCCAAGGCAGTCAATCTACTACTTCGCTGCCTAGTGAACAAATAACTATAGTCGATTCCAGATAACAGTAAAGTGAAAGGCGTAGATTGATATAATGCAATATTAATAGAGGAGTATAGTTATGACACATTTTTTTGATAATTGGAGGCATAACAGACTATTATAAATTGTTACTTTCATTTTACCTACTGTTCTCTTATTCTCTTTTTTTTTCATGTGTCAACCAAACTTATCAGATTATTTAATATAGCTTACACTATTACAGAATTATATTCCATAAATTTTGAGACTTGTACAAATTAAGAATATTGACTGCACTTTTTTGCTAAATACTTAACAATGTAGTTGAGAGAATGCTCGATTATAAATACTTATGTTGTGAAATTGAATTTTAAGGAGGGGAGTTAGATAGCCATAGGCTAACCCCTGACTTTTGTGTGTAACATTGTTGTGCACAATAAACGATATATTATTATTATTATTATTATTATTGGCCAAAGTTACTTGAAATTTAAAATTCAAATGATACGTATAATGCAATGGCCATAGTGTGGGATATTTCAACCAAGTAAAGTTTGGTACTGAATAATTGGGTTCAAAGGTGATTTTAAAGATTTATTGCATAGTTATGTGAATCAACCCCATTTCGATTCACGCAAATGCAATTCGACTAAATCGACAGAGATTTTGACATAACAAGAAAATCATAACTTTATATTATTGATTCTGGAAAATAAAATGAATATTGCAAAATTCAGAATTCAGGAATACACTTCATTTGTTTTATTTGGTTGTCTCCTGTTAGATATCAGAGTATTCTCCATGTAACAATAATTTCAGATAAAGCTTATTTCAGTCAAGGGAACATGTGACTAAATCTTCATTCAGTCAAAGATTACAGAAGATATATTATAATTATTACACAAGATATATTATAACTATTACACCAAGAGATATTATAATTTAATACTTCATTTCTACAACATGTTTTTTTATTATTATTTTAAGCTGATGCCTGTTTTCAAGCAGCCCTTGCTTTACTACCCGAACTCGAAGATGTCTCTGCAAAATCTGAAACGTTTCTTGTACCATACATCAGACAGTTCTTATCCACATTATTGGTAGTTCCAGACAATCCCGAAAGGGGTGTGCTTAATTTGTTGAGGAACCTGCTCAATGTCATGGCAAAATTAGAGTGGAATAAAGCTAACTGTTCATTGGGAATCTTGTACGTTAGTTGTCTTGATCTTTTATCAGCAATGGCACAAGAAGATTATGTGTATCAGGTTGATAAAGGTGAGTGGGTTATTTGATTTTTGAACTTTTTTCTGCATATTTTGCATATATTCCCTTACAGGTTTGCTATCGAAATCGAAAAAAAAAATAGTTTTTTCTATAACCGACGCCTTTGACGCTGACAAATCTCAGCACAAAATTTACATGTTCAATAAAATGTCATTATTCGACAGCATTTACGCTCGTGAGCGGAAACAATAAAAATACGCTCGCATCGCACGATCCTATTCTTGCATGATGAGAAATATTCTCAATGAACTTTAAGTCACACTTCCTGATGGCGATAGCAGAAAATGCAATAGTTGTAACTTTGAATTTTCTCTATAATGGTTACTCTGGCTTACTTTAGGGAGCAATTGAAGACTCTGAAATAAAACTTTGGCTACTCAATGCTGTATCATATGAAATAAAGAATATGTTGAATCCGGAAAAGCTTGATGGACGACCCAGCTATAGTCAAGCCAAATAAAGGAAGATGTTTGTGTGCTTTATTTTGCTCGTTTGTGACATTGTGACTTCAGGAGGTATGAAAATAATTAAAACAAGTCTTATTAATAAGATTGAATTCAATCAAGAAATCAGAAGTTCAGGCAAATATATTTATTTAGATATAGAGAAAGAATTCTGGATTCATAGAAACAACAAGTCTGAATTTAGAAAGAACTTTGATCCCTTAGTTCGAAGAATGTTTGAACGAGAGAAATGTCGCTCTAATTTGTTTTTTCTGTGACGGGAAAAAAGTTTGGCATTTCATCTCTGTTGGCAGGTTATAAAATGTCACTTTTCATAAATTACTTTTTTCCCGTGGGAAAAAAGTGAGTACTTCTTTCCCGGATATATATATCACATATATATACTCTGTTAATGGCTTTTGTTGTGCTATAGTTCCGAAAAATTAGTCAATGATACCGTCTCCGAGAAAGAACTGCAAGTCCTTTTATCTTCCATTCGACTTCGCGGTTTCGTATATTACTAAACAACTACTGAATTCGCAATTTCTTAAAATCAAATCACAGAATTGAACTGACAAAAGTGACATCAGATATTTGATTACTTCAAAAGAATGATAAAGATGTCTATAAAACGCAGGTGTCCCTACTGTTAAAGACTTGAAATTTCACGTCGATAATTTTAACATTTCGAAATAATGTAATATCTTCTCAATATTGATTCGTCCTTCCTTCTGTCACAGAAAAAAATAGTGTATTATACACGGGAAAAATATTAGATTTTAGCTCACGGTTTTTTGTCTCCCTCCGCTACGCGTCGGGAGACAACACAACCTGGAGCTAAAATCTACTACTTTTTTCCCTTGTATAATAAATAACTATTTCACTACGATGTCCATTAAACCCTTCAATTCATTACTTCATTTTGTATGTATATCGAGTTGATTGAAAAATGGCGAAAAAGTTGGCGAATAAACATTTTGGTCAATTAAAAAAAAATGATATTCTTGGTTTTTCTGATTTACCTATGATATTCTATATTTCAACTTGCAGTGTCAGCCTAGTCTTTTTGAGCAGCTTAAGGACTTAGAATCAATCCCGGAAATATTCGCTATCGATTTTAGTAGACCCTCAATATTTTTCATATAGATATTTGTACATGATCTATTGTTACCGCCAGTCATCTTGTGCTATCCTATCTATACAGGGTGTCCAGAGATAAAACCGAGTAAACCTATGGGGGGAATATGATTGCAAAATGCCATATACTAATGATCAAAACCGCTTCGTTACTGACATACAGAGTAATTTGTGGATTCTGACATAAAATTCAATCTGCCATATTAAATACAGAGATTACCTGATTGGGTTCAAATTCGGTACATGAATTGAACTGAAAGGCTTCAACAAGTAGCCCTTTGATAACGAAACCAGTATCAGGACCAGAAAATTTTATTTTTCCTATATTGTGTTATTGTGAGAATAACTCACCCTGTATAATAATTATCGTGAATTTGAGCATATATTATAAATCCACGGGAAAATACTATAGGAACTTGTTGAAAAAGTTACTGGCACTATTTCAGTTATTCCGGAATAAATTTTTATTTTAATTTTTTTCATTAAATATCGGATAGTAGAGTGCCAAACAAATCGTAAGTCGCTTAAATCAAAAGTTGGTGGGAAATCGGAGGTAAAAAGCTGTGACATGGCTAGAATTGTCCCCTACCATCTCCAGATCATGGATCCACTTGTCGTCAAAAAATCGTCCTGTGCGTTTGGGGGGTAGGGGGTAATTTATAAAAAAATATGGATTTTTTTTTATTCGTGGAAAATATTGATGGGTTCCAGAACTTTTACCCTATTGAATCTTGATTTCGTGTGACAAGTAGAAAAAATTATACCAAAATTTTGAAATTCACCAATTACATTACGATATATGAGAAAATCATATTTCAAACGGCTATAACTCGAAACTCGTAAATTTTCGTTAAATTGCTTTTCATATAACTCGCATTATCTCAGTAACTAAAACGTTTATCAAAAAAATAGTCCAAATAATGTCGATGCGCCTATGTTTCAAGATGCGAATGGTTCTTTGATTTTGAAAATCGAAGCATAAATAAGAAAGATATTGGGAAAATCATAATCCAATGCAGGTAGTGCGAAGGACGGCGATTCGCAGCTTTCATTCCCCGATTCTCCCCGCAACGCCCGCGGCCGTCATAGTACGATCACCGTAAATATGAATTATTGAGTGTTACAGAATAGTAGGATCTTGGAATTCACGAATTTCTTTTAACTTTCTGTTTGATTGGAAGTGACCTCAATTTATTTTATGAATGATCTATCTCGAAAGTACATTGTTTATCCATCATAGTAAAATGTCACCCATCTCATTTATTAACAAATTGAGAAATATTGAAAAAAAACATGATGCATATAATATTGAAATAAAAATAAGATATCCTTGTGGAAACTTGGAAAAAAAACATTATTTGATACCTATCGAATTGCGGAGTTGTAAATACATACACGTAAATACGATACAGTATCCACAAGAACACAAAGCTTCGATAATTTTTTTCGATCATGTCTCTTGATAAATCATCATTCCCAAACCAACGTGTTTCGGTGTGAGTTTTTTGAATTTCGAATTAGCGAGTAATCGAGTATTATACCTTGACATGAGATACTCAACACCTTTGAATCAACTGAATCAACTTTATCGTGTATATAAGGCAACTAATTTAAAAAAAAGTTTTTTTGGTATCATATCCTTGTAAGCCTCAACATCCATATTTTTGAGTTGTTTATAATCTGGCATATCTCTCATATCTTGCTAAATATCTCGAAAAAAATTGTGTATCTGGGTCATATCTGATGCATGCAAAGTCAGGGTTGATGTTATCTTCTGTAATTTCACTTTGTTCTATAAATGTGTATGAATCAGATGAGTTTTTGTCACTTTTGAAATCACAATATACGACTCATTAGAACGTTTTGATTTATTTGATAATTTCTATCTCCTTGTCGTAGTGCTTTCTGATTTCTTCGATAAATTCATTTTACTTGATTTTTTGAGATTTTCTCTCCTTGTTTCTCTGGATGTTTCGGGAACGAATCTGCTCCCGTTCTCAACATGAAAATACAAAACATTTTTCTTTGGAAGGTGCATTTTCATGTTGAGAACGGGAGCAGATTCGTTGCCGAAATAACGTCCAACGAAACGAGGAGAGAAAATCCCAAGAAATCAAGTAAAATGAATGTTTCATCTCCTCGATTAACCTACAGACAGTAATCTTCGATAAAGATTTTCCTACCAGTTTTGCCACCAAGTTCGACATATTTTTGATATAAACAGTTGAAAGTATACCCTTTTCCATTAGAAAATCTGCACCATCTATTCATTTTATCAGATTATCAAATTCTTTGTCATGTGTGGTATTGACAACTATATTCTTACTCATCAGTGATCCTCTATAATGTTTCCAATTTGATACAAAGCATTGGCTATGATACTTGACTTCCATGGCAATAAAAAATGTTGGTAGTCAATACTAGGTCAAAACTTGAGTATTATTTGAACGTTTTTGGTAGAAAATACATTGAGACACATCAAAAATCAATTTCACTATCGAAAGCGTTTTATTCCTGACACCATTGTCTCCAGTTTTCAATATTCCTGTGCCAGAAGATCAATTGACCTTTATTTTCATTGAAAATATCATCAATTCTCTGAAGTTCCACATCGATTTGCCTCGCATAGTTTTTTCCGACGTTCTTTCTTATATTCATACAACTTTCGAATGTTTTTATCGATAATTCTGTACAACGAAGGAGTTGACCATCTTTTCCACAAATGAAACATTTTCTCGATGATTCTGTACTCTGCTGGAAAGGAATCTTCATCTGTGTCTGAATAGTGAATTGCTAGTACTTTCCATCTTTCATCTAGAGAAACATATATTTTATGATAAATTTACAATAATAGATGTCGTCAGCTAACCAATACTTATTTAATTATTGAAACATAGAACACAGTACCAAATATCGAATAATTAATTCACAATAAGTCACCATTAAATAATGCGTCAACGCCTCAATGTTGATGTGTATAACGAAAGCGTATGGAACCATGATAGCCGCGGGTATTGCGGGGGGAATAGGGGTACGAATGCGGCGAAACGCGTTCGTCCGTAGTACCTGCAATGCATTATGATTTTCTCAATATCTTCCTTATTTATGCTTCGATTTTCAAAATCGACGAACCATTCGCATCTTGAAACATGGGCGCATCGACATTATTTGAAGTATTTTTTCGATAAACGTTGTAGTTACTGAGAAAATGCGAGGTATATGAAAAACAATTTAACGAAAATTTACAAGTTTCGAGTTATAGGCGTTTGAAATATGATTTTCTCATATATCGTAATGTAATTAGTAAATTTCAAAATTTTCTATAATTTGTTCTACTTGTCACACGAAATCAAGATTCAACAGGGTGGAAGTTCTGATACCCATAAATATTTTCCACGAATAAAAAAAATGCATATTTTTTTATAAATTACCCCCCACCCCCCAAACGCACAGGACGATTTTTTGACGACAAGTGGATCCATGATCTGGGGATGGTAGGTAACAATTCTACTAATTCTAGCCATGTCACAGCTTTTTACCTCCGATTTCCCACGGGGTGAACGATAGGATTCGATTGGCACTCTACTAGGATAGAATATCATCATTTAACAAGTTCGTATAGTATTTAATCCGTAGATTGTCAATCTCAGCCAAGATTTTTGATCATTATCATACAGGGTGAGTTATTCTCACAATAACTAGACATATAAAAACAATAATATTGTGGCCCTGATATAGTTTCGATCGAAAGTGCTACTTGTTGAAGCTTTCAATTCATGTACAAAATTTGAATCCAATCGGGTAATTCCTGTATTCAAAATGGCGGATTGATTTTTTTGTCAAAATCCACTAATCATTCTGTATGTCAGTAACGAAGCGGTTTTGGACATTTGTATATGGCATTTTGCAATCATATTGGCAGGCCCTAGCAAATGGGTTTTGTCGCTTTCATCTCTGGACAACCTATATATAAGTTTGAAGGTTGAACGAATGAAAACATTTCAGAGACGATAATCAGCACTATATATTTTTTTAGTTGAGTCGAATGATTCTCTTTATGGTTCAGATCCGAAATTCATCCAAGAAATCAATGCTCTATGTTCAATAATAGTAAGGGAAGTTTTGAACCTTCTGAAGGACCTAGGAATTTGCAGAAGACAGTCACAGATCGCCACAGAATTGTTTTTGAGGGTAGTGGTGAGAGGAGTCAGCAGTAAATCGATGTTAGTTTTGGCAATGAATTTGTGGCAGCTCAGTATGAAACATGGATATGCAGATGTGAAATATTTGGTGAGTTGGTAGAAAATGCGTAATTAATGCGAAGTTTGTAGACATGAATTTATTTTTTATATACAGGGTGAGTCAGAATAAGACCGACAAACTTCGTATACGGATTACCTACGTCATTTTGAAGAAGAAAGTTTCAATCAATTCATGTCCTATAATAAGAGTACGAATAAATTAATGTTTATATAATATTACAGTTTGATGAATGTAGTCACATGGAGTTTCCATTTTTGAATTTTGATTTCCAGTGGCGTAGGTACGGTCATATTTCGCCACTTTTTCCTTCATATTTTTATTCTGACAGATGAAATGTCAAATTGGTGTCTGACATCAGTGAGTCTTATTGATTATCTTTACCTAAAAGTAATAAAATTTCACATACACACAGTAGAGGTTCCTGGGATATTTACGAAAAACTGAAGAAATGTCTTTTGAGATAATATTGCTACGTGTGAAGAAAAAATATTGTAATGCTCAATCTTGTCCACATATTCAACAAATAGTGTCTCAAATAGGTTGCACTTTGAGACAGAAATCAATAAAAATGATCACCTTGAGATAACGTGTAGAATAAAAAGTGAGTCTCTCGACCTACTTCTGACTCACCCGTACTATGTTTCCAATGTTCTTAACATTGTGTCTGCATAGAGATTTCTAATTTCCTCTCAAACGTCTTTACAAGTACCTGCATCTTTAACATGTACAAATAAACACGGATCGGTGGTCAAAATTAGTTTCGCCTTTGCCTTGACAATAAATCACTGTCGTATCACTTTCATCACTATCTATGCACTTTGTCAGACCATGTCTTATAAAAAATAAGAAGAAAAATATAGCGACATAAGATCGTAACTACGCCACTGTAAATCAAAATTCAAAAGTGGAAACTCGATGTGACTACATTTATTAATCTGGAATAGTATACCGAGTTTCATTTTTTTCCCTCCAGGGGTTTCAAATAAATTGATATAAACCTTGATTTTTTTCTTACACTTGACAGCCTGTATCTCAACAGGGACATACATCGATAGAAACGTTTCTCTTCAAAATGAGGTAAGAGGTAAGGAATCCGTGTACGAAGTTTGTCGGTTTTTTCTGACTCACACTGTATACAGGGTGTCCCAGAATAACGTAACAGAAGAAAAATGGCCTACTCGGTCGGGGTCACGTGACTTTCGCTACATGTCAAAAGTTACATTTTTTAAATTGATAGCTAATAGGCTCGATCATGTGTTCGAATATAAAAAAAGTTCACCAAGAAAAGTTGTTCCTAAATAGCTGATTTACGTTCGTTTTATGGGTTTTATTTCCTGATATCATGTAGAATTTGAGCATTTAGCAGCGATGCTTTTACTTGTAGGTATTAAGAATATAATACAAATTCCCAACTTGGCAACATCCAAAGCAAATAAGCAGCCTCTGACCAATGATATTCGCCAGAATCGCGATTCGCGAGGGAGCACGTGTGACTGAGATGTTAAAAGTATAATATATGGCGTTTCCACTGATGCACTTTTGTTTTGAGTTGAAAATCGTAGTATAAGGTTCTTGTTGCATCCTATTCTAATACATATCGCTGTACGAATTCTCTTGAAAATTGAAATAGAAAGTCAAATTATGAAAATTTTATTAAACACTATCAAAAATTAAACGCCCTTACACCATTTCTGTATTCTTGTCGTCAGTTTAGGTAAATGTAAAAACTTCACAAACGATAAAATTTCCACAAAATTTTGTCATGCAAACATCACAATCATTTTCTTTTTAAAAAATGTCTGATGTGAGTTGTTTATACCAGTCCAAATTTGATGTGAGTTGTTTATACCAGTCCAAATTTGCGAAGAATCGCACGACTGATAGTTGACATATAGAAGGGGTTGGTTTAAAATGAGACGCGCTGCATATAGAAATTCATTGAGTTGACTATTTGTTGATATGTCTCCCAAAGGGATCAATTTTGAATTCTACGGATCTGTATGTACAGGAACCGCACTTTATGAAGGCACCCTATTCTTTGTTAGTACCATCTAGTAAAATGGATAATTTTCACGTAGAATAATACATATACGCATTGGTTTTAGGAGAGAACCAGAGATTACTTGAAAAGCAGAAGTATTGCACAGAATAATACGAATCTTCAACAGTTGGTTGACATGTTGGTTATATGAGATGATATTTTTTATAATTTCCTACGAATATATTGTGATATCTCATGTTATACAAGAATATTTATATATTTCTTATGCATGTTCCTATAAGAATAAAACATATTTTATTTATGGTGTCTTATGAGTATTACTTAGTGTTATAATTTCCTATCATATATATTATTATATCGACGACTGGAACCAATTGGTACGAGTTTTAACGACTCAACACGTATTTCGCCAACTATATTAGCATCTTAAGGAGAGAAACACCCTACCCTAGCTTTATCGTGTGCCTCAAATTCAAACCTCACCATTGGGATCTTGGTAACTGTGAGAGATATAGAGAGTCAGTTAAATCACGAAAGTTTAAGCAAATTCAATCGTGTTTTGTTTTAGATTCCGTCGAGAAATCTTGACTAGCTTCAGTCATTTCTGAGTTATTCAAGAAAAACTTGAATTTTGTATTTTCGTTTTTCTCGGATATCTCGAAAACTATTGATTATATATATATATATATATATCATATTATCATATAATCAATGATTTTCGAGATATTCGAGAACAAATATACAAAATTTCAGTTTTTCTTCAATAACTCAAAAATTACTGAAGCTAATCTAGATTCATTAATAGCGGATTCTGGATCAAGATTGAATTTGCTGAACCTTTTTGATTTAACCGACTGTCTATCTCTCATAGTTACCGACATCTTGGTGAGGATCGGATTTGGGACACACTATATATTTCACTCTTACAGTCTCCTTAACTGACATAATATAGAGTATTTTTCATAGGGTCATATAATTATGTTCTCCTTGCGTTCTGAAAAAAAAAACAAATCAGGTCCGGATTAATAAAACGTGCTATCAAAACAACACTTTGTATCATCGGATTTTCAAAAAAGCTGCTTTCAAATTTGAAAATATGATCAACCAGTGTTCAAACACTTCGTTGTCAAATTTTGATTGCATTAGAGATAGTTATTACTTGCATGTGTATGCTTATATATACACCACCCAGGTTCGGCCTTTAAGCCACCAATGAACCTACTTATACAGGTTTGTGCAGCGTTCGTATTATCGTTAATGATTGTTCATTGGTCTCTGAGAAATCTGAGCTCTCTAAAAACATAGGACCACTCGTATATCAGTCCATGTTTCTTATCTCTAGTGAGTTTGATGGCTACCAGTTGAACGGTATATCTATTATTGGTGAACCCTCGCTCCCTCCCCCTCCCCCTGTTGACTTCTGAACGGTGGGGATATCTTTAAACCATTTATCTACTCCAATTGTAGATCAAGTGCTAGGTATCTTGATTCCGACAAAAAATAAGTATCTTTCAAAATGACTCCTGAATGCTATTGTGGAATATTTTTTCAAACGGAATGGGGGGTCGAGTGATACATCATTTGAAACGTCTTTCAATTCTCTCTACGACACCAGACTTTCAGACAAAAATATCCATCCAAAACGGTTAAGATATCACTATCGCCTACCCATTCCATTAAACATTTCTTTCCAAAATGGCCACCGAGCATTATTTTATCGGAAGCAAAATTAATGTAGCACTTCAACTACCATTGAATAGGAAGTATAGAGGTACTTCATCTTGCAGCACCTGTAGGAAAATTATTTGAGTGTGCGGACATTGGCAGGAACTGGTGGAGTGTTTTTCCACTGAGTGTATATTTACCTCTGTTTAACACATGGGAGTAATAAGGAAACATATACATCGAGTGCAGAAATTCTCCACCAGTTCCTGCCAATGGAAACCGCTATCAGTCATGATCATGTAAATTAAGCCTCAATAAGTATCCACTGTCTGCGCAGAATTACTGGCTAACAGTGGTTGAAGGCTCTTTATTTGCTGCCGGAGGCTTTTGGATTAGGTAGATCGGGTTACTACGAGAGCTCAAACTCCTTTTCAATTTCGCCCCCAGGTGATTCTGTTCGTCAGATAAGATTCCATGGTCTTGATGATGTAGGTCCTGCCGGTACTTGATGGTATTTATCTGGTAGGAGAGTTGACCCTCAGTTATCCGAGACAGGCTTTCTGAAAGAACGATGCCAATCAGCGTTGTTTTGATTTTATTGATGCATCAAAAGTGTCTTCCAAACACCCTCGTCCCTTTTTGTGAGTCTGATACCGCTTCCCTGCGACAATACCTAGTGCTGGTATTGTGGTGTACATTTTCTTTTCACCTTTTGGCCATTTAGCACATTGTATTGATAGTTACGATGATCAAGACTCTACACTTCGGTCTCCCATCTGGCATTCCTGAGCTCTTGTATTTTTATTCCGATTTTTTTGGCCAATTCTAGAGAGCTCCTGAAGACAGGTGTTTCCAGCCTCTGCTACAGTTTTCTCAAGCGTTTTTCTCGATGAGGCCAAGTAAGTCAGCCGGAAGGAGTCGATGCTGACCAATCTCATTGTGGTAATTTCTTGACTCCACTATGTTGCTAATGAACTTATTAAATTCAACATTAATTTGATCTATCCATCTATCTATTGCAATATAAAACATCAATTCCTTACCTATGCAATATGAAATTCCAAATGATATCATAAAAACAAAATCACTCCAATCCTATACGATAAAAATAAAAAACTGAATCAGATGAGGGTGATCCTATAATCTAAAATCTAATCGTCACTACATCGTCGTTTGGCAGGGGGCTGTATTACCCTGAAGGACCCGGTTCTGATGGGGATGGTTATCCTCTTGAAAAGCACTGCCTTCCCATCATTCCTCTTCTTGCTGGTTTCAATAGTTTCAATTAACGTTTGAAAAGCTCTATCCTTCATCCTTCACCACTCTTGTGGGCTTTCCGTCCTCCAATCCTTCATCACATATCAGACACTGGCGATCTGACATATTCGACCACAGGAAAATATCTTATTGAATATGAACTAAACAAAAAAAAATAAAACCGATAAAACTGAACTGGAACTTTCGTATTTTGAAATCGCAGTGAGGCAGGTTTATAACAAGCATTGGCCGTAAATTCGAAGATAGCCGACAGTGAAGGAAACTCTTCTAACTATATTTTCTTCAAATGTCTGACATTTCTGATATTCGTTGCTAGGAAACTTGATTTTTCTACTCCGTTAACGAATAACAAGAAGCAGGAAAAAAACACAATATTCTTCCTATTTGATGTGAATATACTTTGTACAGTGACAAGTCGAGAGTCATGAGTTACATGCTGACAGAGGTAAGAATTCACATGGCTAAGACTCTTCCACATCAGGCAGTATAGTTCGTTTCTTAGAGAAATGCGTAGATTTGGAATTATCTGCGATAACCGACGAGAAATGCTATTTTTATAAAAGTACGCAAATTTAGTCAATTTTCAACTGGCTTTATCTCCGCACTCGTTAGTCCTACATTCATGAGCAATAACAATTATATTTAGGAAATTTTATCTACTTGAACTTTCTAGATATAGGGCAGTCTTTTCGATATAACGTATAATTTTCCTAGTTACGGGCAAAAACTCGAAAAAAGTCCGAAGATTTTGCTGTTTTTTGCGAATATCTCGGAACGTTCCAGGAAATTTAGTTTGCAAAATTCAGATTCGAATTCAGCACCTTCAAAAACATATGAAACCTATGAAACCGCAGAGAAAGCGACTACTTGAATTGTTTCCAAGTGAATACCATTTGATTGGACTAATGGCAAGAATTGGAAATGTACAAAAAATGCTCTCAACTTCAGAGATTTTTCTAATATCATTTTATATATGAATCTAATTTGAACTTGTATAAAATGGAACCAATGTTCATCAGAGGTTTTTGTCACTTGACCTCTCTGGATCGAGTTAACAACCCAGAGTAAGTTTCCGAAAACACCTGACACTCTCCAATGATCCGATGCATGAATGCTTACAACACAATTTGTCTCTCGAATATCAATTTTTGAATATGATTAGCCTGAAAACATTTTTTTTTTTAATATGATGAGCCTGGACTGAAAGACGGTCAATGGCCTTTTGGGGTATATCCCTAATAAAGATTTTCTCGTTCTCTCGATGATTAGCCCCAAGGAGAAATTGCGGCGATTCTGTGATGTCTGAACCGAAACTAGTCACAATACAATTTGTTTTATATAATTTTTGTGGTCGACCGACTTGGTGTTATTTTGTTTCTCCTTTGTGGAAATTTTCTTAACAGCATCCGAAAAAGAATCAGAAAAGCGCGACTCCAGATATATACTGAAATTCAAAATCGTGCGAGCGTATACATAGAAAGATTATCGACACTAAGAACGTACCAACTTTTTTTGAGGGGATCGATAATCAAATAAGAATCGGAATCTAGAATTCTTCAACTTCAACATCTTGAAAAATATTGAGTGCAGATATTCCAAAATTGTGGGGCGTGCATTTTTTTCTGGCGAGTCATACCAAAGCACAGGTAAATTAGCTTGTAGAGAATGAATGAATTTTGGACTAAATTCATAGTGTATTATCAAATATTATAACATAAATGCAATACTTCTACAATAAGTATATAAATAAAAAAAGTACAATGTGTATACAATTATTTTGCCCTCCCTCTGCCTCTTCCTCCAGTCTTTCCTCTTTTGTTGGGAGTATTTTTCTTTTCATCAACCTTTCTTTTAGCGGGTGTTGAAGAAAGGACAGTGAAGAACCCATCCAGCCTTCCTTGAGTAGTTCCGCTCCTAGCTTTCACTAATTTCTTACACCCATTCCTCACCCTCTCTTCACTGAAGTTTTTGTCACCACACAAATATTTTACCATAGCTTCTTCATCAGGTTCTGCCCATTTCAACTAGAATAAAAAGAAATTGAGGACAAAGAATTAATAATATTCTTTCCAATCCAGAATATTTACAAGTAGATTCAGAATAACATCAAAAATATTTGACAGGTAATTCCTCCATTTTGCGAAATATTCTCGGGCAGAGCCGACCGAGTTGCTATTTTATGAAAAACATGCGCTGTCTGTCTGTCTCTGGAGAAACAGAACGTCTAAGGATGATATAAACCCTCAAGTACCCACATTCAAAAAGTGAAGAATACTGGTTTTTAGTATTTCATTAGTAGTATTTGATAAATTTGAGAAATTACCAAGAAACAGAAATTATCACACAACTTTCTAAACAATGACCAAAACAAAACACAAATTTGCCATTGTATCATCCACACACAATAATGATATATTCAGGATTATCAAAGCTCACATTGTAACATAAAGATGCATGTATCTTTTCACCTTTATTATTATTATCATCATCATTTTCATTCTTATAAGACCCTGTATATCGAAAAAATTACGATTAAGGTCATTTTTCATGGATACTGCTTTAATTTATGATATTCTGACTTATCCAGTATAAACATTCACCTACTTGGGGAACTTTCAAAATTAGTTTACCTTACCTCAATGTCTTCTGGGTTCATAATATCAGGATTCATGAATAGTTCTCGAGCTCCTTTATAATTCCAATTTTCTGGAGGAGGATATTTGTCTTTGTCTAAATTATCAAGTATGTTTTCAATAGATTTGTGTTTCTGAATAAGTTCTATTGCTCTTTTGGGTCCTATTCCTCTAATACTATCTGTATAATCACATCCTAATAAAATACACATATCTGTGAACTGAAAAAGAAAACATTAATTTGAAATGTGTATACTTGATAAGTGATAGGTTGCTAGATAGTTATTCATGGTACTAATAAGTCATGCGAAGAAGTTTCGTTGACAAGCCGAGTGAACTAATTTGTTGAGTGACTCAGGTCCACTACACACAAGTAAAAAACGTTGTTGGAAATTTGAGTGAAATGTAAATATTATTTATGAAGGGTCAAACAGCAGCGTCACTGTTGAAATACCCAAGTACCGGCAGCCGTGTTGTGGGGGGGAATGCATAGTGTCAGCAATGGACTCAATGTAAACAACGACGAGTGAGGCAAAAATATTGTTCAGGCCACATTGGTTACGGATACCTGTCTCTTTCTATCTTCTGTTAGCTAATGGGAAGCGCTCGCATCATTTGAGATATTTCCTTGTTCTTTGCTTTTATTTAGGAGTGAACGTAATTAAATATAAATATTCATTTAGGAAAAAGGATAATGTTACAATCAACTATCATTAAAAAATTATTATTGATTTTTTTATTGACCTAATAGTGAAATTTTCTTTTTATTCTAACAGGATTGGGGAGTCAAATGAATACGAAATGGAAATTATATATTTTCATTCAAATGTTCCTCTTTCAGTCAGGACGAAGGAACATAAGTAGAATATAAAGAAAAGACACATCGATAAATCGAAACTAGCTGAACATATCCTTACTGAATTCGGTCAAAATATGGCAGAGTGGAATAATATTAAAATCATTGGAAAAGAAGATAACAACCAGAAGGAATCTGCTTGCATTCTTCTGAACGGAGACAATAGCATTGCTTCTTGTTCAGTTGATATAGACAGAACATGGTATTCACTACTAAAATCTGAACATGAAAATGGTAAATTCAAGATTAATTGATGAAAACATCCTGTAACTCATTTGATTGCCAACGTCACCAATTGTCAATGAAAACTGAAAAGCTTCAAGACAGATACGACTTCGCTATTGAAATAATCTTTTCTTATGTTGAAAACTGGAACAGAATCGGTCCCGAAAGGTCCAAAGATAAGTGAAAATTTGATATTTTTTCTATATACCTTTATTTCTCTACTCCAAACTTTTTTCAATACAAATTGTCACTGACAAGCTGGTGAATTTTTCTTTTAGGCTCTCTGATAGGAAAATTCTTTAAACGTAGTGACATTTTGGGGCAAATCATCTGATTTGTCCTTACTACACGTATATTGAAATAATATCCATATTTTTATTTTATAAAAACGAGGAGAGAAAATCCCAAAAAAATTGGAGTAATGAATGATAAAACAGTTTTCCATATTTGCCAATTTTTTCAGACATACTGTACAGTTTTGAATACCTTTATGAGAAGTAGTTAGATGTGTTCATCATATCGTGATTTTTATTAAAAAAATCAAAAAACCAAAGAAAAACGTGATTTTTTCAGTTTTTTTTTAATTTGGAATAATAATCGATATGTTTTGATCCATTTTGAGTACCTATGTATCTTTACATGCAAACGCAAACAATTACAAATAGCATTTTCCTGTTTTGACATATCTTGTATTGGTTTATTCTTGTTAGACCTTGCGAAATCCCAACCCTGCCTTACAGTGGTGGGCCACCACTTGGTGGGTTTCACAAAAGAATATTCCTGAAGTTGCTAAACTTCTTCCTATCCTGAAACAATTTTTATGTGCTGTGTCCTCGTCCGCTTCGGTAGAGAGAGTATTTTCTACATTTGGATTTGTTCATTCCAATTTACGAAATAAATTAGGAGTGGAGAAAGCAGGAAAATTAGTATTTTTGTACAAATACTACAATGAAAATGAAAATTAACATTGAATTTTTTTGAAAATATCTATCATTTTTTTTTTCAATATTAAGAATATAGTTTTATTTGCAGTTTGTATTAGTTTAATTTATATTTTGAGTATATTTTATAAAATAAATAAATCTTATTTCTGATTTCACATTTTTTATTTTATTCAGTGAATAAAATCAAAAAATCACTTGATTTAAATCATTGATTTAAATCGTGATTTAAATCAAATGATTTAAATCAGGCGAACCCTGGTGGCTATGTCTTTATTGACTAGTGGTTCATAAAATAACGAAAACTACATTCATAGTAAAAACACACCGGATCGCCACACCGCTATCTTGGATAGTCCACCATATTAGATTCATTATTTTTCTAGTTGCTCTCAACGAGCCCTTTCATTTGATACCCACATTCTAGAAGTAGATTAAAAATAACTATTTCGTCATCTTGGGTGGTCCGCCATATTCGATTTGAAATGACGTCACATTATTACCCATATTGTAGCAGTGCATTAAAAATAACTATTCCGCCATCTTGGATGGTATGCCATATTGTATTTGAAATGACGTCACATTATTTTTCGAGTTGCTCTCAACGAGCCCTTTCATTTGATACCCATATTGTAGAAGTGCAATAAAAATAACTATACTGTCTGTAGGTTAATCGAGGAGGTGGTACATTCATTTTACTTGATTCTTTGGGATTTTCTCTCGTTTCTATAAAATAAAAGTATTCGTATTATTTCAATATATTTGTAGATTCAAGATCAATTAATGAAAACATCCTGTAACTCATTTGTATACTAAAATCACTCATTCATGTGCCAACATCAGTATGACACTGAAAATGGTCAAACTATAAGCAGCACAACTTTCAAAGAAACATAATTTGCATTTACATGTTGAGAACGGGAGCAGAATCGGTCCCGAAACGTCCAAAGATATGTACAAATTCGATATTTTTTCAATATATCGATATTTCTCTTCTTCAAACATTTTTTCAAACAAATTGTCACTGACAAGCTACTGGATTTTTCTTTTAGACTCCCTGATAGAAAAATTTGTTAAACACAGTGACATTTTGGAGCAAATCATCTGATTTGTCCCTCTACAAATATATTGAAATAATACAAATACTTTTTTTTATAGAAACGAGGAGAGAAAATCCCAAATAATCAAGTAAAATGAAAAATAACTATTCCGTCATCTTGGATGGTCCGCCATATTGTATTTCGAATGACGTCACACACCTTATCGTGCATTAGCATCCAAACTAAAAGTGTGTACAAAACAGCTCAATCGGTTGAAGATATCTACTTCAAAATCGAGTTCAAAGACTCCACCCAAACAATAGTTATTCACCTAACAAGTGCGGAAAGTGCACGCGACGGCAGTTGCACGAACGACGCGGAGCGAATGCCATTCCTGGGAATATCGCCATCAGAACAGTGAATTCAGTTCAATTACAACAGAGAGGTGGCTATGTCTTTATTGACTAGTGGTGCATAATATTACGAAAATTACCTTGGTAGTAAAATAGTATATTCTTCAACGAGCGTATAATGATAGCTATTATTCCCGAGGATATGATTCCGAAACGAGCCGTAGGCGAGTTTCGGAATTATCCGAGAGAATAATAGCTATTATACGCGAGTAGAAGACTATACTTTCTCTACGACTATACGATAGTCAGAAAGTTAATGTAATCTAATTATTATTTATGAAAATAATATACTTGATGTATGAATTCTTATGATAAGATAATACAATTGACAGGAATATTTAATATTCAACGAACTCAATGATGAAACAACACAATAATTATTAGGTCAGTAAATTATGTTTCTCGTACTTAGTGACTAAATTTTTAGTGATATTCTCACAATTCGTGAAATTTTACTGTTGGTGTTGCATTTAAATCAACACTGACATTTTTATTCATATTGCTAGTTGATGTTTTTTGTGTGAAGGAACTGTTATTTGATGATGATGAACATTGTTCGATTCATTGAAGAATTCGAATCAGCCGATTTTTTTTATTCAACATGGAATCTTCTAGAAATCCTTCTGCCACCGATGTGCTCTTCCAGCCACCATGTCTTTTCAATGCTGTTATACCTCCACCTGCATTGACAAGCAAAGCAATGCCCGGTGTACATCTCGGGATTTGGTAGCTTCAAAAATGTAACTATTTGTTTTCCCATTGCTGCAAACTTATTAATTCCAATTTTCTAAAGAATACATTTCCCTTTTTGGTAATTCATGAAAAAAATTGGAAATCCCAACATTTGCTGCTGGTATATCAATGTACTTTTTACGAAATTGATAAAATTGCCCGGTTATAGCGAACCTCCTTACAATTTTTGTTTTGGTCTCAGGAATAGTTATCATCCATGGAGATCCAAGATCTTGAATATCTTCAATATTCATAGAGTACATTTCTATGGAACGTCAAGCCTCCATTATATCCTCCAGATATCAAAGTTAATACTTAAAAGACTCTATAAGTCAATCTGACATTCGCGAAAGTCAAGCCGTGACGTGACCCGTAAAATGAAGCAGAGCCTTCTTGAGAGATTTGTTTTGTAGATTTGCTGGTTTTTCATTAGTCTAACCTTTTCAGTTGCTGTGGATCCTGAAAATTCTGAATCTGTGATTGGTCGAGTGCCGTTGAATAATGAGTTGGGATCCACGGCGTCTTGGAATCATCTTCATTCATCAATTACTAACCTATATGTAATCAATGTAGAATACGATAGTCGTAGAGAAACACACTTTACGCCTCGAATAGGAGTGAATAATGGTAGGTTATATAGCTAATGGTGAAAATAAAGTGTATTATACACTGAAAAAATATTACATTCCAGCTGGAGGTTGTGTTGTCTCGTGTTGGCTCATATAATGGTAGGAAATCCTTGTTTTGATGACAATTAAAAAATGTTTATGCAGAAAATAAAGGAATGAAATGGGAAATGAAGCTAACACTTGGAATGATCAAAAATCAACAAAGTCAAAAATTCTAACATTTTACTTGACGATCAATTATACCTAAAAAATGAACTGCTTTTGAATTTGTTCTTTTAGTAACTAATATTCACATCACGCCTTCCAAGTTAATCTGTCACATCAAATTCCAATGTAAATATCATGCATAATTTCCCAAATGAAAGATTATCTAGCCTGCCCGCTAGTAATTTCTAATCCGGGTCCCTACCTAATTATACTAATTATTGGAGGATTATTGAAGACAGAAAATCGAAATTTGGGAGTTGTGTATTATAGTTCAATAAATATATTTTGACATATTCCGCCGTACTTCCGATTTGACCGGAAATGACCCCAACTTGCAATTTCCAAATGGGACATCCTAAGTATATATTTTTACTTATTTCCATCTGGAATGACATCCAAATTATTCATGAGAAAATGATCTTTCACAAAAAGCCGACGAGTAACCCCCTTTCCATGTGAAAAAAATGAACTGGAAAACTTCATATTTGTGACTTTAAATCACTTCTTTAAACGACTGTGAAGTAACAATAAGCCTCAGAGTGGTATTTTTTCTTACTTGAACAAGGAAGAAGCAATTCACAGGGTCCATGGCATTCTAGATGGAAAAATTAAAATTGGAATAAAAATAACTTTGACAAGTGAGGTGTTTTTGGAGTCATTCTTGATCATTATAAGTGAAATAATATAGGATAATACACAACCCCCAATTTTTTTTTGTCCATCTCTAATATCTGATGTCTATTCCTAATAAGAAAGTTATAGGGGTGAGCTTCCTTAGAGAATCGTCCAGTATCTGTATATGTTAGGCAAATCAATATGTAAGGTTAATTTATAGTAGTTATTTCACTTAGGGCCAGTTGCATCAAGCTCTCTGTTGACTCATTAAGGAATACACTCTCCTAACTCATCAGTTGAGAAATGGACTGATGGATATGAACAAATTAAATATTTAATTGCCTCTCAAATGCTTCAGGAAACCAGCCCCTAAAGAAGTTATATGTGTTAGCAAAACATGATGTGTTAATTAATAAAACATTTGTGAAAATTTGATCCTTTGTGAAGTGATTTATATTTGATAATAGTTATTTATGTAATAAGGATCATAAAGACGATCATTATGGTACAAGTCGTGAATGTTATTGGGCGAGGCGTAGCCGAGTCCGATAACACGGCGTGTGCCATAATGATTGTTTATGATTCGTATTACATACAAAATTTTATCTTCTGGCATTTATATCAATACATTTTCGAAAAATTAAAAACTGCATTTTCGACATGTCACAATGACAACTATTTTTAAAGGAGTAAGTATTGTGTAGTTTCAAATATTAGTAGGTGAGTGAGCTGTGCTTTGCCATTATATTAATATTACAAATTGTAGTAATTGTTCTTTTACCATTTATAATAAATAGTTTTGTACATAGTTATGCATTTTGAATAAACTTTTTTGATCAAACCATTACATGCTTTCCTTATAGAATTTCATTATGGTACTTAGTACCATAATGAATTCATTATGGTACTTAGTCCCATAATGAATTCATTATGGTACTTAGTCCCATAATGAGCTTCCTTATGTCATCAAAATTGAGTGACATAACGTTGTCATTATGACATGCCATCAGATAAATAGTTTTTATGGGTGGTTTGTGCACCTTGTAACCAAGGAAATGAAAATAAAAATTGTTGACAAACACTGGAACATGAGTATGATGCTCTGAAATAGCAATATCGATATCGGTACCTTAAATTTTGCAGTAAGGAAATATTTATCAAGATATCTCATAGAAAAAGACATACTGGCTCACATACTAATTTGTAAAAATAATAAATACCATACCTAAGAGGACCAATTATTATTAATAATGATTTTAAACTTTCACCCATAAAAATACAAGTATAAATTACTTAATGGGAGGAGCTTATTTTTGTAAGTGCTGTGCCCACTGCAAACATTTTAATACAAGTTGCCTCTGCTCCCAATTTCTTATGAGAAAACCAAAAAAGATTTAAGTGGATAAAAATTATTTTTGAAAAGTACCTACTACACCTGATCTATGCAACTTATAGACTGGTTTTTCAATTTATGATTCCAAAACTTGGACTCTTGACTAACAGAAAAAACATGTCACCCTCTAGAATGATCCATAACCCTTAGGGGAACTTGGGAGCAGTACCTATTCTTACAGGTGAAAGCACTGGAATCAGAGGATATCCAATGTAGTGCCAGTGCCCATATGGAGGATGAAACATAAGATAGCAAATCTGAAAATACTATTATATAGTATTGAAAAAGTGACAATGTTAAAGCATAGTTTTCTTGAAATCATTGAATAAATAAATCCAGGAAAATTTTCCATTTGTATAGGTACTAGGATTTTGAACCTTGAAGGGCATATTGTTAGTAACATAAATGAGCAGTTTCATCTAATGTAACCATCTTCAAATCAGTCATAGAGATTCCAAGATCCCAATTATAAGGATGAAATTCAAAACACCCTATATATTTATTTGAAAGATAAATAGGAATAGCTCACTTCCCATCCATATCAACTTCAATCATAATATCTATGATTCAGGAATGATGTGTTCAGATGTGTTGCACTGTATGATCAATAGTAAATCATTGTATTTTTTTAACTATAACAAGGCTATAACTCACTTCTTCATGAGACAACTTCAATCCTTCAAGTACTTTATCCAAATGTATTTCATGAATTGGCATTTTTCTAGCTTCACTAAATGTTAAGTGACGTAGCAGAATCTAAAATTTCAAAATGCTGAATATAGTCATTCTGTTTAGTTCAGAATGTAAATGCCTACATTGGATCCAAATGTTAAGGCATCCATATCCTCAGTGGCTGTTGCATACACTATTCCAGCTTTGACCATAGCTGCACATTGAGCTTCTGCCTCACAAGGAGCATCAATATAAGGAACTCCCATCAGAGTCAACAAATGTTTGGCTTCTTCATTATGATGCTTTGTCACCTTAACAAGCCGCCGATTGAATTTATCCATTTCTGCTGCATCACCAGCTTCTGTGGCTTTATCCAGTGCTTTTTGGGCCTCAAGGCGTTTTTCTTGTCTTTTGCCCAGTTCTCCTGATTTCATTTCTGGTGGTTTACCATCAAAAACGTACACCGGCTTGAGGCCACTCTCTATCAATCTGATGGTTCGGTAGAACGTTCCCAATAGGTGAGAGGTTGTTTCCCCATCTGCAGAGGTCAGTTGGGCACCTTCTGATCTCACTGCAATGAGGAATTGATATAAGCACATGGAAGCATCAATGGCCACTTTCCGACCTGAAAAAAAAATCAAGACAACATTATTCAACGCATTACTGGAGAAACGCTATCTGCTATCCAGAAACAATGTAATAAAAAACATCATTTGAAAAACTAAATATTAAAATATTTTAGTTTAGATTACCGAAATAGGTTTTGAGTTCATTTTCCTTAATGGCTTGAGGTACAATATCTGATAAAAGCTTGGATAAGTTCAAAATACCCATGTTCAAGCAGGTTTTTAGACCGAAAATAATCAATTAATATCCCAAATTTTTTTCAATAAAAAAATACCAAATGATTACAGTTTCCATATGAGTTTCCCGCGTAATTGCATTGAGTGCAATTGTGACTGCAGTGTCATTGTCAAAAGTCAAATTTATTATTGTTCTGTGTTACACAACAAACGCATCGCGTCAGTTGCAGATACTACATCCATCATTCTGGCTTCCTATCTCACCTCATCATTCTTTCAACCAATGATGGAAGTGAGATATGGTATAATTACTGATGCGCTTTCGTTCCAGAAATGTTGCTACTCGACCTCTCGAGAACAGCGAAAGCAATGGTTCCGTCTAGGGTCCCTTGATGGAAATTGACGTTAAAGTCATCTAACAGGGTACGAACAGATCATAGCTGCATTCTTTTTTAATGATCTAGAGACTTTAGTTTTGTCTACTGGCATCCCTGACATTGCTGTCACGTCACATCCATGGGCGCTACAGAAAATCATTCTAAATTTCAATAATAAGTATGTACAGGGTATTTACTTGTTGAGGAAGATCATATTGCGAACGTGTTTTGTAATTATGATCCGATTCTATTCAAAATTGGAAGATATCTGGGGTTTTCCGGGGTTGGAGATAATGATTGTTTCGTCAAACTTGGAAAATTCAAGATGACGGATCCACTATATAGCGAAAGAAATTTCTAATTATGATCCGATTCTATTTAAGATTAATATCTGAGGGTTTTCGGGGTCGAACTTTGTGATTTTTTGTCAAGATTGGGAAATTCAGGATAGCGGATCCAATAAAAATCAAAATTGGTATCTGGAGATTTTCGGGGTCGGAGATTATAATTATTTCGTCAGAATTGGGATATTCAAGATGTCGGATCCAATATGGTGGACGAGTTTTGTAATGAAGATCCGATTCTATCTAAAATTGGTATCTGGGGGTATTCGGGGTAGGAGATAATGATTTTATCGTAAAAATAGGAAAATTCAAGATGACGGATCTAATATGGCGAAAGACATTAGTTTATTCAATACTTATTACTCCACTACAAATAGAAAATATGTAGGATGCAAGAGTGAAAATAGCGTGCCTATAAGTTATACTGCGCATACCTACACTTATTTGTTACTTTCATCAATAAATTATTCGAAAATGACGTTTTATTAAAAGGGAGACGGAAAAATGAGGTGAACTAGGTGAAGTAAATTCTATTCTTTATTTTCCTACATATTTTACGTTTTTCTTTTTATCAGCCTACTTCTCGTCCTAGACGAAGTTTTATACCTAAGTGTGATATTAGTAACTCCATAAATTCTTCTCTGAGTTGGATTTCCGAAAATTTATTTAGCACACATGACATGAGTACCTACCGTAGTTTAGATACCCACATCAAGTTTTCCACCATTCCTCAATCATAAGGCTCTGCTCATTCAGCTCATAGATAAACTACTGCTCAGCTTGAAATCAGAATTCATTCAGTCAATTCAGTCATCCCTGGTATACAGTTTAAGAACAGTCTCTTTTGGTGAAATACATTATAAGCTTTCAGTACAATTTATATGTTCCCTACCTCGCAAAGGTTATGCTGGAGTAGTAAACTCTAAAACTAGAGGATTGGTCATCTATATCTTGGTATAGTTGAATGGGGAATTCCATATGGGAATTACGTATGATACGCCAGTGACCTCAATATAACCTAAAAAACAACGAATGTCAAAAATCTAGTGTTTATCCCCAGAATTGAATAAGGATGGAACTATATAACTGTTTCACAAACGCTTTAGAGTGAGAGGAGACGAGGATCTGTCCGTACCCTGTTAAGGTGACTTTAACGTCAATTTCCATCAAGGGACCCTAGTTCCGTCGATCTTCTGATAGATGGAGCATTGCACAATTATGACATCTGTCAGTTTTGAAATTGTCGCAAGATTTTTCGAATTCAGAGTTGAATAAACCCACTGTTACATATGTTCCGCGTATCCAAAATGCCATTTGCGATTTTATTTCCACTCGTTACAGCAGCAACAGCAACATCACCATCTAGCAAGAAAATGTAGAATCAACGTCTCGCTCGTTGTGACGTAGAGAAATCATAGTAGGCGATCGAGTGATTTTTCTGAAATTTTGAATACGTAATAATGGCCAAAATAATCATCAGTTCTACCAACCTTGAATTATGACACCTATCAATTTTTGAATTTCGAGTGAAATAAACCCAAAATAATTTCATAGGTCATAAGCTAGAAAGTCGGTTTCAGTCCGACTTTTGCGGAAAAAAGCTCACTGATCGTTTGACAGAACCACACAAATATTGACAAAATGAATACATATTGGTGCTATATCATCATATCATGCAGTGTGGGAAACAGTACTGGAAAACACTCCTAAAAATGTGATAAATGTGGTTTCTGGAGGATGTACATCTGAAATTTAACCAAATATGTGGCAGTCACTGTCACTTTTCCAACTTTTTTATGTGAACAGTGCGCCCGTTTTATTCAAGCTTTCTGCTAGGCATAAGCTGGCATGTGAACTCGCCATGAGCTGCTGACCTGATCCTGGCAGCTCACTTGACCTTGATGGAAATTGACGTGACTAGACTAAAATTTCATTTTTCTGTGACGGGAAAAAAGTTTGGCATTTCATCTCTGTTGGCAGGTTATAAAATGTCACTTTTCATGAATTGCTTTTTTCCCGTGGGCAAAAAGTGAGTACTTTTTTCCCGGATATATATCACATATATATACACTGTTGATGGCTTTTGTTGTGCTAAAGTTCCGAAAAATGAGTCAATAATACCGTCTCCGAGAAAGAACTGCAAGTTTTTATCTTCGATTCGACTTCGCGGTTACGTATATTACTAAACAAACACTTAATTCGTAATTTTTTGAAATCAAATCACAGAATTAGACTGACAGAAGTGACATCAAATATTTGATTACTTCAAAAGAATGATAAAGATGCCTATAGAACGCAGGTGTCCCTACTGTTGAAAACTTAAAATTTCACGTCGATAATTTTCAGATTTCAAAATAATGTAACATTTTCTCAATATTGATTCGTCCTTTCTTCTGTCACAGAAAAAAATAGTGTATTATACACGGGAAAAATATTAGATTTTAGCTCACGGTTTTTTGTCTCCCTCCGCTACGCGTCGGGAGACAACACAACCTGGAGCTAACATCTACTACTTAGGTATTCGGAATGAGTGTTTCCTTATCACGTTTGAGCCAGAAAATAATATTGTAATTGAGAAATATCCATCGGCCCAAACAGTTGATACCTACCTCTACAGTCACAGTATCATTCCTCTTACAATCCTTTCAAGAAAAATATGAATAATGAGGGCTAGATTCGGGAGCATCTCTTTGCGCCCACATCTCGTTGGGGCCACATTTTGTTGCAGCCACATTTTGTTGCAGCCACATCTCGTTGCAGCAACATCTCGTTGGAGCCACATTTCGTTAGGCCCACAATCTCCGAACGTACCCGAACGATGCGCTGTTGCCACATATAATTCAAAAATCTCGATTATACTGAAAAGGTTATTGTGGCCCTAACAAGATACTCTCATCTTGATCAATCCACGTTTCTTTCATGCTACATTTTGTTGCACCCACATCTCGTTGGGCCCATTTCTCGTTGAAGCCACATTTCGTAGCAGCTACATCTCCTTGCAGCCACATCTCGTTGGGCCCAGATTCAGCGACCCTGGTTCAATGCCTGAGACGGTCGACGTTTTTTTATTTTTTTTTTTCAAGTGAAAAATATAATTTTTAGGCAGAAGGTTCATTTAGGCCGAGTAAGGTTAGTTGGTTTAAAAAAGTAGTGTCCTTTTTTATGCAGAGGGATATTTTCCTTCCTGAAAAAAGTACTGTCTTTTTAGGAAGAAGGTTCATTCAGGCTGAGTAAGGTTAGAGGTTTTAAAAAAGTGGTCTTCTTTTTTATCCTTCCTCGCTGAAAAAAGTACTGTGGAGGCATTTACTGTGCTGTTGAGGCTGATAGTGATTCGCTATTTCAATGATATCATTTCAGGATCGGCCGTGAGCGAAGCTCTTGACCGGAAATTTTCTATTAACTTGATTATGCACCAATTAAGGGTATTGGTTATTTACCTGTGGCTCCAACGAGATGTGGTTGTAACAAAATGTGGCTTCAACGAAATGTGGCTTGAACGAGATGAAAGTATACTGCAATGTCTCGTTAGAGCCACAATGTCTTTCTCAGTAAAATAAGAAACCGTGTGGCAACAGCGCAGCTTTCGGGTACGTTCGGAGACTGTGGGCAAAGAATATAGGTTAGTCACCTGGGCCCAACGAAATGTGGCTCCAAAGAGATGTGGCTGCAACGAGATGTGTCTGCAACGAAATGTGGCTCCAACGAGATGTGGCTGCAACGCGGCGCACTCCTAGATTCGAATCCGATATTTCACCTTCAGCATACCAAACTAATTCTCTATCCTGGATGATAAAGATTATCTTGCACATATGTAAAAATGTATTCAAAATCAAAACTGAACTACAGCTGAAAGGGCCTCACCAGTCAACCACTTACAGAAGATAGATTACCCCACGACCTGTGAGCATTGAACCAGTTCATTGCCTGTGTATCTTATCTCTGCCACTCACGGCACGAGCGCAACTTCTGCACATTTTGATTGGACCAACGAGTCGTTCTTACGAATATCTGGTCAAAATGAATTCGAGTAATCAAGTAATGTCAACTTCATGCTTCATTCTCATCATTTCTCGAAAACAGGGTAGTGAACTGTCACTTTTTCTGATTGTGAAATTGAAAAAAATATAGAGAAATCAAAAATCAACTATTTCTATTCCTGTAATTTTTGCAAATTTATAGTTTTGTGTTATACTGGTCCTCTTGTTAATTACTGTGAAAAATTTTGTTATGTTATAGATAAACGGTAAGTTGTTAACAAAATGAAGAACTGGTGTTGATATGTACCACAAACAAAAGGTGAAAGACATAATTTCAAAATATAATTTTCACACTCTACAGAGAATTGATTATTTGTTTCTTCTGTTTCAGTTGTGCAGAACCGAATGAAATCAAAATAAAGTGTGTATATTTACCATGTGTTGTGCTTATGTTATGCAGATGGAAGTTGATTTATTTTTACTTTGTCCACAGTGAGCAGAAATTGTGTGCAGTCTTAAGGAAATGTCTAATAAGAGCTCCCTAGTGATTGGTAATAATACTGCAGGTTTGAAGCAAATTGATCTGGATCAAATATGGGGAGACTTACATGCTGGTATACAGCAGGTGTATAATCGTGAAACTATGCATAAATCTCGGTACATTCAATTATATACACATGTCTATAATTATTGCACATCAGTGCATCAGCAAGCCAATGGTCGTGGATCTTCAAATACCAACAGTAAGAGCAAAAAAAATCAAGTTGGAGGAGGTGCTCAATTAGTTGGTCTGGAGTTGTATAAGAGACTTAGAGAGTTCCTCAGAAACTACCTAGTGAGATTATTGAATGTAAGTAAAGCATTGGGTAATTGTGCACTTATCATGGGATGGGTTTTTTTCCGAAATTTTTTTTGGTACTTATGTATTTTTGCCTGAAAAACACAAATTTGATAATGAAAATGTGAACAAACCATCATTTATTGAGATATTTCACTATAAAGTTACAAATTTCATCTTCTTTTCCGCCTGTCTTTTGATGGCATTTAGAACAATTTGCCCTTCTTTTTCCATCATTGGACAATTTATATATATCACACAATGTTGGACACATTTTTTTTATTATATGAGTCAACTAGAAATATGATTTTCTTGTGATTTATCCATGTTTAGTGAAAAGAAGGAAGAATATCATTTGTAATAATGGCATGTGTAATGTCATTCCCAGTGTCATTCCAAAGCAATCTATTGACATTTGACATCTCGTATTTGGATTGCCTATGGATTAAATGGCCATCATCTGGTATGATTGCTCACTAAATAGGAAAAACTCTCCATAAAAATCATATTTCCTGTTGAATTTTCTAGCTTAAAATGTGTCATTGAAGTACATCATGAGTATATAAAGTGTACAATGACAAAATAAAAAGATCAAGTACCTGTAAATGCATCCAACAGAAAGGGGAAAATAAGGCAACATTTCGAACTTCTTCTTGAAATATCTAGATAAATAGTGGTTAGTTCACATTTTCATTATCAAATTCGTGTTTTTCAGACAAAAATACATAAGTACCAAAAAAATTTTTTTCTGTGACAGAAGGAAGGACGAATCAATATTGAGAAGATATTACATTATTTTGAAATCTGAAAATTATCAACATGAAATTTTAAGTTTTTAACAGTATGGACACTGCCTTGTAGGCATCTTTATCATTTATTTGAAGTAATCAAATATCTGATGTCACTTCTGTCAGTCTATAATTCTGTGATTTGATTTCAAAAAATTGCGAATTCAGTGGTTTTGTTTAGTAATATAGGTAACCGCGAAGTCGAATGGAAGATAAAAGGACTTGCAGTTCTTTCTAGGAGACGGTATTATTAACTCATTTTTCGGAACTATAGCACAACAAAAGCCATCAACAGTGTATATATATGTGATATATATCCGGGAACAAAGTACTCACTTTTTTCCCACGGGAAAAAAGTAATTTATGAAAAGTGGCATTTCATAACCTGCCAACAGGGATGAAATGCCAAACTTTTTTCCTGTCACAGAAAAAATGCTTTTATTGAGTCAACACATACCCACATGTACATGAAATTCATCATTACATGGGAACAGTTCAATTTTCCAATAAGTATACTAGCAATTTCTCTTCTACTCAACCAGCAGAATCATTGTTTTCAAATTGACACAAGAAATCTCTCAATCCATTTTTTGAAATGACTAACCTGACCGTGTTTGAAAACATTAGGTATTCAAGTATTAGATATTTCTCAAGGGTCTTTTATAAATTCAATTGACACTTCTTCACCAGCTGAACATTTTAATTGCAGGTAGGTTCCCACATTACTTTCAAAATATCTAAGCCTTGTTTTTAACTGATTTTGACTTCGAATGGATTACATTTTTAGACCTTCTCATATAACATATATCTATGAGTATATACTGAGGAGTATAATAATTCCTAATCAGAAGTTAACATCTGCATCTGGTTAGAAGCTATGCATATCTCTAAATGACCCTTCATTGCTTAAACTGAAAATTGGAATGGATTTTTGAAATTGAGTAAAAGCTTTGGAGTTTGTATCATTCTCTTGCAGGATGGAATCCATCGGATGGACGAGGATGTACTCAAATTCTACACCAATCAGTGGGAGGATTACCAGTTTTGTAGCAAAGTTCTGGATGGAGTTTGTGCCTATTTAAATAGACATTGGGTGAAAAGAGAGTGTGAAGAAGGTAGAAAGGGTATTTATGAAATTTACCAACTTGCTCTTGTAACTTGGAGAGATCATCTTTTCAAGCAGTTGAATAAAGCTGTGAGTATTTGAGAGTACAATGAAACTCAGATCATAATGTTCAAATTGCTTGTACTTTGTGGTCCACTGACAGGCTTTTTTTATGTAGGTAACTAATGCAGTACTGAAACTCATAGAAAAAGAAAGAAATGGAGAGACAATAAATACTCGTTTGGTGTCTGGAGTGATAAATTGTTATGTAGAACTGGGCCTGAATGAAGAAGAACCTGGTGCCAAGGGACCTAACCTCAGTGTTTACAAAGACAGTTTTGAAAATGTGTTCCTAGAAGACACTGAGAGGTTCTATACTAGGGAAAGCACTTCATTTCTTGCCGAGAATCCTGTCACTGAATATATGAAAAGAGTAAGTAGTATTGTTAAGATGATCAAATTAATATATTACATAACTATAGTCCTACATTTAACATGAGAAGTTCAGAAAGTTGTACATGAAGCTATTTTAGCTGTGTGATATATATTTTTTTTTTAAAGCGTTTATTTCATCCCAAAATACACAGAGTGTTACATAGGGATACCTCTAATAATAAGTACAAAAATAATTTGATATCACACAGTTCTGCCCTTCAATCACTATATCTACAGGTAAACATATAAGAAATGTATAAAGTTAAATTCTAAATATAAAAATTACGGTAGAATAACACAATAAACAAGTTAAGATGTATCACAGTGAAATAGTTGAGATAATAAAATATTTGGATAGATATATCACAGTAGTAGGTTAATGACTGATATAATGAAATAGTGCTTTCAATGGGTATACAAGGGGACGTGTCTCTTCAGGACAATATTAAATTTGTTTACATTCAATTTTTTTATGTTGGAGGGGAGTTTGTTATATTCTGCTGCTCCTTTATATAACAGTGAATTCAGGCCATGACGTGAGCATATTCGTGGTAAAGATATATCTTTGCATTGTCTAGTTTCATATGGATGAATTTCATATCTCATAGGGAACTCCATTTGAGTGTGTCTCACCTGATTCAGTGCTTGATGAATAAATTCATTAACTTTCACCACATAGAGGCTATCCAGGGATCTAATATTGTATTTGCCGAACAGATTTGATGTTGTAGATCTCATTGGTAATTGATACAGGTTTTTGATGGCTTTGTTCTGTAGTGTTTTCAGTGGTGTTATATAACTCTCAAAAGTTGAGCTCCATATGATGATTAGGTATTCCAGATGGGAATGAACTAGGGAGAAGTAAACTGACCTCAATAGATATTTTGGCACAGTATAACTTAATCTCCGAAGAACACCTACTGGTCCTATAATTTTTTTGCGTACATATTCAATGTGCTCATGCCATGAAAGCTTTTCATCAATGATCAGGCCAAGAAATTTAATTTTACTAGAGTATTTCATAGTACTATTTCCAAATGATATTTCTTTTTTGGTGTAATCAGGCACCTTACATTTATCAATCCACATGAAAGAAGATTTATTCAAATTGAGGGTCAACTTATATATTCCAGGAGTGAGTAATAGCATTACAACTTAATTTTTGTTGTGGAGACTAGGGTACTTTCATTCTTTTTGTGCATCATCTCACAATAACAGAGTCATCATTGATTCATTAATTAAACTTATTACTACTACATTGATTCATTAATTAAACTTGATACTACATGATTACTATAAATGGAAAGCTTCAAGTAAGCAATTAATAATAATAATAATCTTTATTTGAAATAGGAACATCCTAATATAAATACATTTCTGATATTTGTAGTTAGTAATAGAAATACTTGATGCTAAACAAAGAATGCTAAAAATATATATATAAAAAATAAATAAAAAAAAAAACCTATAGTGTCACAACCCCAATGAGAATATTATTTTTCTACAAATGTCAAAAAATGACAAGGTTCAGGCATTGATAACAAATCATTTATTTCTGAATGTTAAACAATGTTTTTTCTTCTCTTGGACCACATGGAAGGAAATTCCTATAATGTTCATGGAACAACATGCCTAACTAGGGAGGATAGGGAGAGGACTTCTGAGCCAGTTCAACACTATTTTTTATATCCAGCTAAGCATATTACTACTTCAGAACTATATTTTTTGACGTCTGTAGATACAATTTTGTTTGCAACTCATGTGCCAAATACTACTTACAAGACATCTGAACTGCCATCTTAAAAAAACTTTTTTTTCACGAACATTTGCCTAATTTACAGTTGCAACTGTAAATTAGCACTAATTTACAGTTGCAACTGTAAATTAGGCAGAGAAATTTTTCAGAACACCTAATTCAAAGTAAATTAGGAGATATTTTGAAAAAAATATTTCTTCTGCCTAATTTACAGTTTCAACTGTCCATTATATCCAGAGAACTTTTTTTACACATCTCCAGTTGCAACTGTAAATTAGGCGATATTTAGAAAAAAAAAAAGTTTTTATTCTGCCTAAAGTTGCAACTGTAAATTAGGTTGAAAAAAATGTTTTTTTAGGATGGCAGTTCAGACGCAGCATAAAATACTTTGGTCATCTGGAATATTTTTTTAGTTCTCCATTACCAAAGTGGCATTTCACTCACTAGATACAAAATAACTATTAATTCCAATAAGTACTACCTCACTAATCCAATTGAATAGTTTATGTAAAATAGGTAATACTTGATGTATAGCTAGTGACACAGCAGACATGTAACAGCCTGTAGTTGTTTTATTTGGAAAGATGAAAATTTGCAATTTGAAGGATTATATAATTGATGATGGTGCTTTCCTTGAACCCAATGACAATTTTTTTCAACCACCTGTTTGATTGGAAGTAGACCCAACTTTTTTTCCAAATGCGACCCTGTATATTTCTGTTGTTCTTATGCGCCTTAAAATTCTCTATTCAACTATGTATCACAATTTGATATTCATTCTTTAATTGGCTGTTGAATTGCATTTTATTGAAATACTTGAAGTTGGTGTGGCCCGAATACAATGACATTTCAATGCTTGATAGACTTAGAAATCCAAAGATCCTCACTTAGAATATTTTCCATACCCTAACCGGTCCCATAAGATTGCCAATAATTTCAGTGAGTTTAAAAAAATCATCCGAAAAAAACTCATGATATTAGGATGATACATCAATTATTACAACAATTTCAGTTTCATGTATCCAAATAGTTTCTTCACAAGTAGCCAAATGATAAAAACTGAGTTTCTATCTTGGTTTTTTCAATATCGTGAGTACCAAAGCCGGTGTGCCCCAAGGCTCAGTCCTTGGACCCCCCTACTCTATACATTACATGTTCTGTCTTTGAAAACTGCCAACATTACAGGTAGATACTTCAAATTCGCAGATGACACTGTTCTTGTATATAAGGGTAAAGACTTGAAAGAACTTGAAACAATAGTCAATACTGACCTTGAAAGATATCACAGATGGCTTGCAAAAAATAAACTTCAGATTAATGTATAAAAGACTACTTTTATCATTTTCTCTCAGAAAAACATGAAACTACAAGACATAATAGTGGAGATAGGGGGCAAAGAAATATCGAGAGTCCATAACACTAAGTATCTGGGACTGATAGTTGATGAAACAATATGCTGGAATGACCATATCAACCATATAGAAAAAAAAGTAATTCCAATGGTTAGTGCCTTGTATCATTGTAGAACCTACTTACTCCACCAAATATACAGTGCATATTTCTTATCCATATTCAGCTACTTAATTCCTGTATGGACAGACATTATTCAAAAAAATAAAAACACTTCAAAACAAAGTCGTGAAAATTTTATTCAAGCTCGATTATAGAACCTCAACTGATACCATATACAATGTAACCAAGATACTGCCTATTCAGAATATTTTAGAAATCGAACAAGGTAAATTTGCATACAAGGTTATAAATGAGCAAGTTAAATGTAATACCAACTTTACAATTGTTAATCAGCTTCATGAATACAATACTCGAACACATAATAATGTCTTTTTAGAACCTGTACGTACCAATATTGGCCTAAATAATCCCATTACATTATGCATGAAAACTTATATAACACTCTCCCCAAGGAAATAACAGATAGCCCTAATATCAGTATATTCAAGAATAAAATAAAAAAATTTTACACCTGCATACTTGATGTATGATCGGCATAAATCTCTTCTTCATTTCTCTTCATTTCTCTATCCCAGAATAATTGTTAGATTTTAAGTTATAAGTTACATAGGTATTATAGAATTCTTAAGTGAATTTTCAGTAGTATATTTTGTCTTTGTTGTATATGATAATTATTATGTATATTGTTTAGCTAGTTTTCCGAGACCAGCATGTCAGTGCTGCTTTGGAAAGCCTTTTTCGAATAGTGTTGTTATTCCAGATAACTTAAAACTGTGACTGTAACCATTGCTGCATTATTCGAATAAAGTTCTGAAATTATTGGAAATCTTCTGGGACCGTTTAGGGTATGGAAAATATTATGACAATATCGTCTCAGTAATGATCTTTGGATTTCTGAGCCTATCAAGCATGGAAATGTCATTGCATTCGGGTCACAACCAACTTCATGTATTTTAATAACCTTCACAAGTAGCCAAATGAGAAACACTGAGTTTCTATCTTAGTTTCCTCAATATCGTGAGTTATTTTCGGATGATTTTTTTAAACTCCATGAAATTATTGGAAATCTTCTGGGACCGATTAGGGTATGGAAAATATTCTGATAATATCATCTAAGTAGTGATCTTTGGATATCTAAGCCTATCAAGCAGCAAAATGCCATTGCATTTGGGCCACAGCCAACTTCATGTATTTTAGAAAATCCAATTTAACAGCCAATTGATGAACGAATATCAAATTGTGATACATTGTTGAATAGAGAATTTCAAGTCAAATAATATAGGCTATAGAAATATACAGAGTGCTATTTAAAAAAAAAAGTTGGGTTACTTCTGATCAAACAGGTGGTTGAAGAAAATTGTCATTGGGTTCAAGGGAAGCGCCATCATAGATCATATAACCCTTGTGAATTTCAAATTTGTATCTCTTCAAATACATGTCTCCTGTGTCACCCGGTATATGAATGCTTAGCTTACTTGTTAGCTTATTAATGCAAAATTGGTGAATTGACCAATGTCACAGTTATATAGGAGGAAGTCTACACATCAGAATAAATGTAGCAAGATCACAGATTTGCTAAACAGTTTCCAGGTAATGGTTTACAAATTATTCTTCCTGCAATTATCAAAATTTAATTGAACTATATCATTGCAAGTGGATGTATTATTACTTCAAACAGCAGTTCTATTCAATGAACAAAGTCACATAGGTATCAAAAGTAGGCATTCTCCCTCATATAAGCAAACAAAGCTGTTAACCAACCCCCATTGAAGGAAAAAATGTTGCCTCCCATTGGAGGTAAAATAAATTGGCTTCAGCATGCATCCTTGACATTGATATACAGGGTGTCTGTAATTCGGGCTTGAGCATCGGGATCTCGGTTATCTTGAGAGATACAATGTTGCTCAAATTAAGGCACAGTTGGGCATTCTGGTGCAGATCTATAATCTGGAAAGAAATCTAACCTATCTATCTTGGTTTTCAAGATATCACCAAAAAACGGAATTTTGCCATTTTCTTTTTTATATTTTTATAGAAAAACTGATCAAGGTCTCCATTTTCTACGAAAACATTCTCATGGATGCTTTTTTACAAGGAATTCGAAAAATTATTTCACATATTTTTCAATAAATGAAGAAAGAAACAAACGACAGTCAACTATTTTTTTTCTTGTGTACGCCATATAAAATTTGTATTTTTATGATTCCGACATGCTTTGGTTTCATATCATGATGAAAATTTCCTAATAAACATTTTCTCGAAGACTGCCTGGAACAAATTCGCTCAGATTTGTTTAATTCGAATTTTGATAGTTCAATACAGTTTTCAAGATTTAAGTTCACTTTTTTAGATTGCAAAATGCCATTTTTCAATGAAGAACCGAGATATATGTTGGTTTTTTATTATTAACAGGTAAATGTGAAGCTATCAGAACAAACAAATCAAGGGCAAAATATAAATAATCACAGAAGCTGTTCAAACTGTCCACCTTCTATCATTATACATAATTCTGCACGTTTCACATTTGCAAATTACTCTTTCAATACCTCGTCTTTTTATCTATCTCATAGAGTCAATGATATTTTATCAGTCATTAATATCGACTGGTACATAACCTTGTCAAAGAATATTAACGCTATTCACGAACAATAAGCAACATTCCCCATAAGTCTTGTGTTACCAAATTTCATGACCTCTAACCAATGTTGTGCTGCTAGTGCCCATGACCACCAGCGAAAGGCGTAGGTATTTCGTATTTAATAATAAACGCGAACCCCAATTATTAGCTAGAGGGGGCGTCAAATTGACAAAAATGGTGATTTTTTTACTGACTCAGATTTCATTTCTGTCGTACCTGTGCTTGGATGCAAACCATCGTCACCATCATCTATGAGCGATTGTGTCGCCTTATCCAGAGTTGCTGCACAGTAGATATACCCAAATCTACGCACAATTATACCGTTTTCAACTTATCACACTGGCTCAAAATTTTTCCGCATTGAATGTTTTTTGTCTTTATGTGATGGGGAAGTTTCCTATATTGAGGTTCTCATCTCACTGTGAAGTTTGTAAGAAATTAATATGTACAGTTGTATTCAAAAAAAAGCGTACAAGTATATTGGAGGGAGAAATTACCGTCATCCAATTTGCCTAAAACGGGCTATCAGGAATGAATGTTTACCAAATGTTGACAGTAGAGTAATCATAGGTTCTCAAAAACACAAAGCATTGGCTGAGCCAATTTTACACAACGAGAACTAGGATGCCGAAATTTTCTATGTATAATACTTGTACGCTTTTTTTTTTGAATACGACTGTATGTATTTTTTCTTTTTTTCGTAAGATCAAATTTCTCTTCAGAAAAAAATAAATAAAAGAGGAATTTGGCTCCTCCACCATTCCTATGACGTACTTTCTGAAAATCCACATTCACACAGAGTTGAAATACGATTCCCCGTGCCAGTACGACGTTGCCGACATCATCAATATGTCTAGATTCCCGGAAATTGTTCTTTGAACGCATAATAACTATATCATAACAGCAACGGGATATGATAGGTTCTTCAATCCTACTTTGTCAAGAATTATGAATAATTTCCATAAATCTCTCATTGGCTGAATGAAGTTGATTGCTAATAAAGATAAATTAAGATATTTTGCGATAGTATCTATAATTTTTCACTATAGTTATATTACAATATGTTATTCATAATTTGCCAGTCATTTTTTTGCTAATGAATTCGTTCCTTAATAAAACGGGTCGATATTCTAGGAAAGTTGCAGATTATATCTTGCAACAGCGCCTTATACTTCGAGATGGGTGTCATTCTGTTCTGACCGATGACAGTAAATTAGGAAGAATAGTATCATTGAATGTAGCCGATAGTGATTCATTGATTCAATGATATTTTCGTTTAGGATCGAGCCCTATTCGAGATATTTAAATGCATAAATAACAAAGCCATAACCTGTCAGAATGAAACCAACTACTCTCTGCATTCCTGCTCCGAGTGCATTTGTGGTTATGTAGGTTTTTGTTTACCAGTTTTACTTCCACCATCAGCTATTTTCAGACTAGATTCAGAATGTACGTCACAGTTTGCCGCCCCGAGAATTAGAAATTGCTTTAATGTGAAAATGAAAACGACTTGGACTTTATCGGTCACCATTCTGTACAGCGTGGACATAAAACTGGGGAGTTCCGAACTTATTTTATGCAATTTCATTTGAAGGAAACTTCCCCATCGATTGAGGATACCTATAATATGTGTATTAGATCAGTCCAGTGGAAAACGGTGATAATTACATCACAAAGAAATTGCCTATCTATTTTGTGTTTTATTTTTGTTCTCAGCAATCTATAAATTATAGGAATTGAAAACACATTCAAGATTTTAAAACAGCTAGTAAATCTTAGGTAATCCATCAACCAACTCAGGGGTAATAAAATTTTATTCTGAATTCTTGTAGTCATTCACCCCCTGAGAATTAAAGGAATAACAATATACTATGAAAAAATGATAATCCGAAGTATCCAGAATATTACCCAACGCAAATTGCACCATCGAAGGGCATCTCTCTTGTATCATTCATGTCATGAGCCACTAATCCTCTGAAATTTCTGAACGACCAAGTTTTTTGTTATGCATTACCTCGTGATAGAGTCGTCTTATATGATTACTACAATCGTAACACTCCGAACTGTATGCTTATAAGATGCTGAATTCAGAGTTAGAGAGGTGCACATTGACGAAGTCGAAGTTCATTGTTCTGCCTGCAGTATGCGTCATTATCGCTTTTTTGTCGTCTCACATCGTCAATGCGACTTGATTTTCATCTAGAATATCCATTCACGATACAATGTGCACACCGATGAAGTTGATATATCTCCATAAGCAAGTTGTAAGCGTAATACTCGCTCCACAGTCATCTAATATGTTCACTAGGATGGTATCAGGTGGAACTGTATGCATGTCAGGTGTCAACATAGCACATTCACAGTATGGAGATAGGAGAAAATGAAGTCTTCTGTCCGCCCTTCAATATGCATTATACCGCTTCAGAGTTGACCCATATGATCAGTTAATTCTCGAATTGTAAATTGAAAAAATATCTATATACAGGGTGTTATTTAAGTATGTGACCAAACTTCAAGGGCCGATTATTCGGGTGATTTTAGACAAAAAGTTCATATAAACATAGGTCCTGAAATGCTTTGATTTCAAGATACAGGGTTTTGAAGTTGGAAGTATTGCTTGTTGTTTTTCATGATAACCCTATATCAGCTTCCATGATGGCAAAATTTAGTCCGGTTGGTGACTGAGTCAGAATAATACTCATTGAAGTTATTGGGTAATCCCAGAGGGTATTTTGAGGGCACATACATTAAAATTTGGAATCAAATCAATTTTTCATTATTTTCACAGAAACTAAGTTATATACAAGAATTCAATAGGGAACAAGAAAGTTGTATTTCCAATTAATTAAACTGATGAAAATGGAAAAATCTATGACGTAGGTACCTTATTTACCATAAATATCGAATAATAACCCACTGCGACGCCACTGGAATCATTATTTCGAATCTAATCACACCCACTGTTAACAAGAACACCAAGTTTAATTGAAACTGGAAAATAGAATTATGAGAAATTAATAAAAAAACGTTTTTATATTGAAACTTCAACACCCTGTACGAAGCATTTCAGGAACTATGTTTATATGAATCATCTGAAGAATCACTCAAATAATCACCCCTTGAAGTTTGGCTACATACTTAAATAACATTCTGTATAATCAGCAGTATGTTGAAAGCAATTAATAATAGTCTCATGTCTAATTAATCAGTCAGAATCACTCTTGTGAATTGGATTTACAGCTAACTAGCAGTAAATGTCTATCGATGATGAGGACTAAGTCGTTTTAGTTTTCTTAGACTTGACAAGGGCTTTCGAAATGATTGGAATAACAGTTGATGAGCATTGTTGGGTCTGCTCCACCATTTCAGAATTAACAAATGCTTCATCAATTCTAAAAATATGAATTTCATAATAATGCAATAAACTGTCAATAATCTGCCATAAGAGGAACCTATACTAACCCTTCAGGTTTGGTAGACTCTTTCGGATTATGACTGCTTGACACAGTCACCTCTGAAGGGATACAGAAATAACAATAAACATTAGTATCTATTGACTAATTATATCAAGTATAACGTTTTTATGCTCCACCTAGGAATGACATTTGTAGGTTTTGTAATTGAAACATGTTTTCAGTAAATGCTTGATTCTTAATTTTTTATGTAAATTGTAATCCTTGTCAATCAGGCCTTATCTTCCACATAACTTCAACCATTCGAGGCACCTAGAAAATTACAACTTTTAGCGAAAAACATGCTCAATGAGATACCATTTACCTATCCTTGTTCTCCTTGGGGAATCTGTAGAAACCAATTCGCCCATCATATTCAGTTGTACACTTTGAAACGGCACAATGCGGAAATGCTTCATCTCTCGGCATATTATCTAAATAATAATCCCTGCTAAAGACAATAAAATAAAACGAAAACAACAATAATTTCATGACCTCAACACGTCACACGTCATTCCTATCAAATACTTTTATACTGACATTTCTGGTGGTCATGCGCACTGACGACGTGTTATAAAGTTTATTTTTCATTGTGCCCCATGAAAAGTAGTCCAAGGATGATGAGTCTGGAGAACGCGCTGGCCAACGTACTTCACAATAACCCTATTAGGAAACATTGCCGATAAATTATTATCCTGTAACTCTTCTGGCATTATGCTGCAACCGACAAATCATGCAACCGACAAATCATGCAACCGACAAATCATGCAGGCGGCTGAAATCAATTTTGTTATGGATATAATCATTGTGGAAATTTAATATGGTGTGCTACTCACGTTTCTTGTATTCGTCTTTCTTGCGCATAACGTTATTGCAAGTCTATACTCACATCAATAATGATCACGACGACTCTGGCGAACTGATAACTGCGAGATCAACTGCCAGCTATTGTTTTACTCGCAGTGACTTAAACACCATATTATAATTCCACCATGGATATGATTTGTCGAAAAAGGCCTAGGAATCAAAACACTCAGTCGTCTCCACAATTTATAAACTGGACTTCTACCACAGATTATATCTCAAATTTTTTTCATGAATAAATGGACCAATATTAACTGTGCCACTTAGTAAACCAAACCACACAAAGCATAACTGATCTCTCCGTTTTTGTTTTCACGGGTATTTTCTATAGACCACACAATCATGTTTATTGTGTCTATTGAACATTCCTGAATTCGCGAATTTCGATTCGTCACTTCATATTAAATTGTGATGGAAATCTGGATTTTCACGTGGACCTAATGGGATATTAAATGATATCTGGACTAAAATTTAATCTGAAGATTATATTTTATATGTTTTCCTTATATTCATTAGTTTTTTCGCCATATTTATGTCAGGGTCGCATAGGTAATTATTCGGAATATTGATACTTATCGAAATTAATCGATATAGGTCTCGGTATTAATCGATATATCGATAGTAATACATATATCGATCAAAAAATATCGATATATCGATATTTTTCCTAGCCCTAGTTTATTTCATTGACATTGAACGGGAATCGACATATTCATAATTTCATTAGTGACGTTCAAATCATGAGAAAAAACCAACCTCCAGTGTCGCGTCACTGGATAAAGTGATCAAAGTAACTGCATCGCAAATAATTGAGGTTTTCAAGAGGAAATCAGATACCGAAATTGATAAAGAAAAATATCGCTGTTCTTGAGGAAAAAACATGATTTTTTAACTTCAACACCCTGTTTCTAAAAAACTAAGAACTTGAAGTCCTTGAACGTTTGTCGATCTAATTCCGTAACGCACTTCGTTTTGCAAGCAATGAAAATCTGAAGAGATTACAAAAGCTTCAAAACACAGTAATGAAGGCGTTATTGTATTGTAATAGATATACTTCAGTGAAGTATATGATGAATATACTTTTATGTTTGCTATGCGAAGCATAACGATGAATATGCATATAAATAGGAGATAAAAATTTAGCTTTATCTCTGGAGCAGCGAGACTCTTCAAAATCAATGGCAAGTGGTAGAGAAGAAGATCTAATGAAATCATATAGCAGCTACAAAGACGATGAGGAGCAGTCACGCCTTCTTCAGGTAGCACATGATCATGATATAAATCCAGCCGTGGAATGGAACACCGTAGACCTGATGAAGATGTTTGGAAGGCAGCCAAAATCACACGTACTTTCACCCTTTTTCTTTCGTCGAGGTGGTTGAAATACTTTATAGACATCAATCGGGTCTAATCCTCCATTTGATAGTGTGGGAATCCCCTGACACCAGGGTATACCCACTAACTGATGTCTCCGACGATACCTAGGCCTAGTGGCCCATTGTATCTTACCTACCTGCCGTTATCAATTTTACCATATACGACACATGGTGCTTATTAAGGGCCACTTCAATATGATAGACCCTTTTTGTTCAGGTTCCTGAAGATTACTCATCCGATCCCTGTTCTCGTCTACGAAAAAGGCCAAAAGTTTTCCTTCTCTTACGAGTGACAGGGTAAGGGGTTCTTCCAGCCCTGTAAGCCCCCCTGCACAGGGCTAAGTCTGTTTACTCTGATATGTCGCCCTGTTTCCCAGAGGGCACGTTAGCGACACCATACCTCGGTGCCATTCATCCATCGCCACGGGTTCCCACAACTTGGATTAGAGCCTCGTTGAGCAGTCCTTGACCACCTAGACAGATATCAGCAAATCGCCCTATTCTTACCACAGATGTCCACCAATAATTGTTCCATCTCGCCCGGAGATAGCAAAGATGGTCCAAAAATGCTTCATCTGTCGAGCGGCCGCGGTTTGTCCTCCCCACACCACTTGATGGTGAGGTTGGGCTTGCAGGGGAAGAGGAAAAGAGAAGTTGGCCAATGAAGGCCGATATGATTGATTGGAAAAGGAAGAGAGAAGAGGATATCACTCAAGACAAGTTGAAGTTTGGTGAATATCCGGCTAGGGCACCTCGGGTTCACCATTTCCTGAGGGATATTTTCACCCCTGATGTGGACTTTTGTGCTGAACAAACTACGAGGAATGCTGACTAAATGATAAATCACTTGCCTTGGCTACGAAGAAGACATAGTAATAATGGCCAAAGACAATCTCATAGAGAGAGGGCTAGAATTCGTAAGATTTTTTAAGAAATTCAGTTCAGAGACATCCACATAGAGCTGAGTAACGATTGGAGCGCAAAAGCGATTTAGGAGTTGGGAAATAGTATCATGACCGATGGACAGGGGGAGTTGGAGTAGGAGTTATTGATCTCCGAATGAAATATTTCATGGGAAGATCTCCAAGCGGAAATACATGCCATCGAATGGTGTATCCAGTTCAATCTTGACATAAAATACAGAAAAACAAAAACAACAATAGCAGCCATCAAAGCTTACCTTACATTTACTCAAATATGGTGCGGGAATACTTACAGAAGTTTAACGAATTAGGCAGGAGCAACAAAGTAATCCTACTCTGGGTGCCAAGGCCCATCGGAGTAGAATGAAACGAACATACAGACTAACTGGCACGAAAAGGACTATCAGGGTTACGGCAAGCCAAAAATCTCCATTGCAATTTTAATCGAGAAGGTACTAATTAACCTCAACAGGAAAAGTCGCAAAAGCATGATAGGATTTCTCACAGGCCACTGTTGTGGAATCAAGGGATATCTCAGGAAGCTGGGCTTGGAAGAGAACAGTACTTGTAAATTCTGCGGAAAAAACCGAAAACATCACACCACATCCTACCTCGCATCCTACTGAAGTGCGATCGATACATCGACACTTCTGGGAGCACACCAGGAGTGGAGGAATTACCACCCACAGACCCTCTCAACATTCCCAGATTCCTTGAAGAACTGAAGTAGGAAGTGCAAATTATTGAGGTTTTGAGGAGAAAATCATACATCAAGAAAAATTCAACCGTTCTCAAATTCCACCCTATACCTCCAAATCTGAGCACTTGAGGACTGTTTCTTCATCAGATCACAAGAGCTATTATATCGGTCGAATATATCTATTTTATAAGCAATGAAGATGCTTCAAAAAAGCTTCAAAATAGAGCAATGAGGACAATATAATATTGCACTATTTCCTATGTCTTTTAAATTCCATACATCGAAACATCCTGTATGAATCCTTGAATACAAAACCATTTCGGAAAAACTCATTGTCCTTCATTTTATCGCCCTCAATAAGACATAAAAAAAATCCCGGTGAAACGGGGTGATCCCAAACTTCTCGAAAATTATCACATTTTCAGATATCACCCTGTAGGTCTTCATGTCGAAAAGGTGGAATAACAAGAAAGTACTGACGTTTTACTCAATGGAATGAGCTATCAGAAGCTTGAAAGAAATTGAAAATTGGTTGATCCAATCGAAAGTTATGATTTTGAAAATGATAGAAATTTTTGCTTGTCTCACTTCAAATGTGGGGCAGCTCAGTATGGAGGCTTTGATTCTTCATTCACTTTCGTCTGATTTTTTCAATTAATCACTGTTTTTCTCCAAAATATGCAGTGGAGGGCCACTTTCTTCTAAAAAAGAAATATGTAATCCCCGTATCCCTGTTTTTCTCCAAAATATGCAGTGGAGGGCCACTTTCTTCTAAAAAAGAAATATGTAATCCCCGTATCCCGCTTACGAATTCCTTACGAAGTAACTATTTGAGAATTAGTAGTATTTTAGACCTGCTTCGACACCAAAAGGTAGTCAAATTTGAGATGAATTACTTCTGTAAATCCCCAAACATGAGGTAATACGCTTCATTGATTGAATTTTAATGTCCTGCACTAGTGAAGAAATACCCCTCATTTTGTGAGTCTTAGCAATAATAATAATAATAATAATAATAGTAATAATAATAATAATAATAATAATAATAGTGAGATGCATAGAACAACTGATGCTGGTCTGGAAGACCCGCTTTACTATAACATCAGGTAATGCGAGAGTTCAGACAGAGCCAGTCATCATTAGGAGAGGAGTATTTCAAGGGGACTCCCTTAGCCCACTCCTATTCTGCATCTCACTTCTGCCACTATCCGTTGAGCTCCGCAAAACCAGAGGATACAACTGCGGCCCACCCAGTTACCGGAGGCATAAAGTCACTCACTTATTCTATGTGGATGACCTCAAACTTTATGCCTCTGGTGAGAGGGATATGGACCAATCCCTCAGGGTGGTACAGGAGTACACGCAGGCAATTGGAATGGAATTCGGAATGGACAAATGTGCACTGGTTCATCTCAAGAGAGGACGATGCGAGAACTACGACAAGGACGCGCAGCTCGTGGACGGATCCTACACCACCTGGATGCCGGAGAGACGTACACCTACCTGGGTGTAGAGGAAACTCACATCCAGGAGGCACAACGGGTAAAAGACGCTCTCCGCAGCAAGTATCGGCAGCGGCTCCGACAGATCTGGTCGTCAGAACTGTCGGGGAAGAACAAAGTCGCTGCGACTAACATGCTTGCTGTTCCGATCCTACTTTACTCATTTGGAGTGATAAAGTGGACTCAAGTCGAGCTGCGACAACTTGACGTAAGTACTCGCAAGATGATGCATCTCCATAGGAGTCTGCATCCAAATTCGTCCGTTCCACGGTTATACATACCTAGAGACCAGGGTGGCCGTGGACTCTTGAGCTTGGAGTATCTCCATAACAGAATGGTTCTGGATGGCGCCTGCAAAGTCATCAGGAGTTCGGACCCCCTTCTGCAAATGGTTAAAACCCATGAAGAGGCAGGAGTAGGAGCTTTTCTTTTCAGGGCAGCACGTCGAGCAGCCGATGAATTGTCTCTGATTTTCGACTCCGAGCGCGAGGCTCAGGACTCAGTTACTGAGCTAGAGCCTGCTCGGAGGAAGGCCCACATCAAAGCTGCAGAAGTGAGAAAGCTCCTGCAGCTTCACATGGAGAAGCCCATGCATTCGGTCTACTTCAAGACCATTGGAGACCGGGGCTTATCCAAAGAACTGACTTTTGCTTTTCTGAAGTCAGGCGGGCTCAAATCGGAAACAGAGGGGTTCATCATGGCATGCCAGGATGGGGTTTTTAACACTCTCGTCTACCGTAGCCGTGTCATGGGTATGGAGGTCCCTGACACAAGTTGCAGGGCCTGCCGCAGGGCGCCCGAGACAATTATGCACCTGCTGTCTTCTTGCACGGTGTATGCAGTCTCGGCCTATATCCATCGACACAATGCGGCATTGCGAGTGCTCTACTACTATTTGAGGCACTCGTACGGAATAGACGAGACCCCAGTGCTGCCCTATGCTCCGGGTTAATATTGAGTCCGTTGTGGAGAATGAGAGGTGCCGAATTTATTGGAACTTCTCATTCCCCACCCTCAGGCAAATTCAAGCTAACAAGCCTGATGTAGTCCTCCTCGACCATCAAACCAAAGCGATGTTCGTGATCGAGTTTTCGGCGCCAGCCGAACCGAACATCGTTTTGAAGGAGGAGGAAAAACGGACTAAATATCGAGATCTTCTCTTCGAACTCCGCCGGCTCTATCCAGACCATTCTGTGGAATTGGTCATCCTGATTATCGGCTCCCTAGGAGGCACACGACACACGCTGCTCTCGGAGATCCAGAAAATCCCAGCGTGCCGTGATAAGGCACACATCCTGGCTGGTGGAATGCAGAAGGCCGTCATACTGGGATCATTGCGTCTACTCAGGGCACACGGTACTTGGTCCCAGTGATTACTCACCTCACAGGCTGTGAGGAGTAGTCACTGGATTTTATCCAGCACGACTCTGCGTGACGTCGGAGGCCGCAGGGTCATGACTGGAATTATATGAACTATAATAATAATAATAATAAACGGCTTAATTCATAGAAATGAAAAGGCGAAGTGTCACTTTACAGTGTTTTTCGACTTTGCCTTGAAAAATATGTGAATATATAAAAAAAGATAATATAGGTACACATGAGAAAGTGAGTAGAAAACAAAATGAGAAAAGTAGTCGAGTCCAACTTAAAACTAGTCCTACTCAAATCTAATAGTTACTATAATGTGTACAGTATAGTATGAGCATTAAAACAATTTCTTTTCAATTATCGCCATCACATATACACATATTGTCTCAAAGCTAAATCATAGATGATATTCATTAACAACAATGTATATTTACACTTATAATATACACATGCGTATACATACACATATACACACACCTATACATATACAATCCAATGAAAGAGAGAGAATCGACTATCCATATCCTCTTTCCAGGCCGAACAGCGCTTGCTCGAAGAGCAGAAGCGCGTCCAGGTGTACCTGCACGAGACGACTAGCGAGCGTCTGGCGAAGACGTGCGAGCGCGTCCTCATCCAGAAGCACCTCGAGCTCTTCCACTCGGAGTTCCAGCAGCTGCTCGACGACGACAAGGACGGAGACCTGGGGCGCATGTACGGCCTGGTGGCGCGAATTCCCGACGGCCTGGGCGAGCTTAGGACGCTGCTCGAGCAGCACATCGCCGCTCAGGGACTGGCCGCGGTTGAACGGTGCGGGGAGAGTGCGCACAATGTGAGTAATGACCTTAATTATTAACCCGTAGAGTTGAGGCTTCGCATCCCTTCGTGGTCACTTTGGAGACCTGCAGAACATCTCTTTCCAAAGACTCGTTCATCCAACGAACAGCGAGGCTCTGGAATACATTGCCAAGGGAGGTGTTCCCCGAGTCATATAACCTCTAGAAATTTAAGATGAACACCAATTCCTACCTTAAATAAATACAAAAAGCTCAAAGTCATTTCCACACAATGTTCATAACATGAACAACAATGGTAGATTTCGAGAGAAAAATAACTACTTTCCTGGCTAATGCCACGCAGAACATTGAATTACATCCTCCCGAAATCTATGCATCGACTCGTATAAACGAATACTGATACAAGTGAGTCTTTCCTGAATGCCTATTGATTTCCATTTAGCCAGGCCACGCTAGACAACCACACTCTCATCATTGCAGTGTGGTCTCCAGCCAGCAGTCCTAAGACCGCCGACTCAGCGAAGTCTAGCCTAACAAAAATCGAGTCGGCATTATATTCCCCCGAGGCGTCTTTCATCGACAATATGAAAGTAACGCCATCTGAGTAGAACAGACGGAAGAATCACTCCAAAACTGAAATTCCCATAAAGTGCAGTGACATATGTGATATGCGCCTAATGGATACAGGTTATGGGATCCTGAGAAACACGAAATAATAATTGGCAGGGATATAATCATGAGGAGAAGCTCTTAAGTGCAAACAGAATTGAAATAAAAGAAAAAATTAGGAAATAGGAGAAAAAACAAGATATACAGAAAATAATGTGAAAAGAAAAGATGAAAGACAAGCAAGAAATTTCAAACAAACTGATATAGAAGATGGACATATTGTATATAAACAAATTAATGTAGATACGAGTACCCTTAGTAACATGTGACATCTGTAACAATACAGAAAATGGTAGAGGAGCTGTTAAGAAAATGAACTATACTGTTCCAGAAGTTGTCAGCAGTGAAAATATGCCAGAAGATGATATTAGAAATATAGAAGTCAATTCTGAACAAGATGATGATGATAAAGACAAAGAGGTTGGCGAATCAGTAGGAATGTGCAGAACGAGAAAAGAGATCGTGACACCTCGATGGTTTTAAAAGGAACGTCTTTATCAGTTGAAATCCCTCTAGAAGATGATGTACCCAAAACTGTAGAAAATGTTGAAATAATTTGTGACAAAGAAGACTGGTATAAGGCAGTAATAATAGAAATGAAAGCATTGAAAAAGATTTAAACCTGGGATATAGCAGAAAGTTGAAAAAATCGAAAAATTATCCAGGTCAAATGGATTTTCAAGATAAAAAGATATGCCGAAGATTGCCCAATCAAGTACAAAGCCTGATTAAAGGTTTTTTACAACAGGGAGGAATTGATTATACAGAGACTTATGCTCCTGTTGCAAAAATGACAACTCTTAGAATGATTAATCAACAGTATCAACACAATTTCTTTTTTCGCACAGCATATTTGAATGGAGTGTTGACAGAAGATGTATATATGGAAATACCCGAAGGTTATGAGAAGCAGAAGAATGGAGTTTGTAAACTCAATAGATCCCTATATGGATTGAAACAGTCACCAGAAATGTGGAATGAAAGATTTAATGATTTCTTAAAAAATCTTGGATTCAAGAAATCATTTTCAGACTACTGTCTCTATGTTAAAGGAAATGTTCTCTAAGGAATGATGATAACATTGATATTTGTTGACGACATAATACCTGTTTCTATAAAAATTGAGAAAAAATCAACTATTACAAGAATAAATTCAAAGACGAGTTCGAAATGGAAGACTTAGGTTGAATTATTACTTGGGGATTAATATAGAATATGAAGAAGAGAAGGGCATTGCCTCGTTTTTCCATCCTCTGTCGGAACATTGTTGAAAATTTTTTCAACTGTTTATATTAATATTTCGACAAAGGTGATCCGCATTCAATTGCGGACCCTTCATTCATATAAAAACAGTATTCAATATGTTAATCGTATCTTGTTCTGACTGTTCTGAAGATATGTTTGATGAATAAATAATAAATAAATAAAAACATGTGAAATATTTTCCCCAGAACAGGTGAGGATTATTCTACTTTCATTGTTGGAATGTTGTCTGACGTAGCTTTTTATCTTTCTTATTGTAGTACTTACTGTAACTGTAACATAATAATTTTTGCTGATGATGAAGTTTTGAAGCTTCGAAACATATTTCCAATGTTGAATAAAGTATAGTTTTGGTGGAGTTGATTGTAAGATTTTCTTCTTGCCCTATCATCTTCATTCCACTGCAAAAGATGGATCGACTCAAATACCTTGTGTATGTTGAAGTCGTAGAGATCTGATATTCATTGAATGTACTCGTTATGCGATATTTTTGAGTTTAATAAAAGTCACTGAAGTTATTCCTGATTGTCATTGTTAGTAAGGAACTTTCAGGTTCTAAAGTTTGTTCTAGGTAATATGAGGGCACATAATTCCCCCGACAAAAGGGAACACAATACTTGAAAGGCATTGTAATATTATATACAGGGTGTCCGCTAAAAGGAGGTCAATCCATTAACCATATATTCCTTGAACAAAAACAATATGAGTTTCTCAATACCATTTTCCATTTTAGCCCTTCATATTCGATATACAGGGTGTCAAAGTTGGAAATTAAAAACTGTTTTTTTCTTATTACTCGCGTATTTAATAAGATATAAATCTCAAAATTGGTACATTACTTCAGCACAAAGAGTTACATCGTGTGAGGAGAACAAAACAGAAAAAAAAACTGTCAAATATTCGAAATACTGGGGGTCGAGTACACACTTACCCCCATATTTTTTTTGTACGTGTGCTAATGACTTCCTATATATTTTTCTTCAAGTGTTCAATCATTTTTGAGTATTTTTTGTTTCTTGTAAAATTTCGACAAAATTATTTGTTTTCAAGATAAATCGAAAAGTACTGGTTATTGTTTGATGCCTCGCGGCTTATGGTAATCTCATAATGTTCACATACTCCTATTTATTTCGTCGAAATTGGAAGAGGGCGTATTTTTTTACGTACGAAATGGTAAATATGGAAATACCGGGTGCTCAGAGCGAATGTATTAAAATTATTTTTACAAAAAAAAAAAAGAAAAATTATTTTAATACATTCGCTCTGAGCACCCGGTATTTCCATATTTACCTTTCCGTGCGTAATACGATACGCCCTCTTCCAATTTCGACCAAATAAATAGGAGTATGTGAACATTACTGTACTGTAATTACTGTAAGCCGCATAGGCATCAAACAATAACCAGTACTTTTCGAATTATCTTAAAAACAAATGATTTAATCGAAATTTTACAAGAACCAAAAAATACTCAAAAATGATTGAACACTTGAAGGGAAATAGATAGGAAGTCATTAGCGCACGTACAAAAAAAATATGGGGGTAAGTGTGTACTTGACGCCCAGTATTTTGAATATTTGACAATTATTTTCTGTTATGTTTTCCTCACACGATGTAACTCTTTGTGCTGAAGTAATGTACCAATTTTGAGATTAATATCTTATCAAATACGCGAGTAATTAGAAAAAAAAACAGTTTTTAATTTCCAACTTTGACACCCTGTATATCGAATATGAAGGGCTAAAATGAAAAATGGTATTTAGAAACTCATATTGTTTTTGTTCAAGGAATATGTGGTTAATGGATTGACCTCCTTTTAGCGGACACCCATAACAGTAATATTTCCGCCAATTATTTTGATTATGAATAAACAACAAAATAATTAGGGACGCTACAGTTTTCAAAACATACCTGATCGAACTGACTACGAGCAGTGTTGCCAGATGAAAATTTGCCGGAGCAGTAGATGGGTGAGGAAAAAACAGTAGATCATCACAATTTGCTATTATTAATGAAAAAACATAGAAGCCTTTATCTTGAGGCTTTTATTACTAGCCGATGGTGAAACCCTCTTTCTCTTGTCCGGAACTCTAATGGAGAGGTATTTCACTTCTGGATAATTTTACTTGAGTTTCCCTCATCGCTTTTTCAACATTGAAGGCGTGGAAGGGAAAGGAAATTGGATTGGTTTGCCCGGAATCTTCAATCAGCTACTGAAACATGGGTATTACCCATTTCACAGTGCCTAGTGTTGTATAATAGTCTTAAGTTTGTGAGTTTGTGCATGTACCTGTCTGTTGTTTATATCTATTTCTGTCCGTTCTATGCTTGTCTGTGTGTCATAGGTTTAAGTTATCTTGTGTCAAATGTCAAGGATTTTGGTGTGTGCCGTGCGATGGAAAAAAGATAAGAACACACATGATCAGAATTGTAAAATGGTATTATAATCATAAATTAAAAGTAATAAACCAAAAACTACATAAGTGTTAATAATTTATTGATAAAATACAACATGGTGTCAGGTGTGTTTCCTGCTGGAATGGGAACAATTCAATTCGTCTGCTGAAGAGAAAGGTTAGAAACAATTTTCTCCATAGATAAAAAGTCTGGTCTGAAGCTGTCTTATAAAATGTTCACTTATAAGAAGTAAAAACCCATTGGACATGGAGTGTAGGATTCCAGAGCCGTTTGACACGAATGATTTTGGTGGTTGGCTCAAGTGGAAGCAAAGGTTCGAAATATTTTTATTGGCATCTGATAAACTAGCCAAAGAGGAAAATATTAAGATAGCATTATTACTTAATGTAATAGGGGATAATGCCCTTGATATTTATAACACATTTGAAGAAGCCAACAGGAAAAAACTCAGTGATGTCCTTGCATGTTTTGATAATCACTTTTTGCCAAAAAGAAATGTCACAATGGAAACTTTCAAATTTAACAGTATAACACAAAAGGAAGGCCAAAGTATAGACTCATTCATTACCGAATTGAAGAATCAGGCTGCCAATTGTGGTTTTCTATGTGCCCAGGACCAGTGTAAAACAAGTTACATTGACAGAATGATTAAAGATAGAATAATTCTTGGAGTATATGATAAACAGATTCAACAAAGATTATTGAGGGAACCAGATATGACATTAGAGAGAATTCAGGAATACTGCAAGTCTATTGAAGTTACAAAACAACATATCAAATTATTAGCCCCAGGAGAAGAGGATGAAGAAATACATGCCATTAAATTCTTGAGGAAATGTGGCCGTTGTGACACTGATCATCAACCAAGACAGTGTCCTGCTTTTAACAGAACTTGTGCTATCTGTCAAAGAAGAGGACATTTTGCTAAGATGTGCTACTTTAAGGACCGAAACTCTGAAAATCAAGGAAGAGGTTATGAAAGTAAGAAACTACAAGTCAAGAAAAAGATACATCAATCCAGAGAATTTCAGAAGTAAAAAATGAGAAAGTGGTCCCAGAAAATGAATTCATTTATATATGTGAACAGAAACAAGAAAATGCAACTTGTTCAAGTTGGTATGAAACCATATATATTAACAATTTTAAAATGAAATTCAAGTTAGATTCAGGTGCTGAATCAAGTGTTCTACCCTTGAAATATTTCAATAAGCTACAATTAGATATCTCAAAAATAATAACAACAAACACTATGATAGTTTCCTATGGTAATTTTAAATCAAAGCCATTGGGATATATAACCCTGAAATGTTTTCGTAAAGATCTGGTTTGTAATGTTAGATTTTTGGTTGTAGATCTTGATTCTGAGCCTTTACTAGGATTATCTGATTGTGTTAACTTGAATATGATATCTCGTATAAATCATGTCTTGAATGAAGTATTAAACAAAAGTGAATCATTACCTGCACATAAGAAAGATCTGCTTGAAAGGTACAAGCAAGTCTTTGAAGGACTTGGTTGTATGCCTGGGTTTGTGGAAATAAAATTAAAATTAGATGCAAAACCTGTAATTCAAAATCAAAGAAAAGTGCCATTGGCCTTACATGAGAAATTGAAAAATGCACTTGACGACCTTGAATATAAAAATGTTATCTCAAAAGTTGATTATCCAACAGACTGGGTGAACTCTCTGATGATTGTAGAAAAACCTAATGGATCACTTCGTCTTTGCCTAGATCCTAAACCACTAAACAGATATATCTGTAGAGAATATTATATGATACCAAAGTGTGATGATATATTAAGTAGACTAGAAGGAAAAAAAGTTTTTTCTGTTATAGATATGAAGGACGGATTTTGGCAAATACAACTTACAGAAAGTAGTTCAAAACTTTGCACCTTCAATACTCCGTTTGGCAGGTATAAATTCAACAGAGTACCTTTTGGATTATGTAATATTCCAGAAATTTTCCAGCGTAAAAATATGGAAATTTTTGGGGATATACCTAATGTAAACATCTATTTTGATGATTTAATTATTAGTGGTACTAATGAACACACCCATGATGAGGCATTTAAAACTGTAATTGAAAGAGCTTTGAGATATAATATAAAATTCAATTTTGATAAGTTGCAGTACAAATAAGACCAAGTTATATTCTTAGGTCATGTTATCTCAAAGAATGGGGTTCAACCATCACAAAAAAATATTGAAGCAGTATTATCTATTGAAACTCCTAATAATAAGAAAGATTTGCTCAGAATTCTCGGGCTTTTCAAATTTTTTTCTAAATTTCTACCAAATCTTTCACAGTTAACTTTTCACATGAGAAATCTAACAAGGAATGATGTACGATTTGAATGGCTTGAGGTGCATCAAGAAGAATTGGAAACCTTGAAAACCATAATAACTAATAAACCAGTATTTAAGATTTTTGATGAAAACAAACCAATAGTAATTCAAACAGATGCGTCTAGCAAAGGCATTGGTGGCGTTATGATGCAAGATATGCATCCTATTTCTTTTGCATCAAGATCAATGAATAATGCTGAAATTAAATATGCACAAATAGAAAAAGAATTATTAAGTATAGTCTTTGCCTGTGAAAAATTTCATTTCTGGATATACGGTCGTGAGGTTAATGTGCAAACTGACCATAAGCCTCTAATTTCCATTTTTCAGAAGAATCTCGATGATGTTAGTGCTCGCTTACAAAGGATGCTACTTAAACTACTTAAATATAAAATAAAAGTTGAATACTTACCAGGATCTAAAATGCATGTAGCTGATGCTTTGAGTAGGTCATTTATCAAAACAGAAAGTCCTATTGATCATGAGTTAGAATATAGAATACATGCACTCTCTCTATCCATACCAATGTCAGAAGAAAAAAAAGCGGGTTTTCAGGATGAAATTGATAAAGATTATATTTTGTCAAAAGTTAAAAAGTCCTGTTTGACAGAATGGCCTAAAAATACTAAAAATATGGATGGTAATTTGAAAGTTTTCTACAATTTAAGAGATAATATTTATTCATCAAATGGGTTGCTTTTCTACAATTCAAAAATCATTGTACCCACAGAGCTCAGGAATCAAATGCTTCAACTGATACACTCTGCACACTTTGGAATGCAAAAATGTAAACTTAGAGCTCGTGAGATAATGTTTTGGCCAAAGATCTCCAGAGATATAGAAGATATTGTGAATAAATGTGAAACATGTCAAATCAATAGACCGGCCAATCAGAAAGAAACTCTTGTAACACACAATATTCCAGAAAGACCATGGCAATATTTGTATTCAGATTTTTTCGAATTTAATGCCAAACCGTATATGCTGATTGTTGACTCCTATTCTCATTGGTTGGAGATTTTTCCTGTTGAACATAAAACTGCTAAAACTGTTATACAATGTTGTAAGGATATTTTTTCAAAGTTTGGGGTACCTGATATTTTCTATGCAGATAATAATCCCTACAATAGTATTATTTTCAAAGATTTTGCTAAAGCTTGGAATTTTGAGTTGGAATTTTCAAGTCCTTACCATCATCAGTCCAATGGGTTGGCAGAAAAGTATGTGGATATATCAAAAAACATGTTGAGAAAAATGAAAAGCACAGATGATTTATCATACTTTTTACTAGAGTATCGAAATACTCCCCTACCCAGCATAGGTTTTGCTCCTTCTCAATTACTTTCGAATAGATATGTAAAAACAAAAATTCCTACTTCTTCAGAGGTCTTAGCGCCAAAGATAATTGAAAATTATATTGTTTCATCACAGTTATCAAATAATTCACAAAAAACCAAGCAAGACTATGATAAAAGTGCTAAGGACTTACCTACTTTAAAGGAAAATGATAACATACTATTCCAAAAAAATAACCAATGGAATAAAGGAAAAGTGATTAAGGAATATAACGATCGGTCATATTTGGTAAGAGATACTAAAGGCAAGGAATTTAGACGAAATAGAAGATATATAAACAAAACCAACCTCAATGTAGATAGTAGTGATTCAATCTTGTATGATGATTTGTACTTGGATATTTCTGAAACCATTGTAGTTAGTTTAGGCGTAGCTAGCAACAATGAGCAAGCTTTGATTGTAGCTGAGAATGATGTTGATCTAGGATTAAGTGAGCATACGGATGTTTTATCAATTCCAGACTCAAGTGAGGCACAAAATGATTTTGAAACTCCAAATAACTCACTTTTAGATATAGACTCTTCAAATACAGAAACTAGTGAAGCTATTGATAATACATCCGGAAGCTCTGTTGAAATTGAGGAAACAAGTGAATCTTTCAACTCAGATCTATCTCCAGCTGCTCCAGAAGAAACCATTACTCGAACTCGTCGAGGTAAGGCCCCAGATTATTTGAATGATTATGTAAAATAATATTAAAAGCCTGTTGTATAATAGTCTTAAGTTTGTGAGTTTGTGCATGTACCTGTCTGTTGTTTATATCTAGTTCTGTTCGTTCTATGCTTGTCTGTGTGTCATAGGTTTAAGTTATCTTGTGTCAAATGTCAAGGATTTTGATCACATGATCAGAATTGTAAAATGGTATTATAATCATAAATTAAAAGTAATAAACCAAAAACTACATAAGTGTTAATAATTTATTGATAAAATACAACACCTAGGGTCGATGTGGTGGTATCGCACCAGGCGATGGTGTTAGCCATCTTCCATACATAACGCGCTGACAAGAACATGGTGACTAAGATATGATATATTATTAATTATTTAGGCAATTAAAATATGTATACAGGGTTTTCAAACTTGAGTCGGCACTAAGGCCAACTTGGTTATCATTGGAGCTTTAATGTCAGCTAAATGAGCAAACTAGTAATATTTTTTCTGTAGATTACGATGATGAAATCTAGAGGAAAATCGAACATCGCGTTCACGAGTTAATCAAAAGGTTCATTTTTTTTCAATAGAACACCCAGTATACAATATTCTTAATCGATATGAAATTCGATGTTCAACAAAAACTGTCCTATATCCTTTTGTCCTAAATTCAAAAACCATGATTTTTCAAATTTCTGTTCATGAGACAACTCTTGTTCAGAATCGAATTTCCTATCGATTAAGAATATTGTATACTAATTGTCCCATTTTAATAATCAATAGGATTGAAAAATTTAAAAAAGAATTTAGGAAACATCTACTCCGGCAATATTGACATCTCATCTCATTTTTATAGTTTTCTTGTATGTACAACTTCTATAGTTTTCTATTGGATACCTAACTGCTAAGTCAATTAAGAATCATTTTCAGTCGAACTTGAAAAAATAAAATAAAAAGATTCTTCTTGAGTGTGAGTCTTATTTTACTGTCTTATTTTTTTGTGTCAAATATATTTATGTATTCACCATGTTCTCTGCTATAAACAAATGTTGTTTTTTGGGAATAATAAAGTTGATTGATTGATTGAAATTGAACTTTTTGAAGTTACTCGTGAACGCGATCTTACATTTTCGTTTCGTTTTCTTCATCTTAATCAGGGGAGAAATTGGAGTTTGTCTAAGTTTGGTTGCCTACACTACAATCATGCATTAATAGACAAATTGATACACAATAGGGTCATTAACGATCAGTTTTATAAATCTTAAACATACTCGTTGATACGAGTTCGACGGGAAACATAATAATATCTTTTTTCTGTGACGGGAAAAAAGTTTGGCATTACATCTCTCTTGTCAGGTTATAAAATATCACTTTCCATAAATTACTTTTTTCCCGTGGGTCAAAAGTGAGTACTTTTTTCCCGGATATATATCACATATATATGCACTGTTGATGGCTTTTGTTGTGCTATAGTTCCGAAAAATGAGTCAATAATACTGCCTCCGAGAAAGAACTGCAAGTCCTTTTATCTTCCATTCGACTTCGCGGTTACGTATATTACTAAACAACCACTAAATTCTCAATTTTTTCAAATCAAATCACAGAGTTAGACTGACAGAAGTGACATCAGATATTTGATTACTTCAAAATAATGATGAAGATGCCTACAACGCAGGTGTCCCTACTGTTAAAAAACTTAAAATTCCACGTCGATAAATTTCAGATTTCAAAATAATGTAATATCTTCTCAATATTGATTCTTCCTTTCTTCTCTCACAGAAAAAAATAGTGTATTATACACGGAAAAAATATTAGATTTTAGCTCCCGACGCGTAGCGGAGCTAAAATCTACCACTTTTTTCCCTTGTATAGTAAATAACTATTTTAATTTCTTCTCTCGAATTGACTCGTCCGTTTTTCCAGGACCCCAAAGTGTACGTGAACACGATCCTCGAGGTGCATAAGAAGTACAACGCCTTGGTGCTGGTCGCGTTCGGCAACGACAGCGGCTTCGTGGCGGCGCTCGACAAGGCGTGCGGCCGCTTCATCAACGCCAACGCCGTCACCAGGCAGGCGAACTCGAGCAGCAAGTCGCCCGAGTTGCTCGCCAAGTATTGCGATCTGCTGTTGAAGAAGTCGAATAAGAACGCGGAGGAGGCGGAGCTGGAGGACACGCTGAACCAGGTGGTGAGTGACAGTCGCCTCTTTGCTATCTGCTATTGGAAGATTGGATATGCATTATTCGCCAGAATGAAAGATAATTGAATGAGACAGAGTGAGTAAGAATGATACCCACAAACGTATCCAGATTCCTCACATTATTTCGAAGTATAAATTCCTATCAACGAATTTCCTCAAATGCATTCTGTCTGAATTATAGGCTTCTGAAATTTGATTGTGTGATAATTTAAAACTTGTAAAAAAGTATTATAGTTTCAATATACATTTCCCTCCATTTTTTCTCTGACAAGATGATGGACAAGTAAAAAAAAGACCGGATGTTCATTGTCAATTCAATTCATTTATTTTTCTCAAGACATACATATATATATAGAAATCGTCACAATTTTACATACACACCTACCTAACACATCTAACAAAAAATAAATAAAACTGATTAAAATATACAGAGAGAAAGAAGGAGAGAAAAAAACTATCTATGAGTCGAAGAATTCATCAAGGTTGTAGTAACATTTATCCAATAAATATATTTTCAGCAATTGAGAAAATTCATTAAAATTTGTTTTCAGTTATACTCTTTGGTAATTTATTAAAAATTACGAGTCCCATTCTTTTGAGATTTTATATTTTCGATAAGGAACGTGAAAATCATGTTTTTGATGAGTGTTCATTTTGTGAATTTCCTCATTGATGATGAATTTTTGTTTATTTTTGAAAATATAAACTGACATTTCGAATATGTTCATTGAGAATAGTGTCAGAATTTTGAAATCTTTGAATGAGTTTCTACAGAAAAAATTTCTAGGAACTCTAGCTATCCCTCTTACGCTGGTAATGCAGGCGACACAGCACAGGGTAGCACGTTATAGTAAACACATATTTTGAGGGTATCTACGCAGATTATGATGCTTAAAAAAAGGGTTGTTGATAAAATCATATATATATATATCATGGGAGCAAAGGTTCATTTCCTTCCAGGTGTGTTTAATTTCCTCCGCTACGCGTCGTGCTTCAAAATTCACACGCCGGAGGAAATGGATACCTTTTCTCCCTTGATATATAAATAGCTAATATACACCTCTGGACCAGAGTGTTTTTGAATCCTTCAACTAATTATAATCCTCCTGTTGGTCGAGCTATACACTTTTGACTCGGGATTTGAAATAACACTAGTGTATAATGTACTATTGTAGAACCAATTAATTATTTATTGGTGAAAGTTTATTCAACTTCCGCGACTCCAGTATTCAACTTCTTGACGATTTCAACATGTTTTATTCTTTATTCAGATGGTAGTTTTCAAGTATATAGAAGATAAGGACGTCTTCCAAAAGTTCTACAGTAAAATGCTGGCCAAACGACTTGTCCAGCATATGTCGGCTAGTGATGATGCAGAAGCGTCGATGATCTCGAAACTCAAGCAGGCTTGTGGTTTCGAATACACCTCAAAACTGCAAAGAATGTTCCAGGTGAGATACATAACTCCTAAAATTGAGATCATATATATTTGTTTCATCATTTATTTTTAGGATATTGGTGTATCAAAAGATTTGAATGAACAGTTCAGAAATCACCTAGTTAGATCAAACGAATCTTTAGGAATAGATTTTAGTATTCAAGTATTATCTTCAGGTTCCTGGCCTTTCCAACAGTCCTTCACTTTTGGTCTGCCTTCGGAGGTGAGCTCTCAATTTTCGATATTATATTTTCATTCATTTAATTATTTTCAGTTGGAAAGAAGCATACATAGATTTACGAATTTTTACTCTGGTCAGCACTCAGGGAGAAAACTCAACTGGCTTTACAATATGTCCAAAGGAGAACTGAACACAAATTGCTTTAAAAATAGGTATGTGAACTCAAAAAATTATGTTATATTGTGCAAAATCTTCATAATGTGCTTTTAAGGTATACTCTACAAGCTAGCACTTTTCAAATGGCTGTTTTGCTACAGTACAATGTATCAGACAGTTGGACAATAGCTCAACTCGAAGAAAACACCCAAATCAAATGCGATTTTCTCATACAAGTTTTACAAATATTACTCAAGGCCAAACTACTCTCTTGCGAAGATGACGAAAATGACCTGAACCTCAACTCTACTGTGAACCTCCACTTAGGATTCAAAAAGTAAGAAACATTCTTGTTACTCTGAAACATCATGATATATTTTATTGTTGAGTGAGTTCTCTGATTTAGCACTATCTCAGTTTCTCCATTTGAATGATGCAAAGAAATTCAAACTGTGGTTTCTACTGAAAATAGAGCTTTGACGGTAACATCTCAACGACCATTACCACTTCCACAAAGACTTCATGCCAAAACTCCTCAAATTATTTCAACAAAAAGTAAGCCAGATCTTCCCTCCAAAACATCTAGTCATGGCCCTTCCCAAGCATACCAACCATCTGAACAGAAGGGAATGACACATTGCTAGATCTGAACATCTATATTTCCCGAATTTGATAAGAATTCAGGACAGGTTTCCCACAGCTTCAATATCAATTCATCCAGCTGCGGTTCCTTTTCCAGCGCAACAGACTAATCATCTACCTACAGAAGCTATCGTGCCCTTATCAACACAGCAGACTCCTTTCCCAGTTCAGCAGCCTAGTTTAGTTTAGTTTATTTATTGGTAAAGTATAACACATAGTGCTTTTACAGGTCAATAGGGTCAATAGGGTAGTTAGACTAAAGGCTATGTATTGTGTATTGCAGAAAACAAGTGCTGTCTACTACATAGTAAGAGGCCATTCCATTTTGCAAATCATGTTTTCTGGTTAATTTTTCTGGAAGACAAGCGATTCTTTCAATGAATCTCACCAGTCGGCGCTACTGAAGCTTGAGGTCTATGTCAATATTGAAATTTCCCAAATTTTGCTGGATAACCCTGAAGGCTCAGGCATGTTTCTCCGTAGATCATGAAAAATAGTTGTGTGTTCTATTGCAAGCGAATACAAAAACTTTAGATATGGTTGGGTTTGAGTAGCCGTGGGATTTCAACTTTCAATGTGAAGCTCTACCAACGACTTTTACATTAACGGAAAAGATATCCAAAAGTAATGGCCACATGAAATGTGGTGGACAATCAGACCATGTTAGCTCTCTTTGGCACATAACATATAGGTCGACCGTGTAATTCGTTGATAAGGCAATAACATGGTATTAGTAGTTTTCGAAACTGCTGAAGTATCATGGGCACCTATAAGTGTACGCCCTTTTTATGCCAACGCATTCTGCAAATATGCTTCTTTCAAATCTGATAGACAGATCTTTATTGGGAAATTATCCAAAAGGCTGTCGACCAAAGTCTTTCACCCTATTCACAAACTTATACATTATGATTTCTAAATATATAAAATTATCCTAATAGAGTATAGATTGTTGAAAAAAATAATTTATATAGTAGTAAATTACGAAACATTAGTCTTCCTGCTGCAGCTGGAGTAAACCTTGGTAGATGGTGGTTTCTGGGTATTTATGTTTTCTTCTTTATACTGGGGTGGAAATGATTTGTGGTGTTTGATCATTTACAAATCTATTTTTCCTAATATCTAATTTTTTGAATTTTAATTCATTTTTCTATGAATTAAATTCAATTTGGATCTGATATACAAGAACTTGAGTTTCAAGTCAAATCTGAACCTGTAAAAATAAATAATTTTTCAGTAAAAAGCTTCGTGTGAATATCAATGTTCCAATGAAAACAGAACTGAAAATGGAACAAGAAACAACACACAAGCACATAGAAGAGGATAGAAAACTGTTGATACAGGCAGCGATCGTAAGAATAATGAAAATGCGGAAGGTGCTGAAACATCAACAGCTAGTTGCCGAAGTACTGAATCAACTCTCATCTAGGTTTAAACCAAGAGTCCACATCATAAAGGTAAGTTAATTGGATTGAAATAGTATACACTATACTATTTTTGTGGCTGTAATACATAGTTGCGAAATTTTTTATTCATCGGGCTTGTAGCCATCTGATATTAGAATAGAATATAATTTATTCATATCACCCAGGTGCTATCATAGATGGATGTATACGTCAAAGTAAAGGTACAGGTCTAAAATACAATACATCTCAGTAAACAAAATTAAAATCTACAAAACAATAGCACTAGTTAATAATATATGTGAACAAGGGCAATTAATATTGATAAACAATTATGTTGGACTCTACATATAGATCATTTGAGAAAAAAACTGAATCCTATTGCTGGTATTATATATAAAATTCGAAATTTCATTCCTGTTAGATACCTAAAGAGTATTGATTTCTGTCATATTTATTCAAATTTACAATATCTAATATCTGTTTGGGAAAGTGCAAATATTTCACGTTTGAAGCCACTCATGAAATTACAAAATAAAACAATAAAGTGCATTTTCAATTTACCTTTTTTAGAATCAACTGTAGATCTATACAAACCTAAAGACTTGCTGAATCTAGTTTCATTATATAAACTCAACATTTGTTGTTTTATCCATTTTGTCAGGAAGGAATTGAAAATATCAAATTTGAATTTTGATGAAGTTAATACGATTCACGCCCATGAAACAAGGCAATTTAATTTATTGATAGCAAATAATTATAATTCAAATTTCGGTAAACAATCAATATTCCATAATGGAATATTTTTATATAACTCCTTATCAATGAACAGCGAGGCTCTGGAACACATTGCCAATGGAGGTGTTCCCCGAGGCATATAACCTCCAGAAATTTAAGAAGAACACCAATTCCTAACTTATTTCCCTTGGTTCTCACGATGTTCTCTGAACATTACAGGATAACCCTTTTCATGGGGACCAGAACATAAAAACAATCATTCACAATTTGATTATTTGGAATGGATTATAATATTTTTATTTTATATTTTATTATAATTTGTTTAATGAAAAACAATCATTGCATTAAATTATTATTGTTTTGATTTAATTTGTATATATCCCTATTATAAACAATAATGTTTCTTGAGATAATAAAGACAATCAATCAATAAAAATCATCACAATTTATATAGCATGATCTGTGAATTTTGACATCCATGATGAGATGAGAGAAATCAACTTCCAAAGAGTTGAAGAAAAAATATGATATGTAACGCGTGTATAAACTTCTCTAGACACTCGTTTATTCAAAATTAATTACTAAAAGCACGTTTATTACACTTGATATATACAATATCTATCAGATCTTACTAGGTTGATTATAAGTGTGTCCATAAAATAATGCATTAATTCATTTTAAGCTGGATCAACAATACAATTGAAAATTCCATATATAGGTCGATTACTGATTGTTATTTAGTGTTTTTCAAAAAGTAATATACACAGGGTGAACCTCCTTTGTCTGATGATTTCACCACTCGTTGCTCTAAATCGGTACAAGGTGGGCAAACACAACAATTGTTTATGAACATTCAAGCTGTGGATTTTTTTCATCTGTGATTTCACCACACGTTGATTCAAGTCAGTACAAGGTGGGCAAACATACAACAAATTATTGTACAAAATGTTGTATTGAAATATAACATTTTGTACAATCAATTGTATATCTACACGTGCACACAGCTAATTAACCCTCACAAAAACAACAGTTGCTTATGACCATTCAGGCTGTGGATTTTTTAAAAACTTTTGGGGCGCATGAAACAGTATACCTATTATGTTTGGGCTACATCGTGCGTTCCTAGCGAGGATAGGAAGAGGAGGCAGTTATTAGGATTTATCATATTTTGGAGTCTCTAAGTTCTTAGAAAAACTTCATTTGGCAAGAATTCCGAAGCCGTGTCGTTCTATAGAAAAACGCGCCCTGATCACTTGATGATCCGAGATAGGTTATAGTTCTATAGTCCGTGAGTATAAACTGTGTACATACCTTTTAGGGACACCGTATACAGGGTGGCAACTTTTTTAACGGGATTGTATTTTTACTTCCAAACCATACTACTTAGAAGGTCGGTTGAATGGAGAAAAAGTTGCGTATCAGGAAGCATCATCTAGCGGTTAAAACTAAAATATCTGGGCCGGTTCTTGAGATATCAACGAAAAAACTAAATTTGATCATCTCGGTTTTTTTGTTATCCTTCATTTGTTTTCATAACTACCGGCCCTGATATTTTCGATTAGTTAAATCCAAATTTCATTTGAAATCATCTTGCTGATATGAGCTGTGGGGTTTCTATAGCCCAGTGATGGTTATAATGCCTGTTGATCCGCAATTGTAAAATCTTGTTTCGTCAATCCATAACATTTTCATCGAAAAATTGGGATATTCTCGCATATTTTGAATGAAAATCATTTGCAGATAATCCTTGTACCATCCTACACTTGTATGGATGGTATTTATTATCGCTCATTATTCGATAGGCAGATGACTTAGGGATGTTCGTTTCATCACCAATCTAACCTATCCTGTAGGGTTATTAACAGTGTATTGTAACATAGCATCAATCGTCTCTTTTCTACAGCATGTTAACGATTTATGGGTTTCCCAAAATTCCCATAATTCAGTATCTGCTCCCTAAAATGTCTTGTGTTTGGTTGATGTCGTTCAGGTTTTTCTTTCATTATGTTCCGCAGCCGCTGCAGAGTTTCTGTGGGCTAGGAAATAGGTTTCTAACGTTTAATTTCTCTTCATTAGTATAATTGAGACATATTTCTAATGGTCGGGTATTTTAAATTTAAGATGAACAAAGAAATGCAATGAAAACACATAAGACTAATCAATCTGACAGTTCCAAGATGAACAAATTGTTGGTTCGCTTACTAGACCGTAACGAACACAGCTGTTAAATTGATTAGACCATCCCATTCTTGTTCTCTAGAACCAATCAGAATCGACCAATTTCCCGATTTTTCCTGTATTACAGCGATATTTTTTGTTCAATAAAAATCATCGGACTTGCTCTACCTATCCAGAAGCCGAATTGATCCACACGTGACCAACCAACCTCGTTTTTCAGCGAATAAACTTGAACGTTTATAACGTCAGTTATAATTAGTATTCAATTTTGACGGCAGAATATTTGAACAAATAGAGAACCTCAAGTTATCGAAAGACTTTAGCCGACTTATAAACTGTTGACCCGCGACACAGGGTTTATCAATGTTCTAAGTCGGTATGCCATTTAAGGGACCCAATCACTTAGTCCAAGTTAACAGGAAGGAGTGCCTCGGAGAGTCGCAACCCAGTCCTTGCCCCGGCACTGACCTCACCTTTCGGTTGGAAAAAAGTTCAAAATTTTGTTTAAGAAGAAGCTCGGCAATGAAGTGCAATGATCTTAACTCACGAAAATTGGGGCGCTTGCCGGTTTACATATGCCTAGGTCACTCCCCAAGGGCGGCATACGAACCGGAAGTGGCAGTGTTATAGTCGATGATCTAAGAATGTATGCCCTTTGGCGAAACAATGAATTCGAGTTTCCCGACATTTGCATACGATTCCGGAGAGGGGAGCTCGACTTATTAGAACATCAATTGACTGGACATCTTTCAAATAATCGATGATTTAAGTTCGTATGCACATCTCTGGACCGATGAACTAGGATATTCTGTATAACTGGATGCTATGCATACGAATTCAATGTGAGCATACGTTGTAATAATCGGGCAAACCCGCGCGTGCCTCGGTCCGGCGCGGCGCCCCGCACTGCAGGCCAGAGGTGCACCGAAAGGGAACTAGATAATCTGGAAGTCTAATGATCTCACTTCACATGAAACCGGTTCAAAGATTAACTTCCTGGGAGTGATGGGGGTATTCGAAGACGCAAATTGCAGATATATTTGTATTTATTCATCAGAAATTTACAGCTCAACAAAATTACATGTGTGAGAGGTTTAGTACCAAGAAATTCTTTTGTGTGATTTCAATTTGAAAAACAGGCTTTGAAAAGATGATGAAAAAAATTGACGACAAAATACTCGCAGGATGATCAAGAGGGATCGTACAGGGAGAAGAGTGGTGGATTATTGCTCATGATCGAAACTCACAATAAATCGAATTGAAATTCTTCCCTGGGGCTTATGGGACTGCTTATCATAATACTGGCGTCTAAAAAATATATAAAGAATGTACATTTAATTTGTTGAATGTTTTGGGTATAGTGTGGGGTCTGCATCCTGAACTTTAATCTACATTTTTGTTTTTCACATAAAAAAAATTATTTGAAAATGAAATTATATTAAATGAAAACAACATTATATTTCAAAGGAAAAATTAAACTTCGTCCTCTCTATCATTATCTTCAGAATCATCTTAGATCTCGCTGTCTGAAGATGATTCTTCAGAGTTGTCATCAGTACCTGTCAGTAAGAATTTTATTTTGAATGGATATAATTATTGAAAAATCTAGGCATGATCGAAAGATATACCTGATACTTTCTCAGTTGAAGTCTCAGAGATTATGATGTCCAATTGAAATCGTACCCACCGTTCTCCAAAATCCATACCCAATCGAGGGGCTCGAGATCTGTTGGTACTTTGAGATAAGCTCCGCTCCATAACTGAGCTACGTAAGTAGCACGCAACTGCTGTTCCAACTCAGCCTCACAAGGCGGCAGCCGTGAAGAGTCGTACTTAGATAATTCATATTTCTGGCACAATTTGACAATTTGGCGCATGATCGCTATAAGAGTGCTGCATGTAAATGATATCGCTAGATGCTGTAGAGCTGTAATCGTCATGATAATCTGAACTCGATAGTGAAATAAAATATAGTGTTCCAGTAAAAAAAAATCAACAACTACCCCTTAGTTCATTTGTTATGAACAGCCTGTAAATTTTTCAATAACAATGAAAAATCTCTTAGGAAAATAATTTCAATTGGTTTTTGAAATTTTAAAATCGGTTCAGAAACAACAGAAACAAGTTACAATGGTAGATATTTATGGTGAACCACCCTGTACGGAATGTGTGTTCAATAGATATAATTCAATGTTCGTCGTGGCATATAGCCAGGAAAGTAGTTGTTTTCTATTGATTCAACTGAGAAAGTGTAAATATTCTCATCACATAGAGAATGCGAATTCTCAATGTATTGCTTTATATAAATATATATCCAATTTTGTATGTTCATAATTTATCTGAGAATATTCCTTTTCAACAAACCATCATCTCATATATACTGTGTGGTCCACTAACCATGGTCAAAATTTGAATATTTCTTCGATCATCGATTATTTGAAGGATATCCAGTCAAATGATGTTCGAATAAGTCGAGCTCCCCTCTCCGGAATCGTATGCAAATGTCGGGAAATTGATTAATGGGTCCCAATTCAAGCAAGCGCCCCAATTTTCGTGAGACAAGATCATTGCACTTCATCGCCGAGCTTCTTCTTGAACAATATTTTGAACTTTTTTCCAACCGTAAGGTGAGGTCAGGGCCGGGGCAAGGACTGGGTTGCGACTCTCCGAGGCACTTCTTCCTGTTAACTTGGACTAAGTGAGTGGGTCCCTTAAATGGCATACCGACTTAGAACATCGATAAACCCTGTGTCGCGGGCCAACAGTCTATTACGTTTTTATTCTCAATGTGTAACGTTACGACCTATTCCAACATTGACGGAGAAGAATAAAGATACCAAATGACACGAAAATCATGAAAATGAGAAGTATATTTATCAGTTTTACCATCCCTGACTTCACGTTTCAGTGGCGTGTTTTGGTGGACAATATACAGGGCGAGTCATGACTAACCAGCCATACCCCAATGGCGGATAAAGGTAGTCAAGGTGAGTTGATATATATGTGAAAAAATATATTCTGCTTATTCGTAATCGAAATACAGGGCATTATGAAAGATCAGGAAAAACACTACAAGTTTTAACTCTTCAATTTGTACGGAACACTTCGACCGAATTGGTGAAAAAGTATGAAACAAAATTCAGATGAATATTTCTTCGATTTCGTCCGGGCCATTACTCACTACATTCGACTTGAAGTATTCGAATCAGTTTTTTTGCATATGATATAGCAGCAGAGTTGAGAAAAAGGATTATCAAATAGAAATCAGGACTGGACTTTGGAAACATAATTTTCAAAAAAGATTTGTCTGTATCCTAATATTTCTCAACGAAGATTCTCGAAATGTCTTTCTCCAATTTCTATACATGTTCTGTATATCTTCGGAAGATCTCTTATGGTTTTTCGAATAATTTGCGTATTATTTCTGATCATATCCTCTCTCTCAGTTCCTCTCTGGTGTTGACTTCAGTCTGATAAACCAATCGTTTCATATGTCTCCATATATAATAGTTCAATACTGTGAGATTAGGAGAACTAGGGGGGCAAGAATGAGGGCCACCACGACTTATCCAGCGATTAGAGAATTGTTTGTCTAGGTATTCTCTCACTTGTTTCGAGTAATGTGGAGTTGCCCCATCCTGTTACGACATAATACATATTTCAATCCACTTTCATACATCCTTGCAGCACAGTCTTCTTTTGTAGTGTTTTCTTAGTAATGAAAACATAGCAAACTCACAATTTGATTCGCTGATTGAGAGAGTTCACATGCAATGAGATGATTTTCAATATTTTTTTACCTCGAAATTTTCAATTCGTATGAGTTGGCACGTTTATCTGATTCGGAAAAATATTTTACTTACCCAAGCAATAATTTTTTCATATTTTTTCATCTCTTGGAGCGCACGAAAGGAAATTCATATAATGTTCGAAGATCGTGCGTACCTAGGAAAGATAGGGAGAGGGGGTAGGTATTGGCATTTTTTTTGAAAATTAGGTACTTATTTCCATATTTCAAAAGGTCGCTTCAAGAAAAGTAAGTCCGGTCCTGGAACTTTTCATCGAATAGAGCCTCTTTCAACTCATTATAATACACCGATATGCAAGAAATGGAATCGTTCATTTGAATTTTGTTCGATATTTTTTTCACCAATCCGGTCGAAGTGTGTCTTACAAATTGAAATGCTAGACTTGTAGTGTTTTTTCTGATCTTTCTGTTTCTCATTAAAGTTTTTGAATAATACGATTCATAAAGTCGAAATTTTGACATTTAAAAAGGAAATGAGTTTTCCAAGTCCGGCTCTGGAATTTATTTTCTATAGTAGCCCATCGTGTGGCGTGTCAGTAGAGGTAAGTTGCTGGTGAATTTCAGGCGATAACATCGAGACGTTTCCCCGAATTCAAATAATGCCCTGTATTTCTGTTGAGAATTGGCAGAATTTATTTTTTCCAATATACAGGGTGTTATTTAAGTACGTGGCCAAACTTGAAGGGGTGATTCTTTGAGTGATTCTAAGACGAAAAGTTCATATAAACATAGGTCCGGTAATGCTTCGTTTTCAAGATACAGGGTGTCAAAATTTTTAAAAGAAATCGTTTTTTTCGTAAATATCTTAATAACCCTTCAACCGATTTTATTGATATTTGACAGTGTTATTCAAGGTCGTAAAGGGCTAATTTAACCCTAACTATATCGAAATTATCATGCCCAGTGGCGTCCCGGAAGGCACTGTAACCAATATTTTTGACAGAAAAAATGTGCGCCACTGATTTTTTTGCAATTTTTGTATTTGTTTCACATTGAGCAATTAAAATTACAACTTTTTTATATCTAGAATTTTTTTCGTATCTTGCTTTGTTTTTGAGAAAAAACATAAAAATCACTTCATTGCACATCCCTGTGACAACACTATAAAACATTTCAACTACTAAACCATCAAAAACTGGGGTCTTACTAATATTTTTTCATATTAATACTCCATTCTAGTCTTGGAATTTTCTATCAAAATTAATGCAATGAGAAAACAAAAAATATGTATGCATGAATTGCAGCACTTGCCTTCGGCTCGTCACAGGGATGTGCAATGAGGTGATTTTTATGTTTTTTCTCAAAAACAAAGCAAGATACGAAAAAAATTCTAGATATAAAAAAGTTGTAATTTTAGTTGCTCAATGTGAAACAAATACAAAAATTGCAAAAAAAATCAGTGGCGCACATTTTTTCTGTCAAAAATATTGGTTACAGTGCCTTCCGGGACGCCACTGGACATGATAATTCTGATATAGTTAGGGTTAAATGAGCTCATTACGACCTTGAATAACACTGCCAAATTTCAATAAAATCGGTTGAAGGGTTATTTAGATATTCACGAAAAAAACGATTTCTTTTAAAAATTTTGACACCCTGTATCTTGAAAACGAAGCATTACCGGACCTATGTTTATATGAACTTTTCGTCTTAGAATCACCCAAAGAATCACCCCTTCAAGTTTGGCCACGTACTTAAATAACACCATGTATATCAACTCTATCTGCCATTAGGCTATGGATGATTAGTCATGACTCACCCTGTATAATGTTAGCCCTCATTCCCCCACAATCTCTTAGTCTTGTGATTCTAGGTTTTTCATATAGAGTGTTCCACTTTCTAGTAGTATAACTCTAAAAATTGATAGAAGACTCTCTTTCAAGAAGAAAAGTTTCTATAAACATTGTTCGTTTTCGAGATTCACGGCGTTAAAGTTGAGAGAAAAAGATATTTTTCTTTAATTACTAGAAAATCGCCCAATAATAATATAAGATATTCTGGTGGCATACCAAATATCTGAGCAAATACATTCATAATATTTTTAGCTGATATTAATTCTAGAGTGGCTTTGTTGGGGAAATGTCAATGTTTTTGTTGAACAGGTATTAATGTAAAATTTTCAAAATTTATTATAAAATATTCAATAATGTTCAGTTGTACATAAAAAATATCCTTTTGTTATGTTCCAGTGACATTTCATTCAAGAACCTGCTCTATGATAAGTGGACAACCACGAAAGATCATTTTAAAATGCTGGCACTATTTCAGTCAAAAAGCAGACTAACTTTTGCTATAACAATAACAAGATGTTTATAAAAATAATTGTAATTTCATTTTCAGTTTCAACGCTCTGTATCTTAAGAGGGCGCATCATTCAAAACTGCCATGCAGACGTCAGTTTGGTACCAAATCATTAATAAACTATAAGTGTAAGCGCAAAAGTGGTTGGTACATATTAAAGACGAAGGTTGAGAATAGGATATGAAGGAATTTTCCAGCGAAATTCGATTTGTGTAAAAAGATAATATATGGTAATGAAAAACAATAACATTGACAACGTTTGTGTAACAGAATCGAATAAAAACCTGGCATACCCTAAGTTAGCAATTCAATAAATTTTTGACGAAATAATCAGCTTCTGGAACATTGTCGTTTGGGAATGTATTGTGCGTGAAATTAATTCTGACGTTTCTGCATCTATTTTCAATATCGCCATATTGTTAGCGAGGTTTCGACAGTGGCAGAGTAGTTCAGCTATTGTCTTTCAGAGGGCTACACATGAAACTACCGTGCTGCGCTCCTTCAAGAACTAATACAAACATTACAGTTTTCTTTTTATTCATTTCTTCTTTCTGGGTCTGGGGAACAGTGTTGCCAATAAGGCGCTTTTCAACTTCGTTTTGCGTCATTGCGATTTTTTGTGAATAATTGCGCTTATTTTTCTTTTTATAGTCTATCGAGTGTATTGCATGACTGACTCTGTTGATTGATAATATTAACCTCATATATAAAATTCTCCTGTCCCTGTCACGGTGTTTGACGCCAAACTCCTCCGAACGGCTTGGCCGATTTTTATGAAGATTTTTGTGCATATTCGGTAGGTCTGAGAATCAGTCGTAAACGATTTTTCAAATTGAAAATTCAAGATGGCGGATATCCAATATGGCGGACGAGTTTTGTTATCCGATTCTATTCAAAATTGGCATCTGAGGGTTTTCGGGGTCGGATATTATGATTTCTTCGTCAAAATGAGGAGATTCAGAATGGCGGATACAATATGGCAGACGAGTTGTTCAAATATGATCCGATTCTGTTCAAAATTGGTATCTAGGGGGTTTTCGGAGTCGGAGATAACAATTATTTCTTCAAAATTTGGAAATCCAAGATGGCGGATCCAATATGGCGGACGAGTTTTGTAATTATCGACCAATTCTATTCAAAATTGGTATTTGGGGGTTTTCGGGGTCGGAGATTATGATCATTTGGTCAAAATTGAGAAATTCTCATATCCCATATCCCAATCGTAACGTAACCATGCACCACTGTTTTTCCAATTTATAGAAAATAGTTTTGATTATCTTGAATTCCCATTTGAAAAATTGGTGTTGAAGTAAGTATACATAATCCACTCATGACAGGTAATATTCATAATTAAAAATCAGTGTAGGCATAAACAAAATATTGTCTTTTGTGATATAGGCCCACATGAAACTCAAAATATAATTTTTTATGAAAGCAAGTAATCAATCCTTTCCTCTTTTTCTCATTTGCTAAGAATTAGAAATCTGGTGCTACTTAGTTCCAACCAGTGACCAGTGATGCCAGGTCTAAGGAAATGTCCCTAGTTCAAAGGACAAATTACTAAATTCATTTTTACTAGGGAAATAAGGGAAAATTCTTCGGATTTTTTCATCTCTTTCGTGACAATTCTATTTAATACTTTCACACTTACCGAAATAGGATATTTCAAAAAACAAAAACAGTTTTGTTCTATAAAAATTGTATTTATAGACGGATTGACAGTTACCCACGTGAACATAAGGCCAGAAGTCTCTGACGTAACCAGCTCGTTCCCTCAGCTAACGATGGCTAACGTGACCGTAGGATCTGTGCCCGGGGCCCGGGTCGACGTCGAGTTAGTCCGTTACCTACATGAACGATTGACCCCTACTGATATATACAAAAACATCAGTGTTATAATATAAAATAGCAGAACACTGGCAGCACTGCAACTGGCGGAGCGAGCGGTGTCGTGGTATCAGGCAGTGTGTGTGATTCCCCGAACGATTCCAACTGACTCCAAAGAAAAATCGATAAGTGACCAGTGTTGCCAGTATGGGCGATTTCTCGACAATTGGGCTATCTCTGAACCTATTTTGGCGACCAAAAAATCCAAAAATAGAACTTGGCAACAGGCGACTTATTGAGACGACTAGGGCTTCTGGGAATGAGATGAGTATCGCGAGATTCGCGAGTCCAAATACAATGGCTTTGTGGCTTTACCATCCAAGTAGATTCGAGTCATCCGCACAGAGCGAGAACCATTTGACGTTAGCAGGTGTTTTGTTTATATTATGTTTCTACACTCTACAGTATAATTCATAAAGTTGGCATCATATGGGAAAAATTTTTGATAATAATATATCATAAACATCTAATCTATTTTCATCAGGTAAATGTGTCTGAAATGAAGTTCAAATGATTATAAGAACCAAAGGTACAATGATACGTATAACTTCTTCATTCTCTGGCCACAGAACTCTGAAATAAAAAGAGAAAATCCCTTTCAACGGGAACCTATAGATCCGGATCCAATATGCAAATTGGATCCGCCATCTTCAATTTCCTAATTTTGTCAAAAGAATCATAAACTCCGATACCGAAAACCCCCAAATACCAATTTTGAATAGAATAGGGTTATAATTACGAAACTCTACCATATTGGATCCGTCATCTTCATTTTTCTGATTTTGACAAAAGAATCATATTCCCCGATACCGAAAACCCTCAGATACCTACCAATTTTGAAAATAATCGGATCATGAACAAAACTCGTCCGCCATATTGGATCCGATATCTTTATTTTTCAAATGTTGACAAAAGAATCATAAACTCCGATACCAAAAACCCCCAAATACCAATTTTGAATAGAATAGGATAATTTTTTTTATCGCTTGGAGCGCACGAGAGGGAATCCCTATAATGTTCAAAGAAATGTTCAAAGAACATCGTGCGTTCCTAGGGAGGATAGGGATAGGAGGTAGGTATTGGAATTTTTTTATAATTACAAAACTCTACCATATTGGATCCGCCATCTTTATTTTTCTGATTTTGACAAAAGAATCATATTCTCCGATACCGAAAACCCCCAGATACCAATTTTGAAAATATTCGGATCACAAGTACAAAACTCGTCCGCCATATTGGATCCACCATATTTAATTTCCTTATTCTGACGAAAGTATCATTATTTTCAATCCCGAAAACCACCCGATAGGTACAGAGATTTTGAATAGAATCGGATCATAATTAGAAAACTCGTCCGCCTTATTGGATCCGCCATCTTGAGTTTCCAATTTAAAAAATAGTTAACGATCGACTATCAGACCTACCAAAAATGCACAAAAATTTTCATAAGAATTGGTCAAGCCGTTTCAGAGGAGTTTGGCCACAAACACTGTGACAGAGAATCAATAATATATGTTAGATATAAACTATCGTATGACTTTCATTCTATGGTGAGGTCATCACAGGATAGGAATACTAGGTGGTAAATCTAATAATGTGGAATATATCATTCCACATATGAATTTCTACTACTACTAATTTGGCGACGTACTCTGATTAAATACTGGCAACACTGTAGGTGACTTTGTACCTGTTCCCTTAGTACAGCCACAAATATTATTCAGAGACATCTATTGATGAGGTTCCCTATTGATTGAATCAAATGTATCTAAAGGATTCTGTAGAAATAATACATGAAACTATAATTATGGCGCCACTAGACGGCTGTGATATATTTATAGTTTCACTGGTGTCTGTGGGCCAACTATTTCACTGTGATGCGCGCCCTTAAAACAAAGCTCATGACCAATATACCTAGAAACTTTTATTCTTCAAATGAGATCTATCGATTGTCAAAGTTTTGCTACTATGAAAGGTCAACCCTGTATAAATTGAGCAAATCGATGTTAGGTTAATTTATTGTACGAGTATTTCATTTAAAGAAAAATCTTACCGTTTGTAACGTTTTTTACATTCGTTCATAGTTACCTAATGAAAAACTGCGTTTCTGTTGGATAATATTCTTAAATTATTCATTGCAATTATTTCCTTGTGAAAAAACTAGATATTTCAACTAACTATTATTGATGTTCTTGTTTTGTTGCAGAAATGTATAGACATTCTCATCGAAAAGGAATATCTCGAAAGAACTGATGGTCAGAAAGACACATACAGCTATTTGGCATGAGGCATAATGAAAAGTAGTGTGGCGTTATGAAAATAATTTATTTTGACTAATAAAAGCAGGATTTGTGACTGTGGAACGTGGCATGTATAATTGTAAATATCTAGGATTGTATTTTGAATCTTTAAAATTGAAAAGCTACTAAATAAACAATTTATGTATACCTGTTTTCATATCAACAATGTTGTTATTTTTCTCTTGAGATTTTTTCTTTTCTATGTTTTTAACTTTCTGATTTGGAACATTTTTGCGATTGTTGTATTCTTGCTCTATCTACTCTAATTGTTGAACAAAATTTATAATTTTTTATATACCTAATGAAACATTAATGCCGATCTTACTTAAGCCACTTAATCTTTACCTTTTTGGAAAAAGTATTTAGGAAATTATTGTTGATGATTGTATTTATATATGATTTATATTTTAATTGAAAATATTATAATGTTTCATATCAGAAACTTATTTATTTTTAACATTTTTACAGGCAAATACAATATTGTGATCTAAAATTCGTTTTATTTGTGAACACCTCTGGAAACCGTAGTTTCCAAATAATCTCCCTGTTGATCGAAATATATTTTCAAAAATTCGTACTATTGTGGAATATTTCCACTAATAATGATGAAAGCATGCAACTTCTGGAGCACAAACAAGTGGTACTTACAACATATTGAAAGATATTATTTTGCCATTTTGGTTATCAGGAGTGGCCTGATATTCTTCTCCAAGAAAACACCAGACTATATGCATGTTTTCGTAATTCATAGCTGAAATCCGACTTCCCAATAGTTGAAACAGGTTTGCAGTGTTGAGAATAGTAAGATCTAAAGCTCATAATGGATTTTTGACCACTTCTAGGACGCCGAGTAGCTGACAGGATAAGATTTCGTGGATCACGAAATCTTATTGAAATGATTAGCTGATGGCCGGACTCAAATCATTAGGGATTCCCTTTCGTGTGCGCTCCAAGCGATAAAAAAAATGTAGATTGTAGGTGGGTCGCCAATCGATCAGAGCGAACTGCGACCTAGAAGATTTATTGTGATTACCCTTATTTAGTTTTAGTCCTCCAATCCCAGACTTTTAATGAAGCCTAGAATTTTTCTGAGGGTTGGAATTCTCACCTCAGCAGGCGTGAGATAGACCTGTTCTAGGTGATTCAGCCTTTGGCGGACTAATACATTACATGACCAAAGTATCCCAGTGAATGAATACAAATTGATCTGAGAGATGTCAGTGCAATTCACATCCATCATGATTGAGATCACAGCCGTAATTCGATTTGTGAATCACATCGATATCTCCAGATCCTCTATATTTGGGGCGTTTTTGGTCACTTTCTACTTCACATTTAGATGCCGAATGTCAGTCAAAGTTAGCTGAATGTGACACATGATTTATGTACCTAATTCGCTGCACCAGCATGTATAACCCACAACCAAAAAACATGGGATTTTCTAACAAAACTACAATGTTACATCATAACTCATTTTTTTACATTCATGGATTCACGGGTAATAGGTATAGTGGTGCAACTTTAGACTAAATAAGGTGCACCACGCCAACCATATTTTGAACAATTTTTGGATTTTGATCATCCTGTACCAATAAAAAAGTCTACCAAATTAATTACAGATTTTTAGGTATAGGTATATAATAGGCGAGTTGAATAAAATTATCACTCAAATACCTCTCAATTTCATATTTTTGTAGAATTTTCCGGTCAATTTTAAGGTGCCAAAATCATCAATAATGCCACAGTAATTTTCAAACGGCTAGGAATTTATCGCGAGTAAAAACTGACACGTCAAGATTTCGTAAAGTAGGGGCAGACCATAGTATAATTGCCATATGTTGAAATACGATTGGAACTTCAGAAATATTAGCTATTCAACTTCAATATTCCATGAATTCTGATCAATTATTATGTATTGGTAATATTCCTAATTAGCATTGAAAAATGAATTCTCTAAAAATGTTGCCTCTCATGTGTTGTGGCTTATTGCTTATATAATACATTATTTGTGTAAATAATAATTATATTAATTCACACTAGAGGACATTTGGCCCGGTGAACGCTCGAGAAAATGTGGCAATACGGCGCATGCAACGACTTGTCAGTTCTCAGCATTCAGCACAACGTTGCCAAGTCTCTTACATTCACACAATGTGAACAACTGAAAGGGAGACTGCCGTTTTCTCGAATAGCACAGAATGTGTTGGGGGCAACTACAACAAAGATAGTTTGTGTTACGGTAACCTGTCTCTTTCAGACTTGTGTTGTTTAATGGCGGATTGGTGTATCAATTTTCAATTATCCAATGATTGGATCGAGTACTTGAGATCTTTTGTTTTATCTAAACTTCATTGCGAATTATCGCTAAATTTGGCGTATTTTGTTTCTTCAAAAGAACTGAATTTGTTGGTGTGAATTGATTGTTGTTGAAAAGGTTTGTGATTTCGAATTGATAAACAATGGTTATTTATATTCTATTGCCTTTGGATGCAAATGTTTTCTATCGTTTTGTCTTTTTCTTCTAATAGTGCCCCAGCAAACATTTTGATAAGGGACATTGATGGCCTAATATATTTTTCCCATACCTGACATCAGCGGCCCATTAAATGGTCCCACATGCGGGACTCTGTATATCAGCACACTGCGGCCGGCAGCTGGTCCCAGTGCTGGGTACCTAGCAATCATATATTCAGTTCTCCGGCAAAAGACCAGTACAACATAATCGACACATTGTGTTTCCCATAGCATGCCCAGCACATATAGAAATGATGGGACTCTAATGGCCAATTATCGACATTAGTTACATACTATCGAGGTAGGGGGAGGGGTAGTGGTTTTAGGGGTTTAATGGATATGAACTCTATATTTTATGATGTAACCCTCTCATATCATAACATATCAAACATACCAGATTTCAAGAAAAAAAATTATGAATGGCACTCTCTCTCTTTTCATGATGAAACTTCTCACATTGTCTGCTTACCAGATAGTATCTACATCTAAATGTCATCAGGGTAGCATTATTTATTCAAAATTAATTCTTCGTTGCGAGGTAGGTACTCCTGGAATATAAAATTCTTCATCAGTAATCAGTGGCCTTTCCTAAGAAGGAAGAATTCTGGTATCAAGTATGAGAAACGAAATACTGTTGCATGAGTTAATAACGTTCCCAGAACATCCACCAGAGGGATATAAGAAGTGAGCAGATTATTAGCCAGCAAAGGGCCAAAACTCGTTAGTGTTCAACTGGTTCCACACATCTTACCATTACAAGGTCCATTGTATTTTTAACTAATGGATGGAAAATCATCGGCCCATTATCAATACCCCGACATCGATCGTCACTTTCCCAGACACTAGGCCAGACTTCTCCCGGTAGTTCAATGTTGGCTGGGGCTGTACAATATATTGTGACATTTGATTGAGAATATATAATTTCAATTTTGTGTACATTTGGCTTCCCAATCCTGTACGAATGAGAATGAAATTTCCCTTTTGAGTCGATAAAAAAATCAATAATTATTTTCGAATAATAATCCATTGCATATCATAATCCTTTTTCCTAAATGAATATTTATATTTAATCACATCTACTCTTGAATAGGAGCAGAAAACGAGAAAATATTTCAAATAATGCGAGCGCTTCCCATTAGCTAACGTAGGATAAAAAGAGATAATACCTATATTAGGTACCATCGCGGGTTGCCCGAACAATCTTACTGCCTCACTCGTCTTTCACAGAGGATCAGAGAGGTGTTCACATTGAGTTCATCGCATTTACATGATGTTTTGTTATGGGGTGTGAAAACGTCAAGAATCAACTATACCGGGTGTCAACGAATCTATATTAGACAAGTCATAACTTCTAGACCATAAGGTGTATCAAAATGATATTTGGTAAAGGTAAATGTTATGTGAAGAGGAGAGTTTTCACATATTTTTCACTTTCCGGTCACTTCCGGTTTCACCGGAAATGGCTCCGGTTCTAGATTTTTAAATGGAACACCCTGTATATTGTAACATTTTTGGATTTCTGAGACAATTCTAGATCAGAATGTAACATTTTCGAAAATTTTTATGCCTATACTTAATTTTTTCGGAGTCACTTTTGAAATTACATCTAGGTGGCCATGATCGGAAGTAAACTAATCTAAGGACCTCAGGTGAGAAGATTACAATCCCGAAGTTTTAGTGACAAGTACTTATGATAGATATATGAATACGAAAAGTTGGCAAAATTACATTTTCGTGTCTAACTATTATTTTTCAAATGGCGACCATTTTTTGACAAGCACTTTCCGAAGAAAGGATATTTTGACGAATCTAACGATACTAATTTATTTGCGATTGGAATAAAAATAAGAACATAAATTAATTGAATATTACTGACGAAAATACTTCATAATAATTTATTTACTTTTGTCAAGTGTGCCGAGGATATGCATGATGCATAATATTTTGCAGTTATTTCGATCAAGTCTTCTTGGGAGAACAAAACACTTACTTAGGTTATGACAGTGACATAAGCTTCAAGAGCAGAAGGTGAACTTTTCTTGATTTTCGTTAAATTTTAGTTCGATAATCCGTCAAAATAATGTATACTCAAAGTGAAAAAGTGGATATGTTGTTATTGTTTGAAGAATGTCACAGAAATTCAAGGAATGCTGCTGAGTTGTATGCTCAGAGATATCCCAATCGGGAACATCCATCCCATCAGTATTTTCCGTTTGTTGAGAATCGTTTTAGGCAAGAGGGGAATCGAGAGGCAGGACAGAGGTTTATCATAAATGAGGAGGCTGAGATTAACGTTCTTGCTATGGTTGAGGTTGACAAAACTGTTTCTTTAAGAGAAATTAGTCGAGAAATGCAGATAAGTCACGAATCAGCAGGAAAAATATTGAAAAAGCACGGATATCGAGCATTTAAATGTCAGTACATCAACATTTTTATGATGTCGATGGCGATGTGTTTTGTGATTGGTTGCTTCAAAATCATAGAGTTAACCCAAATTTTATCAACTTCCTTCTATTTTCCGACGAATCACGATTTACAAATAATGGCTTGTTTAATAAGCAATAGTCTCGGTACTGGGCCCAACAAAATCAACAACAAATTTGTTGATCCAATCGCAAATAAATTAGTATCGTTAGATTCGTCAAAATATCCTTTTTTCGAAAAGTGCTTCTCAAAAAATGGTCGCCATTTGAAAAATAATAGTTAGACACGAAAATGCAATTTTGCCAACGTTTCTCATTCATATCTATCATACTTGTCACTGAAACTTCGCGATTGTAATTTTCTGACATCACCTGAGGTCCTTAGATTAGTTTACTTCCGATCATGGCCACCTAGATGTAATTTCAAAAGTGACTCCAAAAAAATTAACTAAGCATGAAAACTCTCGAGAATGTCACATTCTGATCTAGAACTGTCTCAGAAATCCAAAAATGTTACAATATACAGGGTGTTCCATTTAAAAATTTAGAACCGGAGCCATTTCCGGTGAAACCGGAAGTGACCAGAAAGTGAAAAATATGCGTGAAAACTCTCCTCTTCACATACCATTTTACCTATACCAAATCTCTTTCCGATACACCTAATGGTCTAGAAGTTATAACTAATAGATTCGTTGACACCCGGTATAATATCATTGGTTCCTCCTATTATGTTTTGTTCAACGACAGGACTCTTTGAAAGATTATCTGCCCAATAACGAAACAGCATGAAAACTAACGTCATCAATGGAATGGAGGCCATGACGGTACGTTTGAATTTCACAGATTTCGAACTACGCATATACTCATTATATACATAAAAGAAGCATGAGAAGTGTTGCAATAATCAATTTAGGTCCCTATATAATGACACAATGGAGAATCGAATGCCAATAGTTCAATATTAGTCCACTCGCCCATTTTTATTTGCCCCTTATTTATTATTCGATATATCTCAAATAGTTTTCTTCAAACCATTGGACTATAGCTAGATAGAGCCAATCATACATTTCTTGAATGACCATTTTTCAAATAGACCTACGAAATAGATACCTGTATATCAGTAGTATATTCCATCTTCATCTCATCTCCCCGTTTACTTCAAATATGATCATTATTATTATTATTAGTCATAGATAAATAATTGTTCGGGAATTGATAGGATAGAGAGGTGACGAAACTGATTAGTCATTCGGGACTAGGTGCTGAATCGTGTCAGTCAACACGTACGGTCTACTCAAAGTGCTCGTATCAGTTTCAAGCAAGAATCTAGTGCATATCGCGAAATATAATAAAGGGTTTTTCACAATTAGCGTTAATTAGACGTTTCTGGCAAACCAAGCTACACAAGAATCTGGAAATGCGTTGTTATGTATGAATCGATATGATCTACACGACTATGATATTTTTCAAACGATGCGACGTTGCCACTTCTACTAGAAAGTAGCAACAACTATGACTTGTCAAATGGAATACTCTGTATTTCATTGCATTTATAGCTCTATGAAGAGCTGATTTCATCAATGTATCACACTTAGGGGTCTAGTGGGGATGATTTCATTGCATTTTTAGATTCTCTCTGAAGAACTGATTTCATCGGCCTATGCGGGCTAGCGAGAAGGATTACAGAAATATGTGGTGTTCCAAATCGAGATAACAAAATTTTAGGATTTTTTTTTGTATCGAAACCATCCATAACGGCTTTCATGTCCCTATCTTAACCTTCGATTTACTATCTACTTTAATTGGAACAGATACAGGGTGATCAGAATTCAGAATCTTCCACCCTGTATTTGTTTCTATTGAATGTCGGTCGATAGTTAATCAAAAGTTGAGATATTACACACATATTATACAGTGCTTCCGCGAAGTACCGAATTGGTTCATTTTTAGTCAAATTATCCAATCTTGAGGAATCTCCTGACAAGTCGATCTTTAGTTTCGATTTGCTACATTTATTGGGGTAAATAAAATATACAGGGTTATTCACACCTTATATATTATTCAATTTTTCAAATCTCTATGGAAAGCTGAATTCAAAAATATATTACAAATAGAGTTTGTATACAGTGTGCCTCACTTTTGATGGAAGCACCCCTGTACCTTACGTTTTTGTTGAGTAAGGATTGGGAAATTTGCAGGAGCGAGACATATAGCAAAAATATAATCTATCGCCAAATCGGGTCATCTTCAGTAATTATACACTGATCGCCAACAGCCACCAATCCACCTACACACACTTCGGATTCAAAATCAGGACGTCCAATTCCCTGACTATTCATATTTTCTCTGAAAAAAAAAAAATCAGTTATGAAAGATAAAATGTTGTCTTCCTTTTCATGGAAGCATCCCCATATCTCACGTGATTATGCAGGTAAGATTCTGAGATAATCGCCTCAAATGAACCTGTATATATTTAGTATATTCCATGTGTCATCCCACCTCCCCGTATACTTTAGATATATGAATACTTGTTCGGGAATTGATAGAATAAAAAGGTGACGCAACTAATCATTAGTCATTCGGGACGAGGACGAGGTGATGAATCGAGTCAGTCTTGTGTTAGATGTCATCGCATACGGTCCTCTCAAAGTGCTCGTATCAGTTTGAAACAAGAATCTAGTGCATATCGCGAAATGGTATACAGTTTTTTTTCACGATTGGCGTCAATTAGACGTTTCTGGCAAACTGAGCAACAGATGAATCTAAAATGTTGGTGGTATGTATAAATTGACCTACACGCGTCTGAAATATTTCAAACGATGCGACGTGGCCGTCTCTACTAGTGAGTAATAATAGCCCAGGCAACCAGATGACGTTCCAGTGACGTCTTTTTTACGTCACTTGAATGACCAAGGTGACGTCAGTAGTTGATGTCGAATGACGTGATAATGACGTGAATAAGTCAGCCCAATGACGTCATATTACACACGTCGTATTGATGTCATTCACTCACCAAACTGTGACGTCCGACTGACGTCATAATAACGTCAAAGTGACGATTAAATTTGGCGATGATACGTAAAAAAGATTCCTTTAACATGGTGTGATAAACACCACTGGCCTCTGATAACATTATATAATATTGATTATGCATTGATGAGTCTGCTTGGTGGGTCTTTCCTGTGTCATGTTCAATCAATCGCCTATTCAGCAGCGCTATCCTTCAATACGCATCTCCATCAGAATGCAATCAGTTACTCGTATTTTTGTTATCATTTTGTTATTATATTTGTCATCAAATTTAACAGATGTCATACAGCCTTTTAGATATGTACAAAGATTTGAGGGAGGTACGTTATCGCGTACCAAAAGTTGACAGGTATGTCAACTATCGGAAACTTTTGAATTCCAGGATGCCACCACCAAAAAAAATTGAAAAATATTTTCTAGAGACTATGCAACAGGCTGTCGAGGCAGTGAAGCAGTGAAGCAGCTAGCAGAGAATATCAGGTACCACATATAACTACTATACGAGGCTAAATGGTGAGTATCCCGTTGATTGCCGTATGGGACCAGAAACCATCCTCACTCCCGAAGAAGAAAACCTACTCGTTAGATATGGTTGTTGTCTTTATCAAATGCAGGGTTTTCAGCTACGAGACTTCAATTGTTGGATTCTGTACAAATCTTGGTAACCAAGAGTTCAACAGAGCAAACTCATATTCAAAATTAATCGGCCTGGAAAAACATATATGGTTCCGCTGTTTTTTGATGCGTCAACCGCAGTTGAGTGAGAGGCCTATTCAGAAAAAAGCAGGTCCGAGGTCTCTGAGGAAAAGAAGATGGTTCGATGAGATTCAACAATATATGTTGAAACCAAAAATTCATCAGCTGTCTTCAATGATCCAAAAAGGGTATTCAATACAGAATACAGATTAAACCGCAGTTGTCTTATGCCCTAAAGGAAGGAATGGAAGCTTCAATCCGAAGGCGGGATGAAACTGCATTCTGATTGTAGGGGGTGATCTGAATGCCAAACATACTGAGTGGAGTCGGAGAAACAATGCCAGTGGTAGGCTGCTGGGGACTCATGCGGATATAGGCATAATTATGTTGTGTTGGCTCCGGAAGAGCCTACCCATTTGCCTAGGTTTTTTGAGATTGAAACTGAATGGGCGATGAGTTCCGACCATAATCCGGTAGTTCTTGTACTGGAGGATAACGACCCCCAAATTGACTCTCATAAAATCTCCAAGATTTAGTGGATGGACTCCATGAGAGAGTTAGCCAATACAATCCTGCTCTAGGAGGAGCTCACCTTTGTTTAGATGATAGAGGATGCTGTTCTCGTTTTCGAAAATCTATTGTCCACTGCATTAGCTAATAACTCTGCTGCTAGGCAGACAAATATAATTTTGAGAAATGAATTCCCAGTCTACTTGAAAAATCTGATCAGGGACAGGAATAGAATAGAAAGGAATATAATGCAGCAACAAATCCAGTGGAAACTGAAATTCAGAATTTCAGAGACGAGAAATGGCAGAGGACTCTTTTAAGTCAATAAACGGTGGTGAAGGGACACTGTGGGAGATCGTCAAGAATATGAAATCTGAAAGATATCATGATATCATTGGTGAGACCGAAGTTTTTGCCGACTGGAAGATCAATTTACTCCTAATCAAGTCAACCACCACGATCCTGATTGGGAGGCATCAGTGATAGATCGGGTTTCTGTTGCCCTGAAAGTTGACATTGACAATTTTCGTCTGTCCAGACCTGCTTCTGTGGAGAAAGTTGAAGGGTATATTGAAGGCCTTAAGATCAAAAGGCCCCAGGGTTGCATGGAATAAGAAATCTGACCCTTAAAAGGATGCCTGAGAACTGCATCGATTTTCTGACAGAGGTGGAAGAGAGGGCACATGTTGTAGTCATTCACAAGAAGGGCCAGAACCCTTGTTTACTACTGAGTTACCGCCCAATCGGTCTCCTGAGTTTAATTTCGAAGGTGGAAAAAATTGATTCGGCAGAGACTTCAAGCGCACCTGGATGATAATAATGTTATCCCAGATATTCAATTCGGTTTCAGAAATGAACACTCAACCGAACTACAAGTTCATAGATTGGTGGAAAACACCATTCAGATTACCAATGAGTATATCAGCATGCCTGTCTTGCTCTCCTTGACGTACCGAAAGCCTTCAACAAGGTGTGGCATGATGGGGTGCTATACAAGATGATCGTGAATGGTTGGAATGGAATCAAGCTCGTGAGTTCATTCCTGAGAGGACGATCCTTCCAGGTGAAACTGAACAAGACACTATCCAGTGTTCGGCCCATCAGAGCGGGAGTGCCTCAGGGGGCAGTTATGTCACCTATTTTGTGCAATCTTATTACTTTCGATCTTCCAAATGATCCTTATTCGCAGATGATACTGCTGTCCTTCCGTACTCTCTGGGAAGAGAAAGGGTAGCAAGGAATCTCCAAGAATCATTGTCACTTCTTGAACAATATTTCTCTTTCTGGAAAATTGAAATCAATCCTGAAAAAACTAAGGTATTTTGTTTTGGCACCGAACAATATAACAATAATTTCTAATATCTAGGAATCATAGTTGACCAAAGGCTCAATTGGAGCAAATACATTGATGCTCAGTGCATCAAGGCCAAAATAGCCCTTATTAGCTTGTACCCTTTCTTAAACAGAAAGAGCAAGTTGAGTTTGGCTCTAGGTCTTGACGTATGGAGTATCTATTAGGCATATCCTTATGTATGCCTCAGCAGCTGGGGTTCAAGCTGCAAAATCCAATTTATTAAAAATGCAGACTATACAGGATAAAATCGCGAGAATGGTCACTGGTGTACATATGGTTTTAAAAATAATAATTGAAAGCTCAACAACATTTTTAGTGGAGAACGAAAAGGTCAAACGGTATAATGAAGAGTTTGACTCTAGAGAAAATGGTTGGAGATTCGAAACACGTGTACATATATTCTTGAAGGTGATTGAATCCTTTACAACATTGCTTGCAGGAAACGAATAGGTCAGACAATATAGAGTAGTGCTTGATGAAAAATAGGAGATGATGATTCATTCTAAAATTTCCACTTTTCGGAGCGTGCAACTCGAAAACGGTTGAAGATTCGAAAAAAGTGTACATATATTCTTGAAGGTAATTGAATTCTCTACAAAATTTTCAGGAGGAAACGGAAAGGTCAGACGGTATGAAGGAGTGTTTGATGAAAAATGGGAGATGCTCATTAATTCTAAAATTTCCACTTTTCGGAGCGTACAGCTCGAAAACGGTTGGAGATTCGAAAAAAGTGTACATATGTTTTTGAAGGTAATTGAATGCTTAACAACATTTCCAGTAGGAAACGAAAAGGTCATGAGGTATAGTGGAGTGTTTGATGAAAAATGGGAGATAATAATTCATTCTACAATTTCCACTTTTCGGAGCGTGTACAGCTCGAAAACGGTTGGAGATTCGAAACAAGTGTACAGATATGTTCTTGAAGGTAATTGAATTCTCTACAACATTTCTTGCAGGAAACGAATAGGTCAGACGGTATAGAGGAGTGTTTGGTGAAGAATGGGAGATAATGATGATTTATTCTTAAATTTCCACTTTCGGAGATTGCAACTCGAAAACGGTTGAAGATTCGTTTCTTCTTTTTACTGCCCCTCCTCCTTCGGCTCACCTCTTAGATGTCAGGACTTCCAGCAGGTTGATTCTCTAAATTCCTCGAACAAGTTTCCCAAAAAATCAATTAGGTCTTTGCTCACGTACTCTACATGCCCATTATTGAGTGGACTAAAGGTTTTGTAGAGTAGTAAGTATTAGTGAGTACCTACGTTTTTAGTTACATGAAATGATTGCTGCCTGTTTCTACTTTTCCGAAATGCAATTTACTTCGAAATAAGGAGAAATGTATCACTGGAGAACTAGAAAACTGTGAATGAACTGAAATAAGATGTCAAAGTCGCCTCTACTCAGTATCTTGCACTTATGACGTCAAGTTGGCGAGAAATTGTATGGAACTGTTGAAAAATGAAATAATAATATAGATCAGATGTTCATTACATAATCTCTGCTTGTTTCAGGCTTTTTCTTTCTCTAGTCGACTATTATAGGCACGTTATAGGTATGAATTTTTGAGCTGTAAATATTATACAGGAATATGAGTATTGATATCCATTTTCATTTGGTATGAAGTGTTATAATCTTAAAAATTGAATAATATCACACCCTCTATACACATGGAAATATATCCTTATATCGACACATTATACGACCATGTTCAATATTTCATCAATACGATATGCTAACAGACAAAATCTCCCCTGAAGCGTGGCTAATTTGAATATATTACGATGAGATAAAGTTAGTCCAGAATATATTCAGTATTATGTATAACTAATCGCATTTTTTCTCCACTGGAGTGATAGTTTGTATGATAATAAGCATTGGTGACAGGAATATCAATTCTTTCTCAACGCCGAGTTGACAATCATAACGGGTAAGTGCTTAACTTTGTATATTTTTGGAGTGACAACAGCGTGTATCGGGAATTGAAGCGACATAAATGCAGTGGGTTATAGAAAATCAGAAACAATACGAAATTGGAGTAAACATTGAAATGGAATGAATTGAAAATGTACGACGCGTCTGAACTGCCATCCTCGAAAAACTTTTTTTTTTCACGAATATTTGCCTAATTTACAGTTGCAACTGTAAATTAGCACTAATTTACAGTTGCAACTGTAAATTAGGCAGAAGGAACTTTTTTTTCTGAATATTGCCTAATTTACAGTTGCAACTGTAAATTAGCACTAATTTACAGTTGCAACTGTGAATTAGAACAAGAGAACTTTTTTTTTCTACACATCTCCTAATTTATAGTTGCAACTGTGAATTAGAGTCTCACAGTCTCAGTGCTCACAATTTCTCACCAGACTAACAGACATAGGCAGCGCAGCTTTCATTCTTCAATAGCACGCGATGGCGATGCGCTTTTAGAACAAGAAGTAATAGACTGTTGGCCCGCGACACAGGGTTTATCGATGTTCTAAATCGGTATGCCATTTAAGGGACCCACTCACTCAGTCCGAGTTAACAATAAGAAGTGCCTCGGAGAGTCGCAACCCAGTCCTTGCCCCGGCCCTGACCTCACCTTTCGGTTGGGAAAAATTTCAATATTTTGTTTAAGAAGAAGCTCGGCAATGAAGTGCAATGATCTTATCTCACGAAAATTGGGGCGCTTGCCGGATTGCATACGCCTAGGTCACTCCCCATGATTAGTATCATGGTCACTCCCCAAGGGCGGCATACGAACCGGAAGTGGGAATTTTTCAGTGTTATAGTCGATGATCGAAGAATGTATGCCCTTTGGCAAAACAATGAATTCGGACCCATTAATCAGTTTCCCGACATTTGCGTACGATTCCGGAGAGGGTAGCTCGACTTATTCGAACATCATTTGACTGGATATTCTTCAAATAATCGATATTCGAAGAAATGTTCAAATTTTGACCATGGTTGGTGGACCACACAGTATATATGAGATGATGGTTTGCATACAATTTGCACATTCCGTACAGGGTGTTTCACCATAATTATCTCCCATTGTAACTTAGTTGTTTCTGAACCGATTTTAAAATTTCAAGAACCAATTAAAATGATTTTCCTAAGAGATTTTTTATTGTTATGAAAAAAATTCACAGGCTGTTCATAACAAATGAACTATTGGGTAGTTGGTGATTTCTTTTTACTGGAACACTATACTTTATCTCACTATCGAGTTGAGATTATTATGACGAATACAGCTCTACAGCATCTAGCGATATCATTTACACGCAGCACTCTTATAGCGATCATGCGCCAAATTGTCAAATTGTGCCAGAAATATGAATCCCGGGTTTGAAGTATTTCCTTTTTTTTTGCTGAAACAATTTTCATACCTGAACAATGATTTGCTGCGACAGCCGGGTAGAGTGTAGCACGTAATGATTTAGTTGGCATTCAATAAGGTTTTTCCCTTTTGTCGGAGATCCGATATTTAAATATCTCAAAAACTATTTACTTTTGAATAATGTATATTACAGATTTATTCACTTCTTACTGCCTCCCCTACCAGTGGTATAAACCGGATTACCAGTAACCCTGTATATAAGTGCAGCGTGTGAACTGTGAATCTTATCGCTAAACTCAACTATACTGGGTTTGATGAAGTTATGTCATTGTCAGTTACATGAAAAATAATGAAGGGGGCTGGGCCCTTGATACTTTTTTTGGGTACGATTTCCATTGGTACCTTGGTGAAGCTCTTCAACCAGAGGTTGGTGATATCATAATCTCTGAGACATCAACTGAGAAAGTATCAGGTATATCTTTCGATCATGCCAAGATTTTTCAATAATTAAATAATATTCTTACTAACAGGTACTGATGACAACTCTGGAGAATCATATTCAGACAGCGAGAGCGAAGATGACTCTGAAGATAGAGAGGATGACGTTTAATTTTTCCTTTGAAATATAATGTTGTTCTCATTTAATATAATCTCATTTTCAAATAATTTTTTTTATGTGAAAATCAAAAATGTAGATTGAAGTTCAGGATACAGACCCCATACTATACCCAAAACATTCAACAGACTAAATGTACATTCTTTATATATTTTTCAGACACCAGTATTATGATAAGCAGTCCCATAAGCCCCAGGAAGAATTTCAATTCGATTTATTGTGAGTTTCGATCATGAGCAATAATTCACCCCTCTTCTCCCTGTACGATCCCTCTTGATCATCTTGCGAGTATCTTGTTGTCAATTTTTTTTATCATCTTTTCAAAGCCCTGTTTTTCAAATTAAAATCACACAGAAAAATTTCTTGGTACTAAACCTCTCACACATGTTATTTTGTTGAGCTGTAAATTTCTGATGAATAAATATAAATATATCTGCAATTTGCGTCTTCGAATATCCCCATCACTACCAGGAAGATGATCTTTGACCCGGTTTCATGTGAAGTGAGATTATGAGACTTCCCGATTATCTAGTTCGCTTTCGGTGCACCTCTGGCCTGCAGTGCGGGGCGCCGCGCCGGACCTAGGCACGCGAAGGTTTGCCCGATTATTACAACGTATGCTCACATTGAATTCGTATGCAAATAGCATCCAGTTATAAAGAATAACCTAGTTTATCGGTCTAAAGATTTGCATACGAACTTAAATCATCGATTATATGAAAGATGTCTAGTCAATTGATGTTCGAATAAGTCGAGCTCCCCTCTCCGGAATCGTATGCAAATGTCGGGAAACTGATTAATGGGTCAGAATTTATGATTTCGCCAAAGGGCATACATTCTTCGATCATCGACTATAATATTGAAAAATTGCCACTTCCGGTTCGTATGCCGCCCTTGGGGAGTGACCTAGGCGTATGCAAACCAGCAAGCGCCCCAATTGTCGTGAGATAAGATCATTGCACTTCATTGCCGAGCTTCTTCTCAAACAAAATTTTGAACTTTTTTCCAACCGAAAGGTGAGGTCAGGGCCAGGGCAAGGTAAGTGAGTGGGTCCCTTAAATGACATACCGACTTAGAACATCGATAAACCCTGTGTCGCGGGCCAACAGTCTATTACTTCTTGTTCTAAAAGCGCATCGCCATCGCGTGCTATCGAAGAATGAAAGCTGCGCTGCCTATGTCTGTTAGTCTGGTGAGAAATTGTGAGCACTCAGACTGTGAGACTCTAATTTACAGTTGCAACTGTAAATCAGGCCTAATTCACAGTTGCAACTGTAAATTAGCGCTAATTTACAGTTGCAACTGTGAATTGGGAGGTTTTTCGAAAAAAAAAGTTTTCTCTCTCTAATTTACAGTTGCAACTGTAAATTAGTGCTAATTTACAGTTGCAACTGTAAATTAGGCAAATATTCGTGAAAAAAAAAAGTTCTTCAAGGATGGCAGTTCAGACGTGTCGTAAAAATGACTTCAAAGTTTCCCTGAAATTTTTGCAAACTGAAGAGTAAAAAACGGGGGTCAAACCCAGGCGATGTCTGAAGTAGCTCTTGCGAATTGTGATATTTTCAAAAGTTCATAAATAGTGAGAAGATATTAAACAAGACAATCTGAAATCAAATACAATTGATTCCCAACAGTTTTCTCGCGATTGATTGCGTCATTAGGTGTCAACTCTCATACAACACCCCATTATATTTATCGTTCCAATTCCGGATGTCAATGAATCTATTAGACGAAATATCAGAAATTCTAGAATATTAGATGTATCAAAATGTGATTCGATTATGGGTTATTAGAGGAAAGTTTTCGCATATTTTTGAGTTCGCAGTCACTTCCGGTTCCACAGTAATTGGCTGTGGTTTCGAATTTTTATGTGGAACATCCTGTATACTGTGATATTTCTGGTATTCTGAGACAATCCTCGACATTTCCAAAATTTTTTATGCCTACTTCATTTTGTTGGAGACACAGTAAATATCACGTAAATATGCATGATGGACGTACACTGATCTTAGGACCTCAGGTAATGTCAGAAATTTTCAATCACAGAGAACAATAAATTAGGGTGAGACAAGTTGACAAAGAAACTTTCTCTTGTCTAACTATTATTTTTCAAGTGGCGACCATTTCTTGAGGAGCATTTTTAGAGAATACGATTTTCTGACCTAACCTCCAGAAATCCAAGGAGAACACCAATTCCTACCTTATTTCCCTTGGTTCTCACGATGTTCTCTGAACAATGTATCTGCGGATACCTATAGAATTCAGGGCCTACTCTATCTTAGAGTAGGCCCTGGGTATACACTGAACTGTGTGATTAAACAGAGTAGGCCCTGTAGAATTTCGTGAAAAATGGTGAATGGTTACCTTTATTTATTTTATGTTTCATGCGGTTCCTGAAAAATAATGTGTCTCTGTCTAGATGAAATACTTCTGGGAAATTCATACATGTTTCTAGAATTTGTTCATGATCTTCCTCGTTTGAATGATCTAATCTCAACATTTTTGTCAGCTGTGAAATTCTGTCACTATCTTGTTGATTCTTGTTAACGTGAAAAATTCTTAAATTTGTTTCATTCACCAAAGAAATGTATTTTTCAATATCGATGTTTACCTAATTAAAAATTGTCGCTTGCTGTGTTAACGCAAGATGTTAAAAAATTTGTGTTCTCTACTGAAACTGAAGCTGCGGGTATTTTGCAGTTTCAATTTAATTTTATTTATTTGCAAAATAGCTATGAATCGGGGATATTGATTTTGAAATTAACGTATTGAATTGATCGTGAATTCATCGAAATTATGTTTTCCCTCGGTACTTTCTCAACTGAATGTTCTTTGGAAACATTCCGTTCTGTGCATTTTATGTCGTTAAAAAGGGTATTTGTTGAGTTTAATGGTATGTTCGCGAAATTAGTTTTTAGTACTCTGTTAGGTATATCGATTACACAGTTATACGTTTGTAGAAAATTCGATCCTAGTATACCATCAAATTCGAAATCTATGTTAGCATTGTGAACTTTGAAAGGTACTGTTGTTGTATTATGTGAAACTTTCATGAAACTTTGTTCAATCAAAACATCAGTATTTGGAATACCGTGGACTATCAATCGTTCGTTGATTAGTTCCGTATCTATAGATACTACATGGAGTTTAAAAATCGAAATTGCAGTTTCTGTATCGATTAGTAATTCGTTGTTGTTTTCATAGAGTATATACAGGGTGACCCAGGGTTGAACGCCCAACGTTAAGGGTCGGTTATTTGGGCAAAAATAAGACTTTTTTTATAATGAACATATGTCCTAACTTGCTTTGTTTTCGATATACAAGGTGTCAAAGTTTTCAGAAAAAATCGGTTCTTCATTAGTTACGGCTTGAACTTACGGCAGATTTCGATGAAACTTGGTATGCTTATTTGCGGTGAAACGGAACTCCATTTGATGTAATCCGAATTAAATTATTTCCATTGGCGTCCCAGGAAGTAATCGAAATGATATAAGGATATTTTTGTTTTATTATTTCATTAGGAAACTGATAACGTCCAAGAATCACATGAACTGCTCAAAATAACCACCATCTTTCTCGATGCAAAGTTCGCACCTACGGACGACTGATTCTGCAGCTGTACGGCACTCTGCTGGTGTAATTTCTCGGGTTGCATGAATGATCCTTTCCCGCAGAGTACCTTCGTCGTTGATGGGCTCCTCATGAACTTTGAATTTCATTGTACCCCATACAAAAAAATCCAAAGGGGTTGAGTCAGGAGAGCGCGCAGGCCAAGGAAAGGGACTGTCTTGACCTCGACCTATCCATCTTCCCGGAAAATAATGGTGCGGCCATCGTCGTGCAGGTAGAATATAATGAGCAGGGCATCCGTCCAACTGGAACCATCTGTTTGCTCTATTGATTATAGCCATGTCATCTCTAAGACTGGTTCAAAATCGTTTTCAAGAAATTGAGGAATGCTAGACCATTAAGTCGCGGAGGTAGAAAATATGGGCCAATGAGTGAGTTGTCGCATAATGCCATCCAAACGTTGCATGAAAATTCATGTTGAGATTTATTGACTCTTATTGCACGAGGATTTTCGTTCGCCCAAATGTGAGTATTATGTTGATTGAAGATACCAGCCCGGGTAAAAGTTGCTTCGTCAGTCCATATAACCCTCCGGAAGAAGGAAGCATAATTCATCATTTGCCCCAGGAATCTCTCGGGAAATTTTCTTCTTCATTGGAAATCATCAGGTAACAAATTTTGAACTTTTTGCAGGTGACATGCATGACGACCATCTGCTTTCAAAGTCCTGTTCACAGTGCTCCGTTTATTAAGAAGAGAAGATCTTCGCGTGCTACTGGAAGGCATTTCATCGAAAAACTCTGAGATGTTTTGTGTTCTTCTTTCATTTTGAAGAGGTGCAAAAATTCCATCTGCTCGAGTTCGCAATACGGTTGAACCTGTTTCTCTCAGACGTTGAAAAGTAGTGGCGAAAACTGATCTGTCAGGCACTCTTCTTAGAGGGAATCTACGGGCATATTCCGCTACTGAAGCGCGCGTATTACCATTGCAGTACCCATAAACGTACACATTATCCGCGTATTCATCTGTACTGTAAATACTTGGCATGATGATAATGATGATTCCGAAAAACTAAGCTTGAACGCACTTAAAATACATTAAAACTCGAATTATTAAATTCACAAGGCACATGTTGTCAGAATTTGACACAAACAAACCCCCAATCATTGGCGAAATTGTGCTCGGCTACCTTTGATCTAATTTTTGTTGAAATGTGCTTTTTTCCTGTTGAATTCTAGGAAATGTTTTTTTTTCTCACAAAAGAATCGTGGTATAAGAAAACAAGAGACGAAGAAATATTTCTGATTGCTTAATCTAATGAAAATATTGAACACAAAAAAAAGTCATACAATGACTTGTCCTAATAGCAGTTAGATTACCCTCTATTACGTTATCAGTTTCCTAATAAAATAAAATAATGAAACAAAAATATCCTTATATCATTTTGATTACTTTCTGGGACGCCAATGGAAATAATTTAATTCTGATTACATCAAATGGAGCTCCGTTTCATCGCAAATAAGCATACCAAGTTTCATCAAAATCTGCCGTAAGTTCAAGCCGTAATTAATGAAGAATCGATTTTTTCTGAAAACTTTGACACCTTGTATATCGAAAACAAAGCAAGTTGGGACATATGTTCATTAGAAAAAAAGTCTTATTTTTGCCCAAATAACCGACCTTTAACGTTTGGCGGTTTAACCCTGGGTCACCCTGTAGAATACGTTACATGGATTTATTCCGAGAGTCAGGATATCAATGTGGCAGTAGTTGGTGCAAATTGAGTCTGGTTGTTGGTTGAAGTTCGAGAGTATTGAGGATACTGATGACGGAGTGTTGTGAGCATTGTGAGGGGCGGTATTCTCTCCTAGAGCCAGGTTGCCCATTTCCTGCCCTAGTTGGTGGTTTACTCTTTGTCTCTCATTTTGACTGAACTGTCTTCGATTGTCGTTTTGATTAGGATTGTGTGCTTGATTGTGATGATATTGATTGTTTGGAAACTTGCCTTGGATAAAATTAATGATTGTTTTGACTTTTTTTTTTCGTCTTTGCTTATAATTTATGGTCCCGGATTTTCCCGAAATGTCAGTCGATTAGGATTTATTAGAGAAATATTCCATGAAAAAATCAGATGAATCGAAGGAGCTGTTGAAATGTTATGCCCACAATATGTTTTGCCAAATCTCATAATTTACCTTATATATTGGTAAAGACCGAAAGAAGACACTTTCTGATGGTCATTAGGTATTTCCCTCAAGGGCCTCTATTCGTTGTAGGAGTATGTACAGTTCCGCATGACTCACCCTGTATTATGAGTTTTTTGTTTCTAAAAATCGGTCGACGGATTTCAAACTAGGAGGGTGTTGCCGGTTGAAATCGCACACACTGTGTTTTAGAATCATGTCACCGATTACATGTCTGTGTAACATCATTGGCTCATGTTCAATTGGTATCCCTAATGTAGAGGTCACAACAATATCTTTATCGTTTGGTGATATCTCAGAGATATTCGAGTCCTCGCATTGTTGGCTGGGTATGTATATACCAACTGGCCATCGACCTTTCGAGACGTCTTCCAGCCCAATTGTGTTCTGTGTAGGCTTTGTAACTAACTCCATAAGCCACCATAGGAGCAGCACTCTGCTAATTGGAACGCATCACCAAATCTTGCGGAAATTAAAATACATGACTCGTTTTATAAATAATAATTCGCGGCTCTGCCGGGGATTCGAACCTAGCAACCTACCGATGTTCTGATTGCTAGTCGAGCACCTAAACCACTCAAACCACTGCGCCGCTATTCCACCTTCTAGTTATATATATTGAGTATATCGACAAAAATTGAACAATCTCCATGACAAGACAATAATTTGAAAACCGTTATTTTGTTTCACAGAATGAGAAAGTCTGAAACGCTAGCATGTCTCAAAGCACCAGCTGGGATAATTTTCCACTTGTTGGTATGTGTCCACCACCTTAACCTAGCATTTCGGGTTGGCAATATCATACTCGATGAGAAAATTACTGATCAACGACTTCAAGATAAGCAGAAGACATCACTGATGGTGTTCACAACTTGGAATTTAGTGAGTATTGTATATCCTCTCTTCTCTTGAAAGTGGCTGTTGTTACATCGAATAGCCACTAATTGAACTGATCAACAAAATAAACATCGTGGTCTAAAATATAGGCCGATTTCAAATTCGATTAACTCATGGATCCTTAATCAATTTCTATTCGGTTTTCACAGTTAGCTAGTCAAATCTCTCAGTTACTCGTGAGAGCAATATAAGACTTGGAGCGCACGAAAGGGAATCCTTATAATGTTCAAAGAACATCGTGCGTTCCTAGGGAGGGTAGGGATAGGAGGTAGGTATTGGAATTTTTTTTTAACTTCTGGAGATTATATGTTATTGTTGGGAATACTTCCTCAGGCAATGAATTCCAGAGCCTAGCCGTTCTATGGATGAAGGAGTTTTGATAAAGTGCTGTTCGACATCTTTCGAGGTTGACAACGAAAGGATGTGCTGACTGGGCTTGTCTAGTTCGTCTGACTGGTATTGCTAGTGAAGGGATGATAGCAGAAATTTCCGAAGAACATTTCCCTTGGAAGTATCGGTAGAAAAGTGAAAGGTCGCCGACCTTTCTACGGTGTTCCAATGATGTCAAAGAGTGAGTGAGTGTGGCGTCACCCACCAGGCATATTGCTCTTCTCTGGATGGAATCTAAGAGCATCAGCGTATGTTTTGGTGCTGAACCCCATATGTGGGAACAGTATTCTGGAACAGGCCGTATCTGCGCTTTGTAGATCATGAGGAGCTGTTGAGGTGTAAAGTAGCTTTTCGCACGGAACAAGAATCCGAGTTTTTGTGAAGCAGCTTTTGCGATGGATCTGACATGATTATCCCATGAAAGAGTGTTGCTGATGGAAATACCGAGCATAAATATGGTGGGCTTGGTGGGGATGGTGGTGTCAGACATTACAATGTCGGGCATACTGAGTTCCGCCTTTCTAGAGAAAATGCAGGCTTGAGTTTTGGTGGCGTTGAATTCAACTAGGTTGTTGGTTCCCCAGGCTGTGATTTCAGCAAGGTCTTCATTGACAGCATTGACCTGCCTGCGCCGTGAGTTCCTAGTTTCCTGGGAAGAAATGGGAATTCTGGAAGAGAACGCAGTATGGAGGGTACTATCATCTGCAAAGCTGTGGATGGGGCATGTTGTTACTCCAAACAGATCATTGATCTGGAGAAGGAATAATGTTGGTGCCAAAATTGATCCTTGTGGAACGCCGGAATTGATGCCAATGGTATCAGACGATACACCGTCCACCACCACATGAAGCGATCTGCCTGAACGAAAACTCGATAAGAGATGGCATAGCTGAGGTGGTAAGCCGTATGATGGTAGTTTAAAATAAAATAAAATAAAATAAAATATTTATTAATCATTTAAACTATCAGAAACAATAGATAGGATAAGTCAATATTACATGTCATAAATGGACAGTGGTATCAAGTTTTAATTGAAAAATAAGACGAAATGAAATACTATAACAAGACGAGACATTTACAGTGATGACTAACATAAACTGAGAAATACTTCAGTATTATAATTTCAAAATTGAAAAGTAGGATTCGAATTCCTCAACAGTATAGAAGCATTCTCTGACTAGGAGTTTCTTCAGTCTACATTTAAAAACAGCCGGGGATACCGCGTTTTTTATTTCATTCGGCAGACAGTTGAAAAAACGACAGCCTGCATTGATTGGAGATTTTTTGTAATAGGAGTGTTTAGGCTTGTTTAGTTTGATATCATTCTTTTTTCTAGTGTTGTAAGAATGTGAATCACTATTAATGGGAAATGAATGTTTGTTAATGTAAATGTAGGTTAACAGTTTCATCAAATAAATTGACGTTACTGTGAGGATCCGTTTCGATTTGAAGACCTGTCTACATGATTGGCGACTACTTATGTTGAAAATGAGCCTTATGATTCGTTTTTGAGCAACGAAAATCATATATATATATATAATTATACACTCACATGCAAAAAAAACGCAACAAGTAAATATTTGGTAAAATTTGAAGTCTCATAGTTTTTTTATTTTTACTTCAATTTCCAAAATTTTTTCAGCAAACTATGGATAAAATCATTAATTTCAACTGGCACATTCAGTAAATGCTGGCTCATTAGTCATTATACAGGGTTAACTAGAAGTATGTTGATATACCCTAATTTTAAAACATCCTGTGGAATAATTTCGTGGTCAAATTCTTTCAAAATACCAATTTTTGTTAAGAACCGATCCTTTTCAACATTTTGTTTTTTGGTTCAAGTCTTTAGGTGCACTAGTTGATTTTTAAGAAGGAAATGAACTTATCATCAACGTTTACTTTGAAAAATGTAATTTTTTGAAGAGGTGGCTTTGCTCGTTGTTGTCCTAATGTCAGTTTGACAGTGAGAGACCTTAAGGAACTCGAACCATGGTTTTAAGTGCGGAAAATTGCGCAAAAGCTGTCGCTCTTGTTGAAGATGGACGTAATTATGAATATGTTGCAATGATACTTCATGTTCATCGCTCAACCATCAAAAGAGTAATCGAACGTTTTAGACAAACTGGCAGAAATAAGCGTAGGGCAGGTAGTGGCAGAAAACGAAAAACGACTGCTATTGATGACAGATTACTTCATGTTAATACTCTGCGGATTTTGTTGTAAAAAGTACGTTTCCTCATCAGGTTATTTAAGTTACAGTTGAACTGGTTTGTTTTGAAGTTTGATTTTTAATTTGAATTGAATGAGTTTGCATGAATAAATTTTGTATTAATTGTTTATTATTATAACTAAACAATATATTGCTGCGATTCCATTGTGACACTCATGAACTGAGCTGTCATACTGACATTATGGCACAATGAGCAAATCCATGTCGTCAAAAAATAACATTTGAAGACTTGAACCAAAAAACAAAATGTTGAAAAGGATCGGTTCTTAACAAAAATTGGTATTTTGAAAGAATTTGACCACGAAATTATTCCACAGGATGTTTTAAAATTAGGGTATATCAACATACTTCTAGTTAACCCTGTATAATGACTAATTAGCCAGCATTTAACAAAATACTGAATGTGCCAGTTGAAATTAATGATTTTATCCACAGTTTGCTGAAAAAATTTTGGAAATTGAAGTAAAAATAAAAAAACTATGAGACTTCAAATTTTACCAAATATTTACTTGTTGCGTTTTTTTTGCATGTGAGTGTATATATGTTTGTGGAGGAGTCCTTCGTGCCAAACACAGTCAAATGCTTTCGATATGTCCAACGCGACAGCTAGAGATTCCCCGTGTTTTTCTAATAAAGCTTGCCATAAATGGGTGACGTAGGCAAGTAGATCTCCAGTAGATCTTCGGTGGCGAAAGCCGTATTGTCTATCATTGATGATTCCTGAGTTCTCCAGATATTTGATAAGCTCAGTATTGATGGCTTTCTCCATCACTTTATTGGAGATTACTGATAACAGGGCAATGGGCCTGTAGTTGTTGGGCAGGTTCTTGTTCCCTTTTTTGGGGATTGATTGGACTCTAGCTGTCTTCCAGCATGATGGAATAAAAATACCTGATATGTATGAGACGGTAAACAACTTGCAGAGAATCGGTGTTAATTCTGGTGCACATTTTTTTTGCATTTTTGAGCATTTATTTCCTATTATATTTTTCTCGACCATAATCATGAAGCTTGATAGCTTCTCACGAAACAATTTCGGAATTGTTTCAATCAGATCCTTCGAAAAGATGCATTTTATCAACGAATAATTGAATAACATTGAATGTTATAGTTATGTTTTTCGGAAAATGCATGTGCCTGTATAGTTCTGGATACAAAAACTCGAATTGTATTATATATACAGGGAGGCATTGAAATAAGTACAAATATTTCAAACACTGAGAAAGCTCAACGTGTACTATCGAATGGCACTAATAAAAAAAATTTAGAGATCAAAATAAAATTTGAGGTTAGACCTCCTTTTTTCTCCCAAAGTTCTATACTGTAGCAAATCTGACGTCACCTCTGTTCAAATTTGAGTGAGAATGGAGTGGATAAATGACTTGTGACGAAAACGAGGATATGCATGCATTGCGTATGCTCAGCCAACTCTTCAACTTTTCTATTCAGGTTTAAGCTTAGTATCGCTTAGAACAGTCCGAATAAATTTATGTTGAGGGTTTCGCATCAGCATATCTTTCTTAGGTCTACAAAAATTCTGCAGGTTCGGATAAATATCACAGTTTCCAAATACATCTACTTCAGTTTTACACTATCGATAGTTTTCGATAGTCAGAACTATCGGATATATCGATAGTTGCAATCGATGTTTAGGCAACACTATGGAACAGTGGACAGTGACATTCGCCAAGTTGCTGGGTTCAGTGGTACCGGGACTAATCAATCCAATCTCTTTCTGATTTCAGATCATACAAATAATCTACTATTTGATTGCCTTGTTTTCCGACATCCTTCGATACACATCTGCAGAAAAGAACGTCCAAACTAAAATCCAGCGATACCGAAGCTACTTGTATACCAGTATCCTGTTCCCGTATTCTGCATTTGTCTCCATTGGGTTCTGGGGCCTCTACATCATAGACAGGGAATTGGTGTACCCTTCATATATGGATGATTGTATTCCTTCTTGGATGAATCATGCCGGGCATACGAATATTATGATATTCGTGATAATTGAAATTTTCCTAACCAGCCATCAATTTTCACCTTCTTTCAAATCTGCCATGGTTGGATGTAATACGATTCTCTTGGCCTATTATATTATGTGAGTATTGAAATATCGCGAGTTGTCTCACCCAACCAAATGAGATTCAGATTGCAATATTGCGAATTGCGTATTTTTTTATGTTCTGGTTCCCACGAGAAGGGATACCTATCCTGTATACACGACATAGCCGAAATGTCTAGCAAAGACTTAAAATATCTTAATTCGGCTAAAGACATTATTAGTTCATAGATACATGGCGTTGATAATTTGTTGTTTATGCATATGGTATATGAACTTTCCATTCTGCACAATCATTCTTGCCTGATTTCATTCCACATTTTCCAGATGAAATTATTCCGAGAATATATAATAGGACACTCAGTTCTTACAATACATCTGATAATTACCTTTCGATCAATCAATTAGGATATTTCGCATAATTTTGCGAATTATCAACATCAAATTTTGACTTTGTCATGAAAATTCTCCAATGTGTTTCTGTTATTGAAAGAATTTATTTGCATGGCAGAAAATTTAAAGTTCCTGAGAAACGGATTGAATAACTACCTACTGATTATATGACTTATATAAATTACATCGTATGACTAAACAATTTCAAAAATAAAATTGCCAATAAATTGGTACGCTTACCACCTTGAGTAGTATACTTCATTTCATCTAGTTTTCTTCCAGACAGTTTGCTTCAAGTGGTGGTGGAGTTTCGTCTCATACCAATTCAAGCGCCCCACAAGAATTGATTTTGGGATCGAGGTTGTTTATAAATCATATCAATGGTCTGTTGGTAGTAACCACCTGTCCTATCTACAGTTTCGCAGATGACAGTACTCTCCATACTACGTTCTCTCCCAGAAACCCCATCTCATGCCAGGAAAGTAAGAAAATCACGACAAAGGCAGATCAACGCTGTCAATTAAGATCTTTCTGAAATTACGGCTCGGGAAACCAACAACCTAGTCGATTCTTACAATGTTTTTGGGGGTTTTCTCTCATTGCTATAAAATAAAAATATGAGTGTAATTTCAATATGAGTGAAAATCTGATATTTTTTCGATATATATATATTCCTCTTCTCCAAGCATTTCTCAAAACGAAGTGTGACTTAAAATCGAATGAATTTTTCTGTTAGGCTCTCTGATAAAAAAAATGTCTGAACGCAGTGACATTTTGCGGCAAATCATCTGATTTGGCTTCACTATACGTTTAATGAAATAATACTCATAATATGTGCATATTATACATAGGAATCAGGAGAAAATCCCAACAAATCTGGAAGAATGAACATCCTCGATTACCCTACAGACAGGAATTATCCTAGTCCAATTCAACGCCACCAAAACTTGAGCCTGCTATGCACCAACAGCTATGGAACCACCCCAATTTCCGGAAAATGATATTAGGAGTCGAAATAGGTTGAAAATCACTTCGGATTCGGAATCAGGACGCCCAATTCACTAACTATTCATATTTTTCCTGGAAAATTTTCGGTTCTGAAAAATTAAATTTTGTCCGGAAGCACCCCGATCTAAAGTAATTGACTTTATCTTTGGACTTTCCCTTCCTCCTGCAAATTTCAGAAATAATTACGTAAGATACGGGGTGCTTCCGTGAAAAATTGGGCGTCCTGATTCCGAATCCGAGGTGATTTTCAACCTATCTTGAATCCTAATATCATTTTCCGGAAATTGGGGTGGTTCCCAGGCAACCAGATGACGTTCCAGTGACGTCTTTCTGACGTCACTTGAATGACCAAGGTGACGTCAGTAGTTGACGTCGCATTGACGTGACAATGACGTGAATAAGTTACAGCCCAATGACGTCATATTACTCACGTCGTATTGACGTCATTCACTCACCAAACTGTGACGTCCGACTGACGTCATAATGACGTCAAAATGACGATTCAATTTGGCGATGATACGTGAAAAGATTCCTCCAACATGGTGTGATGAACACCACTAGCCTCTGATGACATTATATAATATTGATTATTGCATTGTTGAGTCTGCTCGGTGGGTCCCTCCTGTGTCATGTTCATTCAATCGCCTATTCAGCAGCGCCATCCTTCAGTACGCATCTCCATCAGAATGCAATCAGTTACTCGTATTTGTATCAAAAATTATGTAATTTGTGTCGGCGAGATGTAAGCAAACAAAGAATAGTTCGATAGCAATGGAAAGGATGTTGGCGAATTTCGCTTCACTTTGTTGAATAATGTATATTGATGCATTCTTTGTCACCCAACAAAAATCTAAATAGCAAATTATTGAAAAAAATTTCTAAATGACGAAGCTCACCAAATTGGTACGTCACACCGACGTGATTTTTAGACGTCATAGATACGTCGATCACTGCAACGTCATAAGAGTAACGGTTTCAATATAGGTATACCTAAACAATCATTTCTATATATACATACCTTGTTGGTTTCCGAGATATACAGTGTGTCAAAGTTTTTTAAAAAAAAGTTTTTCAACTAGTTTTCGGGTATATCAATAATTAGAATGAAACTTGCATGTTGATTTGCTTTCATGAGTTATTCTTCTGTTTTACATGATGATATATAAGTATCCATGGTTTGGAGAAGGTCTGGGAAAACTGGACGTCGATAGGACGTCCCTGCAACGTCATGAAACTGACGTCTTCTTTTACCCATCCAAGTGACGTCCACTCGACGTCGAAACGATGACGTGATTATCGCGTCATGAAAAGTACGTCATAGTGACGTCATAAATTGGTGTGTGACGTCTCTGACGAAAAATCACCAATTAGGGACGTCACAGTGACGTGATCATTCGTCATCTGGTTGTCTGGGTTCCATGGCTGTTGGCGAGCAGTGTATAACACTGAAGATGACCCCACTTGGTGATAGAGTGCATTTTTGGTATTATCTCTCTCCAGCAAATTTCAGGATCCTCTTACCCAACGATTACGTGAGATACTGGGCGGTGTTTCCATTAAAAAATGGGACACACTGAAATATCGATGTGCTGAATGAATAATGTACTCTCATTCTAAAATCACATTGTACAAATAGAAATCCTGATATTTTATTTAGGGTAAATTGAACATTTCCAAATTCGGCATTGAATAACACACGACCTTTACCTTGTTCGTTTGGGAATAGTTAATCTCTACTCGAGTTCTTCTGCAAACAATAAAATTTCATTGTTTGCACAGAACATGCATTTTCAAAATCTGTCCACATTTTCGAAAAGTTTTTATTGGGTGCTAAGTATAATTAGACTCATTGTTTTTCATAATCAGTCAACGGATTTGAAATCAAAGAGTGTGTTACTGTCTTGAATCGCACTGTATGTGCCTCATGTCAAGGTATTCAACTCATCTGAGCCGTTTTTCATATGATCATCGATTGAAAAGTCACTATCTTTGATGCGCCTCCTGCTGCATGTATATCGGGTGCCAACGAAATCATTTGACAGGGCGTCATTCAGTTGTTTTCAAGTTAGAATTTTAAATGTGACATTGTTTGTTAAAACCCATATATGCAAAAATCAATTTAGGTTCCTAACGACACAGTGGACTAACTGAATGTCAATAATTCATTATCAGTCCACTTGTTCAAAAGTATCCAAATTTCATCGCCTTTCATCAAACAAAAAACGCCCCACTTCGACTTTTTTTTCTGGCGGCGCCAATATCATCAGGTGTTCCCCTCAGGAGACTCTATTCATGGTAGGAGTCTGTACAGTTCCTCATGACTCACCCTGTGCAACAGTTTCGTTATATTATATTGATTTCTGACACACATAGGAAATTGTGATATTTTCGAGACATTTATACTGAAGAAAGGTAATTTCATACCCACTGTGCCGTACCAAAATTGGAAAATTGGTTTGCTATTTCAATTTCGGATGTGTTTAGATGTATAAACCTGTCGATCTGTGGGACGAATTATCACGATAATATTTGTAGAAAAATATATTTACAGTGTGTTACAGTTTGGTCCACCTCAATACTGTACTTTCGTATACCTTGGGCGATTTGAATTCTTTATCCTCATTATATACCACTAAAAATTATCTACTTTGTGGAGCGAATGAAAATTATCAAATAGGATTTTTTGGCCTACCTACTGCGATCACAAAAACTTTAGCAAAATCAAAATTTTTGATGACAATTGATTTGAACCAGTCAGAAATACTCCTATATCAATTTTCGAAAGAAAATCTCATAAGGGGTGTTTTTTATCAACAGTACAATTTTCGGATAATTGCCTTTGTCAAGTCACCGGGTATAATAATTCTTATACGAACTTTAATGATACCAAGCATGATGGTCATCAGAATAAGATCATCTGTCTACAGAGTGAGATAAATATCGAATTGAATCACTTAAAATTCAAATTTTATATCAAGAAATGAAACCTAGAAGGAAAAACTAAATAACACCTATAAAAAATAACACCAAAGAATAAAAAATATACTTGAACAGCAATCATTCCTAAGGAGGTCGAATTTTTGTATGTATTCTCGATCAAATCTCCTTCATTTTCTGTACACTTTTCATATCTCTTTCGTACGTTATTTCCAACTCTTCTCAGTTCTTCTGGTGGTATATTAAAAAATAAACTTAAACAGCAATCGTTCCTAACAAGTTCAAATTTTTGTATGTATTCTCGATCAAATCTCCCTCATTTTCTGTACACTTTCATATCTCTTCCGTACGATATTTCCAACTCTTCTCAGTTCTTCTGGTCGTATTTTGAAAAATGCACTTTAACAGCAATCATTCCTAACAAGTTCAAATTTTTTTATATATTCTCGGTCAAATCTCCTTCATTTTCTGTACACTTTTCATATCCCTTTCGTACGTTATTTCCAACTCTTCTCAGTTCTTCTGCAGTATCTCTCTGCAAACTATTATTATTCCTTGCCGCAACTCTCCTTCATTTCTAGCCTCTCCCTCTGTAGTCAGAAGATGTATACTGACTACCATCATGTCTGATTTATTAAAATTCTTGGAAAAAATAAATATTCAGTTGTTCTTTGAAAAGCAAGATGGCCCTACAGTAACCCAAAAATGAAAGGTGACTCAAAGGCAAAAACTAACCCTACAGATTTATAACTTCAAAACCTCAGTATTGAAACACACACGATTTTTGATGAAAAAACGCCCTATATGAAGAGATATTTTCCTCATTTTGGGGTCTACTGATTACTAATGTATTGATAATTTAAATCACCGTATTTACAGGATGTCCTATAAATATTAACGTGCAATACTTCGTCAGTAGATTCAATGAGCAAAAAAAAGAAAAAAATTCGAACAGTCTCGTAAAGAGGTTTATCTGCTGTTATTCATAGTTATATTCAAACTGTTTCATGTGAATTAGCAGAATTTTGAATGTTCACGCCACTTTTTGTAGTGAACTCAAAATGTACGCGAAATCTCCATCTAGGGAGATATCAAACAGGGTAGGCTCACTGTAGGTACTTCTAGCCGTCACGATTTTATCACCAATTATTTTTCAATGTCAAATATCTTCATTGAAATTCGAAATTTTGTGATATTTTCTTATAATAAAAGGAAACTTGTTTGACTTCAACAAAATGTTCAGCTCTAGTCTAAAATCGATTTGAACATAAAACAACATGCCAAAAATCTTGTATTATATGAAAAACTACACGAAAAAAAAAAAAGGATTTGTTGCATCAACAAATTATTTATGCTTGAGTTATTTTTGTTGGACTGAGCAATTTTTTGTTGAATCAACCAGATACATGATTATTCCATGAAAGCATGCTTGTTAAAATCAAGAATGTAGTCTAATTGAACAACGGTATAATATCAATTCCATCAACAAAATATATGGTTTCTTCAAAAACAAATTATTTCGATCCAAAATAATGTCGATGTTGATTCAACTATAAACATTTCGTTGCTTCGATCAAACAATGATCATTTTGATGAGAATATATCTTTGAAACAACATACAAGTTGTCTTATTCCGATGTATCAATGAACTCGTTTCGATGTAATATCAATGGAATATTCTGTTCATTCTACATCAACTTAAATTTTCGCCTCTAGATGGCGATTATTTCGTCTCGTCTATGCCTGCCTCGAGTTCATTATATACGTTATACGAAATAGTTTTCCATCAGCTAAAGAGAAGTAAAGACTAAAGATCTATGCTAGGAGTCGACTAGTTTCCTAGTTTTGTTCATTCTATTGATGTGAAATTTCAGGAAATTCCCGAATATTGAATTTGGTTCAACAAAACAATTTGTCGAATGGATATATAGTTTCTCTTGAATCAACAAAATATTTCATTGAATTAACCAAATATTTCATTGGATCAACCATATATTTCATTGAATCAACCAAATACCTATTTCTTTGAATCAACCAAATATTTCGTTGAATCAACTAAATATTTGATTCAATCAATATCTTGTTATTTTGAATCAAACAAAATTTTTGTTTGAGTCAATTCAATATCTCTTTATAAACAATTCATGGATGTGCTTGATTGAAGAAGATCCAGAGTTCATGCAAGACATATTTACTTTATTCAAACTTCAAATTCGCTCTGAAACAAGATATAGATTTCCTCATTTCAAGATTATATTTTGTCGTGCATATATGACACTTTTATTTGCTCCATTCAATTAAATTTTGCTTGATTCAACAATTCCTTTTTTTTCGTGTACTATTGGTAATAAAAAACGATTTTATATTTTAATTATTCATGCAATCTTTTATGCGATTCTTTGTTTTGTTTTATGCTTATGATGATAAAAAATCGTATCGCAGAAGCACATCGTGAATATTTTTCTTATTTATTATAAATGATTAATGGCATGTAATTTCATGTTCAAGTCGATCATATTGTGCATTTTACTAGGTTCAACAAGATCAGTTATATTTCATTCAAAAAATGCTTTCGTGATTTCATCTGAAAAATATTCAAGTGGTAGTGGAATAATTCACTGCCAAGTATTGCACCCTAATCATGATGCTCATGAGGTTTATACATTGTTTTCAGGTTCTTCTCAACGTACATAGTATCAGGTCGATTCGCCTATTATGAATTATTCCTCACTCTTACTTGGCCAGGAGGAATAGTTTTCGTTTGTTCGTGTAATTTATTCATCATACTAATGATACAACTGTGTATTCATCTTCAAAATATCAGATACCAGGTACATTGGCCATCTTTCTCCAGCAGCCTGCTTTACGAAACGAAATCAAGGTAGATAGTGAATAATATATTTGCATTATATGATTCAAATTGGATGAATGAAATAAATGAAAATAAAAATATTTATATTTATAAAATATTTTCAAAAAAGGTACTTTCACTCACCATTCCGTCCTACATTTATTACTGGTGGTTCATCAGAAACGTACGTCCATTGAGCATCCTGAATGTACGTCTATTGAAAATTATGAATGTACGTCCATAGAATGCAGTGAGGTTTGAATGGACGTTTATTATGTCCATATGTTGTACATCGATTGAACATTCATTGGACGTTCACATGCTTCATTCAGTCCGGCAAAAAGTCATACTTGAGCAGAGAATGATGATATAATTCATGGCCTTAATGTGGTATATCCACAATAATATGTATTTAGCAGCAGTGACATAGCAGTGGACTTTGGACTATAGGCGATACCACTGCTGTGGTTGAGTGAAATATATGTATTTACCACTCAAAAGTCAACAAAACCTATTAAAAATAGTCCAAGAAGGATCCCTATGGTATTAACTTCATTTCAATAAAAAGTGGAGTTACCAATTTTGATCTTACACGAAAAAAAAGGGGATCCAGACCCTACGCCGAATGGACACATCGCCAAATGGACAAATCGCTGAATTTTCGGTCAAAACGCCACAACAGCTGTTTGGACACTTTGCCGAATGTTGTCACTACGCCGAGAAACGAGTGAAACGACAAATAGCCGAGAGTGGTTACTACGCCAACATGTATAAAAGGAAACCTAATGCTCAGTTTTGCTTGAAATGTTTTTGAAGTAAGTGAGGGATTATTACATGGTCATATGCTGCCGAAATGTCTAAAAGTACGACGATAATCGATTCATTTCTATTGAATGATTGAAATATCTTAGTTGAGAGCCAGACAAGGTTCACATTGATGCCTCTGCCTTTCAACCAATTTCTTTTTTCAAGTTGATATTCAATTCTATTTTTGGCAAGTGTCTCTAATATTTTGCTGAAGCATGAAGAGAGTTCAATGAACCTATAATTGGAAATTGTATTTAAATCTCTTTGGGTATAGGACATATTATTTGAGACTTCCATTCCGAGGGAACGTTTGATTTTTCCTGTAGCATATCATTGTATATTTTTTGTAATTTGTTAAAAGCATTTATAGGCAGGTGAATTATTTGAGAGTACAAAATGTTATCCAAACCCGGTGCTGAGTTTCTCTTTTTTTTCCTAATGACCGTGTCTAGTTCTGTTGTAGAGAAAACCGGGCTTGCATTCAGGTTTTGCGCATTCCAGTCAATAATTTGTGGGGGATTCCCGGAGAAGATGTGATTTCTAAAGTTATCTAAATTGTCTTCTATGAAGGTGGACTATGGCGGTTGCCAATTTTTGTTATTTTTGAAAAGTTAAATTTTTTCCAGACCTCTGCTATATTGGAGTCCCTACTTAGCGTTTCACAAAAGTTGATAAAATTAGATTTTTTTATTCCTTAGACATTTCCTAGTTTCAGCAACAACTCTTTTCATGTATATGTAGTTATTAATAGTAGATCTATTCTTATATATTATTATCTTGATTGCCGACCTTCTATTATTTACCGCCGAGGTGCATTCCTGATCCCACCATCATACTGTGGGAGAGTTTTCCTTTCTTACTTCACTTATATCTTCTCTGCAGATATTAAACTTCTCAATCGTCCACCTTGTTTCTGGTTGAAAAAATGTTTTTTGATTTACCGTCAAAAGTAAAGATAAATGTCCCAGTGGGTCCGTATAACACTTCTTTTGTGTTTCTGTCGACTATCCTGCCAGAAAGTCTTCTCAATTCTAATATCTTGATACCTATTGCTGTTTCTTTATCGCTAGGAGCGCACGAAAGAAAATCCCTATAATGTTCAAAGAACATCGTGCGTTCCTAGGGGGGATAGGGACAGGAGGTAGGTATTTGCGACTCTTAGTACTTCTTCTTCAGGTATTCTTGTGCCCAGACCTCGCACTACTCCCCTACATGTGGTTAGGGATAATGGAATGAAGGTCTCGTAGCCTATAGAGCTCTCGAATCCTTTTGTTTTTGTTGAATTCGTTAGCTAGGTAGTGATGGTGATGTGAAGGTTATTCCTACCATATTCTTCCCTTTTCTTTTCACTTGTCTGATCCCTTGTATTCGATTATTGTTATATACAGGGTGGGTCACGGTAGATGGCACCTTAGACGTTTACGGAGAACGGGACATAAGATCATTCTGAAAATTTGGTTACCCAAGTAATTGCTCTTGATCTATCGATCTATAATATTTTCAGCTCTGCGGCGTTGCCGCTTCTATCGAAAAGTAGCAACAACTTTGTTATTTTAAATAGAACACCCTGTATTTTATTGCATTTTCAGATTCTCTCTGAAGAGCTGATTTCATCGATATATCACACTTGGGGTCTAGCGAAAATGATTACAGAGATATAGGGTGTGAAAAATCGACATTTTTCAACTTAAGGAATTTTTTTTGTCGAAACTATTCATTATTGGTCAAAACGGCTCACATGTCCCTATCTCAACTTTTGATTAACTATCTACTGATATTTAATTGGGACATATACCGGGTGATCAAGAATCTGAATTCTGCACCACCCTGTATTTGTAAGGTGCCATCGACCGTGACCCACCCTGTATCATCATCCTATTACCTTTGATTTTATTATGTTTCGTATCATTCCGTATCTATTGATATATACTGTCAATGTCAGTCATTATTAGTGGAATAAAGCCTATTTCAGTTTTGGTTTATTTCCACAATTTATTCGACTGATAATCCTTCATAAGATGGATAAATTACTCAGACCGGAAAGATTAGAAGTTGAGTCAAGCTCCAATACTGCCGCTCAACAGTATAGACACATTGGTTTCGATCTTTCGAAAATTTCATTGAAGCTGTCAACGCTACCGATAGCAAGATTCAACTGAAGTTACTGATAAACTACATAAGCCCCAATATCTATGGATTCATCAGTGAATGTAAAACCTATGATGAAGCTCTTCTAATCCTGAAAAAGGTCTATATCAAGCCGAGAAATGAAATATTTGCACGACATTTTCTCGCAACAAGACGACAAAACACCGATGAGTCTATTGATCAATATCTACAAGTTTTGAAGGAAATGAGCAAAGAATGTAATTTCAAATCCGTATCTGCCGATGAAAATAGAAGTAATTACATCAGAGATTCCTTCAATACTGGTCTCAGCTCACCCTACATCAGACAACGACTTCTTGGAAATGATACACTAACCTTTGTTACGGTTTCAATTTCATTTTCAACAACAACAATCAAATCTTAATTAATCAAACAATAAATCACCTTAGAATCATTTATTGCCTGAATATAGTTCGCACAGCCTGAGAAAAACATACCAACGAAAATATTAATCATTGTTCTATGAGCTCTGAACGACAAGAACTATCACAGAAGCACTCTACATTTATCAGACGGAGGTCGTGGTAGGTTTCTTTGATGGTTTTCTCAGTTTCTATCAACTCTCTTGATCATCTTGTGCAGGATAGCCCATATATCAGAAGTCGAGAACCAACCTAAAACATGAAGATACTTCATTAATATCGACTCTACAATATAGGAATTATTAAGAAATATACTAATACATATCAGAAACCCACCTGAGGTCTATCCACTCCTAGTCTTCTGAAATCGAGTTCAAGTTTGATGTAGATATTATTTAGGTCACCGTAAAAATTGTAAACAGTCGAAAATCAACATTGCGTTAGTATAACCCCGCAAGTCTTGAGACATCTCATACAACCAACATACAATAACCAACTTCTCACTCCTCCATTCGCAGGCACCGATGTTGACCGACAGCTCGATCACAAACTTCGGGCGGGACGAACTGACGGACGGAACCTCAGATCATAACGAGCGGAGGCGTGACATTTCGACTCTCGGGCCGTACTTCGAATGAACCAGGACCGCACGTAGGCAGAACTCTATCTCTGTCTCCTTGTCTGCAGCATGGGACTCTGGAGGACGGATATATATATATAGTCAAATGAAGAGTACCTACTCTAGGGTGGAAAAGTTGGTCAGATCTAGGTTATATCTTTATTAATTACGATTTTCGCGGTAAAATCGACGGGAACCGAAGAATATCGGCCGACATCTTGCCATCAGGCATTCACACCTTGGCATCACGAGGAGAACTTTTGCTTTCAGAGCAATTCCTCTATTCAATTTAAAAAAAGGCCGAACAACATCTAAGGTATGTAATATCAAAAATCACATTAAAATATCAAACTAATTATTCCATCTTCAATCTCGGCTCAATTCTTGGTCTTGCGCCCCCACGTGGCTGATAAGTTGTAATTTTCAGGCCTTCTAGTACCTCTCTGAGATTCGAGAACATTCGATACCATACACCATACAATAAAAGAATTCGATTCATGAGTAGTTCTGAAGAGTAGGCGACATTCACCTGAGCCCTTCTACATTTCACGTCGAGAGAGCACATTCGTGGCCCCCATTACACCTTCGGTACTCCAACAGGCTTTAACGACATCGAGGCCACCCTGAAGTCTCGACTGCTGCACTCCAGGTATCATAGGGGTCTCAAACGTACCTCGCACTACCAGTACCATCAGGTAACCTTAAATGTAAGATTAGGACCTCGCCCAGCGGCACATCAGGTCCCAACAGTGGCAGTTAACGTTCCTGAGGTTGGTCACCCAGGCACTACGACTTCACCACAATATTATTTTTATGAAAACTAGAAAGCTCGTCGTATACTGTACAAATTCGTGTGATGCCTATATTTGTTATTTTCGTTATAATCGTTGGTATTTGTATTGGTTTATACCTCTGCCTCCACTATCTCCTTGTACCTACACCTTGGATGAACCTGTGAACTTCCAGTAGCGCTACTGAGGGGCCCCATATCACTAGTAGAAATACAATTTTCAGGTGGTAGGACAGGTATACTTATACATATATACCTTGTTCGTTTTTCAAGTCCTTATTGTTTATTTTTGCCATTGATTTTTATTCATTCATGCATTATTCACTATAGTCTACACATTTATAGGTGGTATATTGGTATATACACTGGTTGATATTTCCAAATGTCAAGTATTCCACACAAGATAATGCTGTGTTGATTATTTAGTTTGATAATACGTCGAGTATCAAGTAGTAGGCAGGACCATTACTTTGGTGAACTAAAATTTTGTGATAATAGTGTCTTATGCCAGTTGCATTAGTACTGATGAACTAAGATTTTGTGATAATATTCTGGTAATTTACTGGTTAGTTACTAGATAGTTGTTGAAATGAGATAATAAAATGATATATTAATCTTGTGATAATATTTCATCAGTGAAACGGTTAGTTAATATCAGTTATTTATTTCTTATACAGGGTGTTTCATTGGGAAAGGTAAATAATTCAACTGTGGATAGGGGTCACTGAGGTGATTTCAAAAAACCTATGGTTGATGGGTCTTCGACTTCTTATAACCGAGATACAGGATGTTTCATCAATTTTGTCCATATCTTCATTGTCTCATAACTTTCCAACCAACCTGTATATATTTTTAAAAATTGGTACACTTGCTCAATCTACCCTGTGAAATTGATTGAGGCAACAACAAAAGATAAAAATCCAGGTCCGGCTTCACTTAAAATTCACAAATTCTTTCTGCCAGAAAACAACACCCTATACATTCGAATTTCTAATTTTTTTGCCATATCTGAAAAGAACATCAAAATTTCTATTGAACGATGTGCTTTTTATTCGTGCACAGACGATTTTAACTATTCATATTATGTGCTCAAAATATTATTTTTGCTCATTTTGGGGTACAAAATTGGAATCAGACGAGATTTATTAATTTAATTACTTCCTATTCAGTAGGTATACGTGAGTATTACATTCAGAAGGAGTATTTCATATCGTTCTTTGTTCCAGACTTAGTTGCAGGTCCGTCATCAAAACTATACAGGGCTTTTCACGATAAGCGTTAATTAGATGTTTCTGGCAAACCAGGCATCGGATAAATCTAAAAATTCGAAGGTATGTATAAATTAACATGATCTATACGTCTGAAATATTTGAAACAATCCGGCGTTGCCGCTTCTACTCGAAAGTAGCAGTAACTTTGATTTTTCAAATGGGACACCCTGGATGCTTCCTGAAGAGCTGATTTAATCGATTCACAAAGTTCGGGGTCTAGTGGGACTAATAACTGAGATATTTAAAGTGAGAAAAATCGAGATGTTTCAGCTTTAGAATTATTTTGCGAAAATATTTATTATTGATCAAAACGGCTTTCATGTCCCTATCTTAACTTTGTATCTATTGACATTCAATCGAAAAAAATACAGGATAGTTCATAATTCAGATTTCTGCAACCAACCTGTATCTGTTTCAATTGAATATTCAATTGAAGCCGTTTTGACCATGCAATAATAAATAGTTTTAACACAAAGCATTTCTGGAGTTGAAACATCTCGATTTTTCTCACTTTAAATATCTCACTTATTAGTCCCACTAGACCCCGAACTTTGTGAATCGATTAAATTTGAAAAATCGAAGTTGCTGCTACTTTCTAGTAGAAGCGGCAAGGCCGGATCGTTTCAAACATTTCAGTAGTGTAGATTATGTTAATTTATACATACCATCGAAATTTCAGATTCATCCGTTGCCTGATTTGCCAGAAACATCTAATTAACGCTTATCGGGAAATGCCCTGTATAGTTTTGATGACGGACCTGCAACTAAGTCTGAAACAAAGAACGATATGAAATACTCCTTCTAAATGTAATACTCACGTATTCTGAATAGGAAGTAATAATGAAATTAATAAATCTCGTCTGATTCCAATTTTGTACCCCAAACTGAGCAAAAATAATATTTTGAGCACATAATATGAATAGTTAAAATCGTCTGTGCACGAATAAAAAGCACATCGTTGAATAGAAATTTTGATGTTCTTTTCATATATGGCAAAAAAAATGAGAAATTCGAATGTATAGGGTGTTGTGTTCTGGCAGAAAGAATTTGTGAATTTTAAGTGAAGCCGGACCTGGATTTCATGTTTCGTTGTTGCCTCAATCAATTCCACAGAGTAGATTGAGCAAGTGTACCAATTTTTAAAAATATATACAGGTTGGTTGGAAAGTTATGAGACAATGAAGATATGGACAAAATTGATGAAACATCCTGTATCTTGGTTATAAGAAGTCGAAGACCCATTAACCATGGGTTTTTTCAAATCACCCCAGTGACCCCTATCCACAGTTGAATTATTTACCTTTCCCAATGAAACACCCTGTATAGTAGGGTCTCTTGATGGACTAACATTTTGTGATAATAAGGATAAGGAATCAATCTCTGCAGTTTAGTACACAAATTATTATTAAAGATTCATCTTACTAGGTGCCTTGTACTATTAATTACTTATATATTATATGTTTACTATTATTTTATATTTCCATAATATATTTGTCATATGATACACCAGCTAGTATCATTTCATGCGAGTTTGTCCTACCAAGGTTTACTATACAGGGTGAGCATTCCACTCCCAATCTACACTGAGCTAGCCAACATCTAAACCTATAGGTATAACTTATGACAAGTTTGGCATGAGTCACCCCGAATCGCCACAGATTTCAATCTGAACGTGGCACCTTGGAAGAAGCATTCGATAAAGCTAGGGCTCTAGAAATGGCTCATCATCATTCCGAAGCTTATGTTTCTTCCTATGGATCATTCAACGCTGCAGCTAAAATCTAAACTGATCACTCACAACAACAAATACCACCAGCATATTCAGAATCACCATCAACATCTGCTACTTCTGTGAAGTGTTTCTTTTGTGGATACGATTATCACCTGCGTAATGTGTGTCCAGCTAGAAATAACAACTGCAATGGATGCGGAAAGAAGGGACACTTCTCTAAAGTTTGCAAGTCTCGAGGTAATTCTTCAAAATCAACCAAAAATACGCCATCAACAATACTATAGCTAATACTATCTCGGCCGCTTGTCTTTCAAGAGCCATCATTCAAATTGACTTTAATGGAATCAAAACAGATGCACTGATAGATACAGGGAGTTCCGATAGCTTTATATCCAGTAAGATAGTCCGAGCAAGAAAAATCAATATATTTCCTTCATCATGTAATGTAGCTATGGCTTCTACGTCTAAAGATCCTCAAGCAACTGGATACTGCATTGTTAATATCAGGATTTCGGAAAATATATACGAAAATTTCAAATTACTAATACTAGATGATTTGTGTGCAGATATGATAGTTGGTCACGATCTACTCAAAGAACACTCTGGTGTTGAAATGTCTTTTGGTGGACCAAGAAATGCTTTAGCTATTATGTAATTTAGCTTTAGCTAACGTTGATCCAATTCCACTATTTTCAAATTTATCAAACGATTGTGAACCGATTGCAGTCAGATCTCGCCGATATACATCTGAGGATTCTAAATTTAGAGAAAATGAAGTCAAGAGATTATTGGAAGAGGAGATCATCGAACCAAGTGACTCACCGTGGCGTGCACAAGCTTTAGTCACATCAAGCGGGACTCACAAAAAGCGTATGGTTATTGATTACTCACAAACGATTAATAGGTATACATTGCTTGATGCTTATCCTTCACCTCTAATAGACGATATTGTTAATAAAATAGCTAAATATGAATTATTTAGTTCAATTGATCTTCGTAGCGCTTTATTACCAGATTCTCATCATCAAAGAAGACGAGAGAAAGTATACTGCGTTTGAAGCTTGCGGCAGCCTTTATCAATTCCGAAGAATTCCATTCGGAGTGACCAATAGCGTAGCTTGTTTTCAGAGAACCATTCAAAATATAATCAAATGTGAGGATTTGAAAGATACTTATGCGTATTTGGACGACGTTACCATTTGCGGATCAAACAAGATGGAACACGATCATAATCTACAACTCTTTTTGAATGCTGCAAAGAAGTATAATTTGACGCTTAATAAGAAGAAATGTGTGTTCTCTACGGACCACATGAATATTCTTGAATACAGTATCACAGGAAAAACTATAAAACCAGACCCAGAAAGACTCAAACCACTCTTGGAACTCCCAGTGCCGAACAATATAGCTTCACTTCGTCGCATAATGGGAATGTTTGCTCATTATTCAAAATGGGTTCCTAATTTCTCAGAGAGAATTCAACCACTAGTGCAGTGGAAAAACATTTTCCATGTCTGATAATGCTATTATGGCATTCGAACTTTTGAAAAAAACGAATGCCAATGCCGTCGTGAAATCAATTGATGACTCCGTTATGTTTACTGTGGAAACAGATGCTTCAGAATTTGCTATCGCAGCTCAACTCTCCCAGAGTGGAAAACCAGTAGCGTTTTTTACAAGAACATTGTCCAGTACTGAAAAAAGGCACTCATCCGTTGAAAAAGAAGCATACGCTATCGTGGAAGCTCTTCGAAAATGGAGACACTTCCTCATTGGTCGTCATTTCCAACTAATCACTGATCAAAAATCGGTGTCTTTCATGTTTGATCATGAGGTTCCCAGCAAAATCAAAAACGAAAAAATAATGCGGTGGCGCCTAGAACTATCATGTTTCAGGTATGATATTATATACAGGCCTGGAATCGAGAATACTGTAGTAGACACCTTTTCGAGGATAACATCGGCATCATCTCATAATGAAGGTAACAGAGTAAGACCCTGTATAATTTACATAATTCCCTGTGTCATCCTGGAGTAACTAGATTGAACCATTGGATTCGCTGTAAAAATTTACCTTTCTCAATAGAAGACATCCGAAAAGTAACAGCATCCTGCCCCATTTGCGTAGAAATCAAGCCTCGATTCCACAAAAACCAAGGAACTCTGATAAAATCCACATCTCCCTTCGAAAGATTGAATATAGACTTCAAAGGCCCTCTTCATTCTTCAACAAATAACAAGTAGGTACATCCTAACCATTGTTGATGAATATTCACGATTCCCTTTTGCTTTTGCTTGTCCAGATATATCTTCCACAACAGTTATTGAATGCCTACGTCAAATCTTCGTCATTTTTGGAATGCCATCCTATATCCATTCTGACCGAGGAACTTCTTTCATATCTCAAGAGCTGAAAGAATTTTTAAGGGCACACGGTATAGCATCAAGTTATACTACCGCTTACAATCCACAAGGAAACGGCCAATGTGAGCGTTATAATAGAATCATATGGAAAACAGTTCAACTATCCCTGAAATCACAGAAACTTCGAATAGAGCAGTGGGAATTGGTGCTGCAAGAAGCTCTCCATTCAGTAAGGTCATTACTATGTACGGCTACTAATTGCACCCCCCATGAAAGGATGTTCAGTTATGCTCGCAGATCATCTAATGGTTCTTCAATTCCAACATGGCTCTCTGTTCCTGGACCCGTTTTTCTTAAAAAACATGTGAGAACCAATAAATTTGAACCTTTAGTTGAAGAAGTACAACTGATCGAAGCAAATCCAGATTATGCTCTTGTACGTTTTTCAAATGGAAGAGAAAATACTGTTTCAACTCGACATTTGGCTCCCCGAGGAGATGTGACTTCATTCGATGAATCAACCGAAGATTCTGCACGTGGAAACATCGACCCGATCATGATGAAACCGATCAAGGATCAACGTGTGGACAAGAATCCAACTCAACACAAGATTCATCAGATGATAATCAAGTGGGAACGCCAAAAAGAAAAGATGAACTTACTGGTGGTCGGCCAACTCGAAATAAATATCCCCCTACGTATTTGGAGGATTTTGTGAGGACCTGAGGGGGGGTGAATGTTATATATAATCATCCTATTACCTTTGATTTTATTATGTTTCGTATCATTCCGTATCTATTGATATATATTGTCAATGTCAGTCATTATTAGTCGAATGAAGCCTATTTCAGTTCAGGTTTATTTCCACAATTATCATGTAGCAGCTTCCCAAATTCAACCGGGTGTAGGTTCCCCACATTTCTTTCATCTTTGCACTGTACCATTACCTTGTATGGCCCCATGTTTCTGGCTGTATATCTTGCTGTTAATCTTGGTTTGTTTGTGAAGTTAGCTCTTGTTTGTTTCCTACCCTCATATTCCTTGTTTCCTGTTCCACCGGGTTCGTACGGCCCCCCCGTGTCTCCCCATTCAGGTTGTGCTGGGTTCTGTCTGCTGTCTGCTTTTGAGAAAATATTCGCACGTTATGTTATCAACTTTCGCTCGAATTTTTCAATTTCCTTGACCGATGGCTTAATATTCTTTGAAATTATGAAATTGGGTTTCCGTGTTTACTGACGAAAACGGAATGCATCACAAAATCTTTGTTAGACAAAAAACAAAATGGTGGCTTCAAAATTGCAGACGAGTTTTGTCAGATTATTCACAGTGAATTAAGTGAAACAATATGGACGCATATGTGCATTCGCTCGTAGAAGAACTCAGAATAGAAAGAATTATTACCTATCAACGAGACCCTCGGGGTCTTGAGAGAAGGGAAAAACATCCTTGAAAGCCTGAATCACTACACAAATCATCACAGTGGGCTGACGCGCGCCATGCTATTATAGTGGACCAGAATAAAACTCCTTGACCAAATAAGGTTTGTTAATCAGTGACCATACTCAGCCTCCACAATTTCATTGCGAGAAATAAGAATAAAAAGCACGAACCTCAACATTCTCAACATAAAACTTGATGGGAATGGTTCGAAAGATTAAGGTACTCCTGATGTTTCTACACGGATTCTTTGTTGCGCCCTTTCTCGTCTGCATCCTGTCTCTAGATGCTTCTTATAAGCTATAATTGAATTCGTGCATCATCAACGGGACTCTTCAGGTCCCGAAAGAAGGAAACACATCATTGAAAGCAATATCAAAAGTCTAGTTCAACTTCTTACTAAGATTTGAAAGGCATTTTGGAATTTTTCAAGAAATTTTCTGATTCATTATTCCAAATTTTTTGAGATTTTCTCTCCTCGTTTTTATAAAATAAAAATATGAATATTATTTCAATATACGTGTGATTTGTCCTTACTACACGTATATTGAAATAATATTCATATTTTTATTTTATAGAAACGAGGAGAGAAAATCCTTAAAAATTTGGAATAATGAATGTACCACCTCCTCGATTAACCTATACAGACAGTATTTAATTGTCTGTGTGTCCATCGTTCACGCTACGTATCATAGAAATAATTATTATATAACGAGACCCTCGGGATCTCGAGAGAAAGAAAAAACATCCTTGAAAGCCTGAATCACTACACAAATCATCACAGTGGGCTGACGCCATGCTATAAGTGGACCAGAATAAAACTCCTTGACCAAATCCAGCCTCCACAATTTTATTGCGACAAATGAGCTTCAAAAATACGAATATCAAAATCTCAACATAAAAGGTCATGGGAATGGCTCATCTCTAGATGATGCTTATCGAAGCACAACTAGTCCTGACCACAGTGATAATATACTGTGGTCTGACGAAACAATTGAAGAGTGGACACACCTCTCAAGTAGCGTCTGAGGAGTATACTTGCCATACATTTTAGAGTGGCGGGGAAAGAACTATCTAGCTATCGCTTATTTGTTCGAAGGGAACGGGGGAAGTGGGTAGGAATGGGTTAAGGGAGGAATGGGTCAGTCAAATTAGTGTCTCCATGTATGCAACCAACATCTCAAAAACCAGTTAGGATGATGCTTGAAGTCGAGTTTCAGTTGTTGGTTGTTGTTATGAGTTGAGAGTGATCAGACGGTTTTGAATAGTTTTGTGAATCAATATAGATTTTGAAGTATTCGGTAAGTAAAATTAGTCGATTTTCAGTGGTGGTTTATAAGATAATTTTCGTCGATAGAATCATCTATTAAAAAGATTCATCCTTCTTACTATTCATTTAGATCGTTCCCCAACTGAATTATGTTTTGTTTACATAGAAAAATTTTAGCGGCAATTTCAAAATTTCTAGAGCTTGCAGGAGGAATGAGTCGGATCATTGCAGGAGGAATGGGTCGACCCATTCCTGCTACCTCGATTTCTGATAAGACCAATAGTTTTTATTTCGTTATAGGTGTAACTCAATTTGGTCAAACAATGCCTCGTATATGGAAAAGAAAAACTGATAGAGTCAGAAAAACAAGTGATGAAATAAAGAGTGCTATTCAAGAGGTTATATACAGGGGACCTCAATTAGAACGGTAGCAAAATCACACAATATCTCATATTCTGCACTCCAAAGATACGTAGATAAAGCAAAATCTTTAGAAGATATTACAAATTTTGAATACAGCCCAAATATAACAGTACGACAAATTTTCACTGCAGAGGAGGAGACACGAGTTGCCGATAGTATCTGACGAAATGCTCGAAGATGCATTATGGACTAACATCTACTCAAGCACGGCAACTGGGATTCAAATATGCAAAAGCTTTAAAAAAGCCCCTCACAGAGAAACAAGAGGCAGAAGAGAAGCTTGGTCGGGAATGGTTGTTTGGTTTATTGAGGCGAAATCCTGACTTGTCGATTCGTGTTCCAGAAGCAACCAGTCTTAGTAGGTCAACCAGTTTCAATAAATTCAATATCAACTGTTTTTTTGATAATGTTGAGACAGTATACAAGCGACACACTTTCAATGCCAACGATATTTGGAACTGTGATGAAACCGGCCTTACAACTGTTCATAGGCCTCCAAAAATCATTGCACAAAAAGGCATGGAACGAGTTGGCCAAATAACATCTGGAGAGAGGGGGCAGCTGGTCACTTTGTGTGCTTTCGTAAGTGCAGCTGGAAATACTATACCACCGGTATTTATATTTCCTCGACAGCGAAACTTGGATGTATTGGGCAATGGAGCACCACCTGATAGTCTGATTTTGGGACATCCATCAGCCTGGATGACAGCTGATAACTTCGTGCGTGCTTTCAGACATTTTGTTGAGAATTGTCGATGTTCAAAAGAACGACCAGTTGTATTGTTCCTAGACAATCATTCGAGTCATGTTTCCCTCGAGCCAATCGAGGAAGCAAGAGAACATATGGGGTGCACTTGATTACGTTTCCACCGCACTGTAGCCATAGGCTACAACCATTGGATGTATCCGTATATGGTCCTCTTAAAGTCTGATATAATCAGGTCTGCGAAGAATGGATGACATTCCATCCTGGTAAACCAATCACAATATACAATATCGCAGATTTGGCGAATAAAGCATATACTTTAGCATTTTCAAAGCAAAATATTATGAAAGGTTTCGAAAAAACGGGAATTTGGCCTCTCAACAGAAATATATTTTCTGATGAAGACTTCATGATGTCCTCTGTCACTGATCGACCTGATCCAAGTGGCGTCGAACAAAATCAGCCTACACCGAACTCATTGTATGACGACACTGAATTGCCTTGTGGTTCACACAGTGACCAGCCTCAAGCAGAACACACTGACTCTGTTGATAGGATCATCGAAATGAAAAGACCTCGTACTCCAATTGCTTCTACTAGTGATAAGGTAGTCTTGATTGAAATTGTATTATGTATCGAACTGTCTTTATTGTTTCAGAAACTTCTACCACAGGATATTGTGCCTTTTCCAAAAGCATCCCCGCGTAGAACAAATCGTAAGGGACAGAAACCAGGCCGTACGCGCATTTTATCGGACACTCCTGAAAAAATTGAAGTCGAAGAAACCTCAAAAAAAAGAGTTAAATTGAATTTCACAACCAAAAAGGCGTCTGTCGCTCCGAATTTGAAAAAAATCTTCAACAAAAAAAATACAACCTATGAAAGCTCTAACAAGTGAAGAAGATGAACCAGATTTGTCAAATTCAGACGAAGATTTGACATAGGTACGAGCCAAAAGATCCAACTGATATGAGTTCGACTTCGACACGGACAATTTAGAGATTGGCAATTTTCTTTTGGTTAAGTTCACTACCAAAACGACAGTGATTCACTATGTAGGCCGTCTCGAATCCCAAAATATTAGAAAGAACGAGTACGAAATTAACTTTTTGCGAAATAAAGGAAGGGGATTCGTATTTCCCAACGTACTCGATCAAAGTACTGTTGAAAAAGAAGATATTATCATAAAACTACCACCGCCTTCTAAAACTGGAGGAAGCGACAGAGTGTTTTCCGTGTTCTATTTTGACGTAGACCTTAGTTCTTTTGCAAATGTTCGTTAGTAATAGAAGTTCAAATTCGATCTGAATATGTTCCGATGTATTGACTTCAATGACCCAATCCTCCCACTGTCTGAATTCACCCTGACCCATTCCACCTGCGAGCAGGAGGAATGAGTCACGAGTACATGATCTGTTAATTTAATTACATTATTTTGTTCGTTACGGAATATAAAATATCTCACTGATACTGATTACTGTTGCATGTATATTGGACCTCCATGAAGAAGTCTGCAAATTTCCGGATAGTTTGAAAAATATATTTGTAACTATTAAAAATGACCCATTCCTACCCACTCCCCCTACTACAAATTTATCAAAATTCACTGGATTGTACAATGCTGAATTTGTTTGTTTTGTTCATCACCTCCGCTATTTCCATTTTGCCGCTCGACAAAAGACGACTGGGGAAACAGTGACGTCAGGCCAGAGAAATATGGCACGTATTCAAAACGCCCCGATAACAGGCATAGGCAAGCTTTTAGACCAATCACAACGTTGAATTTCACGCGTGCGTGTTTCGGCTTAAGTTTTTGAATTTGGAATAAACATCAGTCTCGGAGTTCTGGATCACAAGTTATGGCAGATTTTTATCACGATAAGAGTATTGATTTCGATCGACTCATTGTCAATGAATTTGAAATAGAGGTAAAATACGCACGCACATCACCCAATATACAATCACAATAATGATATCTGTGTTAATTCATGTTAATATTTATAAAACGTACTTCCTCTTCGGACCACGAAAATAAAGGAGATGGTAAAATTGCATGTATCATGCGACGGCTTTTTTTTCAAAAATTTTTTTTGTACTTCGCATTTAGAACAATTTGCTCTTCTTTTTTCATCATTGGACAATTTATGTATATCACAATGTACGACACATTTTTTTCTATTATATGAACTAGAAACATGATTTTCTTGTGATTCATCCATATTAATTGAAAAGAAGGAAGAATATAATTTAAAGTGATGGTGTGTGTAAATGTCTTTCAAATGCATTGACTTGATTAAATAGCCGTCATCTCATACTTGTTCTCCATATATAAATGTGATATCATGAGTATATAAAGTGTACAATGACAAAATTTAAAGAGCAAAAGTAGTATATGTGAATGCGCAACTAACACGAGGGAAAAAAGAAGGCGAAATTTTTAACTGTATCTTTAAATATCTCGATATCAGGGCCGGGGCAAGGACTGGGTTTCGACTCTCCGAGGCACTTCTTCCTGTTAACTTGGACTAAGTGAGTATGGGTCCCTTAAATGGCATACCGACTTAGAACATCGATAAACCCTGTGTCGCGGGCCAACAGTCTATAAGTACCAAAAACATTTTTCGAAAACGAACCCGTCGCATGATAAATGCAGTTTTACCAAAATATATTTTCAGTTACAGCAATTTGTCCTAAATTCCATTCTCTAGTTCCTATCACATGCTTCATCAATTGCTAATCAATATATTACCAGACACTTGGGAAATAATTCATTGATCATTATTCGATGTATGACTAGGTGATTCAAAATCGCCAAGACCCGCGATTCGAATTTACCGCCAAGGCCAAAATTGACCCGATTGGTCTAAAAGCTCATCTTAGGGTCCCTTTACAGATCCTCGTCTCCTCTCACTCTAGCATTTGTGAAACAGTTATTAAATAGTTCCATCCTTATTCAATTCTGGGGATAAACCAGTGGGATAAACACTAGATTTTCAACATTCGTTGTTTTTTAGGTTATATTGAGGTCACTGGCGTATCATACGTAATACCCATATGGAATTCCTGATTCAACAATACCAAGATATAGATTACCAATCCTCTAGTTTTAGAGTTTACTACTCCAGCATAATCTTTGCGAGGTAGGAAACATATAAATCGCACTGGAAGCTTGATATATTTCACCAAAAGAGACTGTTCTCAGACTGTACACCAGGGTTGACTGAATTGGCTAAATGAATTCTGATTTCAAGCTGAGCAGGAGTTTATCTATGAGCTGAATGAGCTGAGCGTTATGATTAAGAAATGGTGGAAACCTGGATATGGGGGTATCTGAACTAGTACTCATGTCATGTGTGCTAAATATATTTTCGGAAATCCAATTCGGAGAAGAATTTATAGAGTGACTAATATCACACTATGTATAAAACTCCGTCTAGGACGAAAAGTAGGCGGATGAAAAGTAATACGTGAAATATGTAGAAAAATGAAGAATAGAATATACTTTACCTCATTTTTCCGTCTCCCTTGAATAAAAAGCCATTTTCGAATAATTTCATTGATGAAAGTAACAAAGAAGTAGGTATGCGCACTATAACTTATAGGCACGTTATTTTACTCTTGCATCCTACATATTTTTTATTTGTGGTAGAGATATAATCATATAAACTGATGTATTTCGCCATATTGGATCCGTCATCTTGAATTTTCCAATTTTTACCAAACAATCATTATCTTCTACCCCGAAAACCCCTAGATACCAATTTTGAAAAAAATCGGATCTTCATTACAAAACTCGTCCACCATATTGGATCCGCCATCTTGAATTTTCCAAGTTTGACAAAACATCATCTCCAACCCCCGAAAACCCCAGATATCTTCCAATTTTGAAAAGAATCGGATCGTATAATTACAAAAATCGTTCGCAATATGATCTTCCTCAACAAGAAAATGAATGATTTTCTGTAGCGCCCATGGATGTGACGTGACAGTAATGTCAGGGATGCCAGTAGGCAAAAGTCAAAAGTAAAGTTTCTAGATTATTAAAAAAGAATGCAGCTATGATCTGTCCGTACCCTGTTTAGATGACTTTAACGTCAATTTTCATCAAGGGACCCTAGCTCATCTTATTAGTGTTTCACAAGGCATCTTATGCAAATTCTACTAATTTTGCGCTTTTATGTTGGCAGCATTGCGCTTTTTATAACCTCAACACCGGCAACAGTGCCTACTTGTGATGAGTGTCATGTGTCATTGTCATGTTAGCAGGTTATGGTTATATTTATATTCAATCCAGTCACCATTCATCAGTTTCATCACGTTTTATCTACAAAATGATAGCTAATAAGTTGTTAGGAGTGTTAAAACATTCCAATTCTCCATTATTAGGCCTCAATTCGAATGTAATAAAAGCTTGTATCTTTGCCTCTGTTAAATCTTTCAGTAAGTCCAGTTCATGAGATCCCCATTCCAAATTAAACATTGAAACTGTTATTTTGCAGCATCTAGATCTCTATATTCAAAGGCTACATTGGGTTTGGAGGCTTTTGATAATCAACGTCAAACAACTCAAAACCAAATGGAAAATATAATACCAAAGTTCAAAGACAAGATGTCCGAATATGTTACAGAAGGTAGTAATCATATGGTTTTCACAGAAGATTTGAAAAACATGATTCACATCTCCAATGAAGATAAAGATCTGGATCTCGTAGGAAAAATGATAAGGAAGTTCAATCAACAGAATAAGGAAATGCGTTTTGGAAGCTATATATTTGGTCCAGTGGTTTTACGCCTTTTTCATCACTTCAATAAACCCCACATAGCATTAGAAGTGAGATAAAATATCAAACTGTGGACTTTCAGTTAGCACTCTTTCATTTCTAGTGTTTCAAATCACCAGAGTTGGCAGGGTTTTTTGATCAATTGATATCTTACCAAATTTTGCTAGATCTTCTGTATGAGAATCATATGTATAAGGAAGTATTAGAATGTGTAGATATCATCAAGAGTAGACAAATAGATGGGATGAAGTATCCGAAGAATATCATAGTGTTAGCTATGGCAGCTTGTTATAAGTTGGTAAGTACCCCTGTAAACATTCAAGACAGCAAGCAAATAAAAAGAGAATAACAAAAACAATAAATTGTAATGATGCAAAGTAGTACATCTCAATAATGATAAGGATAGTGCAAGGAATAACTGCTTGCTGCCTTGAATTTTGTTATCTAGGTATAGATATTAACCATTTCTGAAAACATTTATGGGAATATTATATTTAATAGGGTCAAACAGTAGATTTACCTTGCTAAAAATCCAGTAGTTGATTTTATCATTATTCTATTTGGATTACTGAATCTGAATCTGGAATTATCCAACAAAATTTGAGATTCACAAGAAACAGTGAATTTTCTGCACTTTTTTTGTGTTTTCACCTTGGTTTTCACTTATAGGTAATTCAAAAAGTATGTGAGGTAGAGGTAAAATTACTCAAATCTTATCTAAAGTAGATTGAATTTTCCATAATTTAAGCTCAACCACAGCACAGTAGGTCCAGTAGTTTCCAAGATACAACACTTCAAATATGGGCCAATTTTTTCAAAAAAAGGAAAATTCAAGTTTTCAGTCAACTTTTGAATTAGATATTATAGAAAAAACTGATGAAAATTGAATTTTGGTAAGATTCCATCTGAACATTCTCATGGCTAGAAAACTTTGCCGTCCTCTCATAAATTCACTTCAACTTGTGTTTTATATATAAGATGATAATCATAGCTAGAAAATAATCAATGATTACTGACATTAATATGTGTGAAACACTTTGTACAAAGTTAATGTGTTGAGACAGCCTTTCATTCAATGCTGTGTGTGGATGAAACCACCCAGAAAAGGCTTTCCCTCTTCCTAGTTTGTGAAAGTAGAGGTTTGCTAGTGCTGATAAGCCTATCCACAATTCAAGTTCTGTATCTTCCTTTTCTTGAGATACCTTTGGAAACATCTAATATCTGGTTGAATTAACAATAGGTATTTGAGAAATTATTGGCCCTTTACATCATTCAACCCATCAGCTTCTGAAATCCATAATTCAATTGTTGAATTTATGACAAATTGATATTCACCATATAGGACATGGAAAGAAATTCGACATGGCAAGTAGCCAGGAGAGGAATAAACCAAGGAAGAATTGATATTTTCATCACATAGTGAATGTGAATTCTCAATGAATTTTTTCATATATGTATATAATATATTATATTCTCCATTTTTTCATGTTCATAATTTATCTGACAATATTCCTTTTGAATTCATGAATTCAACAAAAATGCTGAGAAGGATCCCAGAACGTTGACAGAAGAGGTCCTCCCCTACATATCTGAATTATCAGTAATATTTTTCCACAATAATTATAATCTTCCATGTGAAACAGAAGTAGAATGAATTCATGGAAGAATCATGAAGTTTTCAAGTCATGAAATCTTGCCAGAAATAATTTCTCTTATTTTTAGTTTTTTTGCAAATTATGATTCAGCCATTTGATCTAAGCACATATTGCTCCAAATGTGAATTGAAACTAAAAGTATTTGCTACTTTGCTACAATTTTACTTCTGCCAATTTTCCTCATAGGATCAGTATTTTCTCCAATATTTAGCTCAAAAATGGCTGACAACCTAATATCAGATTTTTTTAACTAATTGGCCCATATTTGAAGTACTGTATCTCAGGAACAACTGAATGGTGCTGTGACTAGGCTCATATTGTGGCAAATTTGATCTTATTTGAACAAGGCTCATATTATAAACATTTCACTAGAAAGTGGTTTTATACCAGGCATATGGAAAACTGCTATCATTCAAGCCATACCAAAAAACGATAAACCCGTTGAGATGAAAGATCTTAGACCAATTTCAATACTTCCGGTGGGTTCTAAGATATTAGAAAAATCTGTTAACTTCCAGCTGTCTGCACAACTCCAGAGATATGATGTTTTACCTCACAACCAATCTGGTTTTTGCAAAGGTTATAGTACAGGAACAGCCTTGTCTTCGATAACAAATGATATTGTCATAGCACGAGACAGAGGTATGGTTACGGTTGTAGTACTCATTGACATGTCTAAAGCATTTGATACTGTCAGCTTTGAACTGTTACTGTCCAAACTGCAATACTACGGAATCAAAGATGAGACACAGAAATGGTTCACTAATTACCTACACCAACGCAAATGTTCAACTAGAATAACAACAGCAGGCACTACAAATTTTTCTGACTCCTGACCTGAGAAGGTTGTTTATATATGTATGCTGATGACATACAATGTTTATACAGTTTTGCACAAGACAAAATTGGATATGTTTTCAATTCCATAAACACTGAAGTTCATTCTATTGTAGATTGGTGTTACAATAATAGTTTATCAGTTAACCCTACAAATACTCATATAATTGTTTTTGGATCAAAAAACGATATAACAGCAGTGAAAGAAACTGGTAACATTGCTATCAAAAATGTGATTGTGCCCCATTCGACGTGTATTAATAATTTGGGATCACGAATGGATGAACAGTTATCGTTCAATGAACACATAAGACTTCATGAAACTGGAACATCTTTATCAAATCAGAAATGTGCTATTGACTAGAGCTGAAATCATATTCAGTGACTCTTTGGTGTTATCCTTGTTCAATTACTGTGACTGTGTCTATGCTCCATTTTTGACAGAAGCTAACAAGTCTAAGATTCAAAGGGTACAAAATGCATGTATTTGATTCTGTTTCAATTTGCGACGTAGAGAAAGCACTAGTGGAATTATTAACAATATTGGGTGGATGAGAATGAATGAAAGAATCAATTGCATATTTCATCTTTCTTATTCAATGTTTATAAAACAAAGTCACCTGGATATCTATACAAAAAGCTCACATTCAGGAACGAAATACATGATAGAGATACTCGCTATCAAATGCATCTGAATATACCTCATCATACTACAAACTTCTTCAAATATGGCTTCTCATATATTGCTCCGAACATAATGAAACAAAACTCAGGAAGTGAAATCACTAGTTTGCAAGCTTTCAAGAGAAATGTGAAATCTAAACTGTGATATAAGTTTAGGCCATTACTGATTTTTTTTCTATGCACTATTGAAGTACCTATTTTTTATTCTTTCTTACAGTTGAATAGATAAAGTTGAGAATTATCCTTTCAGATGAACTTTACTACATAAGGTAAAGTTTCGTGATAGTAACTGCAGGCTGTGACCCCTATTATTAATCTCGCTGTAATCGAATATGACCCTTGTTGAGATAGGAAAGTATAATAAAAGTAAATTTATTTATTTATTATTATGTTTTTATTGGATAGTTATAGATTCAAATTCAGCAATCCAATCAACATAGGGAATGATAATAGAACCGACTACTGGTTTTTTTCAAGGAGAGGGTGTATTTCGATACCATTCGCCTGTATTAATTTTGCAGAATACAAAAGAAAGTTTAGACTGTGCTTTGAAAATGTGGCAAGAAATAAAAGAAGTGGGTCACTTTCCTATGAGGAGAGCCACCACTTTTTGTGCAGGGTTGGCATTGAATCAAGGGAACCCTGGAGTTGCATTGGAAGTTCTCACATCTGCCAGAAATCAACATTACACTACAGTACGAAATCTGAAAGTGAGTGAGGATAATAGTGATAATACACAATGCTTTTGTAATACTAGTTCTGAATACATTCATTTTTTGACAATATCCATTCTGAGCAATTTTTTGAAGCAGGTCATTTTAAATCTAAATTTGCCACATTTATAAGAGATACAGGGTGATCCAGATTTGAGTAATGACATCTCTCAAATGAAGCTCTCTATATATTCAATTTTTGAAATCTCCATGTAAAGCTATATCCAAAAATATTTCACACATAGGGTTTGAATTTTGTATGCAATGGAGTATGAGATAATAATTCTCCTATAGGAAATTTGATAGAATGCCCAAATGAAAATAAGAGAGTACTGAACTCAACGGCCAAACAATACAAAACCTATGTGTCATATATTTTTGAATTCCATATACATTTCCCAAACTTGATGATATGTCATGGACGTCATTACTTGAATGTGAATAACCCTGCATATTTGATTTTCTCTTGGATTTTTCCTTATAAATCTGTCAAATTGAGATACAAAATTGACCTGATTCAGGAGATTCCTTAAAACAGGATAGTTAGGCTAGAAATTAATTTATTCACAACTTTACATATTCGCTTCTCTCTTTTTCTTCAATCAGGAAGCCAAGTACTAATCTCAGAATGAAATTTAAAAAAATACATAACTGACACTGATCACCAAACAAACTTGCAACAAACATGGTCAGAATAAAACTACTTATTCTTAATACACTAATGTATAGACACCTGCAACAAATATTGCCAAGAAAAAACTTGACAATCTTGCAACCAATGACAAAAAACGCCCCGACCCATAGCGCCGCTATCATCGCTTTTGATTTGAAAAACATGAAAGGAAATGAAATTAGTAATCAGATACTGGGATACCTATTATGAGTCGAGTCTGATTATTATTTTTTCAAATTACAACCGTTTATTCAGATTTTTTGGGATTTTCTCATCGTTTCTTTTGAATAAAAATATGAGTATCATTTATACCAGGTGTCCCAAGTTATCCTATACAGGCAATATCTCGCTTATATGCCAAGATTATCAGAAAATGAAGAAATTGCTTTGAATGACATTGAAGCACCTCCCTAATGACTCATAAAAAATGGATTACATTTGAAAGCCCTGTGGTAGCTACTTTTCATATTTTATTTTCAAATGATATACCCTGTATTTTAATCCATAATCGGTTAGGGATTTTCATAACGAATTCAACGATACCGGGTTTGATAGGGTTATTTCAAACGATTATGGAGATATTCGCGTTCTAAATTTCCATATGCTCAATGAGCGTGACAGAGAAAGAAGTTCTGGTATTACACCATCACACGTCAAATGGCAATCAAGTAGACATGAAATATTGATGAAAACAATTGTATTTGATGGGTGTGAAATATCAATCTCCAGTTTTCTGACTTATTCCAAATTATTAGGTAGGTAGGTATATCAGTGACAACTGTCAGTTTTCATAAGGGTTGGAATTTAATAATCAGGCAATCCATTGACCTGTCAAACTATGCGCTGGTTGGCAAACAATGAAAATATTTATGTGTGATAAATCGATTTTATTCGCGAATTTCTGTAGGTATCAGAAGGTCAAGTCATATATTCAAAGAAAATAACAAATATTGAGTATTTTATCGATTTTATATATGGTGCATCCTGTATGGTGTCAACCAGGCCATTATCATAGTGCAAGGAGGTCCATGGATCAGAAATATCTCATGAGTATTGATTGATACATATTCAATTGAGTAAATTATAATATGCATGGTCTATCCCGTCTTGACTCAAGCCACACCTATATTCCAGAGTAGAAATGGAAATTAGAGAATTTTTTGTTTATTCTGTAGTTGTTAGATACCAGAATAATGACATTGCATAAAAATCTAATGTATCCAAGCAATCCAGATAACACTAGAGTCACTGGATGGTATTAGTTTGATAAGAGTTCGGAAACAGAAATGACAACTGTTAGGGTTTTTGAATATTTAGATTCATTAAGTTACACACCTTGTATTGTGACAATAGCACCATAGTCGTCCCGCGCTTTTTATTCAAAATTGTTTGAATTTGACAATAAATTTTATGAACGTGAGATTTGAAATAAAATTCTATAATTTTACTTTCGATAAAAAAGCAGCTATGGAAATCACTTGCTGTGTAATAAATTGTGCAAAATCTGATAAAAATGGATATAATGTTTTCAATTTTCCAAAACAAATATCAACCATTCGCTTATGGAAGGAAAATACGAAACGGCCTAGGTGGAAAATCAATTTCAAGACGAGCGAAATTTGTGAGGTACTCATTAAAATTCTCTTCTTATAACAGCATCTGATCAGAATGGAACTATATTTTAGGCCCAGTTACGAACAGAAGATTTCAAAATCTGTTTGAGAGAATCTGCTGTTCCATCAATTTACAAAGCAGACGATTTCAAGAACAAAATTCCATTATTATCATCACACAATATACAGAAAAAAATAATCATGGAAAGAGGAAATGACCGTAAAAATACATAATGGAATTGGAAGTTTGAAAACAAAAATAAGAAAAGCAAGGAAACTACAACGTGATATATTATTGAATGGCGTTTTTAATACCGATCAAATTGAAAATTCAACAGTGAAAAGTGAATAGTTATTTATGTATCAAGAGGTTATCGTTTTGGAGATATTTTCTACAACGATCCATGTTACTTAGCTCCTAGGGCGCTAAGTGGAGTTGCTGATAACTTTACAGAAAAAAGTATTTGGTAGGTCTCGTCAAAATAAACTACTTTTTTCCAAGGAAATGTTCATCGAAAAATGATTTGTTCTCTGTGTTTTAACACCCTGTATCTCCGAAATGAAACATTTCCGGACACAAGCTTATATAGACTTTATTTCTTGAAATTGTCTCAGGAATACTTCACTTGAACGTATTCATGTTACTCCCTCTATATTTAAAATACATACCTTTGATTAAATATTAATAACTTCATGTTTTATACTTATCACTGGAGTACAGTTTGACATACAATAAGGAATTATAGATATAAGTTCATCCATATGTCTATATTTTCTAATATTAAAACGTTGGTACATGCATTCTTTCCATTTATATAACAGTTGTTCTGTTAGAAGTGTATCACTATAAATTGAAGTGGGTGTTTGTACCCTATATCCATTGTCCATCTACGGCTATGATTGATTTGACAGAAAATATAACCTCTGAAATCGTATCTGACAATCAGGTGCTTCTGGGGAAATTGAAAAGACAAAGAGCAGAATATATGTCTTATTCTTTTATTCACTTAAACCATTGTATTATAGAAAATAGAAAAGGACAAAAGTTCAGCTGTTTCCGAACTCTTATCAAACTAATACCACCCAGTGACTCTAGATAACACTTCATTCATTTTGAGATGATAGAGACTCAAAATTTCATTTCATATCTGGGGAAACACAAAAGTGATTCTTTTTAAATTCCACACACTTAATACCTCTCTATATAAACCCACGTATACAGTACATCTCAAAAGTTTTCACAGACATCCATAAGGGCTGATGAATGGGTTTCATATCCCTTTTTTAAAAAATAGTAGTACACGCCCCTAGATATTTTCGATAAAATCAGCATCTCACTCAAATGCTTATCTAATTCCAAATGTGAATGTGAAGAATGTACCTGTTTCAAAACTTCAAATTACGTTTTTTTGAAATATAAAATAGAATTAACAAGGAACAAACGAGAATTTAGTTTGTTAGTTTTATTCTTAATTGCGTATACATATGAAAATATAAATAAGAAGTATTATTGAATCGATTTGGAGGCATGCCATCCTTTATACGCACGTGAAAGTTGGAACAATTTCATTAAATTGATATGACCGTTGGGACAAAAAGCTCAGACACGTCAATCGTCTCTTTCAGATGATTGTGCATTTGTTGGTCTCCTCATATTTTTGATGACTTAATCATTAAAAATCACATCATTATGAATGGAATCTTTTTTATTTCCCGAAAATACGGTTATGTAACATGAGAAAAAATATGACGTCCATACACAGAAAAATGCGTTCTTTCTGGTGGTCAGAATTCTGAATCTTGCACCACCCTGTATTTAATCCAATTAAATGCCAGTAGGAAGTAAATCAATAGTTGAGATAGGGCATGTAAGCTGTTTGTAAATCAATAGTTAAGATAGGGCCATGTAAGCCGTTTTGTTCAATAATGAATAATTTCGAGATAAAACATTCTAAAGTTGTAAAATCTCGATTTTGAAGACCCTATATATCTCTGTAATCATTCCTGCTTGACTCCAAGTGTTGCTAAATTGATGAAATCAGCTCTTCAGAAAGAATCCAAAAATTCAATGAAATACAGGTTACTCCAGTTGAAATAACAAAATTGCTACATCTTTCTTATAGAAGAGCCAACACCGCATTGTCGAAAATATTTACTGCCCATTACTCTTGTATTTCCATGGGTAGTCTCCATTTTGCAATAATTATCTATCAACCTTCAAGAATCATGTCAAAAAATCTGAAATTCTCTGTATTTTGAAATAAAACAAAGAAAAATTCTAAATTAGGCATTTTGATAATGAACGCGGACAGTGATTGTATATGGAGAGTGAAAATCATCAAAACTAGAAAGATTTATAATCATAGGCGCCGCCAGAAGAATACCAGGAAGGGGGCTTTTTCTAAATTAAAAGCATTGTATCAAATTGAAATTAGGATCCTTGTGACCAATTTTCACTACAAGTGTGATTCAAAAATATTACCAAAGTGATATTAAAGTAGGCTACAAGTAGGTCAGCTGATAAGTAATATAACAAAGAATTTAAGAAAATTGATATTTTTGAAACAAAACACCTACATGAGAACAAAAATGTCAAAAAAAAGGAAACATGGCTGAAAGATCCAAATCGATGGCATTCTGGAAAACATATTTCATTAAGGTATAAAATGAACTAAAAGCAAAGGAAACATATTTCATAAGAATGGAAAAACCTAATCCCATAAAGAAAGGTGTTGAGAAAAATCGAAACTCTGGTATATCATAATAAAAAAAGAACATGAGTCCGAGAATGTTTCGATTCCGAGATATAGGTTGTTCAAGTTTAAAAAAATGAGTTCTTCATTAATATCTTGAAGTAATATTTCTCTCGAAATTTGAAGATCGTATACATTTTAGAGAGGGTATTGAATTTTATGACTTCTCTGTTTTCATGAATAATAATGTGAAATGAATTTTTGAATAATTTTTCCTCATGGAGTTAAAAGATATGTGGAGGTATGGAATCGTCCGTTTTTATCGGAAAAGAAGCAAGATACGGGAAAATAGCAAGAGACAGAAATGTGAGTTTATCTGAATATCCAAGAAAAACGCGAAAAAAAGCAGTATTTTTTTCATAAAAAAAACCCGACTTGTTCGGTGGGTACGCTCCTCAATCAAATCTAATTGGTCCAGTAAATGTCTGAAAATTGTGTGAATGAACCATGAAAATGCCATTCGAATCGTCTCAAGCGTTTTCAAGATATTGATGAAAAACACATTTTTTTCAACACGGAAACGAAGCATTTTCGGTCCCATGTTCATATGAATTTTTTTATATTTCGATGAGAGCAAGCTCCCCTGAAATTTTTTCACCGCAACTCCGAAAGACCCTGTTTATGTACTTACCTATTTAATAAATATATAGCGATAGGCATGTGTTAGTAACGAAAATATGAATCAAACAATATTTTTTCACCAAAATATCGCGTCTAGACTGAAAAGGCTGAATTCCAGGGGGGAGGCTGCGTCCCCCTCCCTTGCCCTCAAGTGGCGGCGCCCAGTAGTAGTAGTAGTATTGTGGGGAGGCTGTAGCCAGGCAAGTAGGCCCCCATGGGCCCTTTTTGCCAACCCCTGCTCTCCACATATCTACACATCCCTCTTTTAGTTGTCCTTTTCGAACCTTCCCGTCCTTCTGATGAAGGTCAGGATGTCCGTCCACTCTAATTAGACCAAATCTTCCTGTTGTAGTTTATCTACTCCAAAGATTTCGGATATCATCCTTCCATACGCCTCACACTCTCCGAGGAAGTGAAGTGATGTCTCCTCATCTTCTCCGCATTCACGGCAAGTGGGACTATCTTCCACACCTATGAGTGATAGGTGTCTGCGTAACCTGTTATGCCCTGTCAGTATCCCTATAAGAAGGCGCAGGACTTGGCGATCCCTGCCCAGCAACCAAGCCGTCCTTGGCTTGCTTGGACCGGCCACCAGGTCTCTCGATTGCCTGCAGCCGCCTATACGCCTCCAATATACTTCTAGTGCCTCGTCCGCCCATTTGTTAAGGGCAGACGAAGTTTGGCTTCTTGTTATGCCCAGTGCAGGCTCCGGCCCCCAGAACGGTGTCGCGGATCCGATTCTAGCCAGCTCGTCGGCCACCTCGTTCCCAAGCACCCCCCTGTGCCCCGGAACCCATACTAGTTCGACTTCCTTCTGTTCAGCTAGTTTCTCAAGAGCATCGCCACATTCCTGCACCAAGGCTGAGCTTGGTTTAGGATGGCAGACAGCCCTGAGAGCCGCCTGACTATCCGAGCAGATCTTCAGCTCTGGTCCCTCTTTCACCTCATGCCTCTCCGCTACTGCCAGAATGGCAAAGACCTCGGCCTGGAAAACTGTGGTATACTTTCCAAGAGCGTAGCTCTCCCTTATGCCTAATCCTTCTAGGTAAATTCCTGCGCCTGAGTCCTGTTTGTCAGTTAGGCGCGATCCGTCCGTATAACATACTAGACTCCCCGGGCGGAATTCCACTCTGCTCTCTTCCCATTGTTCCCTGCTTGGAATAGTGAGGGTGAACCTTCTTTTCCATCTCAGCCTATTTTGGGCGTTCTTCACTCTTAGGGTGGAGATAGGGATCTCCTGCTCCACCCATGTCGCAATTTCCGCGTGACCTGTCACTGCTCCTCCGTTAGCCCAACTCCCAGAGTCCCGCATCCTCAGATAGGCCGCCATTGCTTCCCTCTTAATCCAGATTGGAAGCGGCGGCAGCCCCAGCAGTACCTCCAGCGTTGCAGTTGGCGTCGTCCTCATTGCTCCTGTGATCGCCAGGCAGGCCATCCTCTGAACTTTACTGAGCTTTCGACTGATTGTGCTGGTTTCTGCACCTGGCCACCACACAGCTGATCCATACTGAATCTTTGGTCTTACGACCGCTGTGTATAGCCAGCGCATGATCTCGGGGTTAATACCCCAAGTTCTCCCAACGACCCTCCTTAGTTGCCAAAGAATTGCCACCGACTTTTGCACGATCCTATCTACGTGTTGCCTCCATGAGAGTCTTGGGTCCAAGACGACACCTAGGTATTTGACCTGTTGGACTAACTCCAACTCTTGGCCAAACATAATAGGTGGTTTAAACCCGTCCCTTTTTCTTCGGTTGGTGAATAGGATCATCTCTGTTTTTGTCGGATTCACAGAGAGCCCCGCTTCATCACACCATCTTTCGATTATCCTGCAGGCTACCTGCATACGCTCACAGACAACCCCTAGGAATCGGCCGCTCACCAGAACCAATCCGTCGTCTGCGTATGCCTGCGCCTCGAAACCTTCTTGGGTGAGCTTGCACAGGAGTTCATCCATGACCAAGCACCATAGGTGGGGAGAGAGGCAACTTCCCTGAGGACAGCCCCCATCGACCACCGTACTCAGTCTATGGTCTCCCTGAACTACTTCTACCTTTCTACTAATCAGTGACGACACTACCCAGCTGACCATTGCCAGAGGAGTTCCTCTGGCCTGTAGTGCTGCCTGTATAGTGTCTGTCCTTGCCTTATCGAAGGCCCCCTCTATGTCGAAGAACACCCCCAGCGTTACCTCTTTGGATTCTAATGTCCTTTCGATCCTTCGCACTACAGCATGGAGGGCCGTTTGTGGCGGCGCCCATGTTTATAATGGAGGTAATTTCAATTATTTTTTATTTTGTGGTGACCTATAGTTCTTTCACTGTTATTACTCATGTTATTCATTATATGAAACCATACACTGTGCTGCCTTGAAATAGCAGAAGTAATGTTTGATGATTCTTCTGATTCATCTTTTAATTCAAGATACGACTATGGTGAATGCCTTGTATATTTGAATCTTATGATTGTTAACATGTCAGCTTTCAATTCACTCACAGTATTCAATCCCAAAATGCCCCATTTATTTTCGATATTTCCCTTTTTTTTTTTTTCAAAACAACTCATTCTTACTACTTCCTCTCATTGAGTATTATTAATTCGTAAAGAGAACTTATCCTTTATATTAGTGTTCTAGGGAAAAAATCCTGATGGACCTAATTCATTTCTGAAGGTAATTTTTCATCACATTTGGCCATGGCATGATAGTAGTAGTAGTATTCTAATATGTACTATTTTGGATGACGACCTTGCAAGAGTTTCTTCAGTCGATGTATTTTCTGTTCAGGCTTTATTACTGACTCCATACGCCACCTTAGGAGCAGGACTATCAATTGGAGCGCAACAGAAAATCCTGCGGAAGCATCTTTCGATTATCTGATCATTAGTCGAGCGCCTCAACCACTTCGCTATTTTGGCAACTTAATGACATGATATTTTGAGAATAATTCATACACCACAAGATAGGTATCGTCGAATACCTACTACATCCTTTAAACAATTTCTTGGAATCACCTTCTATACTTTGAACTACGAGGCGGGTTGAAATGGGACCCATTAGAGACACATTGTATAGATATACAAATATGGAGGATGATTGAATATACAGGGGTGTCTCCAAATAACATAGAAATATTTTAACTGAAGAATCTATGTAGCAACAAAAGTTAATATAAACATATGGGTTCAGAAATGGGCTCTAAGGGTGTTATAGCCACTCAAAGGCGATCATGAGACGAAGGTTCCACATCTACTTCCGATGTTTCAATTCAAAATATCGGGGATGCAATGAAAAAAGGCGAGTTGCCTTCGCCCGTCACTTTGAAGTATTCGTCAAACAATAATGAATAATGAATACACTCATTCGATACTTGGCTAATAATTCAAGTTCAGATTTTCCTAGTAATACGAGGAACCAGCATAAAATGTCTCGTCCATCCATATTTTTATTACGTAACTGCTGTTGAAATGAACATCACACAACTGGTTACGTTAAGTAAGACGTTTCAAAACTTCCGTCAGTTTTGAAAAGTGTCACATTACACGTCAAAATGAGAAGAAATATATTTCTACCAGCTTTAAGCTATATGAATTTGTAAGAAACCGAGAAATTGAGCTATTATCGGCTCATTTTTTATTATTTTGTGTAACTGATGTAGAATAATTATTGTTTTATTTAACCTAACAATGTCGCATTTAAATTGTATTAATACTAGATAATGCTTCGAGTTCGTTGTGAAAAAATATATTACCTCCAACTTTAGTGAAATAAAGTTAGTCAAGAATAATGATTTGAACTACCACCAGCTGCCATATTAGAATAATTATTGTTTTATTTAACCTAACAATGTCGCATTTAAATTGTATTAATACTAGATAATGCTTCGAGTTCGTTGTGAAAAAATATATTACCTCCAACTTTAGTGAAATAAAGTTAGTCAAGAATAATGATTTGAACTACCACCAGCTGCCATATTATTATTTCGCGTAACTAAAGTCGATATTTCGTATTTTATTTATCGTAATCTCATCCTAGTACTATTATAACAATATTTCGGTCTTAAATATTCTTACCTATAACCACATACTCTAGGTTCAATTAAAAACTGAATATTTTTTCCAGAAATAGTTTCTAATTGACCAACGGTGGGTAATTATCTCCTGATTGTCATTTGTTTATCGAATTCATTGACAATATTGATCATTCCAATTTTAAAATATTGGAAATTACATCACTCAAACAAGAATATCTTCCTGACAAGAATATTCCTTCATGATTTTATCATTTATGTCTTATTTACATTTTTTTTATCATTGTGTATACTGAGTCGAATTGAAATTGGTAGGTGTTGTACCTATTTATCTTGTTAGTGCAGTACGTTCACATTCGTTTTTTTCATAACTTTCCTCACATTCCCTAGGTATTTCAATGCTTAGGAAAATATGCCTCTGCTTTTTCTTCTAGGTGGCCTGTTTAGCAGAAGTCGGTAGAGTGGAGAATGCAATTCCATTGCTGAAAAGTGTGATGTCAGAAGATGCTCCATCTAACGTTAGGCATACATTCAACAAAGAGGTTATTGATAGAGTTAGGAATGCAGTAACAAAACTAGACAATCCGGAAGTTGCTGTAGAATTCAACAGAATTGAACAAATGTTCCTGAAGCTAGGGCATATATCAGATACGGTATGAATATATATATTTTATTCACACTAATAATAAATATTGGATAATAAATGGATATTAGGCATATTGAATAATATTTATAATAATAATCAAAAAATTTATTAACTCAAAAATAAGAATTAATTGATTCACTTACAATTAGAATCAGATATCTCCCCATTTGAATGTAGATTGCCCAGAAAGGTATATTGTTTTGAGATATGAAAACATTCTAAATATCTACCAAAAAGGTAGATGTATATCACAATTTTTCTTTATTTTCGAATGGATCACCATTCAATAATTAAGAAAGGCCAATAATACTTTTTTTTAATAAAATTGAATATTATACAAGGTGTCCCATAAGTCATGGATCAAAAGAAGTGGGGTGATAGTGGTGGTTATTTCCAATCAAACTAACCGTATATGTGATAATACAATTTTTAATTTAATTTCTTCCATTTCTATAAAAAATTGATTACAATAAAACTATGTCACATTTGTAATTTTTTCTTTTAAAAATTTCATCCGCATAGATGTACCATTCTGCAGGAATAATTTTCATGGCTTGTTTTCCTCAAGTTTTGTTGAATTAAATATTCAATTCAGTTGCTTTTTTGATGCCGCTGGCAGATTGAAAAACTACCCCACAAAGATAGATAACTATAAGAAAAAGTTGCCCATTTAAATACAGATTCCAGAATGGTATAACATATATACGGGGTTATCAAAAACAGCCTTTTTGTATTCAATTGTTTTCAAATGGGTCGTTTTTCTTAAAAATTGAATAACTTTTGAACCATCGACATATAGATAACCACATATACGATTAGTTTGATTGCAAATGACCTCCTCTACCACCCCATTTCCTTTGACCCAGAATCGAATTCTAAAATTTCCTTTTCAGACACTTGATGAACAATTATGTCAAGAAATCATGCCACCTCAGATGATGAATAATAGGCAGAACTCTTGGGGAAATCAGCAGCAACCAAGATTCAGAGGACAGCAAGGGGAACAGAGGACTTACACAAATAAAAAGTATTATACTTTCAGGCAGAGGCCTGGTTTAGATGAACTGGTGTAGTGTGAATGTGATTCTTCAGGTGATTAGGTTTCTAATTATGTTATTTTGACCTACAAAAAATAAACTGATAGAGAATAACTACCTATTGCCTCATTCATTATCACAGGTCATTAATTGAAATTGTACCGGATCTTCAACAAAGATTGAGAACCACGTGACAGATCACTATGCAACCAAGAATAATACAGTCGTACCTATCTCTTTAACATGGGTGGAAAAGAGACGCCGCAATAAAAACCGTGCAAGCACAGTGGAATATAATACGTTATTAATTTTAAATTTTCTTCAAGGGGCAGAAAATATTGATTAGGGGACGTGGGGGGAATAAGACCAGGGGGTGATGGTGGAAAAACCAGGTGAAAAATTCAAATCTACCGCGTCATGCATCGGTCCCGTTGGCGACAATACTTTAGTATGTTGTGAATCTCGTGCCACATGCGATAAAACCGCATATATTACAAGATATTTCTGTTTCAAATTTCAGTTGGTCCGATATCTACCCACAAATTTGATATTTGATTCTCGATCCCACCTGAATTAAAACTTTTTTGTCTATTCCGTCAGAGCAGATATTTATCATTAATCAACTGCAGAATTTGAAATTATCTTTCATGATGGCAGGCAGATAATAATATGACCTGTTGAACGAATTCTCTGAGACAGTAAGAGGATGAAGTAGGATCTAGTATACAATCATAATAAATTACCCATTGATACTGTGATGAAATATCGCAATTTTTGTTTTTCCATTTCATGTCTCAAGTTATCGTATAGGTACAGGCAAAAACTGGCTTATTTGACAAGATGATCAAAAAATAGTGAAAATTGCTTCAAATGACATCAAAGTACTTTCCTCATAAGATAATTGTATACGAATAGACAGCCTCCTTTTAGCAACCCCTCAATTTTTATTGAATAGACCCTGTATACAGGGTGTCCGGAAATTATGCGCAAAAAACCAAGAGGGTGATTCTACATGATGAAATAAGAAATTCTTTTTATATGTAGGTGGGTCCGGAAATGCATAGTTTTCAACATACAGTGTGTTGAAACTTTCAAACAAGATCGGTTTTTTATGAATATCTCAAATGTCCTTCTACCAATTTTCTTGAAATCTGGCAATTATATTCTTTGTCATGAGGGGCTGATATAGCCATAATTCAATTGGAATTATAAGATCCAGTGGCGTCCCGGGGGGCATTCTACCGAATATTATTGTCAATAAAATGTGCGTCACTGATTTTTTTGAATTCTGTATCTTCAAAACCTATTGACCAACTAAAAATACAATATTTTGGGTTCTTGAATTATTTTGATAATTTGCTCCATTTCTATGTAAAAAAATAATTACCAATTTATTGCATAAAGTGACAAAAAATTCCTTCAAAAACTGAGGTGAAAATAAATGCGGCATCAATGTCCATAGATAGAGAATGTGAGTATGAAGATTCATTTTCTTCAAATATTCCTTGATACATGTTTGACACACTCTATACACTCTGTATATTCAGAATTATGTATTCTCGGTCCAGGAAGGCGTAGTTTTCGATGATACAAAGTGTGTCAATTATGTATCATGAAATATTTGAAGAAAATCAATCTTAATTCTTATTCTACGTCTATGGACATGGATAACACATTTAATTCCACACCTGTTTCTGAAACAATGTTTTGCACAAATTTATACAATGAATTGGTATTCATTTTTTTCCACGGAAACGCAGCAAGATTGCAAAACAATTCAAGAGACCAAAATGTTGTATGTCTGATATGGAGCTGGAGAATTTAAAAAAATCAGGGGCGCACATTTTATTGACAAAAATATTCGGTAGGGTGCCCCCGGGACGCCACTGGATTTCACAATTCTAATTCAAAAATGGCTAAATCATAATAATCATAACCAAAGTTCAAGAGAATTGGTGAAAGAATATTCAAGATATTCATAAAAAAACGATTTTTTCTAAAAAGTTTAACACACTGTATCTTGAAAACTATGCATTTCCGGACTCAAGTATATATGAAATAAATCACCCCCTTGATTTTTTGCGCATAATTTCCGGACACCCTTTATTGTCATTGAAAATTGCCTGTCATTCTCTATTTTGGAAAAGAACGATAGCACATCGGTACTTTGTATTTTGTTCATTAATAACAACAAAAACATCACCATTTTTTGACCTCATTACGTTACATCGATTGAAAATTACCTCCTCCCATGTTTGTAAAAATTCCACACAATAAAAGTAGATTGATAATTATTACACTCTATCTAGGTAAAATTATTAATTTTTCGAAACAAGAATTCAATCCATACTTCTTATCTGTGAACTTTTTTGATACATAAGTGAAAACAATTTTTTAGTTGAGTATCGTGAAAGAAGTAACAAAATATTCATGTCTTGTTGTTATCAATGAACAAACCACCAAGTATGTGCTATATATCGTTGTATTCCAAAATAGATTGACACCCAATTTTCGAAGACAATATATGCCATTTGAAAAAAAAAACTGAATACTATTCACCATCAGGGGGCTGCCAAATATATCACATTCTTCATAAACCATTAGGAAGGTTATTTAATGTCATTCGATGCAGTTTTTAAATTTTTTTAATATTCTGAGAAATAGGCGAGGTATTGCCCTAACAACACGAGTACATCCTAGGGACTTCCCAGGGACGTCCCTAATTTCGAATAAGGACATCCCAGGGATATCTTTTCTGGGACAAAGTACATACTAGGGACGTCCCAGGGACATATCCGCTTTCAGACAAAAAGGACATCCAAGGGATGTCCCTCCTGGTACGTCCCTGGGATGTACCGAGTACAAAGAAGGGATATCCCTAGGACGTCCCAAGGATATCCCAGGGACATCCCTTCGACAAAAGAAAAAAAAAGTAGGTCTAGTTGGGATTGAACCCGGGACCTTCAGCTTATCAGGCACGCACCTTACTCCATTGGCCAATATGCCTTCTGAAGATTCATGTATTGAACAGATTTATAAACAGGACAACTACAGAAACCTGGATAAATAAAACTGTTAGGATTCCGGTATAATTATTATCATTCTTGGGTGTTTGAAAATGAGGGGCATTATGCATTTACGATCTCTGTTTGCGAAAAATGGTCATTTCTTGAGAAGTTTTGAGACTATATTCTTTATTTTCATCACAATTATTTTCCGGAAGAAATACATTTTCGAAAAAATTCGACTCAATATTTTGATGATATTGAATGACTCTCTGATGTGAAGAATGGATATCAGATATTCCAGGGACACGAATGGGATAACCTAGGGATGTACCGGGTGGGATGTCCACTGGACAACTACTGGCGGGACATCCCCTGGATGTCCCAATCATTTCCTTGTACCGCGGGACATAAAAGGGACGCACCTAGGACATCCCTGTGTTGTTAGGGTGCCTGTATACCATAACTTTATTATTGGAACACCTGGTATTTGAAGGTCGAATGGATATCTATTTTGACTGATAATATCATTGAGGCGAATGAAAAAACAACTCATTATTTCTATATTGATATTAATTAATTATTCAGGTTATGTTTGTGATTACTCCTTAGCTCGCAACGGGAGATGCTCGTTTGTTACGTCCAGGATATCCTTGGGTGCTCTAAAAAAGAAATGCTTATTTATGTCCTGTTAAAGATAACCTCAAGGATTCGCAATAATGGGAAATATTTCAAATCTGAGGCGAAATCTCCGCGATTTCTTTCGGACGACTCCAGAGAGTATTTACAATGGTGACAGCCTATAGTGATCTTTGGCGTCTCGCAGGAGGATTTCGCATTCTGATCCAGAAGATGACTACTCAGAAATATCGCGGAGAGTTCCGTGTTACCTGGGAAGGGCGTCTGTGCAGAGATATTTGAAGGAATTTACTATCAGGGACATTTCATGGTTGTCTAGAAGGACATTATATAAGATTTGAAGTCATGCCAGAATATGTACTACTCGGGACACCCGATGGATGTCCCTAAAGGAACGTTTAAAATCATATCCCATCAGGGACATGCCAGGGACGTCCTTGCATTGACATTCTACAATATGTACCACGTGGGACGTCTAAGGAATGCTATTTCTAGGACATTTGAAATGATATTCCAGCTGGGACATTCCGTGGACGTCCTTGCTCGGACATTGCATGAGATGTACGGGATGGGACGTCCCAAGGACACTTATTTTTGATCCGGGACATTCGGACTTGAATTGTACCAAATAGGGACGTCCCTAGGACGTTGTGTGCTATTAAGGTAAATATATTCTATTTCTAAAACTGAATAAAGTGATCGAGTAAATGGTCAAGGGACAACTATCGAATACCTAAATCCTACAGTATTCCTCATCAAGCACTACAGAGGACATCCTTAGGTCATCCATAGGACAACCTATCAGCAACGCTCAGGAATATTAATTGGATGTCCATAGGATGTCCCAGGGACGTACAAATCATTCTCGAATTCAGAATTTTTTGGGTCCCTCTAGGACCAGATCTTGCATAACTGATTAGGACATCCAGCTGAGTTGATGGTCGGTAGAAGGTCCCCACAAAGTTTTCCTAGGATGTCCAATGGACTTACGTGAAGGACATTGACGAGGAGTACTTATAGCCTACGAGCAATCATTCGTCGGCAAGGTGTAAGTTAACGTCCTCGCAGGGACAACATATTGAAACTACCGACTGGGACGTCCATAGGACGTCATTTCTAGGACATTGAAAGAGTACAGTTCATGTACCAATCGGGACATCCGATGGATATCCCTAAGGGACATTCGAAGGATGTACCTATATACATTTCGATTGTTATACGATCCTGGAAATATTAAGGGCGTCTATGCAGAGATATTTGAAGAAATGTACCATCAGGAACATTTCATGGACATGCCAGAATATGTACTACTTAGGACATCCGATGGATGTTCCTAAAATAACATTCAAAATTCGATCGTAATTTCCTTGACATTAAATAAATTTCAGCAGGAGAAAATTTTCCATGTATAGGAGTATTACGATATTGTAAGAATGCTAAATGCACATCTTTGGGTCCCCCATCTGTGACCAATGTTAAAGGAATGCCCAGTAATGAAAACTGTATGTAACTTTGTTCAATAATATCACATCTACAAACTTTGAAAAGTAGTCAACTAATAAAAGATATTGCTCACCTTTTATTTAAAAAACCCTACTTTATTCCAAGGAATATCTGGAATATAATGATTTTTCAGGGGTTCATTAATTTGAGAGTTTGCGTGTTTCAAACATTAATGACGATTTAAAATCTTTTGTGTAATTTGATTAGTCATACCAGGCCAAAATAATGTTTCTTGAGCAAGCTTGATATATTTATTCACGCCAAGATGATTATATAGTTAATCATGTTCAACATTTCCTCTTTCAATTTAGATGGTACCACTAAACATTTTCCTTTGAAAATTATATTATCACGAATGCTCAGTTCACTTTTGAAAAGATACTTTTTTTTAACATCTTCAGGTAACTTCTTATTATTATTCGGTCAACCTTCCAAAATATCTTTTTTTAATTTTTTCAGTTCATCATCCTCAAGAGTTATGTTTCAAAATTCTTCAATTTTCTCTTCAGTGACATTGATTTCTGAGTTGATCAAACATACTTATTGTGCATCAATTTCTCTTTCTAATTCATCATTTTTTATAACTGACTTACTATATGCTCTAGAAAGAGCAACAGCTAATAAAAGATATCTTCCAGGTTTGTAAATTGAATTGATATCATACTTCTGTAGTTGCAATAACATTCTCTGTAATTGAGCAGGAACATTTGTTCAATGACTCTTTGAATATAGAAATCAAAGGTTGATGGTCAGTTTCAACAATCACTCTTTTCCCAAATATGTACTGATTAAACTTTTCTAGCCCGAAACATATTGCTAAAAGTTCTTTCTCAATTTGCGCATAGCGCTCTTGAGTTTCAGTCAGTGCTCTAGAGGCATAAGCACATGGTAAAAAAAACTGCACCCAAACCTGATTTAGATGCATCTACTGATATCTCAGTCTCTCTACTTATCTCAAAAAATTGCACTACCGGTTTTGAGATTAACTTTGCCTTCAAATTCTGTAATGCTATTTCATGATTTTATGTCCAGAGGAATTCATTATCTCTCTTCAAGAGTTGCCTTAGCGGACAAGTATTTTCTGAAGAGTTAGGTATGAATTAACTAACATACGTTAGCATACCTAATAATCGTTGAATATCACTTTTATCATTGGGTTTAGGAATGTCTAAAATGGCTTGAATCTTTGAATTATCTGGAGAAACTCCCCTTTCTGAAATGACATGTCCCATGTGAATAATTTCAGTTTTACCTTTACAAATCTATCAAAAAATTGATGATCAGTAAATTTATTTACCTTAGTACGTGAATTGTGTTTTTCAGGAATTAATGAATTTAGTTTACTTTTCTGAAGAAGATATTTTCTATGAATGATATGGTTAACATGATCTCTTGCATTTGTATCGATTAATTCAAATTCTAATGGGTGTAATCTGTAAGCTAATTCAGTATGTATTACCTTATTAAGGTATATATTGGACTTATCTCTCTTGTTATATTCTGATTTTCTTAGTTGTTTGATCCACTTCATTTTGCCTGCTATTATCCCGCACTGTGCTGCACTACTATATGATTTGACGTTTTTAATTGAATAAATTTAGGAAAAACATTGTTTTCTAATGCAGATATTGAAGAACCAGATATTATGATTTGTAATGGCGCAACGAAGAATGAATTTAAAGTACCAGGTGGCCAAAAAGCTAGTCGTAGCTTTCTTCAAATTTTGAATTGTCTCGGCCGTTACTTGATGGAAATCCATGATAAATGTAAAAACTTCACAAACGATAAGATTTCCACAAAATTTATTAAACACACGACATGTTTCGCTAACACAGTAGCTTCGTCAGGTGATATACTGGTACAATGAACTAAACTAACGTTGGCTTGCTTAACTTTTATATATCTTACCTTCCCAAACTGAAGGATTAGTGTGGACAGATACGATAAACCTTCATTTTCGGAAATTATAGGCACAATATCTACATTAAATTACGGTATATACCGGATTAACTTGAAAGAGTTGATATCAAATACATATCATTACTTACTAAGAAAACAAATTCAACAGTGGTGAACTATATTAAGGTCTAATTGATCATTAAGTAAATTGTCAAAATTTTTGAGTTTGTTGATTTCTAATGATTCAAAATGATTGAGTTTCAGTCCTTTATTTTCTATGTGCAGAATTCCAAAATTATCATCAAAACTATGGTTTTCTTCTAATATATGGTTGGCGTATGTTGAATTTGTTTTCTTTTTCATAAAATTCATTTTATGTTCGTGAATGCGCTAATTAAACGTACGACCTGTCTGACCGATATATACCTTACGACAAGATCCGCATTTGAGTTTGTATACCCCTGATTTTTCGAATTTAGAAGTTTTGTCTTTATTATTCTTGATAAACCGTCCCAACGTGTTATTTGTTCTAACATGCCACTTTTAAGTCCTGTTTATGTAGAAATGAAGCTAATTTCTCAGTTGATGATCCGAAATAGGTTAAAGTTCTATAATTTTGATTATCATTCTTGATGGTAGGATAAACTTCTTGAATAGCTTTATGATGAAGTTTTTTAGAAAGAATACTGTCTATCAAATTAACGTTGTATCCGTTGTTGACTGCAATCTGTTTTATGATATTGAGTTCTTTATTGAAATTGACTTCCAAAAGAGGGACATTCACTAGCCTGTGTATCATACTATTATGCTGCAATTTTATGTTGATAAGGGTGTGTTGAATTATTATGAATAGTGATATCAGTATGGGAAGGTTTATGGAAAATTGAAAAATCATGTTTATCGTTAATTTTACTTATTGTCAAATCTAAGAAATTGATTGAATTTTCAGTCTCTATTTCTATTGTGAATTTAATGTTTGGATGAATAGTATTTATATATATATTGATGGAAAGTGTCTAATTGTCTATTGGTTCCTTTAAAACATACTATAACGTCATCTACGTATCTATACCAATACAAACATTAAACATTGTTTTATCAATGAATGTTTATGTATTATTCGCTCCAAGTTGTCCATGAAGATTTCAGCAAGTAAAGGGCTCAGTGGATTTCCCATAATCAACCCTTTTGACGCGGAATATATTTTGTTGTCAAACTGAAAGTAATTTTGTTTGAGCAGACATATCGACAGAAGGTCTATGATCTCTTGTTTGATAATCGTATTAACATGGTTTTTATCTAATAACTGCTCAACTAAAAGTATGGTATCTTCGGGAGGTATACTTGGAAAAAGGTTTTGTACATCAAATGAAATGAATTTTGTGTTGTCAGGTAGAGTATAATTTTGAATTTTACTTATCAAATCATAGGAATTTCTCAAACTGAATTTTGATTGAAAATTACAATAGTTTTTCATCAACGTTATTAATTTTTCTGATAGTTTAACTGAAGGAGCTGTGACAAATGAAACTACTGGGCGAATAGGATAATTTTGTGTAATTTTATGAGAGAAAACAGTTTTGGAGGTTGGGGATTCATGATAGTTAATCTGAATTTCTCGGCTTCCTTAAAAATAGATTTAGAATTTTTCAAAAAGTTTTTTATCTGTAATTGGTAAGAATTAGTAGGACCACGTTTCAATATGTTAAATTCCCCTAAATTCAAAAAATCAAGAGTTTTTTGAACATAATCATTCCTGTCAATAGCAATGACTGTGTTCCCTTTATCTGCTCTAGTAAATATGGTATCGTTTTGGGTTGATTTGATTTTTATAGATTTGACTATGTTGGGTACATATATTTCGTCAGATCGTATTGTATATCAAAACCGTATTTCATCAAATCGAATTCTATCATAATGGCATTCTGTAGAAACTGTACTCCATAGAACCAATAATTCATCAAAATATAAAGGATCATAATGTATCTCATCATACAGTTAAACGAAGAAATGTACTTCATAGAGAAGTAAAACATCATACCTTATTTTTTAGAATTGGTAATCCATCATAACCGTATTCCATCGAAACAGTAAATCATCAAAATCGTATTATATCGAGACAATATTGTATAGAACCTGATGAGCATCGAAACGGCAATTCTTCAGATCCGTATTTCATCAAAACATCAATCTATCAGAGTGAACACTCATCGAATTTGTAATTAAGCGAAACCGTAATTTGTAGAATCCGTAATTCGCCAGAACCGTATTTCATCAAATCAATAATCCATCATAACCGTATTTCGTAGAATCGGTAATTCATCAGATTCGTATTTCATAGAAACAGTAATTCATCAAACCCGTATTTTATCAAAACGTCAATTCATCATATCCGTATTTCATAGAATCAGTAATTTGTCAGCCTCGTATTTTATAGAAACGGTAATTCATCAGATCCAAATTTCATAGAATCAGTAATTCATCGAACCCGTATTTTATACAAACGATAATTCATCAAATCCGTATAACATAGAATCTGTTATTTGTCAAACCTGTATCTTATAGAAACGGTAATTCATCAAATCCGTATTTCATAGAATCAGTAATTTGTCAAACCCGTATTTCATCAACATTAATTCTCCATATTGAATAACTGGTGATTCAGCAGATCTGTATTTCATAGAAACCGTAACTCGTCGACACCGTATTTTATCGGACGGTAAATCATCGGATCGGTAAATCATCGGATCAGGTTGAAATCGAAATGTTACAGGAAACTGCATTGCAGTGACTCGCCAAAGTAAATTTTGGATAGTTGAGTAGGACACGCACAGATGTCGCAGCTCGATAGTGAAGTATAGTAAAATACTGTCGAGAATTATTGATTTTACAGAAACAGCAAGAGATGCATTCGTTCATAACTATAATTGAGATACTCGATGGTAGGGTAGGTACCTAAACGAACAATCAAATCTTGCCGATATTTCGTGAAGTTGATGAACACAGCAATTTCCAAACGTTCGAGAATAATTGAATGTTGCAATTATGTTTTGTTATAGAACTGACATGGGTATTTCGACAGGTGTTATATTTTGAACATTTTATTTTTACCAGGTGCATATCCATGAGAGCTATAAGGGGTGATTACCCCCCTCAGAAAGCAGGAAGGGTAAATCCAAGATCGCGGATCCCATATGGCGGACGAATTTTGTAATTATGATTCAAATCTATTCAAAATTTATATCTGCGGGTTCTCGGGATCAGAAATTCTTATTCTTTCGTCGAAATTTGAAAATTTAAGAAGGCGGATCCAATATGGCAAACGAGTTTTCTAATTAATATGATCCTCTTCTATTCAAAATTGGTATCTGGATTGAAAGGGTTTTTGAGGTCGGAGATTATGATTCTTTCGTCGAAATTGGTAAACTCAAGATGGCGGATTTAATATGGCGAACGAGTTTCCTGATTATTATGATCCGCTTCTATTCAAAATTGGTATCTGGATTGGAAGGGTTTTTGAGGTGTGAGATTATGATTCTTTCGTCGAAATTGGTAAATTTAAGATGGCGGATCCAATATGGCGGATGATTTATTTCATTCTGACTCGAATCTATTGAAAATTTGTATATGGGATTTTTCGGGATCGGAGATTATGATTCTTTCGACAAATTTGAGAATTTAGGATGACGGATCCAATTTGGCAGACAAGTTTTTTAATAACGATCCGATTCTACTCAAAATTTGTATTTAGGGGCTTTCGAGGTTTAAGAATGTGATTCTGTTTTGTCAAAATTGGAAAATTAGTGATGGCGGATTCAATATATAGTGGAGCAGTTTTGGAATTATATAATTCGATTCTATTCAAAATTGGTATCTATTTTTTTTGGGGTCGGAGATTATGATGCTTTTATCAAAATCGAAAAATTCAATGAAGCGCATATAATATAATATATATATGGCAGACGGGATTTGTTGTATCTGGAGGTTGTTGGGGGTAGAAGATCAAACTAGAAAGCACGCTTTTGTAGTAAGCCGCCGAAATAAAAAATAGAAACCCTTTTATAGGTCAAACTAAAGAGAGGTAGAAAATAAAATAATGAAAGTGTGTTGATAAATACACAACATAAAATGTACTGATTACGGAGATGCTAATATTTTCTTTGTTATGTATTTATCAGCACACTTTTATTATTTTAATTTCTACCACTTTCTAGTTTGACTGTCTATAAAAGGGTGTTTCTTCAGTTTTCGCAACTACTTTTTATATTTACAATAATTCAGAACCTATAAAGCATCTTTGGGACGAACAACGAAAGCGCGTTTGTTTCCTTTTGGCCTTGTCATGCCATCAGAGACTCTTCCAGAAGTACGATTCGTTCTTCAAGAAGAATTTGAGGTTATATCTCAAGACTGTTTGAGAAGTTTGATCAACCTGATGCCACGGCGGGTGAATGCTGTAATTCAAGTTCGAGGATAGTATACCTACTTATTATATTGACCTACCATCTGTCTGCTTTTTGTTTGTTTTTCGTACTCAGGGTTCTTTCGAGGGGTCAACCAAGTCTAATTCCGATGTAATCCGTCCAATCTTGCTGAACGGAGTATCGTGTCATACCATCTCCATCAATTCCGGCGTTCCACAAGGATCGCACTTTCGGCTCCAACATATTGTTCCTACTTCATATCGATGATCTGTTGGGAGCTACCACTTGCCGTATCCACAGCTTTGCAGACGATAGAACTCTCCATATACTGAGTTCTCTTCTAGAATTCCCACTTATTTCCAGGTTACCAAGAACTTACGACGACGGCAGGTCAACGCTGTCCATGACGACAAATAACTACCTATAGGGTACCAACAATCTAGATCAATTCAACGCCACCAAAACAATACCCTGTATTTTTCTCTATAGAGAGACAGAACTCAGCATGTCTGATATAACAATGTCTGGAACCAGTATTTTTACCAAAACCACCATATTTATGCTATAAAGGTATTTCCATCAGCAATACTCTTTCATGGAACGATCATGTTCGATCCATCGCGAAAGCAGCTTCGCAGAAACTCGGATTTTTATTCCGTGCGAAAATTACTTTACACCTCAACAGCTTCTCAAGGTCTGGTGGGTGATGCCACACTCAGTAGTACTTCGACCTCATTAAAACACCGTAGAGAAGTCGGCGACCTTTAACTTTTTTATAGACACTTCCACGGAAAATATTCCTCAGAAATCACTGCAGACGAACTCGACAGGTCCAGTCAGCACATCTTTTCCTTATACACCTTGAAATATGTCGAACAACACTCTACCAAAACTCCATGTCTATTGAACGGAAAAGCTTTGGAATTCTTTGCCAATGGAAGTATTACCAAGAGCTCAGAACCTCTATGAGTTTGAAAAAAATGCCAACACCTACCTCCTCTCCCTATCCTCCCTTCCGTGCGCTCCAATATACAGGGTGTTTCATAATTGGATGTCAATATTCGAGTAGGCGATTCTTGAGCCCATTCTAAGAAGAAATTTTCATATGAAAGTATGACCTAAACGTCCTAACTTTTTAGATACAGGGTGGTAAAGTTCTCAAAAATTAATAAAGCCTATCACAATGGAAAGTTATGATTCCAAAACACCAAATACGAATAGAAAGTTCATAAACTATGGATTGTATTACTGAAATTTGATCTAAAAAATAAAATCTATTTCTCTGCATTGTGATATTGTCATATTAACGATATTGCTATAAGCATGTAGTGAAAAGCTTTTTATTTTTTCAAGCGGAAACCATGCATCAGATTGAAAAAATTGTGGTGATCAAATTTGCTTAGAAATGATTGGGAATTTCAGGAATGATTTCAATTTCGAGATTAATCAGTGGAGTACCATCAATGTCTGCCAAAATAGGTATGTAAAACTCCATACGAACGCCACTGGTGGCAACCAAAAAACATGTGGCACACTAACTGATGCCTCTTGATACATAGTACCATGTATGCCAAAATTCATTAGAATATCTGAAGTATGTTTTACAGATATTAATAAAAAACTATTAATTTTTGAGAACTTTACCACCCTGTATCTCAAAAGTTGGACCAAATCTTTGCATATGCATTCGATGCATTCAAGATTCTTTTAAGCAAAAAGATATGTGACCACTGGATGAATCAATTTTCTGTTTTTTCTCACACTGTTTTCCTGAATACAATCTAGCAATTTATGGAAATGTATTGATTTTATTCGAGTCTGCAAATTGTTGAATATGGTTAGATGATTCGGAAACGAATGAAAAAATAGGTAGTAGTATTTGTACTTCATTGTTGGTGTGTGTTGTATCTTTCTGGTATAGAAATATATAAAATCGATGACAGTAATTGATGTATTCAATGACATAATATGATAACTATTTATCTCCAACATATGTCATAATACATATGTACATACAGGATGTTACAGTCTCCCACGCTATTAAGAAACATAAAAGAATAGTAAAACCCTCAATAATCAAGGCTAAAACATAACTAACTACGAACAAAATCTTGCAAACGAATGTTTGATTTTCGGACCCTTTGAGATCTACGAAGTAACGGTTCTGCTTGTGGTTCTGAATTGGGATTGTTAGGTGGATGTATTGGTTCATCATTTTGTAGATCAGGAAGTTCGATTTCATCGGGTCGTTCTGGATCCATCATTTGTTGATCTTCATCTTGCCTTGGACACTGTGGAGGTGCTTGGACAAATGGTACAAAATATTGATGAGGTTGCTCAACAGATGGTTGATCGTCTTCAATAGTTATAGGTGATTTATTTGAGGAAGTAACCATTGCTTTAGGTACAAGGGTTTTCTCCATTTGATCGATATGGCGCTTCAGTGAATAGTTTTGACACGAAAAATTCCCAAAAATGAAAAATCTCGATTTTCCACACCCTATATCTCGGAAATCATTGCCGCTAGACCCCATGTGTGCTAGGTCGTTGAATTCAGCTCTTCAAGAAGAATATGAAAATGCAATGAAATACAGGGTGTTCCATTTGAAAAAATTGATGTTCGATTTTGTGAGCCTTTCTTGCGCCCCTCGTATAAAATATAGTCATTCCTGAATTTAGCACTCATAATGCGATATGAGATATTTAACTGTCCCACTGGTCTAGGGACACCCTGTATATATCCGGGAAAAAAGTACTCACTTTTTTCCCATGGGAAAAAAGTAATTTATGGAAAGTGACATTTTATAACCTGCCAACAGAGATGAAATGCCAAACTTTTTTCCCGTCACAGAAAAAATATTTTTATAGTGTTCGACTAACCACATTTTTCTGTCCGATCCGACAACAGGGAATCAGGGAGTTACCAATCCAAATTGCTCCGCACTATGACATCACACGTTTCGCGGCTATGTCTGATCGTTTGAATTCGCTCTTTTATTTTGGCGTTTCCAAAGATTTCCAATACGATGAGTTGATAGAAAGAAATCGCAGAAAAATATTTCAGAGCCATATATATCGAGAAATATTTTTTTTTAGAAATGACTGGAAAGGCCCATTCACTGTTTATGCTATAACTCACGGAAATCTGCATTCAAGTCGAAAATATGGATTTTCCATTAACATGTAGCATTTCCAAGTTATTGCAACGATTTTAACCTCAGTTTCATAACATAAGGAATTCAGAGAGAAAAAAACTTCGAAGTCGTCTCCTCAAATTTACTGGCGAGATGTGCAATCAATTCTGCTTCATCACTCTTGATTGAGACATGTTTCGACCTATCAAATGGTTATCATCAGTCATAGTACTAACAAAGTCAATGTGAAATCGATATATGTATTAATAAATGGATATAGTCATCGATATATAAATGAATCGAGATATGAATATATAAATATATATCAATGATTATCGATTTATCGATATTTTTCTTATTACTTCTTCATATGATATATCGGTACATTGATTTATCGATTTTTTTCCAGCCCTACCTAGTTTTGTCACACAATAGCTTCAATTTTACCAGCATTCAACATTCACCAATATTCAACATTTGCTAATATTCAGCACTGCTATTTGTTGACTATATGGACCTGATTAGTAGATGACTTCATAGAACAGAACTACGAATAATTAGATATTGTTGCGATATAAGAGTTGGTAGTTTGATATACTGGATTATAATTCGACATTTTTGAATGAAAAGTTCGAAAACTTCAAGAGGTAGTTCGAGGACAAGAATTATAAAGAAGTACGCACTCGCTTATTATTCATAGCCACCTACTAATTTTATGGTTCCACAGCTTTCATGGTGACTGAATATGGTGCTGAATATTGGTGAATGTTGAATGATGGTATAATTGAAACTAGTGTGTGACGAAACACTGTATCAGCAACAAGGTAAATATGAAAATTTGTGATATGGATTTTATTGCCTTATATTCACAAGGCGGATCAATAAGAAATATACTAAAAAAATGGCTTCACACAAAGCTCGGATTTTTATTTCGAGCACGAATCTACTTCACACCCCAACAGCTTCTCATGATCTACACGAGGAACAGATACGGCCTGTTCTAGACTACTACTGTTCCGACATATGGAATTCAGCACCCAAACATACGCTGATGCTCTTAGATTCCATCCAGGGAAAAGTCATTCGCCTGGTGGGTGATGCCACACTCAACAATTTTTTGACATCACTTGAAGACCGTTGAAGAGGCGGCGACCTCTCACATTTCAATATAAGTTCTTTCACGGTGAATGATCTCCAGAAATCTCTGCAATCATTCCATCGCAATACCACTCAGACGAGCTCGACAATCTCAATCAGCACATCCCTTCGTCGTCAACCCTAAGATATGCCGAACAAATCTTCAACAATAATTTTTTGCCTATATAGAACGACGAAGCTTTGGGATTTTTTGCCAATGGAAATATTCGTAAGGTCCGAAAGATCGAAACAAATTTCAATTTCTACCTCCTCCCCCTATCGTTCCTGGGTACGCACGATGATTTCCAAACATTGAAAGGATTCCCTTTCATGCGCCCCAAGAGACAAAAAAATTAATAATGACAGCTTATTTTGAAAATCTGACTACGCCACTGGATTCTACGTGAAGAAATGTATGAGAAACTGTTTTCACTTCTTCTGTAATTTGAAAGATAGCTGAGATACAGGAGTGGTCCGAAAATGCAACATTTAAAATTTCTCCCTGTATCCCAAAAACCAAGCAGGCTATGAATATTTCGTTTGCGGCATCGTGAGTTCCACAGAAAAGTTGCAGAAACCGCAGATCTCCTTCTTGAATAATAAGTGAGGTATCCCGTGAGGACATCGGAAATGGGACAGCTTGTACATAATATGATTATGAAATGATGTTGCAGTATTTCACAATTATTTCATTCTCGAACATTCTGAGGTTGCCGTGTACAACTTTAGTTTCGATTGTTTATAGACAAACATGCTGTTTCTGTGAAATCATTGCACTTTACTGTCGAGCTGCGACATCTCTGAGTCTCTGCCTGAACTATGGCGTGTCACTGCAGTGCAGTTTTCTGTATCATCTGAATCTCATCATGACGGGATACAATCCGATGGTTTACCGTCCGATAGAATACGGTGTCGACGAATTACGGTTTCTATGAGATACGGTGCTGCTAAATTACCAATTCTATGAATGTTCATTATGATAGATTAACGTTGATGAAATACGTGTCTGATAAATTATCATTCCTATGGAATACGAATCCGATGAGATACTTTTTCTATAAAATACGGGTTTGACACATTACTGTTTCTATAAAATACGGATATGATGAATTATCATTTCTATGAAATACGAGTCTGACAAATTACAGGTTCTATGAAATACGGATATGATGAATTACCGTTTCTATGGAGTACGGGTTTGATAAATTACTGATTCTATGAAATACTGATTTGATAAAATACCGATTCTATAAAATACGGTTTCTATGAAAAGTTGTTATGACCAAATACGATTATGATGGTTTATTGGTTCGATGAAATACGGTTTTGACGAATTACGGTTTCTATGGAATACGGTTATGACGAATTATCGTTTCTGATGGATTACAGTTCTGATAGATTACCAATTTGATGGAGAACTAGTACGATAGACTGATGTTGCGACAGAATACGGATTTGATAAACTACTGCCTCGATAGAATATAGTTCTGATAAGATACAGATATGATGGAATAATGACTCGTATTAATACCATTTCGACATAAAACTGTTTGATGATTTACGTGTTGAAATTTTATATTTCGATGAAGTACGGTCCGATGTTTTACAATTTGATATTTTACGGTTCTACAGAATACAGTGTCGATTCTATACTATTTAGACGATTTACCAATTCGATGAAATATTTTTCTATGGATTTGAATTCGATACTTTATATTTTGACACATTAGGTGTCCCCGACTATGTTCATATCATTCGTAGAACAATTATCTTTCAAAAATTCGGATTTAATGATGTTTGAGGCTAGATATTTGTTACTAATATTGTTGACAGTGCCTTTCAATGCAATTTCTGTTTCGATGCCAAGAAGTTCGAAATTATTCATACTGTTATCTTGTTTGATATTGTATTTAAAACCTTTACTTATCAGTGACCTGATCCTATTCGCCCAGTAGTTTCATTTGTCACAGCTCCTTCAGTTAAACTATCAGAAGAATTAATAACGTTGATACAAAACTATTGTAATTTTCAATCAAAATTCAGTTTGTGAAATTCCTATGATTTGATAACTAAATTTCAAAATTATACTCTACCTGACAACACAAAATTCATTTCATTTGATGTACAAAACCTTTTTCAAAGTATACCTCCCGAAGATACCATACTTTTAGTTGAGCAGTTATTAGATAAAAACCATGTTAATCCGATTATCAAACAAGAGATCTTAGACCTTCTGTCGATATGTCTCAAACAAAATTACTTTCAGTTTGACAACAAAATATATTCCGCGTCAAAAGGGTTGATTATGGGAAATCCACTGAGCCCTCCCAGACAGCACCAGATATTCCATGAATATTCATAGAATATTCTTTTTGGATATTGCGAATATTCATGAACATGCCAGGGATATACATATCATCTATGGAGTATTCCCTGAATGTGCTGGTGGGGAAAATTTTATATATTCCAGGAATATTCCACAAGGAATATTCCCTATATATTCAGAATGTACCTATAATATTTTAGGAATAATCAGATAATATTCGGAATATCCCAGGAATAATACAGGAATATAAATAAATGAATATTCTGGGAATATTCCTTAATACATATTGATGATTAAAAAAAGCTGACCCAAGATGGTCTCGAACTCGGGACTTTCAGACTGTCAGATCAACGCCTTAAGGCGGGCCTTTCGCGACAGCTTTCCGACCGAATATAGCCTATATATATATACTAGTTCAACAACTATTTCCAGGTGTCAGTGTGATGTCGAAATCGGAATAAAATAATTAAATTACAGCTTTCACAGCTATTGTAGAGTTCTTCGATTTCGTCTGTTACAGCAGGTCACCAATAGGTGGCACACAATTGAATGCAATCGTAGGTAATTGTATTATGTACGTGCAGTGTTGCCAGAGCTACTGCTCCACGGGCCTGCTGAACATGATTCCACTTTTCACTCCATTCAAGTCAAGCAAATTCTCGCTACTCGCTACAATGAAAATTTATTTCATGAGTGATTTTTGAAACTGTCTTCACAAGTAGTCTTTCGAATATTTCTTTTCCTTTTTAATTTCATTTCCTACTAATATAACTTATCATTATTGGCGTCACCAGAAAAACTTCCAAGGATGGGGATTGAAATCATTGTTCAGGGCAAATAAATAGTCTGTGTAATTCAGAAATAATGTGTGCAAGATTTTTTATCAAGTTCAGATGGCTATAAATAGAAATTTCGTGTTTTCTATATAGGGTATATACGTAGACGATTGCCTAGTTTCAAATATCTTCATTCTTACGAATTCACACTGCTATTACTGATATAAGGGTTATATTGATATATACAGTGTGTAGAATGAAAGAAATCCTTGATTCAAATTTCATGTTCTCTAATTCAGACCTGCTTGCTGAAATACAAATTTCGATCATAATTGCACTTATGAAAAAAACAATTTTTTCGAAGTGAGAACTTCTAGGCGCGTTGAGCACTTTTTTGGGTGGAGAAAAACATTGGATTTCGCGTCATCGTCACGACCCGTCCCGTGTCCCGTTATCGCGAGGTCAATGAATAGCAATAAATTTGAAGGGTGCAGTATCTATGGGGCGCCGTTTGGTTCATAATTATTTTTTCGATATATAGAAATTTTAACGCGATATATAGAAAAAATCCTATATAATATACGAAATTATCAATATCATATGAAAAATTTCTTATATCGTGTGAAAAATGTTCTATATATTTGAGTGCGACGAAATTTCAATATATATTAGTATGCCTCACGCCGTTTGGTTCATAATTATTATTTGTAATATATAAAATTTTTACTGAATTTATATAGAAAAAAGTCTATATCAAATGCACAAATTTTATATATGACGAAATCTTTATATATTTGCGTGTCAGGAAAGTCTATATTTGCGCGTCGCGAAAGTTTATATTATTTGGTTGTACCAGTGTGTGCAGAAATAGACTTTCGGGTTCCAGGGTTTACCGATAGGTGGCTGAACGCGGCTGGACGTCAGCACAGAATGAGGTTAGAGGATCTGGCAACACTGAGGTCAAAGCTACGATATGTCAGCTGTATGTTTACTGTTTGTCTTGTCAACTAATTTCTTCTCAGAGTCTCAGAGATTTGGCAAATTTTTCAACAGTGGTAAAAGTGGATTTAATCTGCACAAAAGCGATCATTATTTTTATAGATTGTGTTTTTCAGTTAAGTTTCAGTGGAATTATCATTATTTTTCTATTCTTTTTATCATTTTACATAACCTCAAAAAATGGGGTTGCTGAGGTAGAAATGATATATTTTTGTAGATAAACTTGGCAATGTGGAGACCTGGAGGAATAAAATGTGCAGTCAAAGACTGCAAGAGTGAGTACTTAAATAATAACCAACATACACCATTGAGATTGTTTAGGTTCCCTTATCCTCTACCCAAGAAGTAAGAATGATTTGGAAATGCATATATAATATGACTGGGAAATGCATAATATATCATATGACTCAGAGTTGACTTCAATAAGGGCTCAATACCCTTTTGTGTGTACCAGCATTTATGTAGTTCTGTGCAATGTTCATGTTACACTTTCTGATTGTACTTTTCATGGTTCTACTGATTTTCTGAAGGACATCTGAAATGAGAACTGGCTATGGAAATGACATAAGGAGAACAAAACCAAATAAAGATCAAATGTATTGATCAGGACAGTTTTTATTGACTCCAATGGCTCAAGAACCTTTTGTGAGTACCACAATGAATATATGTTCAATTTTTATGTTATACTTTTCTCACATTTCATGATGTTACCGATTTCCTGGGACAATATCAGAAAATGTGATACCTGAGTAGGTATCAGAATGATCCCTACATAAGTCAAAACCATCAATGGATGAATTCATTGAATTGGCTGGTATAGTGACAAATGAAATTAGATAAAATCTGCCAAATTGGAAGCCCGGGACCAGAAAATCAATATCCTGAAGAAGCTGATGAGAGTGATGGAAGTAGTCAAAATATTGATCATTTCTTAATTGAGTATTTCTCATAATTTGATTAAAATCTTCATTCAAAATCATGGTTATTTTTATTTCATATGTGCAAACCTACCTTGAATACTCAAGGAAATAATTTCAAGGAATTTCTTATAAATGGTTCATTCCATTTCCTTCAGTAAGACTAAGCAGAATGATGAATCATCAGCTTATGGAAAAATAAGATGAATTGAAGATGTTCATTTGATCATTTGCAAGATATCCTGAAATCTGTTCCTAACCTAAAATTCAAAAAAAAAATTCCACATTGCGCATAGGTAAATGATGATTTATCGTTCACAAAAACAAAATATTCTCATGTCCTGCTTATGTTTCTGATTCATTAGTAAGTCAAAATAAATTATTAATTTCAATACAATAATACATGTAAATAAACTATTCTAAGGTGGATTCACAATGTCCACCTAATTTTGTAGAATCGTGTTGTGATTGGGTAAACATACATTTACATGACGGCTGTCAATCTATCCACCAATGAGGATTTGATACGTTGAACGCGGATCGCTTACTTGTAAGCGCGCCTTCAATACGTATGTCAGTTTCTTAAAATCAATACTTCAACCTGCTTCCAACCAATGAGCGGAGCGTAACCCATCGTGCCCATTCATCATTCATATGGGTTATTTCAAGGTCATCATCTACATTTTACTATTTCATTCTAAATACTCCAAGTGAAACCTCTTTCCCCTGGTTCTAAGAAATTCATTGCTATTCTGTGTCTATATAATGTAGCTTTAGAAACACAAAGTAATCCTGATATTCTGGTCCAACTCAGACCTACCGGTGTGAACCTGGCTGCCTAAATTGGCTGCTAAAATTTCCGAACCTACCCGACAGACAATACCAGTGGCGGGCGGTCATTTTATTCAATAAAAATGTTATTTTACTAAAATGAATCAATTACATGGAAGCTTCATGATCTGATGAATAGAATTTGGACTCACACATGCACATGATATCAGATGAAAAAAACATCAATACCTCGTATTCTGTTGACTTCACACTGGTTAAAATGTTATTCTCCAGAAAGATTCACCTGCTCAGCCCGAAAAAAAATCTTTCTCGATCAACTTCATTCCATATAATCAGATTTAATATTTCGATCAAACCACATCAAAAATTTCAGAGATCATTATACTGTTAATGATATAACAACATTCAAAATTTATGAAATTCATAATGAAATGAAGAAAAACTCGAGTTCATTTTGAATTTTCGGACATGGTACTAAGTATTCTACTAAATTCATTGAATCTTGGAAAATCGGAAACTATCATTTTCACTCGATTTTTAGAAAAAAAAATCATTTTCTCCGAAACGCACTGGACTGTCAAACTGAAACTAGCGCAGAAGTCTTCTACTACATCCATAGAATCTCATTCTGCGAGAAAATTCACTTGCTCAGCCTGCGCAAAATGGAAAACTATCATTCTCACTCGATTTTTAGAAAAAAAATCATTTTCTCCGCAACGCACCAGACTGTCAAACTGAAACTAGCGCAGAAGTCTTCTACGACATCCATAAAATCTCATTCTTCAAGAAAATCCACTTGCTCCCCAGCCATCAGGGTGACGTCAATTCTCGTCGAATCGACGTGGAAAATAGGTGGCAATTGGTCGTCGTCAAGATTCGACCAATAAATGACGTGATTTTGACGTGTCCCAAAAACGTATCTGATAGACGTCATTTAGACGTAACATCTGCACCAACCATGTTGTTTTATTTCGAAGAAATTACTCCATGAACTGCATATCCAGGACTCATGATTAAACGCTTATCAAAATAAAATAGGTATACCTACCTTAGTAAAGGATTCACGTATACCCGACGTGGATAAACCTAAGTGGTGAAATATGTAGAACAAATATTTATAAAAAACACCCTGATAGAGATAACTTGGAAACAGATACGAAAGATTCAAGAATTTATTAAATATATACAGATGCTTATGATTGGCCAATCCGTGCTCCGTGGCTTCGTGTGTCTTCGTTTCGTACTATGCCATCGCTACGCTACCCCTATCGGCCATCGTCGTAGCACAGTTTGTCGTAATCATGCGCATGCGTGATCAAGTTCATCGAATGTTGTGATGGCGGATTCGTGATTTGGGCCATTGAAAACAAGGATACTATGGAAAAGTGGGGGTCAACAAAATATATTACAGTTCGCTGGTTATTTTATCAATTCCAGGCAGTAGAAATATGTTTGTGGGAATACAATATTCCGAGGAAAGGCGTCGCTCTCGTTCAGTTGAAGTGGTTGACCCTAGGGATGGTATTAGTTTGATAAGAGTTCGGACACAGCTGAACTTTTGTCCTTTTCTATTCTCTATAATACAATGGTTTGAGTGAATAAAAGAATAAGACATATATTCTGCTCTTTGTCTTTTCAATTTCCCTAGTAGCGCCTGATTGTCAGATACGATTTTAGAGGTTATATTTTCTGTCAAATCGATCATAGCCGTAGATGGACAATGGATATAGGGTACAAACACCCACTTCAATTCATAGTGATACCCTTCTAGCAGAGCAAGATTTATATAAATGAAAAAAATGCATGTAACAACATTTTAATATCAGAGAATATATACATATGGATAAATTCATAGCTATAATTCCTTATTGTATGTGAAACTGTACTCCAGTGAAGTATTCCTGAGACAATTTTAAGAAATAAAGTCTATATAAGCTTGTGTCTGGAAATGCTTCATTTCTGAGATACATGGTGTTGAAATACAGAAGAAATCATTTTTCGATAAAGATTTCATGGGAAAAAAGTAATTTATTTTGACGAGACCTACCAAATACTTATGGTTTTGTTAAGTTCTCAGCAACTTCACTTAGCGCCCGCCCTAAGAGCTAAGTAACATGGATCGATATAGATAATATCTCCAAAACGACAACCTCCAGCGTAATTAAGGCCCTTATAATAATTCCCTTGATACATAAATATCTATTCACTCTTCACTGTTGAATTTTGAATTCGCGGTCAGCACCAAAAACGCCATTCAATAATATATCAAGTTGTAGTTTACTTGCTTTTCTTAGTTTCGTTTCCAAATTTTCAATTTCATAAGGTAATTTTGCGAGCATTTCTCCTTCTTCCATGATTATTTTGTTTTGTATTTTGTGTGATGATAATAATGGAATTTTGTTCTTGAAATCGTCTGCTTTGTAAATTGATGGAACAGCAGATTCTCTCAACAGATTTTGAAATCTTCTCTTTGAAAATGAGCCTAAAATATAGATTAATTCTAATCAGATGCTGTTATAAGAAGTGAATTTCAATGAGTACCTCATAAATTTCGCTCGTCTTCAAATTGATTTTCCATGCACCCAGGCCGTTTCATATCTTCCTTCCATAAGCGAATGCTTGATATTTGAATTGGAAAATCGAATAAATGATATCCATTTGTTTCAAAATTGGCACAATTTATTATACAGCAAGTGATTTCCATAGCTGCTTTCATCTCGAAAGTATAATAATTATGAAATTTTATTTCAATTCTGACGTTTATAAAATGAATTGTCAAATTCAAAAAAAATTTAATGAAAAAGCGCGGGACGACTATGGTGCTCTTGTCACAATGCATGGTGTGTAACTTTATAAATCTAAACATTCAAAAACCCTAACCGTTGTCATTTCTGTGTCCGAACTCTTCTTTTTAATCAAACTAATACCATCTAGTGACTCTAGTTGACCCCATGACGCCTCGTAAGGCTGCGAAGTGTAGTGGCCGCCTATCAAACAGCAAGACTTTTTCAACAGGTCAATAATCAAGAAAGCGAAATCTACAAATGAAACTTATTGGAAGTTGTTCGATGTAGTGAGGTCGTTATTTGAAGAAGGTAATCTATAAATACCTTGAATCGTAGGTACAAGAATAATTTGAGGTTATTAGGTTGAGATTCCTTTGAAACTTAACATCTTCGTTAATTCCTACATATACTATGGAATATAGTGGATTTTATGCTTATTAGTTTTATTCAGATGAAGAATACCTATGTTTAATTATGTAAAAGAATAAAAAATTTCCACAACTATTGTAACTAGATCATTTGAACTGTTTTGCCAACCATCAAGAAATATGATCATGGAAAAGTGATTTCGAGTTTCACAGTTTCTTGGTGATGTCGAAACCTGGACCTGATGCTTGGTAACTATTCGACGTGTAGACGACGTCGCTAAATGACGTTGTAACGACGTCGCTAAATGACGTCGTTTCGATGTGACATATTGATGTCACATTTACGTCTCTTTCACGTCGATAATTTGGTGATCTTGACGTAATTGGTGACGTGTATTTGGCGTGAAATTGACGTGTGAATGCTAGCTGGGATCAGCCTGCGGAAAATGGAAAACTATCATTTTCACTCGATTTTTAGAGAAAGAATTGTTTTCTCCGAAACGCACCAGACTGTCAAACTGAAACTAGCGCAAAAGTCTTCTACTACATCCATAAAATCTCATTCTGTAAGAAAATCCACTTGCTCAGCCTGTGGAAAATGGGAAACTATCATTTTCACTCGATTTTCAGAAAAAAAAATTTTTTCTCCGAAATGCACCAGACTGTGAAACTGAAACAAGCACAGAAGTCTTCTACTACATCCATAAAATCTCATTCTGCAAGAAAATCCACTTGCTCAGCCTGCGGAAAATGGAAAACTATCATTTTCACTCGATTTTCAGAAAAAAAAATAATTTTCTCCGAAACGCACCAGACTGTGAAACTGAAACAAGCACAGAAGTCTTCTACTACATCCATAAAATCTCATTCTGCAAGAAAATCCACTTGCTCAGCCTGCGGAAAATGGAAAACTATCATTTTCACTCGATTTTTTGAAAAAAAAATTGTTTTCTCCGAAACGCACCAGACTATTAAACTGAAACTAGCGCAGAAGTCTTTTACCCAGCCAACCATGAGATGTATAAGTGATGTATACGCTACATCACTTTGTGACATGCGATATCGCATTTGAAGTCACAAACATGCTACCGATACAACGTGGCGATGTGAAAATGTTCGACTCAAGCAACATCACTGTGACGTCGTTCAGACATGAAATGCGACATCACTTGCAAAATCACCACCAGGTCACATACAAGTGTACATTTCATATTACAGATACATCACACTGCGACATCGATGATGTGGTCGCCGTACCTGCTGTGATATTCGTGGGATATATTATAATAATAATAATCATTCAACTTTACGAAGAAAATGTTTATTTTCCGAAAGTAAAACAGATGATACAAAACTTATCATGACAATCACCCTAATTAGTAATCTTGAAGTAAAACATGACACATATATATAGCAATACAATACAAATACACATTATTCATAAATGATACATATCAAATACACTTACATTATCTTGGGATCTTTCATCCACCTTGTTTTAGATTGCAATAGTCCTATCTCAGAGGTAATCACAATATTACCTATTGTGATTGAACTCACGACCGTCGTTCTTAAATGATTGTATACCGCCTCCAATTTGAAACTGCTATAATAATATGTGTGCTATAAATCATCTCAGATATTTCAACAGAGAATTTGGAAGGAAATAGTCTGTACGGATTCGGACTCATTCACTGACTGACATGGCCATGCACAGCTCAACATGGCGTCTGGCGTGTGCGTTCGTTTTGCGCATGTCTGCGTCACACTCACAGGTCACAAAGATATCTCATGAGGATATCAATGTGAATTATTTAGTTAACGTCGAAGAGATGTAGTTTGAAGAAGTCTCTGCCACATTACATAGTTTCCTGGTCGCGATATGTCACCTTGCGACGTTGATATCGAATCTACGTCGATAAGATGTGTTAACGAGATATTGCATTCATGCAAGGTTGTTACATCACACAGATGTTGATGTCACACGATGGTTGGCTGGGTACTACATCCATAAAATCTCATTCTTCAAGAAAATCCACTTGCTCAGCCTGGAAAATAAACTGAAGAATATGAAATGAATACTGTCTGTATGTTCTTCGAGGAATTAATAGTTATTTATGCAACAAGTGCAAAAAGTGAATGTTTATTGCATTCGACGTGAAATTGTCCGACGAGGCCGTCAGGCCGAGTTGGACAACACGTCGAGTGCAATAAACAATTTATTGCACGAGTAGCATACAACATTTTTTCTACGTTCATGCAAAAAGCAAAAAATGATTTATTGAGGTGCGGCACTAGGTACAATTCTGTTAATTGTCAGAATTAATTTTTGACTGACGTTTCTATAACCACAGTTGCATTATAGAAAATGTTTGTCATGATGACAGCACGTTGAAGTAGAATGACAGATGAGTGCAATAAAAACTTTATTGCACTAAGTGCAATAAAGAACTTTTTTTTCCACTAAATATAGTTCAATAAAGTTCTGTTTTTTTGCATGAATGTAGAAAAAAGTATTTATTTTGCAATATTTTTTGGGTTTTCTCTCCTCGTCTTTAAAAAAATATATATTATAAGTGATCTGTAATAAGTAGAGTATTGAACACCTAGTCTCCCGGAATGTAAATGGTAAATGGTGAATTCAAGATCAATTAATACCGAAAGCACACTATCGTCTATGGAGTTCTCATTGTGAAGTGCCAATAATAGATATTAAATTGTCAAACAATCCGCACACGGCTGAGAAATAAGAAAAAGTAAACCTCCATTTTGTTGAAAACAAGCAGAACAGATTCGTTCCCGAAACGTCCAAAGCTAAGATATTTTCCATATTTTTCAAAACGAAATGTCACTGACAATCATTAAATTTTTCTTCCAGGTTCCTGAAAGTTGAGTTTTAAGCGCATTGCGACATTCCGGGAGAGTATTCAATACTCTCCTTATTACAGATCACTCATAATATATAAATTTTTTTAGAGACCAGGAGAGAAATTCCAAAAAATATTGCAAAATGAATATGGAATAAATATGAAATGGATATGAATATGAAATATGTCGAAGAATTCACATTCCTCAAAATTATCCCTGGAACTTTGAATGGCTTCAAACGGTTTCAGATGATCCTTCATTCTACATCTGGTGCGTTTCAGAGAAAACGATTTTTGTCCGAAAATCGAGTGAAAATGATAGTTTCCCATTTTCCACAGGCTGAGCAAGTGGATTTTCTTGCAGAATGACATTTTATGGATGTAGTAGAAGACTTGCGCTAGTTTCAGTTTGACAGTATGGTGTGCGTTTCGGAGAAAATGATTTTTTTTTCTGAAAATCGAGTGAAAATGATAGTTTCCCATTTTCCACATGCTGAGCAAGTGGATTTTCTTGCAGAATGAGATTTTATGGATGTAGTAGCAGACTTCTGCGTTAGTTTATTCAGTTTGACAGTCTTGTGCGTTTCGGAGAAAATGATTTTTTTTCTGAAAATCGAGTGAAAATGGTAGTTTTCCATTTTCCACAGGCTGAGCAAGTGGATTTCCTTGCAGAATGAGATTTTATGGATGTAGTAGAAGAATTCTGCGCTAGTTTCAGTTTGACAGTTTGGTGCATTTCGGGGAAAACGATTTTTTTTCAAAAAATCGAGTTAAAATGATAGTTCCCGATTTTCCAAGATTTAATGAATGTGCTAGAATACTTAGTACAATCTCCGAATATTTAAATTGAATTCGAGTTTTTCTTCATTTCATTATGAATTACAAAAATTTTGAATGTTGTCATATTGTCAAGCTTGAGGAAAAATCCCATAACCTGATTGATTTCACGAACCAAATATAAAATCAATTCCTAAAATCATTTTATTCAACACGATAGATATTATTTGTTAAATTCATATTTCGCTTCCATTTCCGATATGCAGTCTCAGCTAGGCGAGTTCATTCCCTGCGGGCATTGTACTTGCTTGCTGATACTGCATTGATCATCAATAATTATATTTAACCTGAGGAGTAGGGAAATCAATCAGAGGGACAGTCGTACTTGTCGTGCCCAACGATGAGGTCGTGGTTTCACACCTTTCTACCCTGGTGATTAACCCTTGTGTCAGATAGTATTTCTTTCATATTTTGTTCATACTTTGTGGTCATTCTAGTATTTTCCCTTTGGTTCATTTAATTCAAATAAACTGTTCATTCTAGTATTTCCCCTTTGGTTCATTTAATTCAAATAAACTGTTTTACATTTTACGTAATTGCCTCGTTATTTCCAAGTCATGAAAGCATAAAACTACCCCTAAGGCTACGCCCTAGACCGAGCACTAGTCACAGGTGTGACAATATCATTATTAACAGTATAATGATCTCTGAAATTTTCAATGTGGTTTGATCGAAATATTGAATCTGATTATATGGAATGAAGATGATCGAGAAAGATTTTTTTTCGGGCTGAGCAGGTGAATCTTTCTGGAGAACATTTTAACCAATGTGAAATCAACATAATACGAGGTATTGATGTTTTATTCATCTGATATCATGTGCATGAGAGATTCCAAATTCTATTCAATTTGAGTAATCAGATCATGAAGCTTCCATGTAGGTAATTGATTCATTTTAGTGAAATTACATTTTTATTGAATAAAATGATCGCCCGCCACTGGTATTATCTGTCGGGTAAGTTCGGAAATTTTAGCAGCCAGCTTAGGCAGCGAGCTTCATACCGGTCTCAGACCTGATGTTCTTAAGAGGAGAGATTCAACCAAATCGACATGCAGGCCTGCACTAGTTGTTGCTATTTGGGCTTATGAATGATTCAATTGAAAAACTGATTAAATCATCGTAAAGAAGAAGGTTGGGACTAGGGCCTGGTTATCATACGGAGTCGAAACTCATTTATTTATAGAAGATACAGATTTTTGAAAAACGTAAACATTGAAATTTTTTTGTCTCAAATTGAAATATTTTCGATCTCAGTACAATTGTTGGAAATTCGGCGAGGTGTCACTGAAATATCAGCTCTTGAAATGGTTCCATTCGAACAGGAAGCAACAAAAACGATTATTCTGTCAACAAAATATCCATTCATCCCAGCTGATCTCGGTAAACTCCATTTCTTGAAAGAATATAATGCAGGAAACTAGGATGTGGTAGTTCAGGCACTACCTGATAGATGGCAGTGTTCGAAATGACAGACTGCGGCAGAGAGGAATGGTGCATTGTATTGCAAGCAGATGGCGCTTAGGAGAGATGATGAATTCCTATGAATTCAAACGCGTTTACACCGTTGCCAATGTTATACATATTACTCGGACATATTATGAAATCTAGGCGACGTGATAATACAGAGGGTATTATCCAATTATCTGGGCATATTTCAAGGGGAGGTTCTCCGAGTGTTTGTAAGACGAACAAATCTAATATATAAAACTCTCCTCTCACGGTCATGGTCATAGTGGTCGAACTTCTCCGAAACGGCTCGACCGATTCGTATGAAATTTTTTGTGCGTATTCGGTAGGCATGAGAATCGGTCGTAATCTATTTTTTAAATAGAAAATACAAAATGGCGGATCCAATATGGCGACCGAGTATAGTTATCCGATTTCATTCAAAATTGGTACTCTGGGGTTTTCGGGGTCGGAGATTATGAATATTTAGTCAAATTTTGGAAATTCAAGATGGCGGATCCAATATGGCGGACGAGCTTTGTAATTATGGTCAGATTCCATCCAAAATTGGTATCTGGGGGTTTTCGAGGTCGGAGATTATGATTTCCGCATCGAAATAAGGAAATTCAAAATGGTGGATCCAATATGGCGGACGAGTTTTGTAATTATTTTTTTATCGCTTGGAGCGCACGAAAGGAAATCCCTATAATGTTCAAAGAACATCGTGCGTTCCTAGGGAGGAAAGGGACAGGAGGTAGGTATTGGAGTTTTTTTTGAACTTCTGGAGATTATTTGTTGTTGGGAATACTTCCTCGGGCACTGAATTCCAGAGCCTAGCCGTTCTATGGATGAAGGAGTTCTGATAAAGTGCTGTACGACATCTTTCGAGGTGGACAACGAGAGGATGTGCTGACTGGGCTTGTCTACTTCGTCTGACTGGTATTGCTAGTGGAGGGATGATAGCCATTTCCCGTGAAAGTATCGATAGAAAAGTGAAAGGTCGCCGACCTTTTTACGCGGTGTTCCAATGATGTCAAAGAGTGAGTGAGTGTGGCGTCACCCACCAGGCGAATGGCTCTTCTCTGGATGGAATCTAAGAGCGTCAGCCTATGTTTTGGTGCTGAACAGAACAGATTGGTCAGATATCATTCAAAATTGGTATCTGGGGGTTTTCGAGGTCAGGGATTATGATTTTTTATCAAAATTAGGAAATTCGAAATGGCGGATCCAATATGGCGGACGAGTTTTGTAATTATGGTCAGATTCTATTCAAAATTGGTATCTGGAGGTTTTAGAGGTCGTAGATAATTATGAATCATTTGTCAAAATGGGGAAATTCAAAATGGTGGATCCAATATGGTGGAAGAGTTTTTTAATTATTATGATCAGATTCTATGTAAAATTGGTATCGGGATGTTTTCGGAGTCGAAAATAATGATCCTTTTATCAAAATTTGGAAATCCATACAAATTCAGCAGAATTTCTTCAATTCTATTCATGAGATCGATAATTATGTCAGCATATAGATGGAAATAATAGGAATGGCACAGTTGTGGAACAAACTTCAAAAAGCTTTGTTAATCTGTGTCAAAAGTTCAGGTTATTTCACTCTAAAACTCATGCAAAAAAATTCGTCTCAGAGTACAGTTATCAGATTTTGGATCCATTGATATGGCGATGTTCACAAAGGATAATACCACCACGGCAACAAAACAAAACTGAGCGAGAAATCGTTATATGTCTCTCTCCCTCCCGCGGCGAACCGGGGGGATATTCATTGGTCGCGCGGTGATTCCCCGTCTTTCCGCAGTCGCCACGTGCCACTTTGAATTGCATGAACTTCAGATGAACTTCAAACTAACCGGGATATAATCAATAATTGAAAAGCCAGTGTTGCAAGCTGCTGCAAATGATATGTCGCAAAAATTCATAAGAATGGGCAGAAAGGCGAGGCAACGGGAAAGTCAGCCACATACGAAATATTTGAAAATATAGCAGCCGCTTTTTTTTCGATACATTTGGAGACGTTATCGAACATCCAGTTCATGTTTTAGAGAATTATCGTAGGTAGATAGGTACTTCATATTCCACTTACATCTTCTTTGGGGAAGATTTTTGAAATTCAATGAATTCCGTGATATTAAAATTTTCTTTGAAATATATACAGGGTTATTCATTCAAAATGGTCAATGTGTGAGCTAGAAATAAGAACATAAGAATATGAAGATTCAGCCTCACATCTCACAATTCTCACATCTCACATAGAAAATGCTGTTAGTTTTGGAGAACCAGGGTGTACAAGGAAAATATTTTATTTTGAAATTCCTCATACAATAACTTTGTAAGTTTTAAATCAGCATGAAAATGGTCAATGTGTGAGCTAGAAATAGTAAACATCAGAATATCAAGATGCAGCCTCACATCTCTCATAGAAAATGTTGTTAGTTTTGGAGAAACAGAGGTTGTTCAAGAAAAATATTTCATTTTAAAATTCCTCATACAATAACTTTGTGAGTTTTATATCAGCATGAACATAATTTTCTTATATTTTTTTCATTATAATTCGTTTTTCAAATGATTTAAAAAAAGTTGACCATTAAAACAAAATGGATTGTGAGATATAGAAAGCATATGATGGCAAATCAATTTCTCACCGTTATGTTGAAGACCGAAACTAGGGAATCCTGGAAACTTTGATACGATATAATCACACTCACACTATACACTGTTTTATCACTATCAAACAGAATTTTTATCAACTCGACAAACTTTATTATTACCTGAAAACATTCGCTGTCTAAGATAGACTAACAAAAACTTTTGAGATGGTGTTCGCTTGAATCTCCTAATTTTGACAAATGATTCAAAATCTCCGACCCCTGAAACACCAGTAAATATTTTGAATAGAATCGGATAATAAAATTAGAAAACTTGTCCGCTATATTGGATCTGCAATCCTGAATTTCCCAATTTTGACGATAGAATCATAATCTCCGACCCCAAACACCCCTATATATGAATTCTGAATAGGATAGAATCATCATCACATAACTCGTCCGCCATATTGAATCCGTCATCTTGAATTTTTCATTTCGGGATTCATAATCTCCGACCCCAAAAAACCCAGATACAAATTTCAAATGGCATAGAAAGTAATTACGAAACTCGTGCGCCATGGTGGTGGAGCCATGATGAAAGAATCATAATCTCCTACGCCGAGAACCCCCAGACACCAATTTTGAATAGAATGGGATCATAATTATTATAAAACTCGTCAGCCATCTTCAATATCCTAATTTTCACGAAAGAATCATAATCTCCGACCCCGAAAACTTCCATATACCAATTTAGAATAGAATCTATAATCTAATCATAATTACAAAATACTACATAATATGAGATGAGATGCGATACTGCACCCTTCAAATTTATTGCTATTCATTGACCTCGCGATAACGGGACACGGGACGGGTCGTGACGATGACGCGAAATCCAATGTTTTTCTCCACCCAAAAAAGTGCTCAACGCGCCTAGAAGTTCTCACTTCGAAAAAATTGTTTTTTTCATAAGTGCAATTATGATCGAAATTTGTATTTCAGCAAGCAGGTCTGAATTAGAGAACATGAAATTTGAATCAAGGATTTCTTTCATTCTACACACTGTATATATCAATATAACCCTTATATCAGTAATAGCAGTGTGAATTCGTAAGAATGAAGATATTTGAAACTAGGCAATCGTCTACGTATATACCCTATATAGAAAACACGAAATTTCTATTTATAGCCATCTGAACTTGATAAAAAATCTTGCACACATTATTTCTGAATTACACAGACTATTTATTTGCCCTGAACAATGATTTCAATCCCCATCCTTGGAAGTTTTTCTGGTGACGCCAATAATGATAAGTTATATTAGTAGGAAATGAAATTAAAAAGGAAAAGAAATATTCGAAAGACTACTTGTGAAGACAGTTTCAAAAATCACTCATGAAATAAATTTTCATTGTAGCGAGTAGCGAGAATTTGCTTGACTTGAATGGAGTGAAAAGTGGAATCATGTTCAGCAGGCCCGTGGAGCAGTAGCTCTGGCAACACTGCACGTACATAATACAATTACCTACGATTGCATTCAATTGTGTGCCACCTATTGGTGACCTGCTGTAACAGACGAAATCGAAGAACTCTACAATAGCTGTGAAAGCTGTAATTTAATTATTTTATTCCGATTTCGACATCACACTGACACCTGGAAATAGTTGTTGAACTAGTATATATATATAGGCTATATTCGGTCGGAAAGCTGTCGCGAAAGGCCCGCCTTAAAATCCTTAATTGTTGCTTTGAAATATCATACTTCGGGGGACCAACACTGTTAGTGCTAGTTGATGAAGTAAAATATACATAGGTTCGGTCCTGCGAATCAACAGTGTTGAGAACATGCTCAATTTGACCATAAATATCAAACAGTATATTGTAAACTGATATGATAATAACTGTTTCAACCTTCACAGGCCAGTATATTATCAATGAATATGTTCAACAACCTACAGTAGTCCTCAATTTTCCACTGAGCTTGAGATGAGGCTCTTGAAGAATCTCCTTGAGAAAGTAGATTCACCACATTATCGTGACATTCAACAATTTCATTGAGAAACTTCCACTGAAACCGTTGGGAATGACATATTTACTCGAAAAAAAAATTGTGAGGTTAAAGATTATGTAAAATAGAAAAATGTATTCTCATTCTTCTCCATTTCTTCTCGATTCTAGGCAGATGAGTATTTTGGACACAACCAGAATATAATAATATCAGTGTTGCCAGATCCTCTAACCTCATTCTGTGCTGACGTCCAGCCGCGTTCAGCCACCTATCGGTAAACCCTGGAACCCGAAAGTCTATTTCTGCACACACTGGTACAACCAAATATAAACTTTTGCGACGCGCAAATATAGACTTTCCTGACACGCAAATATATAAAGATTTCGTCATATATAAAATTTGTGCATTTGATATAGACTTTTTTCTATATAAATTCAGTAAAAATTTTATATATTACAAATAATAATTATGAACCAAACGGCGTGAGGCATACTAATATATATTGAAATTTCGTCGCACTTAAATATATAGAACATTTTTCACACGATATAAGAAATTTTGCATATAATATTGATAAGTTCGTATATTATATAGGATTTTTTCTATATTTTGAGTTAAAATGTCTATATATCGAAAAAAATAATTATGAACCAAACGGCGCCTCATAAGTATCGCATCTCATCTCATATTATGTAGTATTTTGTAATTATGATTAGATTATAGATTCTATTCTAAATTGGTATATGGAAGTTTTCGGGGTCGGAGATTATGATTCTTTCGTGAAAATTAGGATATTGAAGATGGCTGACGAGTTTTATAATAATTATGATCCCATTCTATTCAAAATTGGTGTCTGGGGGTTCTCGGCGTAGGAGATTATGATTCTTTCATCATGGCTCCACCACCATGGCGCACGAGTTTCGTAATTACTTTCTATGCCATTTGAAATTTGTATCTGGGTTTTTTGGGGTCGGAGATTATGAATCCCGAAATGAAAAATTCAAGATGACGGATTCAATATGGCGGACGAGTTATGTGATGATGATTCTATCCTATTCAGAATTCATATATAGGGGTGTTTGGGGTCGGAGATTATGATTCTATCGTCAAAATTGGGAAATTCAGGATTGCAGATCCAATATAGCGGACAAGTTTTCTAATTTTATTATCCGATTCTATTCAAAATATTTACTGGTGTTTCAGGGGTCGGAGATTTTGAATCATTTGTCAAAATTAGGAGATTCAAGCGAACACCATCTCAAAAGTTTTTGTTAGTCTATCTTAGACAGCGAATGTTTTCAGGTAATAATAAAGTTTGTCGAGTTGATAAAAATTCTGTTTGATAGTGATAAAACAGTGTATAGTGTGAGTGTGATTATATCGTATCAAAGTTTCCAGGATTCCCTAGTTTCGGTCTTCAACATAACGGTGAGAAATTGATTTGCCATCATATGCTTTCTATATCTCACAATCCATTTTGTTTTAATGGTCAACTTTTTTTAAATCATTTGAAAAACGAATTATAATGAAAAAAATATAAGAAAATTATGTTCATGCTGATATAAAACTCACAAAGTTATTGTATGAGGAATTTTAAAATGAAATATTTTTCTTGAACAACCTCTGTTTCTCCAAAACTAACAACATTTTCTATGAGAGATGTGAGGCTGCATCTTGATATTCTGATGTTTACTATTTCTAGCTCACACATTGACCATTTTCATGCTGATTTAAAACTTACAAAGTTATTGTATGAGGAATTTCAAAATAAAATATTTTCCTTGTACACCCTGGTTCTCCAAAACTAACAGCATTTTCTATGTGAGATGTGAGAATTGTGAGATGTGAGGCTGAATCTTCATATTCTTATGTTCTTATTTCTAGCTCACACATTGACCATTTTGAATGAATAACCCTGTATATATTTCAAAGAAAATTTTAATATCACGGAATTCATTGAATTTCAAAAATCTTCCCCAAAGAAGATGTAAGTGGAATATGAAGTACCTATCTACCTACGATAATTCTCTAAAACATGAACTGGATGTTCGATAACGTCTCCAAATGTATCGAAAAAAAAGCGGCTGCTATATTTTCAAATATTTCGTATGTGGCTGACTTTCCCGTTGCCTCGCCTTTCTGCCCATTCTTATGAATTTTTGCGACATATCATTTGCAGCAGCTTGCAACACTGGCTTTTCAATTATTGATTATATCCCGGTTAGTTTGAAGTTCATCTGAAGTTCATGCAATTCAAAGTGGCACGTGGCGACTGCGGAAAGACGGGGAATCACCGCGCGACCAATGAATATCCCCCCGGTTCGCCGCGGGAGGGAGAGAGACATATAACGATTTCTCGCTCAGTTTTGTTTTGTTGCCGTGGTGGTATTATCCTTTGTGAACATCGCCATATCAATGGATCCAAAATCTGATAACTGTACTCTGAGACGAATTTTTTTGCATGAGTTTTAGAGTGAAATAACCTGAACTTTTGACACAGATTAACAAAGCTTTTTGAAGTTTGTTCCACAACTGTGCCATTCCTATTATTTCCATCTATATGCTGACATAATTATCGATCTCATGAATAGAATTGAAGAAATTCTGCTGAATTTGTATGGATTTCCAAATTTTGATAAAAGGATCATTATTTTCGACTCCGAAAACATCCCGATACCAATTTTACATAGAATCTGATCATAATAATTAAAAAACTCTTCCACCATATTGGATCCACCATTTTGAATTTCCCCATTTTGACAAATGATTCATAATTATCTACGACCTCTAAAACCTCCAGATACCAATTTTGAATAGAATCTGACCATAATTACAAAACTCGTCCGCCATATTGGATCCGCCATTTCGAATTTCCTAATTTTGATAAAAAATCATAATCCCTGACCTCGAAAACCCCCAGATACCAATTTTGAATGATATCTGACCAATCTGTTCTGTTCAGCACCAAAACATAGGCTGACGCTCTTAGATTCCATCCAGAGAAGAGCCATTCGCCTGGTGGGTGACGCCACACTCACTCACTCTTTGACATCATTGGAACACCGCGTAAAAAGGTCGGCGACCTTTCACTTTTCTATCGATACTTTCACGGGAAATGGCTATCATCCCTCCACTAGCAATACCAGTCAGACGAAGTAGACAAGCCCAGTCAGCACATCCTCTCGTTGTCCACCTCGAAAGATGTCGTACAGCACTTTATCAGAACTCCTTCATCCATAGAACGGCTAGGCTCTGGAATTCAGTGCCCGAGGAAGTATTCCCAACAACAAATAATCTCCAGAAGTTCAAAAAAAACTCCAATACCTACCTCCTGTCCCTTTCCTCCCTAGGAACGCACGATGTTCTTTGAACATTATAGGGATTTCCTTTCGTGCGCTCCAAGCGATAAAAAAATAATTACAAAACTCGTCCGCCATATTGGATCCACCATTTTGAATTTCCTTATTTCGATGCGGAAATCATAATCTCCGACCTCGAAAACCCCCAGATACCAATTTTGGATGGAATCTGACCATAATTACAAAGCTCGTCCGCCATATTGGATCCGCCATCTTGAATTTCCAAAATTTGACTAAATATTCATAATCTCCGACCCCGAAAACCCCAGAGTACCAATTTTGAATGAAATCGGATAACTATACTCGGTCGCCATATTGGATCCGCCATTTTGTATTTTCTATTTAAAAAATAGATTACGACCGATTCTCATGCCTACCGAATACGCACAAAAAATTTCATACGAATCGGTCGAGCCGTTTCGGAGGAGTTCGACCACTATGACCATGACCGTGAGAGGAGAGTTTTATATATTAGATTTGTTCGTCTTACAAACACTCGGAGAACCTCCCCTTGAAATATGCCCAGATAATTGGATAATACCCTCTGTATTATCACGTCGCCTAGATTTCATAATATGTCCGAGTAATATGTATAACATTGGCAACGGTGTAAACGCGTTTGAATTCATAGGAATTCATCATCTCTCCTAAGCGCCATCTGCTTGCAATACAATGCACCATTCCTCTCTGCCGCAGTCTGTCATTTCGAACACTGCCATCTATCAGGTAGTGCCTGAACTACCACATCCCAGCAAACACAGGGCAGTAACTGTAAAGTACTATGGAAGTAATTTTGCAACTAATATCCGCGTGCGATGTACGAAAAACATCTCCTCCCGCTCTTATTTGCAGCGAAATGTCCGCGACATCAAGTACGCATTTCATTAATTGTGTTGTTCAAATTGAGATTTGATAAAATAGCCCAAATGAAACATATATCCGTATAGTCACTGTGGCAGTTTTTGAGACAATAAATGTCGTATTTACAATCACATTGGGCACATTCATGCGAGGATTCTCTGAGACTTCTCCATTTTATTCCTTTTGATATGGTGACTTTCTCGAATAGACTTCTTTGCGATGTTTCTCGATGACGATCTTTTCAACTAGAAATTCAACACATTTTGTGGTAATGACATTGTGGTTGTTTATTATTATCTCGAAATAATAATCACTGCATCTTAGATTTCTTGTTAACAAAGCGAATTCTCAATGTAACCACGTTCAGAACAAACATGCGTAATCAAACTGAAAACATATTTCCATTTGCAATTTGGGACTTCGCGAAACTGCCATGTGATGTAACGTGTTTGCTGGGATATCCTAGTTTCCTGCATTATATTCTTTCAAGAAATGGAGTTTACCGAGATCAGCTGGGATGAATGGATATTTTGTTGACAGAATAATCGTTTTTGTTGCTTCCTGTTCGAATGGAACCATTTCAAGAGCTGATATTTCAGTGACACCTCGCCGAATTTCCAACAATTGTACTGAGATCGAAAATATTTCAATTTGAGACAAAAAAATTTCAATGTTTACGTTTTTCAAAAATCTGTATCTTCTATAAATAAATGAGTTTCGACTCCGTATGATAACCAGGCCCTAGTCCCAACCTTCTTCTTTACGATGATTTAATCAGTTTTTCAATTGAATCATTCATAAGCCCAAATAGCAACAACTAGTGCAGGCCTGCATGTCGATTTGGTTGAATCTCTCCTCTTAACCACTAGGCCAGCAATCGAGTTGAATAATACTATACATAACAATTCATTGAATTGCGTTGTTCAGAAGCGGATCATAAATACTTCCAGTTTCATATGGGCTCTTAACATGTACGATGATCTTTGAGTACTCTGATCACTACCTATCAAAATTGTGGAGACGACTTTGTGTTTTTGATCCCTGGTAATATAACCACTTTACTTTGAAATACGATGGACTTCTACCACAGATTTCAAAATCAATGACTCACATCTATAAAATAGTGTTTGGTTAATTTCCATACTTTACAATTTCATTGAAACACATGGGAATATTATTGGAATATTCCATGAATATACAGGAACAGAATATTCAGTTGGAAATATTCCTGGAATATTCATACCTGAATATTCCCTGCACTATCCAACTAGAATATTCTTGGAATATTCATTTCAGAATATTCCTTCTGGAATATTCCTCGTATATTAATTTTGGAATATAACTAGAATATTCACATTTGAATATTCCTTGAATGTTCCAGAGGCACGTATATATTCTAAGAATATTCGAAGGATATTCGGAATATATTCTTCTCTTTTAGCATATTTAGAGAATATTCTAGGAATATCCAGTGCTGTCTGGGAGCTTTACTTGCTGAAATCTTCATGGACAACTTGGAGCGAATAATACATAAACATTCATTGATAAAACAATGTTTGTATTGGTATAGATACGTAGATGACGTTATAGTATGTTTTAAAGGAACCAATAGACAATTAGACACTTTCCATCAATATATAAATACTATTCATCCAAACATTAAATTCACAATAGAAATAGAGACTGAAAATTCAATCAATTTCTTAGATTTGACAATAAGTAAAATTGACGATAAACATGATTTTTCAATTTTCCATAAACCTTCCCATACTGATATCACTATTCATAATAATTCAACACACTCTTATCAACATAAAATTGCAGCATATAATAGTATGATACACAGGCTAGTGAATGTCCCTCTTTCGGAAGTAAATTTCAATAAAGAACTCAATATCATAAAACAGATTGCAGTCAACAACGGTTACAACGTTAATTTGATAGACAGTATTCTTTCTAAAAAACTTCATCATAAAGCTATTCAAGAAGTTTATCCTACCATCAAGAATGATAATCAAAATTATAGAACTTTAACCTATTTCGGATCATCAACTGAGAAATTAGCTTCATTTCTACATAAACAGGACTTAAAAGTGGCATATAGAACAAATAACACGTTGGGACGGTTTATCAAGAATAATAAAGACAAAACTTCTAAATTCGAAAAATCAGGGGTATACAAATTCAAATGCGGATCTTGTCCTAAGGTATATATCGGTCAGACAGGTCGTACGTTTAATCAGCGCATTCATGAACATGAGATGAATTTTATGAAAAAGAAAACAAATTCAACATACGCCAACCATATATTAGAAGAACACCTGTCCACAGGTAACTAATCCTTCTGTTTGGGAAGGTAAGATATATAAAAGTTAAGCAAGCCAACGTTAGTTTAGTTCATTGTACCAGTATATCACCTGACGAAGCTACTGTGTTAGCGAAACATGTCGTGTATTTGATAAATTTTGTTTTTACAATACTATATTATATTATCAATTCTATTTTATTATTATTATTACTCACTGTATCTGTTTCACCCTCAAAACAAGTGTTAACTCACTTATTGAGTGCTCACATTTATTCATCAGCATATATTTATCATATTATCATGTATTTCTATGTTTGTTTTTCTATTTATCTCTATTTGTACTCATTAAACATGAATAAATGTTATTATTATTATTATTATTATTATTATAGTTAAAAGTTCCAAATATATTTTATGGGATTTCAAAACTTCGAAGCGAAGCTGAAATTCAAATATGTTATTTATATCATTATTATACGCATATATTCGTAGAAGCAGACAGACCGAGACATATATTGTTTTCTCTGTCATACTAATATAGGTGTGCAATATTGAGCATTGCATACTTTGTATCTGAAAGGGAACCAGTATTCTTGCTCTCCTGTAAGATTGATTCACAGAAATGGACACAGTATTTTTGTGGCATATTTGTAATGAGGGACAATTTCTGATTAGTCACATTTGACCAAGTGGAGTGCAGTGGTTGCAGCAAACTTCAACCCATCTTACTTAGTTGAAGTAATTTCGCCTAGCAATCATGACGACGCTGGAATAATGCAAATTTTCATGAAAATTTCGTAGTTTTCAAATTCTTTTAAGTCTGCTGATCGCTGGCTCTCAGTCTATATTGTTTTTGATTGTTTGTGATTGCACACTTTCGACAGTCTGACAACATGAGTTTTGATTTCCTTTCCTACGCCTTACATTAATGTTGAAGTCATAGATTATCTGCACAATGCCATATTGTCTTTCAATTGAAAGTGAAAGGTCATAATAGTTCCTTTCTTCTGCATAAAAAGTATATCAATTTCCTACACTTCCTGAAATTTATACTGTAGTAGTATTCTTTCAAGCAGTGAATTTCACACCAGTGTAGTTTATATCCACCTAGTTTTGGGTAGGTGTCAAATACACCTCAAACTCAGAAATAGATTAAATCGTGATTAAAGACTCAAAATACATATGTGGTTATGTTTGGCATTACATTGAATATGTGCAGTGTATTTTATATGACACTGAAAAGCAGAAGAGAGAACCTATAATATATTTATTAATTTGATAGTTGATAGATCTCGGTGATTCTGTGTTGGAGCAAGGTGAGGGGGTTTCCACATTTGAAGGAATTTGTTGAAATATTGCATTTCTCCATTTTTCAAGTTATGCTCTGAAAAGTTGATAGGTCATATTGGTACTGAGAGATCTCATCATTCAGCCTGGAATGGTTAGTGGAATATTTAATCAAATTTTACTTGACAACACTGGCAAATTATTTTTGGAATGTGACGAACATTTTCACGTCTGCAAGAAGTAGAGCTAGCTTGCTCAATTCAGTTTTGGACTTGACTTGAGGAATTTCAGGTGTGCGTCATATTTTTTTACTGCTTCTTTGAAAAATAATCATTCGTCCTGTATGACGACGATTTTTTTGGATGTATCGTCAGTAAAAATAATTCGTTATCAAAGTCAAGGCATTCATGGAGTCAACTATTTGTCACATATCAGAATGAGTTTTTTTCTCGATGCAAAATTACTTTTATGTGAACAATAATGCGTATTATGCAAGTATAGTCGATTCATGGCAGTGAATTATTACTGTGAATCTTAAACCAAATTCTGGCGTTCTAAAAACTGTCGTTTTTGTTTTCACGGTTGAGTGCTATGCTGTGTTGTACAGGGTGTCCGCTAAAAGGAGGTCAATCCATCAACCATATATTCCTTGAACAAAAACAATATGACTTTCTAAATACCATTTTTGTATGTTAGCCCTTAATATTCGATATACAGGTAGTCAAAGTTGGAAAATAAAAACTGTTTTTTTTAATTACTCGCGTATTCAATGAGATTTTAATCTCAAAATTGGTACATTACTTCAGCACAAAGAGTTACATCGTGTGAGGAAAGCAAAACAGAAAATAACTGTCAAATATTCAAAATACGGGAAATCAAGTACACACTTTATCCCCATATTATTTTGTACTTGCGCAAATGACTTGCTATCTATTTTTGTGTTTAATCATTTTTGAGTACTTTTTGTATCTTGTAAAATTCTGATAAAATCATTTGTTTTCAAGATAATTCGAAAAGTACTGCCATATAGCACATGTACGTCCAATGAATGTCCAACGGATGTACAACATGGACATAGTGGACGTCCATTGAACGTCCAGTCATGTACATTGGAACGTCCAGAAAACGTCCACAGCTCACTGGATTTAACATCTTATGGACATACATTCAGGATGTTCAATGGACGTACATTCAGGATGTCTGATGGACGTACATTCAGGATGTCTAATGGACGTACATTCAGGATGTTCAATGGACGTACATTGAGGATGTTCAATGGACGTACATTCAGGATGTCTAATGGACATACACTCAGGATGTACAGTGGACGTACATTCAGGATGTTCAATGAACGTACATTCAGGATGTCCAATGAACGTAAATTGAAAGCAGTCGGTGAATGTCCATTAGAGACGTCCAATGGACGTACGGATGTTCAATGGACATGAACTGAAAGCAGTCAATGAATATCCAAACAAAGAATCCATACCCATATAAAATATTATTTATTAAAAAAATATCTGTAAGGTACAGTGTAATATCATTCAATATAGATACAACATATGCTTGGAATTTATTGCATGAATTTCGTCATTCTGCTCTTGTTCAGCCATCATAATTAGGATGATGTCGAGTTAAACAGAATCTGTAATAGGTTTTCCAGCATAATTTAGCGGCTAAATATTTTTCGACTCACGACATTCATGAAAGATTCGAGTAATCAAAACATACTATCTGAAAAAGCATTAATTCAAAAAACTGACAAGATACAGTTATCCTGATTTTTTGAGGACAAAATTCGATAAAAATGAAACTAAAAAAGTAGAGCTATAATATTACCTATATAATGAAGAGAGGAATAATAAAATTGTATACTTGTATAATTGGATACTCACCACAGTTAAGTTCAAATTCTATATAAACGTCCATACAGTGACTATCTGAACCCCAATGATTACTCCTCTTCAGAACCACATTATGAATATATATTCAATACATATAGTCCATACATGGACATCCATTGGACGTAACCCGATTGGACGTTGAACTTCCGGATGACCCAGCCATTATTATAAGTCTCTTGTATATTGTATGACTTCTGAATATAGGCAGAGGCTGGATATTTCCCTGATTTGATTTCTCAAACATAGTAGAGATGATATCGTGCTTTTCTCACTATATTTTTATAAAAATTATGGATTTATATTTTCTCCAGTCACCTCGCTTCTTCTTTCTGTTAAAAGAGACAAACAAAGTATTACTCATAGTATTCTGTAGTCGAGGATTAGTGTATAAATCAACTGTCTAAGTCCTATATTCAGCAATTCAGCTCAACTTCAACTAGTACTATACCAATTTAAAGCTCTATTTCTGATATCATATGAAATCCAAGTCGTCCTTTCCGAACAAATCACAAGCTCATAGGTTACCCACAGAATATCATGAAATACCTATTCCGCATTACCTACAACGCCCCAAACCATTATCAGAGCACATTTATCATGTGAAATAAATAGTTATATATGTTCACTTTGGAGCTGGACTCGATCGATATCCTCCGTTGCCCCACTTCATGTTCCGATCAGAGCGCCATCTCGCATCCCCTCTACCGTGCGTCCAGCTTTCAACATACAAAGGATGTACAAAAACGTACCATTTGTAAACGTACAAACTGGATCCAATAATGTACGTCACTTGGACGTCCTGAAACTTCTTACTGTAGAAGTTTCACAATATCTAATATAGAACTTCCAATGGACATTCAAAAGACGTACAACATTGAACGTACAATGAATATCCAGAATCGTACATTCATTGAACGTACATAGATGTTCAATTTGTGAACATACAATTTAGATCACTACCGTACTCTTCTAGGTCGGCCCAGAACTGCCATGATATGGATGATGTTTCATATAGTCGAAAATTGTACATCCACTTGACAATCATTGGACGCACGAAACTGAACGTACAATAAATATCCAGGATCGTTCATCCACTGAACGTGCATTCATGTCCATTTTGTCAACGTACAAGCTGGATCCAGTCATGTACATCCATCAGACGTACCATTTTGAACTTAAAAAATATATCCGGAATCGTACATTCATTGATCGTACATAGACGTTCGAATCGTGAACGTACAATTTAGATCCGATTTCGTTCATTTCTTGGATGTTCTGAAACCTAGGAATATGGATGTTTTGGTGCAGTCGAAAATCTTACTCCCAATGGACATCCATAAGGCGTACAGTACTGGACGTTACAAAATATATCCCTAATTGTACATCCATTGAACGTCCATGTTAGGTTCATGGACCTTTGGACATTATTTGGACCTAAACTGGACGTCCACTGGACGTGGTGTGCTATATGGGATATGGTTATTGTTTGATGCCTATGCGGCTCACTGTAATCTCATAATGTCCATATATTCCTATTTATTTCGTCGAAATTGGAAGAGGGCGTACGTACGGAAAGGAGAATATAGAGATACCGGATGCTCAGAGCGAATGTATTGAAATGATTTTTACAACAAAAAAAAATTATAGAACACGTCTAAATGAATTGCTCGATATGACCTCCACATGCGAGCCCTTTTAATTAAAGAAAATCTTTGCCCTTGAAAAATATGTGGCTTATACACAAAATATTTCATACATCCCCAGGCAATCTTGTTCTGCTATTTCTTTCATCAAATAGCTATTGAAATCATGGATATCATAATTTCACCGAAAAATTTCCGAAAATATATTTTTTTAGTTTTTTCCGATTTTATTTCCCGTTCGTTCGCGTCCGACATACCATACGGGAGGAAGGGGTAAGGCTTGAAAATATTTTTGAAAAATTCCGTACCCACCAAAACCACTCAAACCGATTTTAAAAAATTTTTGACGAAATAAATAGGAGTATGTGAACATTATAGGATTCCCGTAACCCGCATAGGCATCAAACGATAACCAGAACTTTTCGAATTATCTTAAGAACAAATAAATTCATCGAAATTTTACAAGAGACAAAAAATACTCAAAAATGATTGAAAACTTGAAGAAAAATAGATAGGAAGTTAGCGCACGAACAAAAAAAGTGAAGGTAAGTATGTACTTCTTGATCCCCCGTACTTTGAATATTTGACAGTTATTTTTTGTTTTGTTTTCCTCACACGATGTAACTCTCTATGCTGAAGTAATGTACCAATTTTGAGATTAATATCTCATTGAATACGCGAGTAATTAAAAAAAAACAGTTTTTCATTTCCAACTTTGACAACCTGTATATCGAATATGAAAGGCTAAAATACAAAAATGGTATCTAGAAACTCATATTGTTTTTGTTCAAGGAATATATGGTTGATGGATTGACCTCCTTTTAGCGGACACCCTGTATATAGTTTAACGATATTTATCTTTCCGAAGACAAGATGATTGGGTGTCATTTACTGTCGAAAATAGAGTTTGATACTAGTCGTAGGTGAAATAAGTTATAGGGTCCATAGCTCACTTGTGACAATGGTTTAAATCTCATGATACACCAATATTTTGATTGGATTGAATTCAATTATGCTCCTTAATATTCAATTCGTTGAATAGTTCAGAACTTGGGATTTTTTCTTCCAATGTAATTTTCTGATCATACAATCAACTGATGAATTCAATGCCACCATTAGTATGGCAATATGGCACTCATGTGCTACGGACCTTTGTAGATCAATAATGAAGACTTCCTCAAACAAATGGAACAGTTTGCAATATGAATTCACTTCTCTAGATCTCGTGGAAGTTTCTCTCTATTTTTCGAAATTAAAGTTATTTATTATATACAAGTGAAAAACATAGTCGAATAGCTCAAGTTTGTGCTGTGAGCTAATATCTGATATTTTTCCCGTGGAGAAAAAATAATTCATGAGAAGTGACATTACATAACTTGTCAACCGAGACGAAATGTGAACAATTTTTTTCCGTAACAAAATAGTTATTTATTATACAAGGGAAAAAAGTAGTAGATTTTAGCTCCAGGTTGTGTTGTTTCCCGACGCGTAGCGGAGGGAGACAAAAAACCGTGAGCTAAAATCTAATATTTTTCCCGTGTATAATACACTATTTTTTTCTGTGATAGAAGGAAGGACGAATCAATATTGAGAAGATATTACATTATTTCGAAATCTGAAAATTATCGACGTGAAATTTCAAGTTTTTAACAGTAGGGACACCTGCGTTTTCTAGGCATCTTTATCATTCTTTTGAAGTAATCAAATATCTGATGTCACTTCTGTCAGTTCAATTCTGTGATTTGATTTTAAAAAATTGCGAATTCAGTAGTTGTTTGTTTATATAGTAATATACGAAACCGCGAAGTCGAATGGAAGATAAAAGGACTGGCAGTTCTTTCTCGGAGACGGTATTATTGACTCATTTTTTGGAACTATAGCACAACAAAAGTCATTAACAGAGTATATATATGTGATATATATCCGGGAAAAAAGTACTCACTTTTTTCCCACGGGAAAAAAGTAATTTATGAAAAGTGACATTTTATAACCTGCCAACACAGATGAAATGCCAAACTTTTTTCCCGTCACAGAAAAAAAATTTTTATTTTCATAAACGTCAAAAAATGACAATGTTCGCGCATTGATGACAATATGCGATGTGACCCAATTTTCAATTTCCTACGTTAACACGACATCGTGCGCAGTATAGTGTGCGAAATACATATTTCACGTACTGCATGTAAACTATATGGGATGTTTGTATTTTAACCTTTATGATCCTCAATCAAGCAGGATTCCAAATCATTTAGTTATGAATGTTCAACAAAAATTATTTTTTTTATGACGGTTCAACACTATTTCTCACATTAAGAATTTTACTTATTTTGAAACGATGTTTTTTGACTTATGACTCGTGCGCGAAATACTTTAGTGATCTCTACTGTTATTTCAACTCGGCTGCGCGTCGTAAAGAAAATCAGTTCTCGTTCACCAAAGTAGCATTTCGCTCACTAAATACAAAACTAATTCTAATTATAATTCTAATTCACCTCGAAACTTCAATGCGTTCAAACAGAAAGTTTTCAATGAAACTACGATTCCTCTTTCCGCTATCATTTACGGAATTATATACTAGACAGCAATTATTATTTTTTGTATCAAAATTGAATTGCCTCAACTGATTCATTATTTTGGTGGTGTGATCTCTAAGTATCAATAAACCGCTTTGATTCAGATAAAATGAGACAGGTATCTCTACAAACTGTTCAAATTATATTTGCATAATAGACAACACAGGTCCACAGGTGGTACACGAAATCGGATTTATTTTAAGATATTACCGAAGGATATGACATTATTATTTTTCTCTATGACATCCATTACATGAGAATTCCTAATGAAGGCGATTCTGTACGTACTTACTGTAATTTGAAACATATTACAAGTTGATCAATACGAGTGATTCAACGAACTGAAACCAATTGCTTCCCATAGTTCTTCTTAACCGGCATAGAGAAAGTAGAGTTTTATCTGAATTTTCTGGTGGTATCCAGCGTGATGAATTGTGAACTCACTGAACTTGTGAGATCATTCTATATTTTTTAAAGCAGAGCGAATATCTTACTAACCTATGCTGTGGCTGATTGCCCTGATATTTATCAGGTTAGTTCAGGTATTCGCATTTGTTTAGAGAATATCAATCATTTTTATTCTAAGAAACTATTTCCAGATTCACTGAATAATGAGCTAGAGACAGAAAATCAATATGGGATATCATCAGAAAACTTATTCAATGCTGAAATTTTGAACTTCCATATGGAATATTTTGATACATAGTGGTTTGTTCACGTTTTCATTATCAAGTTCGAGTTTTTTGAACCAAAATACCCATCTCATGAGTGCAAAATCATGTTATATTTGTCTTTCTCATTGTAAATGAATGAAAAAATGGCCAGTGAAACCATTTTTATGGTATACTTATCTGAATCTATTGGCAGAACAATCATACATCCTGTATCAACTCCGTAGATTCAGTAATCATTATTTTAGTGGTACATGATGTCATTGTCAATTGTTTAGTAAATAAAATAACTTTTCAATCACTGTCTTCAGAAATATAAAATATCATTTTTATCCATTGAAGACGTAACAGTTTTGGCGACGAGGTAATGGAAGAATTCAAAACAGCAATACTCGAAGTCATGAAGACTCAGCAACATATTTTTCTTGACCAGTAGCAACGACTTCTGGATCAGCTAGCCCAATCATTTTCAAAAGTTAATGATAATAGTGAGGTACGCATGGAGTCACTGGCAATGCAATCACAGAATTCGTTTACGATCCTGATAGTGGTTCAACATTTGAAGCATGGTATGTTCGATATGAAGGCCTTTTCATGGTTGATGCCAAAGAACTCGATGAAGCAGCGAAGGTTAGGCTCCTGCTACGTGAATTGAACACCAGTTCTCATAAACAGTACGTTGATTATATTCTACCGAAGGAACCGAAAGATTTCAACTTTTCTGCAACAGTGGAAAAGCTGAAGAAAATGTTCGGACGTAAGATTTCACTTTTCAACACTCGCTATAATTGTATGAATATGACAAAATCAGCTTCTCAAGATTTTGTTGCATATACAGCCAACATCAACAAGCAATGTGAAGAGTTCAAGATCAACACTATCACAGCAGATACATTCAAGTGTCTCATATTCGTTTGTGGTCTGAGATCTCCAAAAGATGCAGATATAAGAACGAAAATGTTAGCTATGATTGATGCAAAAGCAGATGGCAACATTACTATTGATGACCTAGGAGTTGAATGCCAACGGATGATCAATCTCAAACAAGATACTGCCATGGTGGAAAATCAAAATTTCACAGCTGTCAATACAGTAAGTCATCACAATAAGTCACAGCCGCTGTCAACACATAAGAAAAACTCAAGTGTCCCAAAAACACCTTGCTGGTTTTGTGGACAGCTACATTATGCACAGTTTTGTTCTTGCAAGAAACACAAATGCAAGCAGTGTGATAAAGTAGGTCACAAAGAAGGTTACTGCGATGTTCGCAATAAATCATCATATAGATCCAAGCAGAGGGGTCATCATCAGGTGAATACTCTTTCAAGTGTTAATCAAGTCAATGCTACGTGCAAGAGAAAATTCGTTGATACCAGGATCAATGGAAAATACGTCAAACTACAGTTGAACACAGGTAGTGATATAACGATCATTTCAGAAGAGTCATGGATTTATATAGGAAAACCAAAATACATCGAATCTGATCATTTAGCAAAAGATGCATCAGGTGATATCATCAACCTAACCAAGGAATTTTCTTGTTCAGTCAACATCGGAGGTGAAAAAGTCAACAACCTCAAATGTTTTGTAGTCCAGTCCAATCTCAATATCATGGGTATCGATTGGATAGACGCTTTCAATCTTTGGAGTAAGCCAATCACTACTTTCTGTAGCCATATTTCTTCATCTGCAATGGAAATCAAGAAAGAAGATCTGAAACGTGAGTTTCCAGAGGTTTTCGATGGCAAAATGGGATGTTGTGTGAAGACCACAGTATCCTTGGTCCTGAAACCCAACGTTCAACCAGTTTTTCGCAATAGAAGACCTGTAGCATATGCAGTTTTACCACAAGTTGAAGAAGAATTGGCAAGACTTGAAGCAGAAGGCATAATTTCTCATACATATTACTCCGAATGGGCGGCTCCAATAGTGGTTGTAAGGAAGAAAAATAATTCAATCAGAATTTGTGCAGATTATTCAACTGGACTGAATGATATCCTGGAACTAAACCGTCACCCACTTCCTCTGCCAGAAGAAATTTTCTCAAAAATGGCCAACTGTGCACTCTCCAGCCAGATTGACTTATCGGATGCATATTTCCAAGTTCCTGTCGATGAACAATCTAGCAAAGTCTTGACCATCAACACTCACAAAGGCTTATTTAATTTTCATCGTCCAGCAATGGGTGTAAAATCCGCAGTGGGTGCTTTTCAACAAATCATGGACATGGACACCATGATTGCTGACTTGCCAAAAGTATATGCCTACTTAGACGACATTGTTGTTGGTGGTGAGAATAAACAAGATCATATTGAGAATCTATTCCGTCTCATCAACAGAATTCAAGAATATGGTTTCCATCTTAGATTAGAGAAATGCAATTTCTTCACCAATGAAATAAAATACCTGGGATATGTTATCAACGACAAGGGCCTCTCACCTGATCCAGAGAAAGTGAAAGTAATAGTAAACATGCCAAGACCAACAGATATTTTCACCCTCAGATCATTCTTGGGTGCAATAAATTATTATGGAAAGTTTGTTCATCAAATGCATAAACTCCGTCAACCATTAGATGCTCTACTCAAAAAAGACGTATCGTTCATATGGTCAACAGAATGCGAGAAAGCATTCCATGAATTCAAGAGAATTCTACAGTCAGAACTACTTTTGTGTCACTACAATTCGAATCTGCAAATTGTAGTAGCTGCAGATGCTTCAAACTCAGACGTCGGAGCATGCATATTGCATAAGTATCCTGATGGAAGAATGAAAGCAGTCAGTCACGCATCCAGAACCATCACAACTGCAGAGAAAAACTACAGCCAGATAGAGAAAGAAGCTTTATCCATTATATTTGCGGTCACTAAATTCCATAAAATGGTTTTTGGAAGGAGCTTCATTCTACAGAGTGACCATAAACCACTTCTCACCATATTCGGTTCAAGAAAAGGAATCCCAGTCTATTCAGCAAATCGTTTGCAACGATGGGCTCTTACCTTGTTGGCTTACGACTTCAAAATCGAATATGTCAAGACGTCAGAGTTTGGACATGCAGATGTTTTTTCTAGACTCATCAATTCACATGACAAACCTGAGGAAGATTTTGTTATCGCTTGTATAAAACTAGAAGATGAAATTGAACAAATCTTCAATATTTCTATGGAATCAATTCCCATTACGTACAAAATGATCCGAGAAGAAACAAGAAAAGATGCAGACCTACAATCGGTCATCCAATTCAAGAATATTGGTTGGCCAGAAAACTCAAGAGATGTTCCCGAGAATGTGAAACCCTTTCATGCCAGGAAAGATTCTCTTTCTATAATACAAGACTGTCTGATGTTTATGGAAAGATTGATTGTTCCAGAACATTTCCATGAAAAGGTACTGAAGAAACTTCATAAAGGTCACCCGGGAATGGAAAGAATGAAATCTATAGCTAGATGCTTCGTATACTGGCCAGGGATAGATAAGCAGATTGAAGCCTATGTCAGAAAATGCAGAAATTGCTCACTCACTGCGAAATCTCCAATTAAAGTACCTTTATCATCATGGTCAATACCAGAGAAACCGTGGGAAAGATTGCACATCGATTTCGCAGGTCCAATGAATGGTGAGGTATTCTTCATTCCCATCGACGCATTTCCAAAATGGCCTGAAATTTCACGAATGAGTTCAGCAACTTCCCGTAACACAATCAATGCTCTGAGAGAATCATTTGCCCGTTTCGGAATACCAGAATTCTTGGTATCGGACAATGGGACTCAGTTCACCTCAGAACAATTTCAAAAATTCTGCGTTTCAAACGGAATCCAACATTTACGGACGGCCCCGTATCATCCTATGTCTAATGGGCAAGTGGAACGCTTCGTAGGTAGATACATTCAAAAGAGCAATCAAGAAAATTCAGGGGGAAGATATAGGAGAGCAGCTGACACTGTTCCTGTCAACGTATCGTTCCACCCCGAATAGAAGTGCACCATATGGAAGATCGCCAGCTGAGCTTCTACTAGGACATCCAGTGCGCACCACTTTAGATCTGATCAAACCACCTTGGTGCAAGCAAGATATTTGTGATGGCACTACTAGGAAGAAACAAGATCTCCAATTTAATCAAAAACATGGTGTGAGATTCAGGGAATATTCAGCAAAAGATTTAGTCTACGCCAAAGTTTACAGAAACAACACATACCACTGTGCTTGAATTTTCCAGGAACGCTTAACCACCTATACAGACCGGTTTCAAGCTTTTGGCTCTCATCAGTTCTGGGGTGTGTCCAGATGGCATTCATGACCGTCATCTGGTGCGACCCTCATCCAACGTCAACACATTCAAGCAATCAATTTCCACGAGGCGTTCGGCATCTGCGAGATGGACACGAACGCCACCTGAGTAGGAGGAAAGAAAACACTCCAGAACAAATTTCCATTTCAGATAGAATTGAAGTGGCTCCCATAATTAGCTGCTCACACTGTATATATATATATATATATATATATATATATATATATATATATATATATATATATATATATATATATATATATACGTGCACAGGTATCTTACTCACCTCCATACATCTATAAGGCGACCAGGCCTCCACCTCAAGGAAAGCAGATTTCTGTGTGTTTTGTGTTCCATTTGAATGAATGGGGTCATAGTACAAAGGGCATCAAGAGAGGGGTAATGATTTCGAACTTTTTCTTATATACAATTTTTTGCCATATTTTCAAATGTAATAGGGCTCCGGAACACGAAACGTCTCAGTGGCCTCTTTTGTATAATTTCAAGATATGTAGATGCAGTACTCACCTCCAGCGGTGTTGCCGATACATGAAAGGAGCAGGGATGGATATGACTGCCACTTGTTGCTTTTTGTATCATATTGTTTCAATATCTACTTTCGTACTTACTGTTTCGAAAACCTCTCGAAACAAAATAGTAGTGATAAATTTGTGATGAATTCGTGTTATTTCATGTCGAATGAATAACTTCATGAATAAATAGTTTTTTGGGAGGCTTCTTGGGTTTTGGATCCGTTTGTAGAATTAAAATAGTAGGAATTTATAAAAAGGTTTCGCCCATGGCCATCGGCTTTGTTAATTTATTACAAGAACATGATGTTGAACAGTGGAGTCTAGCTGTGGATTAAAAAATACAATTTACATTTTGAAATTATGAAAGTGATCAATAGTATGTATGTATAGCTCAGTAAAACGATCGTAAAAAAAATCAAGTAGTCGATTTTTCTGAGGTACCATATGCTACTGGAGATTCTGAATGTGGATCTGAAGTTTGGAAACAAAATTTCCTGGAGCGTTTCGAAATATTCGCAAAAAAAACAGAGAAATTTTCGCACTACGTTCAGTTTTGTACCCGTTACTTGGAAACTATGAATTGTTTGATGAAACCGTTCCATAAAAAGTTGAAGTGAATGAAAATTTATATAAATAATTCTTTCTGTTCATGAATGAAGGTCTAACGGGTGAGGTGCTAGAGCAAGTTGAATATTGACCAAATTTACTCATCTTGCAGAGAAGTAGTGTTTTTCGTCATTTGTAGTTCCACGCATTCCTAGAAAAAACAAACTACATTGTCTGATATGGAGAAAATTTTGCTATGTGACTAATTGCTCTCGTCAGCGTGTTACTCGTTTTTTGATTTGTAACAGTAGTTTGGGTATATTTACATCAACTAGGTTCAATAATATTCTTCACACTTGCTTCTTGATATACCTGAGCTGAGCAAAAAGAAGGTTTTTTTCATATACCGTCAGATAGAGATGAGAGTACCCTGGAGCGAACACAATCTGCTCCACCTGCACCATTACCACCTCCAGAACTGGATCTTTCATGGTATCAGTCTCCTACTGTAAGGATTTCCCCATCTTATGGTCATCTATATATCCCCAGACATCTGATGAAAGCTAGGAAACTCTTGACCATCAAGTTTTCCCCCTCAGCAAGCGTCAGGTTGACCAGTTCTAGGTGATTCAGCCATAGGCGGACTAGTAATCTACATACATTGTTCTTGCTCGTAAATGTTATACTAGTGAGTGAAGAGCTAGAGCAAGTTAAAAAATTTACCATATAGCGTTCGTGGTCGGCTTTTCGTTAATAATTCATAATCTACGATTACTTGAGACAACACATCATACACTGATTGAAAAACATTGAGTATCCCATAAAGCTCATGTCGAGTTCGTGAATAGACGAGAAAATCGTATATTCGATTGCTCGGACGTGGAGACGTATGCTGGTAGTAATCGTCACAGACAAGTTCATCTTTTCCACTCCTTCCAATTCACCATTCACCTATATTTTTGGAAGCTCTGAAACATATGAATGGATCATAGTTTTGTTCTCGTATTATAAGTAGTGGGGGGAACATGGAAAGTTGATTTTTCTATACGCTATAATTATACTTGTTATAATTACGTTGAAATAATTCTGATTGATATAGGTATTGTTCATAGATACTGATGAAACATTGATAATAACTTTTCAAACTATTGAAACTTTTCGTTTATGTGCATGGATTCCAGGGCACGAGGCAGCTGATCGCCGAGCGAAAAAAGGTGCATAGTCTATATCCTTCGATCCTCAGACTTACTGTGGGACAAGCTTCTACTGCTGAGAAATTCTAGGTCAATGAGAACAAGGTCATCAACAATTATTGAGTCTTGGCAAACTAGAGGTGAGGCACTGTCCTCTCTGGTATCACTCAAAAAAATAGGCCTAGTGTTGACTCAAACTTGCCGGAATACATACTTTGTTCATGCATGCGACGTTCTAGATCGCTAAAGGCTGAATCAACTAACATAGATCTATACCTGATGCCTACTGAGGTGCAGAATTCAACCATCAAGAGAATTATAGGTTTCATCAGATGTCTGAGGATGAAGATGACCATAAGATGAGGTTAATTTCTACAATCTTTGATCTATTCGTCGCTATATCGTCGTTTGGATTCGATTCTGGAGGTGATGATGATGCAGGTGGAGCAGACGAAGTTCGCTCCAGGTTACTGTCATCCACAGTCTGGTGGTATATGAGAGAAATCTATACTAAAGAACTGAGAAAAATCATGAATCGAGTTTCACGCTTCCAAAATCGATAACTCTCATGGCCAGGACATAAGGCAGTGTAGTTTGTTTCTTCTAGAAATACGAACCCCCAGATACGAATTTTGAATAGAATCGGATCATAATTTCAAAACTCGTTCGCCATATTGGAGCTGACATCACGAGTTTCTCAATTTTGATGAAAGAATCATAATCTTCGAACCCGAAAGCACCCAGATACTAATTTTTAGTAGAATTGGATCATAATTACAAAACTCGTCCGCCATATTGAAGCCGTCATTTTGAATTAATTGAATTTTGATGAAAGAATAATAATCTTCAACCTTGAAAACTCCCAGATACCAATTTTGAATAGAATCGGATCATAATTACGAAATTCGTCCGCCATATTGGAACCGCCATTTTGAATTTTCCAACTCCGATGAGAGAATCATAATCTTCGACCCCGAAAACCTCCAGATACCAATTTTGAATAGAATCAGATCATAATAACAAAACTCGTCCGTCATATTGGAGCCGCCATTCTGAATTCTCTGATTTTGATGAACGAATCATAATCTTCGACCTCGAGAACCTCCAGATACGAATTTTGAATAGAATCGGATCATAATTACAGAACTCGTTCGCCATATTGGAGCCGCCATTACGAATTTTCCAATTTTGATGAAAGAATCAAAATCTTCGACCCCGAAAACCCCCAGATACCAATTTTCAGCAGAATCGGACCATAAATACAAAACTCGTCAACCATATTGGAGTCACTATTTTGAATTTTTGAATTGTGATGAGAGAATTATAATCTTCGGCCTTAAAAACCCCCAGATACCAATTTTGAATAGAATCGGATCATAATTACAAAATTCGTCCGACATATTGGAACCGCCATCTTGTATTTTCCAACTTTGATGGAAGAATCATAATCTTCGACCCCGAAAGCACCCAGATACTAATTTTTAGTAGAATTGGATCATAATTACAAAACTCGTCCGCCATATTGGAGCCGTCATTTTGAATTAATTGAATTTTGATGAGAAAATAATAATCTTTAACCTTGAAAACTCCCAGATACCAATTTTGAATAGAATCGCATCATAATTACTAAATTCGTCCGCCATATTGGAACCGCCATTTTGAATTTTCCAACTTCGATGAGAGAATCATAATCTTCGACCCCGAAAACCTTGAGATACCAATTTTGAATAGAATCAGATCATAATAACAAAACTCGTCCGTCATATTGGAGCCGCCATTCTGAATTCTCTGATTTTGATGAACGAATCATAATCTTCGACCTCGAGAACCTCCAGATACGAATTTTGAATAGAATCGGATCATAATTACAGAACTCGTTCGCCATATTGGAGCCGCTATTACGAATTTTCCAATTTTGATGAAAGAATCAAAATCTTCGACCCCGAAAACCCCCAGATACCAATTTTCAGCAGAATCGGATCATAAATACAAAACTCGTCAACCATATTGGAGCCACCATTTTGAATTTTTGAATTGTGATGAGAGAATTATAATCTTCGGCCTTAAAAACCCCCAAATACCAATTTTGAATAGAATCGGATCATAATTACAAAATTCGTCCGCCATATTGGAACCGCCATTTTGTATTTTCCAACTTTGATGAAAGAATCATAATCTTCGACCCCGAAAACCCCTAGATACCAATTTTTAATAGAATCGGATCATAATTACAAAACTCATTTTCGTTTTCATTATTTCATGATGTGAGAAAGTAAACTATTATATTAACGGTCCTCAGCATTTTCGGAATCCAAATCACATTCCAAAATGATGAAACGTGAATTCTGAATTATACATACAAATCTGAACTCGCCGTAATAATCTACCTCCGAACAATGTTGCCATATGTTGGGTGTCTATTGACATCAAACCATGTGGAGTCTCATTCGGCTGGAGCATTTATTCAAAGTGTATATGTGTATTAAACGGTGGCGCCTCTAGTGTACCTACAGTGAACTACATCGTGTAACTGTATGTGTGTGACTGACGAAATGGCCTCTGATCGAAAGTTCGTTTTTATGGCTTCCAGTAGGTAACCATGCGAATGAATCAGATATACACAGGTGTTCGATTTGGCCTCCGATTTTTCGAAGTCGCCTCCGATTTTGGAGGCGTGTTCGTCCACAGAGTATAATATTTGGAGGTGTATAAGACGTTTTGCATATATATATATATATATACATATATATATCAATCTCGGTTCCTAGAAATCTCGAAATAAGTCGGATATAATCAGTGATACCCAATAGCAATTTAACGTTATTACGGCGACGTGTTTGAAGAAGTTGCGCAACCAAACATAAGTCGCGTGGCAACCTTAACACAATGTTGTTACAACCCTCTTTTGCACCAATTTGATCAATCACTTCCTGAGTTTTTGAAACGTTTCAGTTTCAACTGTAGGTAGTAGTCTGTGGTTCCGTAAACGTTGCTAGATTGACTTAAAAACTACCGCACAACTCAGCCCTCTTGCGCATGATACTTTACTTTCCATGGTGTTCAGAAATTAGTATATTCTTCAACCAAATAATTACCAGGGACCAGAATGGTCACTTAGGAAAAACTTTCAGACAACTATTATGGCCTGTTAATAACAAAATGTTTCATTCTCAAATACCATATTTATATTGCCGAACAATAACGATTGGAGACAGAAATCAACAGCGCATTCAATTTAACTGTCTAACATACTAACGTTTCATGCCAGAAAACAAGCACGCCTTTCATTCATTGCGGATTTGTCGACACTCAGAAATTTGAAAAAAATAAAAAATAAAAATTTGATGAAAAATGTTCAAAGCTGATATTGATTCAAATGAGAAATAAAGGGATATACCGGGTGGCTACGGAAGTATTGCCTACGGAATATCTCAGTTATTGTATGAAGTATGTTTTTGAAATTTGGAGCGTCGATATAATGACATAAGAGCTAGAATTTGAGCATATTGACATATCGAAGTTAACTTCCGGTCTGACCGGAAGTAACATCAACTTTCTTATTTTAAATGGAAACCTTATTTTTTTTTCTTTTTGCTTCATTCAGCATTCAATTCCCTTTCTAATGACATATCACAAGTTGGTATCTAACCAGAAACTAAACCAGAAAAAAATTATTATTGAAATTCACCGAGTAGGCCGTGGAAGCAAAATGAAAGCCAAAAAATGACTTTCTAATATATCATTAGAAAGGAATGGTTATGCTGAATAGTACAGGCAAGAAAAAGTTGTATGTTCCTATTTAAGTTATGGACCTACAGAGTATTGTTTTTTTCCCAATTTTTCCAATATTTTTTTTAGCGGCTTTTTATAACGCCGACGAATGAAAATAAAATATCACAGTAGTAGCAAGTGTCATCAAGTGACGTATGGTTTCCATAGCCAACTTTTCAATTTTTGGCTTTCATTTTGCTTCCACGGCCTACTCGGTGAATTTCAATTATAATTTTTTTCTGATCTAGTTTCTGGTTAGATACCAACTTTTGATATGTCATTAGAAAGGTAATTGAATGCTGAATAAAATGAAAAGAAAAAAAATAGGGTTTCCATTTAAAATGAGAAAGTTGATGTTACTTCCGGTCAGACCGGAAGTTAACTTCGACATGTCAATATGCTCAAATTCTAGCTCTTATGTTATTATATCGACGCTCCAAATTTCACAAACCTACTTCATACAATAACTGAGATATTCCGTAGGCAATACTTCCGTAGCCACCCGGTATATATATATGGTTTCTACAGAATAAAATAGGACAATGATACTCCTAAATATGTTTGTTTATTCCATAAGTTCCAATGGCCGACAATTTTCCCAAAGAGAATTACACTTCAAAAATGGCGTAGGAGTATTGAAAGCTTTCAAATTTAGTCTGCTAGACAAACAACTCAATACCTGAAGTGCACTGGGGTTTCGTATCCGACCTTAAACTGAACGCAGTCCAACTACTCCACCATGCTCCACATTGTGCAACGGCCTCTCGCCATCATTTGCGATAAATGTCATTTGTCATCGATCGTTGACCATTGATATGATTGATGTCATTTATTCTCGTATTTTCCGCATTCTTTATTCTCTCTATCACATTTTCTTCTGAAATCTGGGATAGCAAAAGATTTCAGAAATAATGGCTGCCCATTTCATAGCTTTGAACATAAAAAGCACGCAAGAGGACCAAGAGTTAGGACCCTTACCACACGAATGGGAAGAAACACTAGAGTCTCGAGATCATACCCGTGTGTTCACCGAACACGCCCGATCGTTCCCTAAGCGGTGGGGAAACGTAAACGGGCAGCAGTATAACTAGGTACGTTATGAATATTGGCGCGTGCCTGAATTATTTTGGAGTCAAATTTGTTAATTTAATGTACTTCGAAACGGAACACTAGTAGTTGTGCCTTCTTGTTTTACATAATAGGTAGACATCAAATCAATAAACATAGTGCTCTCGCCATCGGTATTTGCTGAACTTCGCTATGGGAAAAATGTTGAATAACTATATTGGGATGAAGAATGATCTATACAGGGTGTATCTAAATAACACCGAAATAATTCAAGGGATGATTCCTTCTGATATAATATGATGAATAAAGGTCATATAAACATGTGTCCTAAACTTGCTTCGTTTTCGAGGTACAGGGTTACGTCCTCTGATTTCGAATCCGAAGTCATTTTCAACCTATCTTGCCTCCTAATATCATTTTCCGGAAATGTTGGTGGGTCCATGACCAGAGCAGTGTTTTTCACTGAAGATTACCTCACTTTGGTCATAGTTGGTATATATATCTATCGCTCCTTAAAATTGAACAGTTACGTTAGATATATACGGGTTGATATTCCATTATACAAGTGACATGCACACTGTTTATATTTTTAAATACATCCAGTGGGATTGAATTTTATTTCATGTTGAATATTAGAGTGTGTTTTTTTATGTGATATATTTTTTTTGTTCATTTCAAATATATATATTTTTTTAGTAGGTATACTAGTACTTCTTTTATATAATTCTGAAATCTGATCCACCCTGTATTTGTTTCAATTAAATGGCATCAGTAGATAGTAAATAGAATGTTAGGATAGGGACACATGTAAGCCATTTTGACAAATCAATATAGGTATGGTATAGTTTCGATACAAAAAAAATCTCGATTTTTCACATTCTACGTATAGGTAATATAGGTATACCTTGAGCTTGATCAACGAAATCATAGCTCAATTAGAAGAATCGAAAGATGTAATGAAAAATATAAGGTGTTCCATTTTGAATAACAAAGCTGCTACTACTATAATACTAAGTACTACATAAATACTAATAATAATTTCTAGTGAAGCAGATGAACATTATCGAAAATGATTTGAATAAAACGAGCGTCCTCGCCAACAAAACATAAGCATATAATATGTACATATAGTTTCATGATTTTCGATGAGTGGTTCGCTACTTACATGTAGGACTCGTCGTGACATAGCTAATTATTGCAAATCAAATCATCGCTTTCATTATCTGATAGGTCGCAGTAGATCACTTGATGCCTATCAAATGTTTCTTATTTATTCGAAAAAAAAAATGTTGAAATGTGATCAAGAAAACTGTTGGTGGCCCACCCCGTACTACAAAAACAAAGACAGCATGAGAAAAGCTGCCTGCCCACTCATTGTATCATGACTGCCTACTTACGTCTCGGTCTCCCCGCGCTTAGGTAACGATCGAGCGTGTTCGGTGAACACACGGGTATGATCTCGAGACTCTTGTGAAGAAACTGGTCAGGGCATACTGGCCCCCTACAAAGGGGCAAGTTGATGATTATTCCTGCATAAAAAATCGAACTTTACAATCGCTCTGTCTTCATGTAGGCTTATACCTGTGAAATTTCTTCACGATATAATCTCTTTTTTTGCCTGATAGGAGCCAGTAGTGTATTTGAAGGCTCGTGTTATTTTCAATTTCGGAAGCTTTTCACCATAACTTGAGTTCACATAAGTCATGAATAAGAGACACCATACTGCTCTCGTTCCGAAGATGTTCAGAACAACAGGCCTCAGCATTCAGCTATCCAGAAGAATTTGAGGAATTTTGACACTGACATCATTCATCAAATCATAATGTAATGTCATGTCCTAACAATAGGTCAGTTTTGAACAAGTAGATGTTCAGATTTAAATGTTTGAATGACTAAAGTTGTCACTCAACCATATTTAAAATTAAAACGTCATTTTGCCATTCGCAAAATACTTACTACTTTGTAGTTGGTTGGGTGAACGTTGTAACAACGTCATAGTCTAACTTAAGTCATGCTAAACATTGAGACGACGGTTTTCGGTGGTTTAGAGGACTTCGTTTAATGAATGACGAATTTCAATACGTAGAACGTACAACGCTAGTTTTGGTGTATTATATGGTTGTCGTCGCCAAATTGCTACTTGGGTAATCAATAAAAACGAATCTATTGAATCGAAAGGTTTAATGATTCGAAGTTTCAATTTATAATTCTTGAGGAAGAAGAGGAAACTCTCATGTAGTTGAGTCCAAATCCACGCTCGCAGGAGGGCTGCCTCAATTTACGGGTCAGTATCATCGTCTCATCAAATCATAATATAATTCTGCAAATTGAAAAAAATGCTATACTGATAATAGTTCTATGACAATATTTGCTTCACCCTACCTCTGGATCAGATTTGTAGAAACATTTCTGCAGTTCGTATACTCTCTTCTCCAGGGGAGTCACCTCTGAAACAAAGAATGAGATATTAAATTAGCACATCCGCTGACTCCTGAATACGGGTATTCGAAATTTGACATGGATTAGCCATAGTAATCTGGATTGCTTTTTCAGCAGTTCCGTCAGATCATATACAGGGTGGTCAAAATGTTATTGTTCTGGGTGTCCCACTCAATGGTTTCACTCCCCTTTATAATCATAATTTTAACATATTTTCGTTATTCAAAAACTTTTCTGGAAAAACTTTTCACGTTTCTTCCAAATCTGAGGTAATCTAGACTAGTGAAAACGTACGATAGCCAAATCATGTTGCCATTCACATGCCCTATACCGGGTGTTTTTCATCAAAAGTGGCTCACCTCTTCAATTTTTTTGTTTCTACAGATGAACACATGACATTTGGTGTGTGAGTATAGTACCTACATAAATATACATTATTTGACTCATTCAATTGTTTCTGCCACTTCCGGTTTCACCGGATATATGGCCATTTTTTTTCTTATTTTGAATGGGATACTCGGCATATTTATACTCATTTCGATTATGAATAACATTGTGAGTACAACTACACGACATTTGCAACTCTCAGACATGTATCATCTCAAAATTTTCTTTTTCAAATTTCAATCTAGACTGCCATGAATGAGTTAAAACAATTTATTTCGAACCAAGTTGCCATGGAAACATTTTTTCGATGTAATTTTACTTTCCATTTGTTTCACAGGTTGTTTAAAAATAAGTCTCAATATCGTAATGATTATCATGATGTTGACTCAATTTTTTTCTAATAAGACAAGGGTGGCTCATTTTGAATCGTTATATCATATTCACTCTAGATGGAAAATTTAAAGATGAAAATTTCAGAATGGTGAATGTGAAGTGGCAAAAATGGGGTGTCATCGTACTCACAATGTCATTCTTAATCGAAATAAGTAAGAACATACCAAGTTTTCCATTTAAAATGAGAAAATAAGGGTCATTACCAGCTGAACAGGAAGTGACAGAAAACAATTGAATACGTCTATCAATGCATATTTGTGAACTGTACTCACAAAGCGAAATGCATTTGTTATAGGGTTATATATAGGGGTGAGTCACTTTCGAGGAACACCCGGTATATGTAACGATTGGGCTAACAATCTGTATAGTTTGTTTCAAATTATGCATGGCCGGCCCAGTACTACATACGCTCTTCGCATACTCGTCAGAAAAGAAATAGCATTGTTCTTCCATTTATACAGGGTGGTCCAACGAAAACTTTAAACCCCGATTTCAGGGCTTCAGAATAAAAATATGGAACAATGCTCAGACCCTTTGATTTCTGATTCGAACAGGTCTTCAATGGAATTAACAACATAAATGGTAAATGACGGGAGGGGTAAACGCCTCGTTTGACAAATTTACAACGCGTTCAATAAACACTAAGGTACTTCTTGCACTTGTTGTATAAATAACTATTGTTTTCTGCTGTTTTCAGTTTGGCTGTACATATAAAAGTGTGATTTTCAGTTTTCCAAACCACGATATATTTTTAGAGACGTTCCGTAGTTAGTCAAGGACATTTTTGCCAAGTTTACGGAGAGAAACTTTGTTTCCACGTTCGAGTAAATTGGGCCCTCAGATAGTGCTCACCCTTGACTGGTCTTAATATTCATTATTTCCAAATTTTTGTCTATGCACCGAACCCTCAAATTGAATTATTTCAGTGAACAGAATGGCGTTATTGTAGAAGTAATCGAAAACTAACCTTCAACTTTCTCCCAACATCCTAGTACTATTTTCGGACCTGTTTCTTTTATCTGAGGAGGGCAAAGTTCCATCATGCGATCCCTGTTTAGAGTACCATCAGGTTTAATCTGAGAATTAAAAATATTAATTCTGGTTAGAGTATTTTGATACTGATTCCATTGATAAATGTTTTTAAAATGAGAGAATTGGAGTGATAGCCACTTTTCGTAATAAAAACTTCAAGGGCTTTTTCTTGCTTTCGTACAGGATCAGATACAAGAGCATTAATTTTGAAATTGGCCTTCGTGAAATAAACATTCCGTGTATGAAGTATCACGCTCGGAATTTGTACAAGAGTAAGTATTATTCTTGAGATATGACCGACTCAAATAGGCTATAGATACAAAAAAAACGGGTTTTCAAAAAATGAATATATCAAATTTGATCACACGATATAAATACAACCAACATTTCGACATTTCAAGTTTTCGAAATTAGTTAGGTAGTTAGTAAGGTTTTCATTTTGATCGACATTAGTCAACGCATTCCAGATTACCAGTGTTTTGCGGTTTCGAATCGCACACATTATATTCAGCGTTTCCATGGAAGAGAGTTTGTTTCTCCTCAGCAGACCCAACACGATGTGCTGAGACAATTTCTGAAATCATCATGTTGGGAGATGCAAACCTACATACCGAACACTGCAAGAATATCCGATGCCGATGAGGCCTGGTTCAGTAGAAACTGCTCTAGAGCTGTTGCTTCCAAACAGGAAGCATTCTATCGATGGCATAAAAATCCAGGCCCTGAGACTAGAGCAGAATATGTCGAGGCTAGAGACATATGCGATGAGACAATGCGATTATGAAAGGCTGCTCATAATGCCAAAATAAGATCGAAACTTGTTGAATGTCCTAACGTATTCTGTTCATTTTGTTCCTTCGCCAAAGCTATTGGAAGAAACTTCACTTTCAGCTCGTTTCCTCCTCTAACCAAGGAAGATGCTACACTAGCCACTACTGCCCAGGAGAAAGACAACATTTTTGCGCATTTATTCGCTAAAAATTTCACTCTGGATTCATCGGGAAAACTACCTCCAAACATAACGCCAATTGACAGTCATATGCCTGAGATCACCTTTCGCCAATGTACTATAAGGAAGATTTTATTGGGTCTCAACACCAACAAAGCTTGTGGCTCTGACGGAATTCCATCGATTGTCCTCGAGGACTGTGCTCCCGAACTAACATCTGTTCTCTGCAAGTTGTTCGACTACTCCTACGAATTGGGGATATCCCCGTCCAACTGGAAAATTGTAAGTGTACAACCAGTTCCTAAACAAGGCGAAAAGATCCTACCTATAGCAACTACAGACCGATCGCATCTGCTATCTATTAGGTATGTCAAATATTATGGAGAAAGCTATCAACATCGAGCTTATGAAATACCTGGAACACTCAGGTATTATCAACGATAGGCAATATGGCTTTCGTCATCAGAGATCAACTGGTGACCTGCTCGCTTTCGTCTCACATATATGGCAGCAATCTATTGAAAAATATGGTGAAACCTTAGCCGTGGCACTTGATATCTCCAAGGCATTCGATCGAGTCTGGCACCACGGGCTCCTCGCCAAGCTTCCATCTTATGGCTTGTCTCCCCAGCTATGATCTCTGTTGGCTAGTTTTCGCTCACACAGGTCTCTCCATGTAGTGGTCGACGGAGTTTCATCTGACTCTCTTATCATGAATACTGGTGTTCCGCAAGGATCAATTCTAGCACCAATACCATTTCTACCTGCCAGGCAAATCGGAAACGAACGGGAGAGAAATGTTGACAACACACATATATTATGGACTTGGCAACAATTATTCTCGAATGGGGATCCAATAACTCGGTAGATTTCAATGCGAACAAAACACAGGCATGCCTTTTCCCTATAAAAGCAGATCTCACTGTGTCCAACTTAAGCTTGTAAGGAGTAAACATACCTTTGAAGACATTAATCTCGATGCTAGGTATTACTATCAGCAATAACCTTTCATGAGAAAATCACGTGAGATCAATTGCTAAAAGTGCATCCCGAAAACTTGGTTTTCTGTTTCGGGCCAGGAGCTATTTCACTTCCAGTCAGCTGCTTATGAGCTTTAAGGCGTAGATCTGACCTGTCCTGAAAAACTGTTTCCATATTTGGAGTGCAGCACCCAAACATACCCTGAAACTGTTGGATTATGTCCAAAAATGGGGAATTCGTCTCGTGGGTGATACGGGACACCGTAGAAAAGTTGACGATCTGGCTCTATATTTCCATGGACGATGCTCTTCTGAGATATCAACAATTGTTCTTCACTTGGCTGTCCCCGCGAGATTGACCCGTCGAGTTGAGGCTTTGCACCCCTTCGTGGTCACTTTGGAGACCTGTAGAACATCTCTTTCCAAAGACTCGTTCATCCAACGAACAGCGAGGCTCTGGAACTCATTGCCAAGGGAGGTGTTCCCCGGGGCATTTAACCTCCAGAAATTCAAGAAGACTACCAAATCCTTCTTTATTTCCCTTGGTTCTCACGATGTTCTCTGAACATTACAGGATATCCTTTATTGTGGAAACCAGAACATAAAAAAACAGGGTGAGTAAAGTTCCGCTATATACAATTCAGGAAGACATATTCATGATGAACTGCCACTGCACGTCGATTGATATTTTTTCAGGCTTCATATTCAGGCATCTTAAACAATCCGATTTTTCTCAATGATCAGTAGCCTGTGACACTGTGACAGGGACTCCAATACATGTTCGTGGAACCCATTGTGTTACTTATCGCGTACCTAGGGATATTCATAGTGATGGGGTGAGAAGGTTGGTATTGAAATTGTCCTGGTACTACTTGTAGCATATCCCATTGGAGACCTCTTGTGGAGAGAAAATTGACAGGAAAAGTGCATAATTGGAGAAAAACGTCATACCTTCGAATTTGACATCCGAAACATAAATAATAGAAAATAAACATGACATAATACTACAAAATATTGAATATTATATCTGTTATGTTGAAAAATGCATCTTCAATACACATAGATAACTATTTGGTCGACAAAACAATCATTTCAAGCTTCTGATCTCGTCAAATTTTGATACATTCATTCATTGATTGATGAAAAAATAAATGGTTAGGCATGCTTTGGACGGTATGGAGGGGTTCTGGAAGCCGAGAATTTGTCTGAGATTCAAACTATAGCATATATATACATTGAATACCACTACAAAATTGTACAATACTATATTATATGGAATATTACCACTACAAAATAGTATGATACTCATAGTATAGTATGATATAATTTTGTTTTGGTATTATTCGATGAATGTATATAGTGACTGGCGCCTATTTTTCTAAACGTTTGGTATTTATAGTTTACCCAAAATCAATTGCAGAGTCAAGTGTCTCAACTGCAGTCACTTCAAAGGGAACTTCAAACACGCCGACGCCGCACAATGCGGGGTATTCTGCAATTGATATTGGATAAACTATACTACCGACTATCTCTGTGTGAGCTGCACCACCTGTGTATTCTCTTATTCGTCGACCGACTCCAATTTCTTTTTGCTCAATGCGATATACTTTCTCAATTCTCTCATTTTACACGATCTACTATGATCGAATCAAAGTTTAAATAATCCACTATTGATATCACTCTTTTTTTTAGCAAAAAACTAATATCATCAGCATGTTGAGAATATCTGTTACAATTTTCATGAAGATATCATATAGATACAATACGTTTTTCATAAGGAATTATCTATTATCCGTGAAAAAAATCATTTAAAAAAAAATCATATAGGTACATGATTTTATTTAGGTGCTCTAAGAATAACTTTCAAATGTTTTTTCTGTACTTATCACACAAAGGTTGTTGTTTTGTAAAAAATTCATTCATCATTTTTCACGTTCATTTGAGAAGAAATTGTAGTGCATAATCCAATTGACAAATCTTTTTATAAAGGTATCGAAAAATCAAAAATTTGTTAGTAATATCGTCATCTTCCGTAAACTTTCTGTGGCATTAATCGAAATCAGAATGTTGAAATTTCTATACTCACAATTTGGGATTCCAGCCATATGCATGTGACATATTCCTATAAAAATGAAATTTTTTGTTAAAACATGTTACATACATTCTACATATGCGTAGATGTACATTCAGTACAATAAAACTACACCATTCAACTGAAATACTTAATCATTGACAATGTATACAAGACATTTATCCAAAGTGTACAAGACATTTATTCATGTACAGATTTCATTACAATGCTAAGACGCAGTTTCTACAAAATCGAACCTCTCAATTTGTCCATGTTTTAATATAGTTTTTGGCTAAGATTTGAATTCTGTCTTTGTACGATTTATTTGTGATTTTAATTGGAATATGAATACTATTAATTTCAATGTAAGTTTCAGTTTGAAATTCCTTCAATATTTGAACAAATTCGAAAATATTCGGATGAGGTGCATACAAACTCAGACTCAGAATGAAAGGATTCACAGCACTTTGTTGTTCTGTAACTACTAGCGTCGGCACGAGCACAAATTTAAGAAGAGAATTCAGAATCCTTGTCCAAAATTATCAACAAGATATTCAAAATAATTTATCAATCTTGCGTCATTCGTCAACATTTGATTTCCCACTGTTTCTAGCTCTTAAAATGTCAAGCCAAGTGTCTAATGTAAAATACTCCCAATAAGTGAATTATTGTTTTTGTATCCGGACATCAACCCTAAACTTTGGATTTTCCTGATCCAAGATTGTCTCAGATGAAATCTGCATCCTATCATTTTTGTTTCTGGCCATATAAATCTGATGGATAAATGAATAGAGTTTTCAAAATCCGATGCGACTTCAACAGATTCAAAATTGATATCCTAGTCGTACACATTCTTGGCTCACGATTTCGAAACATTTGTTAGGGTAGGGGGTGTTCCGATAATGAGCAGCGACAGTATGTCATTGATAACCTGCTGAGTCTATAGATTAGGCTTATTTTTACCATAGGCGCAACTGGGTTATCATAAATTCCGGGCTCTTCTGAGACCCGGATTAGAACAGGGAGAATAGGCTAAATGGGGTTATACCCGCCCAAACGAATTTGAAAGAGAATGGTACAAAGCTTTGAAATATCTCTGCACGAAGTGTAATATGACCCATTGTACAATTTAAACCATTTGAGGGGGTTGATTTGAAGGGTAGGAGGTTGTCAGGTGGTTGACAAATGTTATGTAAAAAATACATATTCGAAAATGAAAATCGACCTGTCCAAGGATTTATTAAAATATATTATGTTATGTCATAGGGATTGTATTCAACAAAATGCTGTTTTTTCAGCATTACAGCACTAGCAAATCAACCTACAGTATGTGATTTTTCTGCTAGGTTCTCCTTTCGTCTAGAAATGATTGTAGGTTGTAAGGGAATTCTGGATTATTCTTCCGTTTTTTTTTCTCTTATAAGTATCCTTTACTATATTATATACCACTTGGGCTGAAGTAAACTTTCACGCATAATGCAACAAACACCCTTGTTTTCACTAGTTCCACAAATAACTATTTAACGGCTTCTTTTGACTTCATCGATTTTTATTGCCCCCCATTTGTTTCACTCGGTTGCGCCTCCTTGAAAAAATCAGTTCTCGATCTACGAAGTAGCATGTTGTGCACTTTTTTTCGCTTGGAGAGCACGAGAGAGAATACCTATAATGTTCTAGGACCATCGTGCATGACATTCATTATTCCTCAAAGAGTTATATAAAATTTTATATATTATGAAAGAAATTACGGAGAATGAAGTTTGTTCTTAGTGAATTGCACTAGCCGCAATATCGAGATTGAAATAAACTAAAAAAGCAGGTAAATATGGTTTTATGAAAATGATTTGGTTTAATTTGTTCATGTTATTGTAGAACAATTTTGAAAATCACTATCACATTCATGGTTTCATAAATGACTCCTGAAGAAATCTTGTAATAAAAATTAATGTAAATCGATCGAAAAAATGTTGTCTGCTTTATGTGCAAAAAGCACCGATATTAATTTGTTGCTCCCAGCAAAAAGATCAATTATTTGATTTTATTCTTTCATCTTCTATTATACTCACTCCATTTATCGCTTCAATTTATGGAACACCATGTAAGATTTCAAATTCTCATATGTTACCAATATTTACCTCTGATTTGTCTTCTTCTTCAAAATGTCCTTCTCTCATGCTTAGTATTGTAGCTTCGGGTATTCCTGTTTTTCTGACACAAGTATTGTGTAACACCGGTGCCAGTTTCGAGAGGTTCTCTCCAAGTTCCTGTAAAGGAAACGTTTTCTTTATAAATTGCCACTGCTCTGCTCCTAGTTCTCATTAATTTTTGGTTTTCCTCAATAGTAGGTACCAACCCATGATAATTTCCAACGAATTCGTATTTCATAGTCCAATATCTATACCTAATATCTAATCTGTGGAATAATTTCGAAATTCCAAAATAATATCTTGATATTGTGATCATATTTGTAAATTTGTAAAAGGTAATCGATATTCGATATCTGAAACGCATCAACAATGGCATTTTCAATGGTTTTAGACAATCATATCCTAAACCTGTGAGTGGCGAATGTGGTATTCTCACCCGATATGTGCCTTTATTCAAGGGGTCCGTGAAGAGAAGGAGGTCAATCCCTTAACAGTATACAGGATGAGGCAAAAGTATGGAAACAGGTGAACATATTATCTGTAACCATTCTTTAGATTTTTTCCGAATGTATGTCTAGGTGATATCAAAACATGGCGGATTTGATAACGTTATCGCCAATGTTGCCACTTCTTCAGTTATTCCGGAATTATTATTACTTTCCTCATTTTGAATAGAATTTTCAGATTCTCCCTGAAAAGCTGATCTCTTCGATCTATCATACTTTGAATCAATAGAAAATGAGTACAGAGATATAGGGTGTTTTAAAGCGAGATTCTCCAAATATACGATTTTTTTGTGTTGAAATCATTCATTATTGGTTAGAACGGTTCACATGTCCGTCCTCAACTTCTGATTTGCTTTCTACTGACTTTTTTGATTGAAACAAATACAAGATGGTCCAAGATTCAGAATTCTGATCACCATGTATCTGTTTCAAATAATTGTCAGTAGATAGTGAATCAAAAGTTGGAAAAGATTCATCGAACCTGTTTCGAGCAATAATGAATAGTTTCGACACAAAAATATCCTAAAGTTGAAAAAACTAGGTTTTGACCACCCTATATCTCGGTAATCATTCCCGCTAGACCCCAAGTGTGATCGATCTATGAAATCAGCTTCTGAGGAAAAATACAAAAATTCAATGAAATACAGGGTATTCTATTAAGAACGAGGAAGTTAGATTTAATTCCGGAAGAACTGAAGAAGTGGCAACAAACGGTTACTGAGATATTCACCTGTTTCCATACTCTTGCCCAACCCAAATATACGTCTTCAAGACGTGTATTCTTGGAACACAAGTAATATGACGTTCCTCAAGCCTATTTTTTTCTGGGACCAATGTCCGCCTTACTGGACGTCAGAGTTTGAAATTCGAATCAGTTTTTTTCAATAATTCGGCTATTCAATAGGATATCGATTTCAACTCGAATGCATGAATGAAGGGAGATAAATTGAGAATTTGAAATTATATTTGAATAGTCATTTACCGTTAGGGTTCTTCAATTTCAAGCGAGACATTTGGAATGGTCTGATTCTTCTCAACTGAAACACACCGATCACCTAGCCTAGACCAATTATTGCATGAACCATAAAAAAATATTGTGATCCGAAAACATCAACAGTAGAAGTATATTACGAAGTATATTTTTCCAAATTAAGGGTTGGAGGAACATGCTTCGGGTATATATATATATGCCATCATCAGGCTCACGAGAACAAGAAAATATCACCTACAAGGAAATTGGAGATGGAATGACTGAAAATACTCAAATAATCGTACAATTAACAATTGTTGAAGTTATCATACTTCATTATGTGGGACGAGATAACTAATACGAAAAATATTTTCGGGCCTTACGAACAAGTCGCTTCTTCAGCTTTCTCCCAAAAGCTTCCATTTTGAAAAAAAACATAGACTAAGTGAATGGGGGGACATCTGTGAGGATTATGCGCAAGACCAAGCACAAAGATAAAAAACCAACTGATATGAAACTCACAGATTTCTGCAGGAAAGTGAAGAAACTCAACACCAGGTGAAGTCTATAGGAATCAGCCCAGATGATGAAACCATAGATGAAACCAATAATTCATATCAGAACACTGAACTTTAGTGTATTTATAATAACGTCTCATTTTTTTGAAATAATTCTGGAATTTCGATGACAAATCTCATGAATCAATGAAGACAAACTAATGAGTTTAAAAATGGAAGGTCATCAAAGTGGATAGGGATATAGTAATATTGGGATTGATTTCGAAAATTTACAAAATGTTCAGTTTTGTACCCTCTTGGTCATTTTATGCATCACATATTATTATGATGCTAAATGAAACTTAGTACGTACGCGGTACGTTTCAAGCAACTCCTCACTCAACATCAAAATTGATTGATTCGCTGAAAAATGTAGAGATTCCAAAACAGCATTTCGAGTAATGATGCTGCTTGTTGCGACCTATTATATTATTTTTATCCTATTATAATGAATCGAAGGACTATACTGAATTGAATGGTTTTCGTAGTTATATACACAGTGTCGTTTGGACAGGAATAAATAATCGATATTCTAATACCAGGCACTGGTGCGGTATTTGCCATTAGAGCACCTGGTCCATACACAAATATGTCACTCTGTGGTTGTATTCATATTGAATGAACTACAGTTCGAACATCCTTGAAAATTGAATAATCCTGCTGTTGAACACTATTATTAAACACACCTTCAGTCGTTTCAGTCCTCTCCTATCCGGTCTGTCAATTGTAAGAACTGTCAAATGTCATTTCCGAATTGTGTTGCAGTCTGAATTATTGAAGCAATTTCCGTTTATATCAGAATTCTTCATCAGAAATGTAAAGATTCCAAAACAGCATTTCGAGTGATGATGCTGCTTGTTGCGACCTATTATATTATTTCTCACTGTACTCACCTCAAGTTTCAAATATGCAGATGAAAATTCTACTGCTATGAAGAACAGAATTATATACACACTTGACTTGTACATATTTGAATATATATATTTTTATCCTATTATAATGAATCGAAGGACTATACTGAATTGAATGGTTTTCGTAGTTTTATTACCTCTATATATATTTCAATCCCAATCGCCTCAGAGAGCAGGACAGTATTTAATAGAAATGTTGACTTTTTTCAACGAAGCATCAATCTATTTCCATGTTCCGCTACCGAATATCTCATGAATTAAAACGCAATAATAATTATACTGATCATAATAATAACAATAATAGACAGACATTCAATATTTATATGTAGAATACATTTTTCATCAATGTCTGAAGAAGAAAATGATGCCGTTAATTTCATATAGAGAAATCGAAAACTTTGACACCTTAGCGAACCGAATAGTTTTTATCTACTACGTCACATGAAATCTTATTCACGAAGGTCAGTAAACAAGTCATTTCAATAGAAATTCATCTATTCTATGGACTGGACGCACATCTACAACCACTATAACTTATACGTGTCTCGTTACTCCTTCCATGCAGTTGCATAGTATTATATGTATTATTTTCTCAATTCCCATTCCCTTTGAATTATTTTGTAGGTAAGCAGATAGGTTATCAACTAATTTTCAGAATTATGGGATCTTGTCGAAGAGGGGAATTATGAGTTCGTAGAAAAAGTATAGTATGTAACGCTCTGCTGCGCGCGTGCTCAAAATTCTCGTTACCAAAATGACGTTCATAACACTTTCTGCATAATATACTATCAGTAGTATATACGGACTTTCATCTAATGTGAGGTTTTAAAGTTACAAGAAATTATTTCATATTCTAGAGAGGCTTATATGGTCACTTACTCATGCTACTATATCAAAGAACAAGTTGATAACGTTGTCTTTACTTCATACACCAGGTGAACATGACATTCTAAAATAGTTTCGTAATCGAATTGCGACACATCAATATTTTTTTTTTCAATTTTATGGAGTGCACGAGAGGAAATTCCTATTATTTTCGCAAAATAACGTGTGCGTACCTATAGGAAGGATAGAGAGAGAAGATTGGTATTGGAATTTTTTTGAACTTTTGAAAGTATACTTATCAGGCAGAGAATTCCGGAGCTCTGTGACTTAGTACTTCGTGCATGGTTGACGACAAAAAGTTGTTCTATGTGCTGTCTGTTAGCCTTCTGTTATCTGTTAGTGATAAACTGTTAGCCGAGATCATTTCCCGTGGCAGAACCTATATAGAAAAGTGAAAAGTCGCTTTTTTTCCTGCGGTGTTCCATCAATGATGTCCAGGAATGAGTGAATGTGGCATCACCAGTCCGGGCTCGTATCTGATTGGAATCTAAGTTCATCATTATATCTTCATAATAGCGACACACTTTGATGAATTTTGATATGGTTCTAAGCGGGATTTGGAATCAGTTATAGAACGCTAGGTATTTTTATTATTTTATCTTTCGTAGGTTGATGAATTAAACAGATTGCAAAATACATTATCGTAAGGTACGAACTTTGTACAACCTTATGAAATTCATCCGATAGTCCAAGAGGTTAGATAAATCTTGATTAACTAACCTAACTCTAATACCCTAACCTGAACGTATGGTATAGTTTATGCAAAGTCAGTTGAACAGATCATCAAACGAATGTCGGGCTGCGCTGCCGCACACTATGAACTATCAAAGGGACCGACGGCTTGCGGTGATGTGTTTTTCCAACTGACTGTGCATAAACTATACAATCAGAGGAGTCGGTAGTGAATAAATGTTCAGTGAAATAGGCGTCAGTCACTACATTCATTGAATAGTACCACAACATAATTGTATCATAGTATATACTATGACAGATTGAAGAAACAATAATTATAAATATATAAAATTTTGAAAAATATTGATTTATACGGATTCTTTCGAATTGTGATATCTTGACTATTTACGGTGGTTCAGAGAATAATCTAATCCCGGTCCTGGTTATTCTTCAACGAAAAAAAATAAGCACCCAGTCTAATTTAAACAAAGGATGATTCTACATTAATTTGAAAAAAAACATCATTATCTCCACCTATGCAATGATAATGAGCATTATTTGATTTTTTATTATCCACATGCTTGTTATCCAAATAAATAGTTTATCTATGATTTGAAATTATTATTTATCGCACAGATAGTTGCATTGATATCTCGAAAAATTCAACTGTTAATCATTTAATGATTCTTGTTCAAGACACTTCACTGCCTTACTCAACCAATCTTTTCAGAAGGAGATTGAAAGTTTCATGAAATGCTTTTCACTTGTTTCATAGATTAACGACTCCCTTGTTCGCACCCTCGAAAATGTAGATTCATTCATTTCTTAGACTCACATACATATACATGTTTGATATGGCGAATGTGCCATAATAAAAAAAAAAAACTAATAAACGATTCATCATTCCAGATTTTTTGGGTTTCTCTATCGTTTCTATGAAATAGAAATATAAATATTATTTCAGTGTAGTAAGAACAAATCAGATGATTTGCCCCAAAATGTCACTGCGTTTGAAGAATTTTTTTATCAGAGAGCCTAAAAGAAAAATTCACCAGCTTGTCATTGACAATTTGTATTGAAAAAGGTTTGGAGAGTTTCACTTAGCTTTGGACGTTTCGGGAACGAATCTGCTCCCGTTCTCAACATGAAAAATAGATATTTGAATAGCAATTTCTCATTTGTCTCGATACTTTCCAGTTCTCAGTGACAATTGGTGACGTTGGCAATCAAAGAGTTACATGATGTTTTCATTTATTAATCTCAAATTTACCATTTTTGTTTTTTCAGATTTCAGTAGTGAATACCATTTTCTTTTTATATCTACTGAACAGGAAGCAATGTAATTGTCTCCGTTCAGAAGAATGCAAGCAGATTCCTTCACTTTTTTCTTCTGATCTTTTTCCAATGATTTTAATATCATTCCATTCTGCCATATGTTGTCCATCTTCAGTAAGGATATGTTCAGCTAGTTTCGATTTGTCAATGTGTCTTTACTTCTACTTATGTTCCTTCGTCCTTACTGAAAAAGGTCTCTTGGTTTCACCTGTCTAAACTTTCCACAAACACAAGGTATACGGGTGTCCCAACGAAAACTTTCCACACGGATTTACTGGGAAATGACAAATTATTTTCGGAAACGCTGAAACACGTCGATTTTGATTTCTAGGGGGACACATGTCAGTGATGAATTTAGTCACGCAACTTCATCCCCCTGACAGGGGCGGCTACCCCATTGCGAATCATCATAGGGAACTTGGGTCGAGTGATACTTCATCTTCAAGCTCTCGTCATTCTCTATCCAAACGTTTATATTTTTTCAAAATCGAATGACTGGTAATTGAGATTAGTGTGGTAATAGGTTTAATTTCAATAATCAATATCGTACCTGTTCTTATCGAAATTCAATTTATTAATTGCTCGAAATGAGCCCCTCCTACCTCCATACAATGATAAAGTCTACTTTCGAAACTATTACGAACGTTTGCCAATACTTCTGGAGTTATTCTGCCGCACTCGTTTACAATTCGACCACGTAGTTCCTCTAGTGACTCTGGCGGAGTGGCAAAAACTTTGCTTTTGAGATGCCCCCATAAAAAATAATCCAACGGGTTGAGGTCCGGTGATCTAGCTGGCCACTCAATTGGTCCTCGTCGCCCTATCCAATGATTGGTATATCGTTCATCCAGAAAGTTTCTAACCGCCACTGCATAGTGAGGTGGTGCTCCATCTTGTTGAAAATGGAGGTTGTCTTCCGAATAATCTCCATCGTTTTCGATAATATCCGTTATCATGGGATCGATGACATCCTCAAGAAGATGTAAATACATTTGTCCATTCAAATTATCATCTATAAAAAGTGGTCCAATAATATTTTTGCCAAAAATACCACACCAAACATTCAACTTCTGCGGAGTTTGTGTGTGGACCTCACGTATTAACCTGGGATTGGTATCGCTCCAGTAGCGACAATTGTGACGATTCACGTTTCCATTAACAAAAAATGTACTCTCGTCTGAAAAACAAATATTGAAGAGCAAATTGGGATTTGTTCTCAGACGCTCAGACATTTCCTCACAAAACTGTTGACGTCTGTCAAAATCGTCTTCGTTCAGTTCATGTACAAGTTTTAGTTTGTATGGATGGAATCGATGTGACTTGAGAATTCTCTGAATACTCGATCGCGCTACACCTGACGCGTCAGCCAAGCTTCTAATACTTTGAGTAGGATCCATAGCCACGTGCCCCAAAACCGCTATCTCAACAGCCTCGTTCCTTATCAGACGTTCAGGATGATGTTTCTGGTTTCCCACAGACCCAGTTCTTTCGAATTTCTCAATCAACGTTTGAACATAGGTATGAGATGCATTTTTCCCTGGATGCCTTGTATTGAAAATTCTAGCTGCAGCTCTTAGACAATCATCATTTTTGTAGTAAAGTTTCACTAACTCAATTCGTTCTTCTAATGCGTAAACCATTGTCAGGCAGAAACTTAACTCACAGAATACGAATCAAATGATATTTCCAGAAGAATCATGCGAACTGTGAATTCATGCTGAGAACATACACGCAGGAGAACCATAAAAAACAGGTATTTTTTGTCTATGAAAAAGTCAACAGAACAAAAACTAAGAAATATGGTTTCCGGGCTTCAGTGCCGTGGTCGGTTCACCTCTGTGGAGGAGGTTCCTTTGGACGTTTCGCTCACAATTGGGGTGGGCATCTTCCGCTTGTGATGTTGTATTCGCGAATAGCGACATAAAACTGATACTTGGTTGAAAGATCTTCGCAATTAATAGTCCCAACCTGGCTACTTACTTTGTTTTGACTAATTTGTTTTCGTTTTTCGTGGGGTGACTGGATTACCTGACCGGATGGGATGTTGCTATTGTCTATCTGTCCACTCATTGAGTCTTAAAATAGTTAATAAATTTAATTTGAATAGGAACAGGTAAGATATTGACTATTTACATTGAACCTGTCAACAACACTAATTTCAATCACCATTCATTCTATTTTGGAAAAATTATGGACGTTTGGATAGAGAATGATGAGAGCTTGAAGATGATGTATCACTCGACCCAAGTTCCCTATGATGATTCGCAATGGGGTAGCCGCCCCTGTCAGGGGGATGAAGTTGCGTGACTAAATTCATCACTGACATGTGTCCCCCTAGAAATCAAAATCGACGTGTTTCAGCGTTTCCGAAAATAATTTGTCATTTCCCAGTAAATCCGGGTGGAAAGTTTTCGTTGGGACACCCTGTATACTGTAAATAAATTTTTTTGACTATTGTTCTTCATTTATCGTCTTATTTGTTTGAGTTAAAATCGATCTCATTGTATTCTCAGTTTTGAACACAGCCAGAATTTAATAAATAAACGACTTTCATCTTGCCAAAATACCGATTCAAATTTACGCTACATAATAATATATATTTTATATCGATCGTCCTATGTATTCGGTATACAAGTATTTGATACATAGGCATTAGTCATTCATTATCTGAAATTATCACACTTTTTTTTCTCAAGAATGTACATTTATATATGGAAATTGTAGTTTTATGTGCACTATCTAATTCTCATTGAATGTTGAAAATACATAGAGTGTACATGAACATTTATAGATTCTACCTCAAATTATTTAGATTTACTCTGAAAAATTTTGAAATTGTTCCTCAAGATAGTATGTAGGTGACCACTAGAAGCACTCAAATATGCATTGAAATATATGGCATGCCATTTAAAAAATATATAATCATGACGTCACACTTTTTCGGGACACCCTGTATAATCGTTTTTTTTCCTGGTATGCACCCTATGATACAATTGAGGTCCGCAAAATATCGAAATCCTGACTCAACTGATAACTGAACTATACAGTGTGTCCCACTTACCATGCTCACCATGGGTATCTTTTTAACGGTGAGAGATACGAGGTCGGTTGAATGACACCAAACGTGGAGTTTGTCAAGACAGATTTTGATTATTTTCATGTCTCCTTTGTAACTTCTTTATTTATGAAAATATTCAAATAGGAATTTCACACCCTCATGGCAGTTTTTCAAAGTGATTTCGTAAAAAATATGAAACTTATACCAACTCTTCTAGAATTTGAAATATCAGCACCAACTTTAGTTTTTCAAATGTAGGTCATAGCTCACTATGACTCAGTTACAAATAACATTTTTTTCTCTCACAGATGATAGATCGCAGTAATAGTTTTGTGTTGATAACAACGGAGTTATCGTCATTTATACAATAACAAAAAATTATTTGGAAGCCGCCATTGAATTTAAGAATTATAACAAAAAAATCATGATCTCCGACCTCAAAAACCCCCACTTACCAATTTTGAATGGATTCGGACCAAATATTGTTCGCCATTTTGGAGCAGCTATTTTTTTTAATTTCAACAAAAATTCCATAACTCTGAATAACTTGAAATTTGGCAGGTGTTCATTATTCCGGTGACAATACATTATGGGATTTTTGTTGATATTGAAAAAACTGGCTGCTCCAAGATGGCGGACAAGATTTGGTCCGATTCCATTCAAAATCGGTAAGTGGGGGTTTTTGAGGTCGGAGATCATGAATTTTTTGATATAATTCATAAATTCTAGATGGCGGCTTCCAAATATTTTTTTGTTTTTGTATAAATGACGATAACTCCGTTTTGTTATCAACACAAAACTATGACTGCGACATATCATCTGTAAGAGAAAAAACAGTTATTTGTAACTAAGTCATAGTGAGCTATGACCTACTATTGAAAAACTGAAGTTTGTGCTGATATCTCAAGTTCTAGAAGAGTTGGTATAAATTTCATATTTTTCTCGAAATCACTTTGAAAAACTGCCATGAGAATGTGGAATTCCTATTCGAATATTCTCATAAATAAAGAAGTTACAATGGAGACATGAAAATGATCAAAATCTGTTTTTTGCTTATAAAACATAAACGAATAGATTTTATGAAAATATTTTTTCACATTATAGTTGGTCTTGACAAACTCCACAATTGGTGTCTTTCAACCAACCTCGTATCTCTCACCGTTAAAAAGATACCCATGGTGAGCATGGTAAGTGGGAGTAAGTGGGACACACTGTATAGAAGAAGGGAGGTGAGATGCAGAACCCTGCATCAACTCATCTCAATTTCCCCTACTCATCATTCAATATGTGAGTCTTCTCATGAATCACCCTGTATATTGCCAAAGTGAGCTTTGTGTCCACATTGACTGTATTATCTCTGTCCTTGCAGACTCAATAGTACCTACTTTTGGTCTAGTATTGTATAGGTATCAACTAGTTAGTGATAGTAACCAGAATGTGAAATAAACAATAATAACACAATTTTTGTTTCCAGACATTTTACTTATTCATTTTCGATTCGGCATTGTATAAAATCCCTGACTACAGATATATCATCGCATATATATAATATATAATTATGTAACATATCGTGAACTATAGCCGAATTCCTCAATAGGTATGGTCCATAGTATAGTTAAAACATCATGAAGTTCTGAAAAGTAAAATTATCAAAGAACTTTCTACCACCAATACCGAGTGTTCCAATAGTCGATGCCTAGTCATACGGATCGAGATGGGAGGTCAGCTCATTCGGATTCTCTTGAGCCAAACATACAAAGTTTCACGGTTTTTCAGTTTTTCCATGAATTCAGTTCTTCAGAAAAATTCCATTTCTTCACATTAGTGTTCTTAATACAATGATGAAAAGTGACACATTTATCTCATAAGAATATCTCCGAAATCATTGATATTTCGATCGAAAATCCTTGTTAAAATCGAAGTGAAAATGGAGTTTCATTAGGAGAATGAATATTTCGAGAAATATCTGTGATTCCTGCTTTTTCAGAAATACAGAGCTGATATACACTATAGTATCAGAAAAAATATTGACCAAGGTGTCATGTTCCATTGTTATGTCGATATGTTTTGATATGCTATGTTATGTGAAAAACTGGAATTTGAAAAGAAAACTATGAAAGTCAAACACGTAAGACTTTCCGTCGACCTCCGGAACACTCAGCATATAACAACGATATAACTCACATTGGTATTCTTCTCTTAAGTACATTTCACCATATCGTATATTCTGTCCTCTGAAGGTGTGACTTCTGAAAGAAAAACATTGCCATCACAGGTAGGTTACATCTAGGATCCAACAAGTGCAGTGGTCTTCAGCGAACATGTCGCGGTTGGACGGTATGAGCGCTCTTATTGCAGTAGTGATCAAGGGAGCTGACACCGTCCATGTGCGACATGATCTCTGAAGACGACTGTACCTATGATATATTATCTTTTATCAAAATAAGAATGCTGAACTCGATATCTGGAATCTTTGTTTCAGGAAAAACTTTGATGGAAACATTTTACTTCCGGTCTTATCCTACATAATTATACTTGAACAGATTATGATAATCTCCATATTATATATCATTATATATAATAATAATAATAATTTTATTGCTTTCAAAAACGGGTTTACAGCAAGAAGTATGTGTGTGTGAGAATACAGATATATTTATATATATATATATATAAAGATTAATAAGTAAAATAAAAATCTGCTACCAGTGAATTGTAAAAACTTAAATGTATAATGAACTACATCATTCGTTCAATATAAATGAACGTAACCTAAGGATGTTCCAGATATATTCGGAGATTTCTTTGGCTATAGAAATAGAAATATTCTCTAAAGCATGGATAAGTTCTTCCAAATTCTGAAGGCATTGTATATTTCGTTTCATAACAGTGTATATCGGGCATTCAAAAATGATATGAAATAAAGTTTCGGCTTTATTACTATTGCAAACAGTGCATATTACATCTGGATCGATCGAATACACAATTCCATTCAAAGTAAACTCAATTTTAAAATGATTGGCCATGCGTAACTGCAAGAGTGCGGGTAATTTGTATAGGTAACTTTAACAGCAGATATGAGCTTGGTTCCTTTGAGGTACTCAAAGAATTGTACATATACATGAAAGGGTAACGAGATGCCATAGAGACATCTTTGTTGAACAGATAACTGTAATAATGATTCACTATATTTCTCCTATTTGAAATCAAAGTGTGACCAGTCATACTGTTCCAAATTTCCAGAGATCCGCTATCAATAAAAAATTGCTTTACTTGAAGTGCCCAATTATATTTTGCATCAGTCGTATTTATTAATCTTATTTGTTGTTCAAAACAAAGTCTTGGGTAACGATCACTTTTCATGGTAAGAATCTTGTACAGCCAGTTTAAGGTAATTTTTAAAATATTAAATGCAAGTTTAACACGCCCAGTTTCCAAACGTACTATTGAGTCAGGTGTATTGATAGGCACTAAAAGAATTCTTTTTAAGAAACTGAGATGTACTCTTTCTAATACTTCCGAATACCTGATGCCCCATTCCGTAACGGAGTTGAACATAACACTCATTGCCAATGATTCAAACAATTTTACTCGTGGGTACCAGGTGTCAATTTTAGCTTTAGACAAAATGGGGATTACTAATATATTCAGGGTGAGTCAAAAATGAGTACTGAGCTTCCTGGAGGTGATAGTATTGTAATGATATTCCCCTTGGAGGGGCTTCAGAAACATCAGCAGGAAGGCAGGAGTACAACGATCATCCTGTATCACGCATACCAGATTGCTCTCCTACCACCCAATGCACTAGCATATTTCCGAACACTCAATATATGCCGCGGTGACAGATAACGTCACAGAAGATTCTGGAATGTTCTGGAAACAATCGATGGAACAATTAGAGAGAGAGGTTCGTTCTAAGAAGCTTCTAGAACAAAAAGAAGGAGACGGAAGTTCATTCGAGAAGGTTCTCGAACCAAAGCCTGTCTAGTTATCTCATATATAAACGGCCGAATAACTGCCGTCGGGAAGTCGAAACAGCGAGTGTCAGAGAGACAGTTAAATACCGCGTGTTATAAATCGTTTTACATAAATAGTAGTTATAAGTTCGATATAAATTAGTGTTTCTTCAGTTTAAATAAATCAGTTGGAAAATAAATAGTGTCGTGTTCGCTTCTGCACCCGAATAACGTTACAATTGGTGTCAGAAGTGGGATATTCCAGTGTGAAGTGAACAGACCGTTGTGATGAAGAAACTACACGAGTTGAGAGTGGTGGACTTGAAACGCGAGTTGGAGGAGAGAGATCTCGACACAACAGGGATCAAGGCTACACTTCAGCATCGTCTCATAGAGTATATGGTGAGCGTAGGTCAGGACCCAGAGACGTTCACCTTCGAGGAACCAGCTTCAGCGGAATCGATGTTGGCTGGGATCTCGGAACAGATAGCAGCTCAGCGACAGGACCTTGCGGCCCAGATGGTGGCTCAGCAGGAGAAGATTACGGAACAGATTACGGAACAGATAGCGGCGCAGCGACAGGACATAGCGGCTCAGCGACAGGAGATCGCGGATCAAATGCGTGCTCAGCAGGAGATAATCTCAGCTCAGCAAGATCAGATAGCCTTCCAAATCTCAGCCCAACGAGACGAGGTATTAGCTCAGATAACCACTCATCGAGAAGAGGTGCTGGCACGTATTTCTGCTCAGCAAGATCAGATCGCCTCCCAGATATCAGCCCAACGAGAAGAAGTATTGACTCAGATATCAACACATCGGGAAGAATTTATGACTCAGATCGCTGCTCAGCAATAACAGATCGTTGCTCAGCAAGATCAGATCGCTCAGGTTTCAACCCAATTCGTCACTCAGATAGAAGAAATAGAGAAGAAGCTGCAGCTCGAAATAGGAAGAAGATCTTTGCTGGAGAAGTCTGGAAATGGTCAACGACTCATTGAAACCACAATAGGGCCAGATGCAGTGACAGTGACTAATCGAGTAAAACCACCTACATTCGATGGAAAAACATCGTGGCCGAACTATCTGAAGCAGTTCGAAGCAGCTTCCAAAGCCAATGGGTGGACATCCAAGGACAGGGTTGTGGCTCTGACAGTAGCTCTACGGGGTGATGCATTGAACATCTTACAAGCCATTCCGGAAGGTGAAGTCGATAGCTACGATCATCTCGTCAAACGTCTCGACATGCGATATGGACATGAACATCTGCAGCAAGTGTTTCAATCGCAAATGAAGAGCCGTCGACAGAGAGCCAACGAGAGTCTTCAAGAATTCGAAGTGGATGTAGCCCGATTGGTCCACTGTGCCTACCCGTCAGCCCCAGAGTCCCTTATGGAATGTCTAGCTGTTCAAACGTTCGTGGATGGATTGCGGGATATCGAAATGCAGAAAGCAGTTCGCCTGACTCGACCAAAAGACCTCACCAGTGCTCTGGCAGCTGCGCTTGAGATCGAGGCCGCAGCAGAAGCTTCCCGAGGATCAGCGAGAGTCCGAGCAATGAACGACAGCGGAAACATAGCGGAAAATACCAGGCAAGATCCTACTGAAGCCTTAATCAACGCCATCCAGGGCCTCTGGAATAAGAAGAGGAGACCGGTACGTTGTTGGAATTGCGGGGAGTTGGGCCACCTCCAGAGAGCTTGTAAACGTGCGAAACAGGCTGCTGAGGAAGGATCATCTTCCATGCAGCCGCAGGAAAACTAGAGCGGGTCGACTTCGAGGGGGCAGCTTCGACCCGTAATTCTCAAGACCCTCTCATCTTTGTGGCATCCCTACGGCGTGATAACAGCAGCAGTTACGTAGATGGACTGATCGATGGAAAGAAATGCGCATTGTTGGTGGACGTCTTCAAGAAAGCAACTTCTGAACTCAAGATGGCGTCTGAGAACTGCTACGGGTGAAGCTGCCACCGTTTATGGGGAAATCGATGTGGATATATCGATCGGGACCGTCAAATTTCCACATCGAGCTATCATGGCAGATATTGAAGAAGATGTTATTCTGGGAATGGACATCATGGGTGCGCAAGGAATTCAACTGGATTTTAGGAGCCGAACACTCAAGGTGGGTGCCGAAGAGATCTTCTTACATCCACGGGTGGATGTAGCGGCAGGGGTAACGTTAGAAGAGGACGTCCTGTTACCGAAACGGAGCGAGACCATTGTAGCAGCGCGAATTGAGGGTAAATTGGAGCAAGGCAGTCCCATCATCATGGAACCCAGGAACGATGACGAGGAAGTTGGACGTGGAATTTTAGTCGGCAAGGCTTTACTGTCAGCAGACGACCATGTACCTGTTCGATTCATCAACATAAATAATTACCCTGTGACGATTGACAAAGGAACGAAGATTGGAACCTGTGTCCCGGCAGCCTCCATAATCCACCAGGTGACAGCAACCACTGATGGGGCCGGCAAGTATGAAGAACTCGTATCTGCTGCAAGCGACTCACTCAACAACCGACAGAAGAAGAAGTTAACCGAGTTACTGCAGAGGTATAGAACCATTTTCATACCTGCCAATGGAAAAACAGGTAGAACCAACATCGTTGGTCACAAAATCGATACAGGGGATACCAGACCGATTCGTCAACAAGCCCGAAGACTACCACAGGCCAAGAGAGAAATTGCAGGAAAGATCATCCAGGATATGGAACAAGAAGGAGTAATCGAGCCATCCAATAGTCCTTGGGCTTCACCAGTGGTACTAGTGAAAAAGAAAGATGGAAACACTCGTTTCTGCGTGGATTATCGCCGATTAAACAACGTGACGAAGAAGGACAGTTATCCTTTGCCTCGAATTGACGACACACTCGACACGTTGGCGGAATCGAATCTTTTCTCCACTCTGGACCTGAAAAGTGGATATTGGCAGGTGGAAATGGATCCGGCAGACAAGGAAAAGACAGCTTTCACCATCGGCACTGGATTATGGCAATTCAAGGTAATGCCTTTCGGACTCTGCAATGCTCCGGCCACCTTTGAACGAATCATGGAGAATGTGTTGAGAGGACTCTCCTGGAAGACATGCCTGGTTTATCTGGATGACATCATCGTGATCGTAAAACTTTTGAAGAACATATGGCTAACCTAGAGGAAGTTTCCAAAAGACTTCAGGCAGCAAACCTCACACTCAATCTGAAGAAATGCCATCTGCTGCAGAAACGAGTTAACTACTTGGGACACGTCGTAGGAAGGCAGGGTGTGGAAGTCGACCCTGAAAAGGTACGAGCAGTGAAGCAATGGCCAGTACCAAGAGATAAGCATCAACTCAGGAGCTTTCTTGGGCTCTGCACTTATTATCGACGTTACGTTCGAATGTTTTCGGATATCGCAAAGCCCCTGACTCGTCTCACCGAGGAAGCACGTCCCTTCCACTGGGATCCAGAATGCCAGGCCGCCTTTGATGCTCTGAAGGAACGCTTGACCACGACACCGATTCTTGGGTATCCACTTCCACAAGGACAATTCATTCTTGACACAGATGCCAGTAATATCGGCATTGGTGGAGTCCTTTCGCAGTATCAAGATGGGCAAGAGCGAGTCATCGGTTACTTCAGCAAGGTGCTATCGAAGGCAGAACGAAACTACTGCGTTACCAGGAGGGAACTATTAGCCATGGAAAAATCGGTGGAGCACTTCTATAAGTACCTCTATGGGCGAAAATTCCTACTCAGGACGGACCACGCTGCATTGAAGTGGCTCCTGAATTTCAAGAACCCCGAAGGCCAAGTAGCTCGTTGGATCGAGGGGCTCCAAGAATATGACTTCGAGATAGCACACCGAGTGGGAACGAGCCATAAGAATGCAGATGCATTGTCCAGAAGGCCATGTCCACCTGAATGCCCACATTGTAGTCGTTTGGAGGATAAGGAAGCAGCCCTCTATAGAACCACCGTTGTCAATGAAGATTGGTTACCTGCAGCAGTCAAGCAAGAGCAAGAAAAGGACCCAGAACTTCGGAAGCTTCGAGAATGGAAGAAAGCGAATCGCCGTCCTTCTTGGCAAGAAGTAGCACCATCTTCACAGACTTTGAAGGCGTACTGGAGTCAGTGGGACTCCTTGGTATTAGAAGATGACCTGCTCAAGAGGAATCTCGAGAGCGATGATGGGTCGGATAATCGGATGCAGTTGATCATTCCTAGGAGCCGAGTGTCGGAAGTACTTGGATATGTACATGATGGAACTTCAGGGGGACATCTAGGAGTGAGGAAGACACTGCAGCGGGTACGGGAGCGGTTCTACTGGGTGAACTGCAGTGACGACGTCAGGGAGTAGTGCCGTAAATGCACTGTGTGCTTTGCCAGCAATGGGCCTCATCGTAAACCAAGGGCACCCATGAGACAGTACAATGTTGGAAGTCCTTTCGAGAGGATTGCTATGGATATTGCGGGGCCGTTTCCAGTGACTGATAATGGAAATAAATACATCCTTGTCTGCATGGACTACTTCACCAAGTAGGTGGAAGCGTATGCGATCCCTTACCAGGAAGCCGTAACTGTCGCCGATGTCCTGATGAATCAACTAATCAGTCGTTTTGGGGTGCCATTGGAACTTCACTCTGATCAGGGCCGGAACTTCGAGAGTGAAGTGTTTAAGAAGATGACCGAGAAGTTAGGAATCAAGAAAACAAGAACAACTCCACTGCATCCACAGTCAGATGGCATGGTGGAGCGAATGAACCGAACCATAGGGAGGTATCTCTGCAAAGTCGTTGATCAACACCAACAAGACTGGGATCAACATCTTCCTTTCTTCTTGATGGCCTACAGATCTGCGGTACAGGAATCTACAGGACAGACTCCGGCGAAGGTTCTATTTGGACGAGAGATGAGGCTTCCATGTGACTTGGTCTTCGGATGTAGACCTGGTGAGGACATAGTGGGGGAAGATTACGTCACGAATCTGATGAAAAAGATGAACGATATTCACGAATTGGTTCGTTCTAATCTGAAAATCGCCAGCGATCGCATGAAAGACCGGTACGACATCAGAGCTGGGGGTGCAGGATACGCAGAAGGAGACCTGGTGTGGTTGTACAATCCACAAAGGAAACGAGGTATTTGTCCAAAACTACAGAGATCTTGGGAAGGACCTTATACCGTCAAGAAGAAGATCAACGATGTCATCTACCGCATCAGTAAAGAACCCAGTGGCAAACCAAGAGTCGTTCATTTCAACAGACTAGCACCATTCGAGGGAACACAAGATCACCAAGTTCAACAAATTTGTCCGGAAGAAAAGGAGCTTACATTTGACGAATTTATTGGGACATACAGTGGTTCATCAAAAGCAAGGTTTGGCGTCACCAAGGAAGAGCACCGCGACCTTTTTGCCATTCCTGTAGAATACGCACTAGCTCACTGCGTCGCCGAGGATCTTCAGATGTCTCAAGGAATAGCGAACAAGTTCATGAGGAAGTTTGGGAAGTTAGAGGAGCTTCGTCAACAAGGTCCCTCCGTCGGTCGAGCACTAGAAATAGAAGATATCAGCGCTGAAGGAAAAAGATCTGTGTTTTATCTTATAACGAAAGCAAGATCTTCTGAGAAACCCACTTACAAGGACCTCTGGGAGACGCCAGTCGACTTGCGAAGCACCATACTCGAGAAGGACATACAGAAGATAGCTGTTCCAAAGCTGGGGTGTGGACTGGATGGCTTGAATTGAAGAGTTGTAAGGAACATGCTGGAGGTTGTATTTAGATTCACCGGAGTTGAAATTCTGGTATGCTGCTGGAACTCCAAGGGAATTCCAAGAGAGAAGACAGTGCCATGCTATTTCTACCATACTGCACGTTGTAAAAATGAAACCAGTTGTCCCTTCATAACGATCGGAGTGCATTCCAGGAGAAATGCGTTTTAAGGAGGGGGCAGTGTAATGATATTCCCCTTGGAGGGGCTTCAGAAACATCAGCAGGAAGGCAGGAGTACAACGATCATCCTGTATCACGCATACCAGATTGCTCTCCTACCACCCAATGCACTAGCATATTTCCGAACACTCAATATATGTCGCGGTGACAGATAACGTCACAGAAGATTCTGGAATGTTCTGGAAACAATCGATGGAACAATTAGAGAGAGAGGTTCGTTCTAAGAAGCTTCTAGAACAAAAAGAAGGAGACGGAAGTTCATTCGAGAAGGTTCTCGAACCAAAGCCTGTCTAGTTATCTCATATATAAACGGCCGAATAACTGCCGTCGGGAAGTCAAACAGCGAGTGTCAGAGAGACAGTTAAATACCGCGTGTTATAAATCGTTTTACATAAATAGTAGTTATAAGTTCGATATAAATTAGTGTTTCTTCAGTTTAAATAAATCAGTTGGAAAATAAATAGTGTCGTGTTCGCTTCTGCACCCGAATAACGTTACAGTATGTTGAAAAATAAGTATACTTTGAAAGATGAACTCATGGCTCAAAATGCATATTAAGGGAGAGATATCCTTTCAAAGTTGATTAAATTAAAATAATTTTTCCGCATAACTTCTAAACGGTGGAAGCCACCAGATTGAAATTTCCTGCATGAATGTATGTTAATTGGATACATTTTTCTGATACACTTCTACATTTCTGATATTGTTATAAAGGGTGTTTTTAGGAGACGAGTCATCCTTTTTTAATACAACTTTTTTCCTCGTATTCTTTTTGGTGCAAAAATGAAAGCATATGATAAAGCGAAGAGAATTACATGAAAAGGTGCACCTATCCTGATACGAAAAATTTAACAGTTTTCGAGATATTTGAGTTCTTGTAGTCACATCAAATCAAATTTTTCGGTAACAATATTTTAGGAGGCCATGGTCAATTTTGTTCTCAATTTTGACGTTTATGACATCAACATTGTTATTGTTGATTTTCTTGTTTGGTTATTAGGTAGTATTATAATTAGAGCGACTTGAAGAAATGGCAGGTTACCCGTTATCCACAGATGTCTTCTGCTCGACGTGTTCCAAATGTTGCATTGTGTGAAAAATAATGTCCAAGAAGTACGAGGCTACCTAGAATATTATTAACTGATAAATTGATCGGCTGATTATCATGTCATTACAAAAACTGAAATACCTCCAAAACGGTTACATTTTTGTATTTTGATAAGGGTACCGTTTTTATGTAACTTTTTTGCTCTATCAACTGGTTTAATTATTTCACCAGAAAGAATATGACGAAAAATTTGTCTTCAAAAAATTATGACCCATCCTCTGAAAACACCCTTCATAACAGTATCACAAATGTAGAAGTGTTGCAAAAAAATGTGTTTTATCAAGATACATTTATGTGGGACTTTTGAATTAGGTGGCTTTTACCGTTTAGAAGTTATGCGGAAAAATTATTTTGAATTAATCAACTTTGGAAGAATATATCTCCCTTGATGAACATTTTGGGCCATTAGTTTATTCACCAAACTATATTTATTTTTCGATGTAATATCACCTCCAGACAGCTCGGTACACATTTCTGACTCACGCTGTGTATGATATGTATATTTTTTTGTAAATATCTCGGTAACCGTTTGCTAGACTTTTGGAATTTATGTACAAGGTGATTTCAAAACGTGGAAACATGGGGGATCTGAAAATGTTATCACCAATGTTGCTACTTCTTCAGTTATTCCATTATTCTTGACTTCCTTATTTTGAATAGAAGACCTTGGATTTTATCGGATTTTCAGATTTTCCCTGATCATCGATCTATCACACTTGGGGTCTAGCGGGAATGATTACATAGATATAGGGTATTCAAAATCGAGATTTTTCAACTTTGTAATTTTATGTGTCGAAAGTATTCATGCATTATTGGTCAAAACGGCTCACATGTTCCTATCTTTATTTATCATGCACACACCAATTCAGTATTCGGCTGAGGCCTCGGGATATAATCCTGATCCCTGTTCGATGTTGATACCATTCCAGGCCAGGTAGCCGTGCGGACAGAGTGTCAATATTCTAATCCGCATTCGCTTGTCGGTCGCGGGTTCGATTCCCATCGACTGCAGACATTTTTCTGATGGCCCAAGAAAGTAACATTACTTGTATTCTTTGAATTTGTGCGGTTGTAGATGAATATAGTGTGTTATTGATATTATCGATATTTACTATCGATAAATCGATGATTCTTTATAAATTATCGATATTGTCGAAAATTTTTGTACTGTGTACCCGAAAAGGAACGTTGGACGTGCTACGGGTAGAAAGCGAACTAGATACTACAGTATATAGTTCGCTTTCGATCGGCAGACTTACGGTATGTCGGTCCCTTTGGGCGTGTCCAGTAGACGAAAAAAGTCAAAAATTACTTCAAAAAGTGATTTCAGCATGTCTGCCGTTTCAGTATTTCGAAGTACACAATATTTTTGCTGAAAATATTCGATGGCAGACAAGTTCCAAATATATTTTATGGAATTTCAAAACTTCGAAAATTTTATAAAAATTTGTGTTATTTCAGCGAAGCTGAAATTCAAATATGTTATTTATATCTTTATTATACACATACATTCGTAGAAGCAGACAGATATGTCGGTTCCAACATGCGGGAAAACGATATAATGTTTTCTCTGTCATACTAATATAGGTGTGCAATATTAAGAATCGCTTACTCTGTATCTGACTGGGAACCAGTATTCTTGCTCTCCTGTTAGATTGATTCACAGAAATGGACACTGTATTTTTGTGGCATATTTATAATGAGAGAAAATTTCTGATTAGTCACATTTTTGACCAAGTGGAGTGCAGTGGTTGCAGCAGACTTCAACCCATCTTAGTTAGTTGAAGTAATTTCGCCTAGCAATCATGGCAACGCTGAAATAACGCAAATTTTCATGAAATGTTCGTAGTTTTTAAATTCTTTAAAGTCTGCTGATCGCTGGCTCTCAGTCTATATTGTTTTTGATTGTTTGTGATTGCACACTTTTGACAGTTTGACAACATGAGTTTCGATTTCCTTTCTTACGCCTTACATTAATGTTGAAGTCATAGATTATCTGCACTAAGGTAAACTCGGGTAAGTGTGACCGCATTTTCGATGAGTTGAATTTTGTTGGTTATTTTCAGCTATGCATGTACCAGGGCCTACTGTATCTCACCAGTAGGCCCTCTGCATGTACCAAGTTTGATGTGTTTTTTTTTATAAATATGTCTTGATATATGACTTCACATAGCAGATATTTCTGATCCATTCTATCGTATAAAAAAAAATCAATTTTTTTTTAAATAATGTCTGTAGGTCACACTTCCCCATCGAGTTGGGAGAAGTATGACTCTGCGGTGTATCGTGGTAACGTTAAAAATTGACATAGCTTGATTCACGGGGAAAGTGTGGAAATATCGACAACATGTTACAAAAAGGTTTTTCAATATCTGGAATATCTTTATTCACAAAAAAGTTACAAACTGTTATAATATGTTCGAAAGGACATTAAAGTGATGAAAACTAAACAAATCATCAAGGATATGAACTACTGGGGCATAGTAATCAAAGTAATGTATAACTCTTTCAAACTCAATCTTTGTGTGATGTATCATTCTCCAAATGCAAGCCATGCTACATTTCTTAGTGACTTCGAGGAACTCTGTGATGAAATATCTGCCAAGCATGAACGCCTGCTGATATTGGGAGATTTCAACATAGACCTGCTAAGGGAAAGTTTTTATAAACATAAATTCTTTGACATAATTACTAAATATGGATTGGAACAAATTATTAAGGAACCGACTAGGTATACTGCAACAAGTGAGACTCTGTTAGATCTGGTAATCACAAATTTCAAAAATGTAATTGCTCAAGTACATAGTGAACCAAAAATCACCGATCATGACCTCATATCTGTTAAATTTTATAATGATACAAATGAATTCATGGTAAAAAAAGAGTTCAGGATTTTCAATGAAAATAGTTTTATTAATTTGAACTACAAATTAATTGAATGTGAATGGTCAGTAAACTCAGTTAATCCAAATGAAATATACTCATATATCGTTGAAAACATATCAAAGTCATTTAATGAGGTGTGCCCACTCAAAACATTCACCAATACTTTCAACAGCTTACCATGGTATGACCATGAAGTCAAACAAAAGGCTATTAATCGTGATAAAGCATACAAAAGGTTTACAAATTCTAGCATAGAAGATAGACAAACTCTGTGGCAGGTATATAAAAACTTCAGAAATGAAGTCACAAATTGTTTAAAATGGAAAAAACAAAGGTACTACGAAAGTGAGATTGATTCTGCAGAAGGAGATTCTAAAACAATGTGGAAGACTTTAAAAAAATTGATCAAAAATGAAGATATCTCGTTTTCCAATACCTTTGTTACTTTTGAGATAGAAAATAATATTGTAACTGCTGTGACCGAAAATGAAATTGCCCAATTATTTAATGAATATTTTATTTCTAGTGTAGTTGAAATACAAAAATCTATACCATACATTTCTGAATGGAATCCACCAGATACAGTTATAAATTCTAAGTTTAGTAATTTTAAAAAAATAAGCCTGAAAGAATTGAAAGACATAATATCAAATTTAAAAAACAATGCAAATGCGCATGATGTTATGAACGTAAAAATCTTGAAAAATATTTTTGACACTTGTGGTTTTCATTTGCTACGTGTGGTAAATGCTTCACTTGAAAGTGGTATTTTCCCACAAAAACTTAAGACATCTTCAATAACACCAATACCAAAAGTGAAGAATACAAGTAATGCTAGTGATTTTAGACCTATCAACACTTTGCCCACTATTGAAAAAATAATAGAAACTGCTGCATACAATCAAATCATTAATTATGTAAATGAGCACAATATCTTTCATGGATACCAATCTGGCTTCCGCAGTAAACACTCCTGTGAGACAGCACTGCAATTAACGATAACAAACTGGACTAATTTAATTGATAAAGGTAAATATATTGTGGCAGTGTTTATAGATCTAAAAAGAGCATTTGAGACCATTGATAGGACTATATTAAAAGCTAAACTAAGACACTATGGCTTTGAGGGAGTTGTTTTAGACTGGCTGAATGACTACTTAACAGGTAGAAGTCAAGTTGTAAAAATAAATAATGCATTTTCAAATGAAAAGCTAGTTGATATAGGTGTACCCCAGGGGAGTATTATAGGCCCACTCCTATTTATTCTCTACTTGAATGATTTATCTTGTAACATAAACTGTGATTTCACGAATTTGTATGCAGATGATACCCTATTAGCTATTAGTGGTGATTCACCAAATCACATTGTGAATAGGATGAATATAGAATTGTCAAAATTAGAAAACTATTTTAAAATAAATAAATTGAAACTTAATGTTCAAAAAACAAAAGCTATGATCATAACAAATCCGTATAAGCACAGACTCATAAATACAAATGATATTAGTTTAGTTATCGAAGGCGAAGAAATAGAAATTGTACATAACTTTAAATACTTAGGTGTTATGTTAGATGAAACTCTGTCATTTAAAGAACACTTCAACATGATAAAAAATAAGATATCAAAAAAACTATTCTTCTTTTCAAGAATAGCAGCAGTGCTACCCATCCAAACTAAAATAACAGTGTACAATACTATTATTCGACCACATTTCGATTACTGCGCTACAATATTGTATTTATTAGATAATAACTCTCGGTCATCATTACAGAAACTTCAAAACAGAGGAATGCGAATAATTTTGAAATGTAACAGGCGCACCTCCATCCGTAACATGTTGGAAACGTTACAATGGCAATCTGTAAATGAAAGACTATCAACCTTTGCATTAATTTTTATCTTCAAATTATTGAAGGGCTTATTGTCAGATTATCTAGACCAGTTCGTTATTTTCAGTGCAGTAATTCATGATTACCAAACGAGATCTCGTAATGATTTTCATCTAAACAGAATGCTTACCAGTAGGGGTATGAACTCAATGTTTTATAAAGGACTGAAAGAATATAATTCTCTTCCTCAAAGCATAAAAGAATGTGAGACTGTTAGAAATTTTAAAAAATGTATTAAGGAGTACCTGAGACAAAGAGACTTGCCATGATTATTTTTATTTTTCTATATTATTTAATCAAGAAACTGTTAGTGTTATGCTGTGTATTGTTATGTTGTTTGGAATTGTAAATATTAGGATGTATCCTATATTGAATAAATTCTATTCTATTCAAAGATTATAAATGAAAAGTCGCAAAATCTACTTCAAAATATAAGGTATCTCTTCTACCTTTAAGAGGTTCTGGTAAATGTCTCACGATGTCCTCATCAATCACAGTGTCACGATCTTCTATTTCTGGCCACGTGAACGTATTGTGGGTATATTTTAGGAAACTAACTAGCCATCCTTCTTCATTTTTACTCTCAATCTGCCCAACAAAATGCTTGATGGATTTCTTAGAAGTATATTCTGCTATAACCCATCGCCCTATTGCAATTTGAGATTCCTGTTCATCGATCTCATTATCCTCAAACACTTCAGGGTCCATATCAGCGTCTGAATCCATGAATACTGGTTCTTCCATTTCTTCTTCGGAGCTCGAACTACTAGAAATGCATTTTCTTTTTGTTCTTTTTGTCTTATTGGAATTCTTGGGATTATTTTTTTTATTCTTATTTTTACCTTCCTCTTCCTCTTCTTTTTCTTTTGCAATTCTTGCTAATACCTCTTGTGAGGTTATCACCTCCGCACCTGTAGCAATCTTTTTTCTTTTTATTGATTGTTCATTTCTATGAGTTTGCTTCATTGTATTTAATAATAATTGCTCAAAACTCACGTTCGATTCAACAAAACTAGTTGACGGTTCAGCGGTTCTATCGTTCTGATAATTTTCTTGAGGGACGGAACTAGTAGATGGTTCAGCGGTTATAATATTCTGTTCATTTTCTTGAGGGACGGAATTGTGAGCCTGATTTTTCGAAAGTTGTTCTTGGGATATCTTGAACCTTTTTAAAGCTTCCGGATCTTACTTGTCCTCAGGAACTACATTGCTATTGAATGGATGTATACCTGCTTTCCTAAATCCGTTTCTAAGAATCTCTGGATTTACTTCCTTCCAAGTTTGCCCAATGAGTTCGGAGAATATTCTCTTAGGGATTTTCAAACCGATATTTTTTCTTTGCCAAGCCACTAGTTTTGAATCCCAACTATCCTTCACAGACTTGAACACTGACAAGTCTAGTGGTTGTAAAAGATGACTCGTATGCGGAGGCAATTTCAGTATAGTGACATCATTGGCGCGTGCTAATTCTATTAGTGGAATATTAACATGCGTACTGTGGCCATCGTTTATTACGAGGACAGGCCTAATAGATCCTAATGCAGGAAGTAAAGTCTTTTCAAAATAGTTGAAAAATATATTTGCTTCCATCCAGCCATTCGGATCGACTAGCCGCATAGGCTGTTCCAGGAAGAGGAGTCTCTTCAACAGGCAACTAGGAATCCCACACATTTTTTCCTTTGAATAAAATGAGAGGTGGAGCTTTGATACCTGATGCAGAGACGGCTGACAAAACAGTAGTATCCTCCCTACCTGGTCCAGAAGTTGTCCTTGAACTCGGTTTTCCTCTTGCCCCAACTACTTTTGTTTTGTGAGGATCATGTGACAAATATGTTTCATCGAGGTTCCACATCAATTCTGGTCTGTTGAATAAGTCTAGCTTCCTCAAAGTTTCATTCAGTAAATTGAAATATTCGTTAATGACAAAAGGATCCGTCATTCTCTTCCTGGCATATTCCACTGCTTGCGGTTTTTTAATGCTCAGATGATGCCTTTTCTTGAAATTGAAAAACCATTCATTTCCAGGAATATTGTTTTTGAAACGAGTTTTTATTTCATTTTCAGCAACGAAATGTGCAACGGTATTCAATAATTCATTACGAGATATTCCGAATCCCCATCGTTCCATTGTCTTGAGACCTTCAGCCAATCTTTTCTCATCTTCAATTGGAATTGCTGGGGCCCTTCCTTGAGTTTTACTTCTCAAACCGCGGGTACCATTCACATGATAAAATAATGTTGTTTTGGGGATTTTATATAATTTGTGTGCCCGATATATAGTCATGACCCCCCTCTTGATCTCCGCAATAGCAGTTTGGAGATCATTTCGTAAGTATTGCGAAGCTCTCTCTGTTTTACGCTTGTAATTTCTCACTATAACGACGCCTAAAAAAAAAGAATTTTTTTCAATGAAATTCTCAAAATAACAGGTTCACACTTTCCCCTTCAACATGGTCACACTAACCTCAAAATATGTTTTCATTGAGGCAAGTGTGACCCATCCTATTAAAATTATTCCAACACAGAAAATGCAAATTTTCGATATTGGAGAGTATACTGTAATCACTTAACTATATAACAATGATTAAAAACTCAGACTTACCGTGAATCCAAGACTGAACAGGATTTCAATGGAAATGGCCTCCTTACTCATTCAGCAGGAAATATTTGTATAATTATCGGCATCGCAGAGTTCTCAATGTACGCCTGGGAGAGTTACTAAGACTACCTTCTATGAGATGGCGCTCAGATAGGCTCTATGACTGTAGTTTTATAATGAATGTTCACACTTACCCCAAAATCACACTTACCCGAGTTCATCTTATGCCATATTGTCTTTCAGTTGAAAGTGAAAGGTCATAATCGAACGATTAAACGAACTTACCTAAGTATGCCTAGGTGAAGTTCAATCGTGATTATATGAAGCGTCCAGCCTGAAGATATCACATTCTGTAGTACGCCCTATCGATACTGCTACGCACAATATCTAAAGATTCTCGCTCTCCCTTTCTCCTGTTCTCTTTCCCTAGGATACCGTTACTCCCATTTCTCATTGTTTTAAAGTTTTGCCATCGTAACCTATCTATGGGGTATTTATATTTGCTCAGGGGATGGTGGGAGGTGATATTTTCAGGCTGGACGCTTCATATAAATCCGATTGAACTTCACTTAGGTAAGTTCGTTTAATCGTTCGATTATATTTCACGTCCAGCCTTCGATATCACATTCTGTAGTTGTTTGAAGACAGGTTACGATGAGTACTGCCATGTACACACTGCTTCCTCATTTTATAAAGATTCCTACCATTTTATTGTTCAAATGTTATTCAACATATAACATAGTCGAAGAAAAACAAACAACATCAATTCTGTCGACTGAAAAAAATTGGACCACCTCAGGAAGGATGTATGGTTTCCATGATATATATATAACATAGTGTCTACCATACCAAAGCAGGTGATATTCTATCAAAGGAAATGAGTGCTCATGGATACATGTTACAATATTCACCTTTGAAACATATCAATTTGGTTCAATGAATAAACTGAAAATAATTCGTTAGATTCTTCACCTTCTGAGTATGAAACTGAATGAATGCTGAAGTTCGTTCCATAGACTTTTGGCTAGTGGCTCTAGCAATTATCGTTGCAACTTATCAACTTTTGGGAATTAGAAGACCATCCAGCCGTTCGCTGAATGATGTCCAGACTCACGCCTGTTTTTTTTGTCTTATCTTTCTTTGCTAGGGAAGTCGGCCCATGTCTCGTCGAATGAGGAATTTCTCCATGTCTATGCCTGACAATGTTCACCTATCCATCTATCTACCCGAAGTCTGCGTAGATACGATTTTGTGACGTTTTTTATGGTTGATAAAGAGACATTCCCTATAGGATCACTTCGAATAGGCCTTGTTTCTTCCTAGTCATTTTTCACCACTATTGCAGCGTATAATTTCTGGTTTTTCTTAAAAAATGGTATCCTCAAGTGAAGTGGATTTCTTCGATAGCCGTGGTTTTCACTCTGTCAGGTATACAGATTAGCAACTCCTTCGGAGACTATTTCATGTTCTCGATTTTAATCAGTGGGGGAGTTTGCATTCTTTGACCTGTGGTCAGAAAAAGCAGAGTGATTAGTTTGTAAGAGAATGATTTCAAGCCTGATGTTCTCGCTTGTTCTGAAAGTACTTCAGAACATCCGATGAACCCCATGTAGTCGTGTATCTTGGTGAATATTGTTTGAGCTTAGCTACAATTCTCAAGAATCTTCCACTCCTTTCATCTTCTTCGATAGGCAAAATAATGAAAGGGCTAATCGGTAAGCGCTGAAGGTTAAAAATTTCCGGTTCCCTTGAACAACCAATACTTGAAGAAACTTCATACAATCATGTGCCTTACCTTCGAACGGCAGTAACTTCTTTTTTAGCCAAAATTGCAACCAGAGTTAATACCTAGAAATATATTGGCTTATCGTAGATTCTGACAAGGAGCAAAGCGCAGTATTTATGGCGCTAGGTGGAAAGTTTTCTAGTAGTAATGCCGAGAGTAATGCTTGTCTGATGGTCTGTCATTCTCCAGGATATGCTTGATAGTGAATGAATGTATTGTGTTGTGAGGAGAAGATAACAATTCACGTTTCGGTTTGAATATTACTGGCGCCATCCGACGTCAATTTCAGCAACAAGGGATACCATGGCTGAGTCGGCGGTACTACTAATATCCCCTCCGCCTTGTCTTGTATGATATCCTTGATTATATACACTAGTTGAATACTCAAAATACTCAATGATGATATTTTGAACAGTTCTTAGGATCACAAAAAAGAGGAAATGCATGAAACATCATATCACTCCTAGGGAGTGTGATAGCATTAACTGCCACTTCATCATGATATCTATGCCATGATACACACTTTGTGCATTTGAAGTTGTTTTTCGTCGTGAATTGATCTGATAACTACCGCTGTTTTTTTTCTTATGCGTATGCAGCTGAATATTACTCCATTCTGGGTGGAAGTTCGCGAGATTCCTGGTCAGCCTGCCAATTATTATCCTTGGAATCTATATATGAGGCTGATAGGCTTATAGCCAGTTTTTTTTTTCAATTGGCTCAGCTCTAGTATCTGATGACACTCTTCATAAGATTGATATTCGAAAGAGCTTTGGTGTTATCTTTTCCTATTAAAATATTGCAATTTCTATGTAAATGGCGAAACATCTGATACCGTGAAATATTGCAAGCAGGTTTCCACTATCCATGGGTTCGTCCCCCATTCGAGTGAACCCCCCAACCGGTCAGTGAAACATCTGTGAATATTTCTAGATCAAAATATTATCTATTGAAGTTGTTTCATACTATACAAATGTTATCTAGCCAACAGTTAAGATCAGATCATGAGAGTTGCCGTAGCCGCATATGAGCAACATAATCGTTGGTGATCAAGAGAGCCAAATATTTTCCTCTCTCTAGTTTTTTAATATTTTTAATAACTGGTTTTATTAATTTTGAAAAGGTATATGGAGCTGATGATAATCCATGCGGAAGATATGTAAATTCATATACCGGGTGACACAGGGTATCGGGCCACCCCTGTAACTTCTGCTTTCGTCATCGGATTTTTCTGAAATTCGGTACAGTTATATAAGCAATTATTTCGGATTTGATCACATTACAATCCAATATGGCGGACTTCCGGTTTTCCTGGAAATGCCAACAACTTTGTTTTTCCAAATGAAACACCCCGTATATTTTTACATGTTCAAGTTCAACAGGTCGAAACAAGTGCAATCTTCATGTCAAATGTCATTTTTTCGAAAAAATTTTAATTAAAATTGTTTTCTCATTTTTCCTCGTGGATAAATGAGATGTGGACAAGACTATTCACAATGAGTCACACATAACAAAAGAACATAATTTTTTCTGAAAAATTATTTTTTGTGTCACTTATCCAGGAATCAATTCAGCCATATCACTTTTTGATCAAAAATTATTTTTTTTTCAAATGGAACCCCTATGTGCCACCTACCCGTTTCTCTAGAACATACATTAAGGAACAAAATGAAATATTATTTTTGTTTTTCGGTGCAGTAACAAATTGTATACATTCAAAAATCAACAACTAGTTTATGAATTTCCTTGCAGTTAGAATAATTTTTCAACTAGGTGGTTGTGGAATGAATGACATTTGACATCAAGATCGCACTTGTTTTGACCTGGTGAACTTGAATATGTAAAAATATACAGGGTGTTCCATTTGAAAAAACAAAATTGCTGGCATTTCCAGAAAAACCGGAAGTCCGCCATATTGGATTGTAATGTGATCAAATCCGAAATAGTTGCTTATATAACTGTACCGAATTTCAGAAAAATCCGTTGACGAATGCAGAAGTTACAGGGGTGGCCCGATAGCCTGTGTCACCCGGTAGATTTGATTATCAAGAGAAAATCGAAAATATTTTCTGTGACTTGTGTATTGGAATCAAGTGATTCGCGTCCTCCAAATCTATGAATGCCAAGTAACAATTTTGTGAAATTGATTTCGAAACCGTTTGAATGTTTTCCATCTTGCAATTGGGTGCCACAATGAAGTCATTGAGAGGCTTCGAGTTCGAAATGAAACGTTTCTTCCCATTTGACTTGTCAGCTAGAAAGATTCTAGATAATAAGAACAGATTTTTTGATTTTTTTATGCCTTTGACCACTGCACCTTGCGAGAGTAACAATTTTATTGTTTCCTCATCAATCGAGTATCACTCAGTGAGAAGGATGTGTTGAGCGACTTCGTTTGAGAAGGCAATTCGATGAAGAGTAACCTGTAACCATTCACCCAAGACAGTTTGATTCGAGGTGAAATCAAACCATTCATCAAAGAATAGTTTGAGCCGGCCGGCTGAACTATTATAACTTACCGATACCTTTGAGTATTCACACTTCAAGGCCGATACTAGTATGTTTCATTCGTATAATTCCTGTCTTGTCGTGAGGTTTGCCCTTCAATTTGGTTCAACTCCCTCCATGTGTCCATGTGTCCATGTGTTCGTTTGTGGACGGCGAACCGGGCGAAATCTGTAGAAGAGTTTTGTTTAAGCATCTTTCCCTTTCCCATTTTTATCGCAAATGTTCTTCATTGCCCTACAAGGTGTTGAAAATCTAGAATTCATCACCTTAAAATTCGAGTTGTTTGGCTATTTTAACCTTTTCTTCCAAATCAGCTGCGAATAAGAATTCAGGAATGGGTTGTATTCTCTGCCATTTCCTTGGCTTCTATGTTGAGATCATAGGTTACCAGTTAATGCCTCACTTTTGTAATATTGAAAAATAAATTCGTGAGAATACGGCCTGCATCGAATAATTGAGATAATAAGGTTTCTCTTATGTTTTAGGCATGTTGCCATTATTTTCCAGGATCACATTCAAACCCCTACCTATTTCAGCTAGACCTGAACCCAACTGATTCTGATGATCAGCATGGAAGTTATTTTTCGTGTGGTGTGGTGTAGATAGCATTGCTTTAATCCCTTACATTTATTGGTGGGGGATACAAGGCTGATATATGAAGGCATTCTAATTCTGGATTCAACCTTATTATTCCATTCATCACCTTGCAGCCCGTGCACAATATTACTCCATCTTGAGGTTATCGCATCATGAAGGGTGAATCTCTGTTCCGAATCAGTGTCCGAAATAGCGACCCCGTATAGTGAGAACGTCATCCTGCAATTTTGGCAGATGACCGTCATTATCTATCAAAAATATTGGCCCTTTAGCCATACTTTAGCTCCACTATCGAGTTCTCCTTCCCCCCTCAGATGTAGTCCCGACTTGTTCAAAGTTCGGCTACCACCAACAGCTGTCATTTTAGCCCTCCGCCCCGCGCGGGGGTCGGCCGGTTCAACTAGATTCTGTCCCTGTCGCCTGTGATGATTCCGGATCGCGCAGATCTCGGCTATCATCTAAGTGCCTGAGGAACATCACTGAATGCCTTATCACTCTCATGTGAACAGCTTCAAAAACGGGAGGTTGACCGACCATGCCTGTTCAAGACACGCGAACGGCTTCGATTTTGGCTCGAACTCGAACTAGTAGAACCAAGAACCCGAATTCGAGAAGTCGAGGACCATGGGAACTAGAGAACGAGAGGGTGACCGACCATGCGTGCTCGAGTCACGCGAACGGCTCCTGTCTCGACGATTTCGTTTTCACAATTTCTTTCCCAGTTTATATGATCGTTTGAACAAGTCCTTGTTCGATATATCCTCTTCGGATTCATCATTAAATGATGAATGTCTTCTTTTTTCTCCGTCTTCGATGCTAAAAGAGAAAGCTACTGTGGAAAAGAGAATTAATTTATACTTACTTTTCCAGCGACGTTGAAGTGACATGTGCGCGCAACGAGCACAACAAGACGAATGAGAAATGGGAGTAACGGTATCCTAGGGAAAGAGAACAGGAGAAAGGGAGAGCGAGAATCTTTAAATATTGTGCGTAGCCGTATCGACAGGGCGTACTACAGAATGTGATATCGAAGGCTGGACGTGAAATATAATAGGTCCTTTCTTTTGCATGAAAAGTATTTCAATTTCCTACACTTCCTGGAATTTATACTATAGTAGTATTCTTTCAAGAAGTGCATTTCACACCAGTTTTGGGCAGGTGTCAAATACACCTCAAACTTAAGAATAGATCAAAACGTGATTAAAGACTCAAAATTCATACATGTGGTTATGTTTGGCATTACATTAAATATGTGCAGTGTATTTTATATGACACTGAAAAGCAGAAGAGAGAACCTAATATATTCATTAATTTGATAGTTGATAGATCTCAGTGATTCTGTGGTGGAAAAAGGTGAGGGGGTTTCCACATTTGAAGGAATTTGTTGACATTTTGCATTTCTCTATTTTTCAAGTTTTGCTCTGAAAAGCTGATAGGTCATATTGGTACTGAGAGATCTCATCATTCAGCCTGGAATGGTTAGTGGAATATTTAATTGAATTTTACTTGACAACACTGGCCAATTATTTTTGGAATGTGACGAACATTTTCACGTCTGTAAGAAGTAGAGCTAGCTTGCTCAATTCAGTTTTGGATTTGATTTGAGGAATTTCAGGTGTGCGTCATATTTTTTTACTGCTTTTCTTTAAAAAATGATGATTTGTCCTGTGTGACGACGATTTTTTTGGATGTATCGTCTGTAAAAATAATTCGTTATTAAAGTCAAGGCGCATTCATGGAGTCAACTATTTGTCACATATCTGAATGAGTTTTTTCCCAATGCATAATTACTTATGTGAACAATAATGCGTATTATGCAAATATAGTCGATTTATGACAGTGAATTATTACTGTGAATCTTAAACCAAATTCTGGCGTTCTAAAAACTATCGTTTTTGTTTTCACGGTTGAGTGCTGTGCTGTGTTATACAGGGTGTCCGCTAAAAGGAGATCAATCCATTAACCATATATTCCTAGATCAAATACAATATGAGTTTTTGAATAGCATCATGCATTTTAGCCCTTCATATCCGATATACAGGGTGTCAAAGTTGAAAATCAAAAACTGTTTTTTTTTTCAATTACTCGCGTATTTGATAAGATATTAATCTCGAAATTGGTACATCACTTCAGCACAAAGAGTTAGATCGTGTGAGGAGAGCAAAACAGAAAATAACTGTCAAATACTCAAAATACGGGGGATCAAGTACACACTTATCCCCATATTTTCTATCTATATTTCTTCAAGTGTTCAATCATTTTTGAGTATATTTTGTATCCTGTAAAATTTTGATAAAATCATTTGTTTTCAATATAATTCGAAAAGTACTGGTTATTGTTTGATGCCTATGCAGCTTACTGTGATCTCATAATGTCCACATACTCCTATTTAGTTCGTCGAAATTGGAAAAGGGCGTAACATTTTACGTACAGAAAGGTGAATATGGAAATACTGGATGCTCAGAGCGAGTGTATTGAAATAATTTTTACAAAAAAAAAAAATCAATAGAAAACGTCTAAATGAATTGCTCGATATGACCTCCAACTTTTTAAATACACATGCGAGCCCTTCAAATTAAAGAAAATCTTTGCCCTTGAAAAATATGTGGCTTATACACAAAATCTTTCATACATCACCAGACAATCCTGTTCTGCTATTTCTTCCATCAAGTAGCTATTAAATTCATGGATATCATTATTTCACCGAAAAATTTCAGAAAATATATTATTTTAATTTTTTCCGACTTTATTTTCCGTTCGTTCTCGTCCGACATACCATACAGGAGGGAGGGGTAAGGCTTGAAAATATTTTTAATAAATTCCGTACCCCCCAAAACCCCTCAAACCGATTTTAACAAAATTTTGACGAAATAAATAGGAGTATGTGAATATTATTGAGATTTTAACCTTCATTTTCCCGCGCTGTCATTCTGTCAAAAATGATATGTTTTTGACGCCAAGTGTGATGTGTCAAAAGATTAATTTTGCCAGAACAACTCCGAAGATATATTTCTACCATATTCGGTTGTATAAACGAATAATCATATGATAATCAGTCACATAATTGAATGAACAATTATTATAACTTTCGATTCTACTACCAAATAATCACACTTGATGATCACGTGATATATGCCGTCAGATGGCACATTGCTTAGGATTAAAACACAATAGGATTCCCGTAACCCGCGCATAGGCATCAAACGATAACCAGAACTTTTCGAATTATCTTAAGAACAAATGAATTCATCGAAATTTCACAGGGAACACAAAATAATCAAAAATGATTAAAAACTTGAAGAAAAATAGATAGGAAGTCATTGGCGCACGTACCATTAAAAGTGAAGGTAAGTGTGTACTTGATCCCCCGTATTTTGAATATTTGACAGTTATTTTTTGTTTTGTTCTCCTCACACGATGTAACTCTTTGTGCTGAAGTACTGTACCAATTTTGAGATTAATATCACATTGAATACGCGAGTTATTTAAAAAAAAACAGTTTTTCATTTCCAACTTTGACAACCTGTATATCGAATATGAAGGGCTAAAATACAAAAATGGTATTTAGAAACTCATATTGTTTTTGTTCAAGGAATATATGGTTGATGGATTGACCTCCTTTTAGCGGACACCCTGTATATAGTTGAACAATATTTATCTATTCAAAGACAAGATGATTGGGTGTCATTTTACTGTTGAAAATAGAGTTTGATTATAGTCGTAGGTGAAATAAGTTATAGGGTCCATAGCTCACTTGCGACTATGGTTTAAATCTCATGATACACCAACATTTTGATTGGATTGAATTCAATTATGCTTCTCAATATTCAATTTGTTGAATAGTTCATAACTTGGGATTTTCTATTCCAATGTAATTTTCTGATCATACAAACAACTGATGAATTCAATGCCACCATTAGTATGGTAATATGGCACTCATGTGCTACGGACCTTCGTTGATCAATAATGAAATATTCCTCAAACAAATGAAACAGTTTGCAATATGAGTTTACTTCTCTAGATTTCGTGGAATTTTCTCTTTTTTTTTCGAAATCAAAGTTATTTATTATATACAAGTGAAAAACATAGTCGAATAGCTCATGGTTGTGCTGTGAGCTAATATCTGATATTTTTCCTGCGGAAAAAAATTATTCATGAAAAGTGACACTTCATAACCTGTCAACAGAGACGAACTGTGAACAATTTTTTTCCGTAACAAAAAATTATTTTTTTTATAAACGTCAAAAAATGACAATGTTCGCGCATTGATGACAATATGCGATGTGACCCTGTTTTTCATTTTCCACGACATCGTGCGCAGTATAGTGTGCGAAATACATATTTCATGCACTGCATGTAAACTATATGGGATGTTTGTATTTCAACCTTTATGATCCTCAATCAAGCAGGATTCCAAATCATTTAGTTATGACTGTTTAACAACAATTGATTTTTTCATGACGGTTCAACACTATTTTTCACATTGAGAAAATTACTCATTTTAAAACGATGTTTTTTGACTTTTGACTCGTGCGCGAAAAACTTCAGTGATCTCTACTGTTATTTCAACTCGGCTGCGCGTCGTAAAGAAAAACAGTTCTCGTTCACCAAAGTAGCATTCCGCTCATTAAATACAAAACTAATTCTAATTATAATTCTAATTCACCTCGAAACGTCAATGCGTTCAAACAGAAAGTTTTCAATGAAATTACGATTTTCTTTCCATCTATTATTTACGGAATTATATACTAGACAGCAATTATAATTTTTTGTATCAAAAACGAATTGCCTCAACTGATTCATTATTTTGGTGGTGTGATCTCAAAGTATCAATATACCGCTTTGATTCAGAAAAAATAAGACAGGTATCTCTACAAACTGTTCAAATTATATTTGCATAATAGACAACACAGGTGGTACACGAAATCGGATTTATTTTAAGATATTACCGAAGGATATGACTTTATTATTTTTCTCTATGACATCCATAACATGAGAATTCTTAATGGAGGCGATTCTGTACGTAGGTACTTACTGTAATTCGTAACATATTACAAGTTGATCAATAGGAATGATTCAACGAACTGAAACCAATTGCTTCCCATAGTTCTTTTTAACCGGCATAGAGAAAGTAGAGTTTTATCTGAATTTTCTGGTGATATCCAGCGTGATGAATTATTGTAAACTTACTGAACTTGTGAGATCATTTTATATTTTTTTAAGCAGAGCGAATATCTTAACTTACCTATCCTGTGGCTGATTGCCCTGATATTTATCAGGTTAGTTCAGGTAATCGCATTTGTTCAGAAAATATCAATCATATTCATCCTAAGAAGCTATTCTCAAATTCACCATACATAATGAGCTGGAGACAGAAAATTAATATAGGATATCACTAGAAAACTTATTCAATGCAAGAATTTTGAACTTCCATAATAATATGGAATATTTTGATAAATATTAGTTTGTTCACAACTCACTGTTGCGTTTCAATCAATAGTGCTACTCCTAAAGTGGCGTATGGAGTCAGTAACAAAGCCTACACAGAACACACATGGCTGCAGGACCTCTTGTAAGGTCAATGGCCAGTTGGTGTGTACGTACACACCAACAATGAAGTACAAATACTACTACCTATTTTTTCATTCGTTTCCGAATCATCTAACCAAATTCAACAATTTGCAGACTCGAATAAAATCAATACATTTCCATGAATTGCTAGATTGTATTCAGGAAAACAGTGTGAGAAAAAACAGAAAATTGATTCATCCAGTGGTCACATATCTTTTTGCTTAAAAGAATCTTGAATGCATCGAATGCATATACAAAGATTTGGTCCATATGATTTTAATACTATTTACATCATCAAAACATTAATATCTTGATATCATATCTGTTTGAAAACTGCTCAAATTACATGAATCAGACGGAATCAGATTCATCTAAATTTAGCAGTAGAAATTTAAGATTTTTTAGTAAAAAATTCATATCAAATCGATGATTTATTATGAAAAATACTCATACATATTCAGTGTTATCATAATCAGTATTTTGTTGTAGGATATATTGTAATTAGTAGTAGTAGTTAACAATTTGTGTATATATGGTCATGTCAATTATGTATGTCAAATATTCCTTGAGCAATATATTTAGTTTCCAAAACATGTCTTGTATTGATGATTTCTCCTCTCTTTCTGAACTGCCTATGAGCTTTTATATCAGAACCAAACAAAATAAGAAATTTGTAGATGTAGGTACGTTTGCAATAGAGGTTCAATTTTTGAGTCATACTATGAATTAAAAGCGATATTAGAAGTTAATACGGTATTGGTACGTTTATCACTATCGGCTGAGGCATCTCTTCGAAATCAATTTAAAAACAATTTTTCAAAGAAACTTCAACATCCTGTATATGGAAAATTAATAAGATAGCAAGTGTTTCCTTCCTAAATGCTGAATTGTGCTTGAATTGTTCAGGAACGCTTGACTACCTACACAAGCCGGTTTCGAGCTTTCGGCTATCATCAGTGCTAGTGTGTCCCCAGATAGCATTCATGACCGCATTCTGGTGCGACTTTCACTCAACGTAAACACATTCCAGCATTCAATTATCACGAGGCGTTCGGCATCTGCGAGATATGGACACGAACGCCACCTGAGTGGAAGGGAAGAAACACTCCATAACGGATTCCCATTTCATATTGAATTGGAGTGCCTCCCATAATATGTTGCTCACACTGTTTATAGTCCAGTAACTTATTTATTGTCGCCTGAACATATATGTATGGGGGTAGTATGCGTTACATCCGGTAGTTCTGATTTTTCGCAGACTTGTTCATGATGTTGGCCTAATGAATGATCCAAGTTTGTGACCTCGAGCATCAAACGCAACTTTGTCAAAAATCGAAAAAATCGTAATTTTTTCAAATTTTGGCGATTATAACCTTGAAGGACTAGTTTTTGAAATAATCTTTCAGAACGTTTATAAAGCAGATAAAATTTGCTACGATATGATACAAGAACTGTCTGTAGACCCAATAGTTTTCAAGATTAGGCCTTTCGAAGTTTATAATTTTTTCAGAACTTCGCAATTTCTTGCAATGTTTTAGGCGTCACTCAAATATGCTCTGGCGGGATGAAGTTTCAATTACCTCCGACGGAGTGTGCTAGTACTGTTCGTGTGAAGTCACGAATGCGACCCACCTGTAGCACGTTTTCAAACTTTTTAGGCAATCTTAACCACAGCTTTTAGCTGGCAAAATGGCGCCTGGTTGTAGGGCCATCACATATTATAGGTATTGGTTTTCTCTCAGGTACCTGCTACACATCGTTGCATCAGTAATTTACATTAGTTATTATCTTTCATTATTTTTCATTCTCATGTACAATCTCCTAACAGGTACAGTTGTGGTTGGGAGTCACAATGAACCCTCCCTCCCGGGGGTGGATATCCACGCTACGAGTCCTCAATCCCAAAATGATTCCCAAAATGATGACCAGAGATGCAGCCCTACAACACCTCTTGCGGATGATTTCTTGCGGCTGCACGAAGGGTTGTGGGAACGCATGCAGCTGCAGGATGTCAGGATTTAAATGCTCATCAGTCTGCAGGCACTGCAGTGGGGCATCTTGTGACAATGTACCTGATGTTGTAGTAGTAGATATCCCAATTAAAAGGCGACGATCTGCCCGATGTTGAAATGGAGGATGACTTTTGGACAAAATACGTCGACGATTCATCACCATCTCCTGATGGGGATATGCCATCCAAATACGTCGATCCAGATCCAGACGAACCTGAACCGGGACGCGTATTTACTAAATATACTGTACGCTAGCACAAACCACGCCCACCGTTATATCTCATCTTCAAAGTACTTTACTTAGGCAAAACTCAGAGACTATTTATCCTCAACGAACTAACCTATCCCTGATTGCAATATTTTTGAGGAAGGAAAACCGAATGGAGTGTAGAAACACATTGATTAATAATATATTTCAAAAGTTGAGTTCTTCAACAAAATTGAATAAAATGAGACTGTTCCATGATGTGTTGTCACCGAAACTATGAACACCTGCCAAATTTCAAGTTAATCGGAGTTATGGAATTTTTGTTGAAATAAAAAAAATGGCTGCTCGAAGATGGCGGACAAGATTTGGTCCGATTCCATTCTAAATTGGTGAGTGGGGGTTTTTGAGGTCGAAGATCATGATTTTCTTGTTGAAATTTATAAATTCAAGATGGCGGCTTCCAAATAATTTTTCGTTTTTGTATAAATGACGATAACTCCGTTGTTATCAACACAAAACTATTACTTCAACACATCATCTGAAAGAAGAAAAAAAGTTATTCGTACCTAAGTCATAGTGAGCTATGACTTACATTTGAAAAACTAAAGTTGGTGCTGATATCTCAAATTCTAGAAGAGTTGGTATAAATTTTATATTTTTTTCGAAATCACTTCGAGAAACTGCCATGAGAATGTGAAATTCCTATTTGAATATTTTCATAAATAAAGAAGTTACGGAGGAGACATGAAAATGATCAAAATCTGTTTTTTGCGTATAAAACAAAAACGAATAGATTTTATCAGAATATTTTTTCACATTATAGTTGGCCTTGACAAACTCCACATTTGGTGTCATTTAACCGACCTCGTATCTCTCACCGTTAAAAAGATACCCATGGTGAGCATGGTAAGTGGGACACACTGTATATACGGATATTTTTTTTCCGAATTTGCTTTTGAGATATCGCCAAACTGTTGGGAATTGTCTGTGGACAAGTGCGATATCTCGGCACAATTAAAGTTTGGATCATTATCTTCGATTTTGGTGCACGAGAAAACATCTCCTTCAGTGTTAGGGTTTCGGCATTGGGAGGTAAGCGTTCAATCTTCAATCAAAAAGATATTTCAAGTTCTCAAATTGATTCGTTATCTTTGTGAAAATTATTTATACCGCGGATTGTTTTTTTAGATGTTTGGAAAGACCAGTGTGTTCGATAGAGTTACTATCGTGATTCAGTGGATGGTGTTTTAAACCACGGCGACCGTATGCTCGAATACATAGTGAACAAACCATAAAAATCCGTAGTCGAGGGACGGTGTGGTAGACCTTTTTCGCCCGTATGTAGCAGTGGCATAGCGAGCAAATCGGAAATTTTATTGATATATGTGTGGAGAACGGAATACGGATTGATTTCTGCCACTTCAAGACGCCGATTCCGATAAGTACCTAATAGAGGATTGAACTTCTTTCATGCAAACTGAGTTACAAAAGCAATTAGTGAAATTAGTGAATGATAAGTCGTTGAGTAGTTCTTTTCACGTAACTTAAGATTTAATATTCAGCACATTTCATGTTTATTCCTTTTATACAGAGTGATGGAAACCTTATGAGCGGGTTTCCTCAGGCTTAGATATAGGGTATTTTGAATGTAGTTTTGCGTACCTACCTGTTGAGTGTTGATTAGTTGGGTTGTTGAACATTTTTATTTCTGATCGTTCAACGACCTACATTCTGGTACGATTTTCTTGGGATCCCGAAAATACTATCAACTAATATTATAGTTCACTGAATACCTTTCGATTATACAGGCTGATTTTAAAATGAGTGCATATATTCAAGACATATATATGAGAGAGTCTAACAAAAATTACTAAAATATTTGATTTTTCCTAAGTCTTCACATTAACGAGAAATTTCATTTTGAAAATTGAACAAAACTATTATCATATGATCTGTCAACATCATTTCTCAAAAGAGCAGTATCTGACTATCTGTGACCATAGATTTCTTCTTTGCTGTGACCTTTGACAGTACTAACTAGGATTGTTCGCATTCTATTACTATTTCACGAAGATTGTTACGATATTACGATTTGTCATGAATCTATTACTATTTGCTATTAGCACCAAAATATGTTCCAATACTAAAAAATCTATTTCTGTGCTCAGCGGATAATTATGTTCCGTTCTATGTTCTATATTTATGTCAAAACTGTGATTAGAGCGATAGGGTTTGACAAGAATGACATTCCGAATGTCAAATGTCAGATTTTTCGAGTCTATTACCTTTTGATACAAATCTGATACCTTTTTCCAAGGAAATCTATTACGAAAAAATCAGACCCAGGAACAACACTGACTAGTAAATGTAAAGTTTTGTTTCTGACAATTTGCTTGGAAAGTGACGATGCATTTCTCAAACATTGAGCTGAATGATATGGTTCTTATGTCGGGTCGTTATTGTGCGGGGCCCATGAGACTCCTCGAATGACACGAAATTGTAGCGATGCAAGGAGGTGGAAGGAAGGGTCTAAAGGATTTTTCAGTAAAAGAACTTCCAAGGGGAGGTGTTAAGATATACGCTTTTCTAGCTTATGTGTACTAATCTTGGGTGAGTCCATTTCAAAGTTTTTGTATTATCTTTCTGAAATTCAAGACCAGGGTTAACTTCTTCCCCATGTACATTTTCTCGATTATACATTTTATTTAATATCTCCTAATTGTCATGTAGAGTGGCAACGTCGCTTCGTTCATCACGGTCGACTGCGGATCGCAAACGATAGTTGTGACAGAAGTAGAAATCTGGGCGGAAAAAGGGTATTTTGCCCCAAATCTATTTTGATCCTAATAATATTTTTTATAGTGCTATTCGGTAGTATATCTCATGCTTTCTTAGTGTTTAAAATATATGCACTTATTTTAATAATAATAATAATAATAATAATAATAATAATATCGACTTTATTATTTCTTGAGGAAAAACAAATACATAATTCTTTATTATTTTATAACCAAGAAATAAAGGGCGAAGTTCATTTTCTGCACTGCTAGGCATAACAGAAAATGCTCTTCCACTCAACCCTAAACAGAAACCTGTGACTGCTACATAATATTGTTACATTTTAATTCGAATACGAGCAAACAATGACATAATGGAGTGTAGTTTATTTATTCTGAGCAAGATATTAAATATATAACCTTATTTCACTCAGACAAATACTCTCTAAATTTAGATTTGAAGTTTAAAAAATTCAGTTGTTCAAATGAGGGGGGAACAGAATTATACATGTGACAAATTCGGTATCTAAAGGACTGCCTGAACATTTCTGTCCTGAATTTCGGTATTGCAAGCATATTTTTTAGTCTAATATTCAAATTGTGAATGTCTGTCCGATATTAAATTTTCCTATGCAGATACGATGGTTTTTTTGTTATAACTATTTTGTGGAAAAGACAAACAGCGTGAAGTACCCTCCTTTTTTCCATGTTCAACCATCCAATTTCTTGTAGTTTGTATGAGATCCTTTGTCGGCGACGAATACCGAAAATTAATCTGAGACACGAGTTTTGAACTTTTTGAATTTTATTTTTATACTGACAAGTTGAACATGGACCATAAAGAACATCTCCATAATTGAAAATTGAGAGTACTAAAGATTCACATAAGGCTTTTTTCACATGATAAGGTAGAAAATGTCGATTACCATAAATAATTTTTATTGCACAGTAGGCACGTTGCAGGAGTCTATTTATAAACCCCTCAAATCTCAGCTCTACATCCATCAAAATACCAAGATTTTTTGCTTCACTAACAATAGCTAGCGATTCATTTTGTATGCAAACATTCACCGAATCACTTACTGTGGCACGAATGTTTTTTGGGCCAAAAATCATTACATTTGATTTGCTGGAATTTATAAGTAGACAATGGTCCTTAGCCAGGTCTACAAATCTGTTCAGATCTGCATTGATAAGATCGCAAGCATTTTCTACCATCTCAGCAGGAAAACTATAATATATTTGGGTGTCGTCTGCATATAAGTGCACTTGACAGGTGTGAAGGGAATGAAGTAAGTGAGAGGTATATATGGAAAACAGTAACGGGCCAAGTATAGAACCTTGGGGTACTCCAGATTTGAGATATAGAAGTTCTGAGTCACATTCCTCGACACTAACCTTCTGTTGTCTATCTTTCAAATAGTTTGTCATCAATGACAGAGCATCAACAGAAAAACCTATGTAACTCAAAATATCTATCAATAAATTATGATTGATGGTATCGAAGGCCCGGCTGAAATCCAAAAGAACCAATACCGTACATTTACTTTCATCTGTGGCTTTCATTACATCGTCCACGATATGAAGAAGAGCTGTTGTGCAACTTTTAAAATCAGCCTGTATGTATATATTATAATTGGATTTTTAATATACATACACTATATTTGAACGTCTCTAGAGCTGTTTTTATTGCCTTTGGGATAGTTTAGTGATTTCAATTCAGAGGATATCACTTTCAACCGGGCATTTTGAAATCACTTGGCGCCTATATTTATTTCTAGATTGTTTCCTTTTTTTTTATTAATGAATGCTATCTAATCCACGATCCTAGGTGTAGTAACGAGCAAGCACACTACTTGCCAAACTTAAAACAAACAATTGAAGGTAGTTCACCCCGGAAACTAAAATACCTACGGGGCGAACGTTATAAACTGGCGTCCAACGTGGGGCCCTTTTTTTGATTTATGTGGTTTCTTATGTATATCGTTTTTGTATATTTTGTACATATATTGAATGATGTATTAGTATTTAGGTGATTTCTTAGGGTTTTAAAAACTGATTGCTTTTGTAACACCTATTTCCTAACAAATAAAGGCATTAACTTTTGTTGTACTCATCTTTTTTATCTCATTATTCGTAGCTCAGCTTAAACATCCTCGTTCACACTCCACATTTTCTTTCTCATCTTCTCATTGGGGCTTCGATTGTATAATCAGGGTAAAAATTCAATCAGAACGACAGGATTGCAAAAAATTTCGAAGTTCGCAAAAAAATGATAAACTTTGAAAGGCTCAATCTTGGCAAATGATGAGTCTACAGAGACAGTTTTTATATCATATTGTGAAAAAATTGGTCTACTTTAAAAACGTTCTGAGAGAGTTTTTTCCAAAAACTAGTCCTTTAGGGTTATGATCGGCAAAAACTGAAAAAAACGAATTTTTCAGTTTTATCGATATTTGACAAAGTTGCGTTCGGCGCACAAGGTCACAAACTTGGATTATTCATAAGGTCAACATCATGAACAAGTCTGAAAAAAATCAGAACTACCGGATTTGACGCATACTGGGATGTATAAAGTTACTGGATTATTATACTGATCTTAGTTTCTGGATCTCCCGAAATAAGTCTAGGAAAATCAAGAATGATCAATAAAAACGAATTTGTTGAATCGAGAGGTTTAATGATTCGAAGTTTCAATTCAAAATTATTCTGGAAGAAGAAGAGGTAACTCTTCTGTAGGTAAGTCCAAATCCACGCTCGCAGGAGGGCCGCCTAAACTTACGGTGCAGTATCATCGTCTCCTCAAATCATAATATGATTCTGCAAATTGAAAAAAAAAAAATGCTATATTGATAATAGTTCAATGACAATATTTGCTTCACCTTACCTCTGGATCAGATTTGTAGAAACATTTCTGCAGTTCGTATACTCTCTTCTCCAGGGGAGTCACCTCTAAAACAAAAAATGAAATATTGAATTAGCACATCCGCTGACTCCTGAATACAGGTATCTGAAATTTGACATGGATTAGCCATAGTAATCTGGATTGCTTTCCCTGTAGTTCCCTCAGATCATGTACAGGGTGGTGAATTGTAATTGTCCCACTCAATGGTTTCACTCCCCTTCATTATCATAATTCTAACATATTCTCGTTATTCAAAAACTTTTCTGGAAACATTTTTCACTATTCTTTTAAATCTGAGGTAATCTGGACTAGCGAATACGTACGATAGCCGAATCATGTTGCCATTGACATGTAACGATTCGGCAAACAATCTGTATAGTTTTCTTCAAATTATTCATGGCTGGCCCAGTACTACATACGCTCTGCGCATACTCGTCAAGAAGGGAATAGCATTGTTCTTTTATACAGAGTGGTCCAACGAAAACTTCAAACCACGATTTAAGGGCTTTAAAATGAAAATATGGAATAATGCTCAGACCCTTTAATTACTGATTCGAACAGGTCTTCAGAAAAGCTAACAACAGAGATAGTAAATGACGGGAGGAATAACCGCCTCGTTTGACAAATTTGTACACTTAGGTACTTCTTGTACTCGTTGCAAAAATAACGATTTTTTTCTGCTTTTTTTAGTTTGGCTGTACATATGAAAGTGTGATTTTTATTTTTTCAAACCACGATATATTTTTTGAGATATTCCGTAGTTAGTCAAGGACATTTTTGCCAGAGTTCACAGAGAGAAACTTTGTCTTCACGTTCGAGTAAATTGGGCCCTCAGATAGTGCTCACCCTTGACTGGTGTTAATTTTCATTATTTCCAAATTTTTGTCTATGCAGCGAACCCTCAAATTAAATTATTTTAGTGAACAGAATGGCGTTATTGTAGATGTTAACGAAAACTTACCTTCAACTTTCTCCCAACATCCTAGTACTATTTTCGGACCTGTTTCTTTTATCTGAGGAGGGCAAAGTTCCATCATGCGATCCCTGTTTAGAGTACCATCAGGTTTAACCTAAAAATCAGAAATATTGATTCTGGTTAGAGGTTTTTGATACTGTTACCATCGATGAATGTTTTTGAAATGAGAGAATTGCAGTGATAGCCACTTTTGGTAATCTAAACTTCAAGGACTTTTTCTTGCTCCCGTACAGGATCAAGAGCATTAATTTCGAAATTGGCCTTTGTGAAATGAACATATTGTGTATGAGATATCACGCTCGAAATTTGTAAAAGAGTTAGTATTATTCTTGAGATATGACATGAATACAAATAAAAACGGGTTTTCGAAAAATTAATATTGCAAATTTGATCACACGATATTAGAAAAAACGGATATTCTTTGATATGAGTACTACCTACATCTTGATATTTCAAGTTTTTAGAAATAAGTTAGGTAGTTAGTGAGGTTTTCATTTAGATCGACATTGATCAACGCATCCAACACGATGTGCTGAGACAATTTCTGAAATAATCATGTTGGGGATGCAAACCTACATACCGAACACTGCAAGGAGAATGTCTTCCGATAAGGACTGGTTCAGTAGAAACTGCTCTCGCTTCCAAACAGGCAGCATTCCATCGATAGCAAAAAAATCCCGGCCCCGAGACTAGAGCAGAATATGTCGAGGCTAGAGGCATATGCAATGAGACCATTCGATTATCAAAGGATGCTCATAATGCCGAAATAAGATCGGAACTTGTTGAATGTCCTAACGGATCCTGTTCATTTTGGTCCTTCGCCAAAGCTGTAGGAAGAAACTTCACTTCCAGCTCGTTTCCTCCTCTAATCAAGGAACATAAAAAAGTTCGGTGCTATAAGGAAGATTTTATTGGGTCTCAACACCAACAAAGCTTTTGGCTCCGACGGAATCCCACCGATTGTCCTCAAGTACCGTGCTCCTGATCTAACACCTGTTCTCTGCAAGTTGTTCAACTACTCTCACGAATTGGGGATATTCCCGTTCAACTGGAAAATTGCAAGAGTACAACCAGTTCCTAAAATAGGCAAAAACCCCTACCTAGCAACTACAGACCGATCGCACTGCTATCAAATATCATGGAGAAAGCTATAAACATCGAGCTCATGAAATACCTGGAACATTCAGGTATTATCAACGATAAGCAATATGGCTTTCGTCATCAGAGATCAACTGGTGACCTGCTCGCTTACGTCTCACATATATGGCAGCAATCTGTTGGAAAATATGGTGAAAACTTAGCTGTGGCACTTCATATCCTCAAGGCATTCGATCGAGTTTGGCACCACGGACTCCTCGCCAAGCTTCCATCTTATGGCTTGATTCCCCAGCTATGTTCTCTGCTAGCTAGTTTTCACTTACACAGGTCTCTTTATGTAGTAGTCGACGGAGTTTCATCTGACTCTCTCATCCTTAATGCTGGTGTTCCGCAAGGATCAATTCTAGCACCAATACTATTTCTACTCCATATCAACGATTGGTTGGAAGCAACTTAATGTCCAGTACACAGCTTCTCGGATGATAGTACCCTCCATACCGCATTCTCTTCCAGGGCTCAAATACCAGCCAGGCAAATCAGAAACGAACGATGGAGAAATGTTGACAACATAAATATGGACTTGGCAACAATTCCCGAATGGGGATCCAATAACTTGATAGATATCAATGCAAACAAAACACAAGCATGCCTGTTTCCTAGAAAAGCCAATCTCACTGTGTCCAACATGAGCTTGTAAGGAGTAACCATACCTTTGAAGACATCCATTTCGATGCCTTGGTATTACTATCAGCAATAACCTTCCTTGCGAAAATCACGTGCGATCAATTGCTAAGAGTGTATATCAAAAACGTGGTTCTCTGTTTCGAACCAGGAGCAATTCCATTTCCAGTCAGCTGCTTATGAGCTATAAGGCACAGATCCCTTGGTTCTCACGATATTCTCTGAACATAACAGGATATCCCTCTTTGTGGGAACCAGAACATAACAAACACCAGGATGATTATAGTTCCGCTATATACAATTCAGGAAGACAAATTCATGATAATCTGCCAATGCACGTCGATTGATATTTTTTCATGCTTCATATTTAGGCATAATAAACAATCAGATTTTTCTCAATATTCAGGAGATTGTGTCACTGTGGCAGGGACTCCAATACTTGTTCGTGGAAGCCATTGTGTTACTTATCGCGTACCTAGGGATATTCATAGTGATAGGGTGAGAAGGTTAGTATTGGAATTGTCCTGTTACAACTTGTACCATAACCCATTGGAGACCTCTTGTGGAGAGAAAATTGACAGGAAAAGTGCATAATTGGAGGAAAAACGTCATACCTTCGAATTTGACCTCCGAAACATAATTAATAGAAAATAAACATAATATAATACTACAAAATATTGAATATTTCATCTATTATGCAGAAAAATGCATCTTCAATACACAGATAACTATTTGGTCGACAAAACAATCATTCCAAGCTTCTGATCTCGTAAAATTTTGATACATTCATTCATTGATTGATGATAAAATAAATGGTTAGGCATGCTTTGGATGGTATGGAGGGGTTCTGGAAGCCGAGAATTTGTTTGAGATTCAAACTATAGCATATTTACATAAAAAAAAATAGTCGGTATTGAATATCATTAATAGCAAACGTTTAGTGAAATATTGGCGCCAGTCACTACATTCATCAACTAATAGCACAACAAAATTGTATAATACTATATGAAATGATATATGATATGATGTATGATATAATTTTGTTGTGGTATTGATCGATGATTGTAGTGATTGGTGCCTATTTCACTAAACGTTTGGTATTCACTACCGACTATTTCTCTGAGTGTAAGCTGCGCCAACTGTGTATTTCCTTATTCGTCGACCGACTTCAATTTCTCTTTGCTCAATGCGATCTACTTTCTCAATTCTCTCATTTTACACGATCAACCATGATCGAATCAAAATTTAAAAAATCCACTATTGATATAACTCATTTTTTTAGCGAAAAACTAATATCATCAGCATGTTGAGAATATCTGTTACAATTCTCATGAAGATCATATAGATACATGGCGTTTTTCATAGGAAATTATTTATTTTCCGTATTAAAAATCATTAAAAAAAAAATAATCATAGGTGCATGATCTCATTTAGGTGCTCTTAGAATAACTTTCAAATGTTTTTTCTGTACTTATCACACAGAGGTTGTTGATTTGTAAAAGATATTATTATCATTTTTCACGTTCAGTTGAGAGGAAATTGGAGTGCATAATCCAATTGACAAATCCTTTTATATATATAGGTATCGAAAAATTACAAATTTGTTAGTAATATCGTCATCTTTCGTTACTTTTCTGTGCCAGTAATCAAAATCCGAATGTTAAAATTTTTATACTCACAATTTGGGATTCCAGCCATATGCATGTGACATATTCCTATAAAAAAGAAATTTTTTTGAAATGCTTTATTCCACAGGGTGACTTCGGACCTGCAGCGATAAATAAAATGGGATAGTGTTGTATGATTCAGAATTACAAAACAAATCACAAGAAACCATTTTTAAAAGCAATCGAGATCACAGTTCACAACTATTATGTAATCGAATAACTTATTATTATTGCATGTCGGCTCACCAAGAGCAAAACTTTCGGAATTTTTGTTGTACGCAAATTTAAGAATTCAGGCGTATTATGAATACGTATGATATTTTTTCCTGATTATTATATATTATATTGTGTGGAAAACAATGTGAGAATAAAATCCGTATCTCTATAAAACAAAAATGTATTTAAAAAAATCCTCGGACACGTCGATTTATTTGGTTGGAAATCTGCTTCCTGACTAGAGCCATTTTTGACTACCATCAACCTCCTATACCTCACCGATCAACCCCTTCAAAAATTTTTCGTAAGTTATAGAGTTATTCCAACTCTATATACAACGGTCTTATTTTCTCAAATTCGGTTGAGGTATCTCCTCAAGAGAACAGTTACAAGAATGAAAATTTATTAGATTTTTTGTCTGAATTTATGGGATATGGTAGGTGCTGTTCTAATGTATTACTTTTACAGCTAATTTACCTATACATTTGAATTCAATATATCGTACAGCATGTCTGTCTACGCGGCTATGTACAATGGAAAATGAATGTTTATATTATATTTACATTCTACATACATTCTACATATGCGTAGATGTACATTCGGTATAATAAAACAATACACTATTCAACTAAAATACTTAATCTTTGACAAAGTATACAAGACATCTATTCAAAGTGTACTAGACATTTATTTATCCTATACAGATCTCATTATAATGCTAAGACGCAATTTCTTCAAAATCGAACCTCTCAATTTGTCCGTGTTTGAATATATTTCTGTCTTTATTCGATTTATTGGTAATTCCAATTGGTATATGAATACTATTAATATCAATGTGAGTTTTAGTTTGGAATTCCTTCAATATTTTGACAAATTTAAAAATATCCGGATGAGGTGCATACAAACTTTTAGTTGAATCAGAAAGAAAGGATTCACAGCAATTTGTTGTTCTTTAACTACTAGCTCCTGCACGAGCCCAAATTTGGGAAGGAAATTCAGAATCCTCGTCTATATAATTATAAACAAGATAATCAAAATAATTTCTCAATCTTTCGTCATTCGTCAACATCTGATCCCCCACTGTTTCTGGCTCTAAAAATGTCAAGACAAGTGTCCAATGCAAAATACTCCCAATAAGTGAATAATTGTTTTTGTATCCGGACATCAACCCTAAACTTTGGATTTTCCTAATCCAAGATTGACTTAGATGAGATCTGCATCCTATCATTTTTGTTTCTGGCCACATAAATCTCGTGGATAGATGAATAGAGTTTTCAAAATCCGATGCAACTTCAACAGGTTCAAAATTGATATCCCAGTTTTACACATTCTTGGCTTACGATTTCGAAACATTCGTTATGATAGGGGGTGTTCCGATAATGAGCAGGGACAGTATGTCATTGATAACCGGCTGAGTCTATAGATCAGGCTCATTTTTACCATAGGCGCAACTGGGCAATCATGAATTCCGGGCACTTTTGAGACAGGATCAGACCAGGTAGAATAGGCGCAATGGGGTTATTCCCGCTCAAACGAATTTGAAAGGAAATTGAGAATTGTAAAAAGCTTTGAAATATCTCTGCACGAAGTATAATAAGACCCATTGTACAATTTAAACATTTTGAAGGGCTTAATTTGAAGGGTAGGAGGTTGTCAGGTGGTTGAGAAATTTTATGTAATAAATACATATTCGAAAATGAAAATCGACCTGTCCAAGGATTTATCAATAGTTATTTATGCAACAAGTGCAAAAAGGTTTCATGTCGAGTGCAATGAACAATTTTTGCACAAGTTGCATACAACATTTTCTCTACGTTCATGCAAAAAGCAAAAAATGATTTATTGAGGTGCGGCACTAGGTACAATTCTGTTAATTGTCAGAATAAATTTTTGACTGACGTTTCTATAACCACAGTTGCAATATAAAAAATGTTTGTCACGATGACAGCACGTTGAAGTAGAATGACAGATAAGTGCAATACAAACTTTATTGCACTAAGTGCAATGAAGGATTTTTTTTCCACTAAATATAGTTCGATAAAGTTCTGCTTTTTGCATGTATGTAGAAAAAATAAATTATGTTATGGTCATAGGGATTGTATTCGGAAATGGTGTTTTTCCAGCATTACAGCACTAGCAAATCAACCTACATACAGTATGTGATTTTTCTGGTAGGTTCTCTTTTCGTCTAGAAATTATTGTAGGTTGTAAGGGAATTCTGGATTATTCCTCCGTTTTTTTTTCTGTTATAAGTATCCTATACTATATTATACCACTTGGGGCTGAGGTGAACCTTCACTCATCATGCAACAAATACACTTGTTTGCACTAGTTACACAAATAACTATTTAACTATTTGAAAAAATCAGTCCTCGATCTACGAAGTAGCATATTGCGCACTTTTTTTTTCGCTTGGAGAGCACGAAAGGGAATACCTATAATGTTCTAGGACCATCGTGCGTGACATTCATTATTCCTCAAGAAGTTTTATACAATTTGATATATTAGGAAAGAAATTACGGAGAATGAAGTTTGTCCTTAGTAAATTGCACTAGCCGCAATATTGGAATTGACTCAAAAAGCAGATGAATATGGTTTTATAAAAATGACGTTATAGTTTAATTGTTTCATTTCATTGTAGAACTATTTTAAGAAACACTATAACATTCATGGTTTTATAAAAGACTCCTGAAGAAATTTTGAAATAATAATTAGTAAAATCGATCGAAAAAATGTTGTTTGGTCAATGTGCAAAGAGCATCGATATTAAGTTGTTGCAAAAAAAGTCAATTATTTGATTTTGTTCTCATCTTCTATTACTCATTCTATTTATCGCTTCAATTTATGGAACACCATGTATGATTTCAAATTCTCATATGTTACCAATATTTACCTTTGATTTGTCTTCTTCTTCAAAATGTCCTTCTCTCATGCTTGATATTGTAGCTTCGGGTATTCCTGTTTTTTTGACACAAGTATTGTGTAACACCGTTGCCAGTTTCGAAAGGTTTTCTCCAAGGTCCTGAAAAGGAAACGTTCACTTTATATATTGCCACTGCTTTGCTCCTAGTTCTCATTAATTTTTGTTTTTCTCAATAGTCGTTACCAACTCTATTATCTAATCTGTAGAATAATTTCGAAATTTCAAAATAATATATCTTGATATTGTGATCATATTTGTGGAAGGTAATCGATATTCAATTTCTGAAACGCATCAACAATGGCATTTTCAATGGTTTCAGACAAACATATCCTGAACCTGTGAGTGGCGAATGTGGTATTCTCACCCGATATTTGCCTATATTCGAGGGGTCCGTGAAGAAAAAGAGGTCAATCCCTTAACTGTATACAGGATGAGGCAAAAGTATGGAAACAGTTTAACATATTATCTGTAACCGTTCTTTAGATTTTTTCCGAATATATGCCTAGGTGATATCAAAACATGCAGGATTTGATAACGTTATCGCCAATGTTGCCACTTTTCCAGTAATTCCGGAATTATTATTACCTTCCTCATTTTGAATAGAATTTTCAGATTCTCCCTGAAAAGCTGATCTCATCGATCGATCATACTTGGAATCTATAGAAAATGATTACAGAGATATTGGGTGTTTTGAATCGAGATTTATTTATTTATTTATTTATTTATTTCAAGTTCGGGATACAAACAGGTAAAACCCATACAAGCATCCACTAATAGTTACAATAACAATAGATCCTTCGGTAGTCTAAGAGGTACAGGAATAAACTGAATTGTATTCATTATAAGATTAAAAATTGAAAATATGTCTTACAGTTATTTTGAAAGAATTAAATGTCATGGAGAATATATCTAAATTATTACAATATTTGTTGAAACAGTAACACATTCTGGTGATTGGAGAATTTTTTCCCAAATTTGTGTTGTAACTAGGACTAGTAAGTAATTGTCTATTTCTAGTATATCTTTGAGGAACATGATAAAAAATCATAGACACTAAATTAGGAGAATCGTAACAATTTTTTATGATTTTGTACATAAAGAGTAAATCCGTAATTATTCGTCGTTGTTCAAGAAGCTGTATTTTATAAAGAGAACGAATTTCACTGATGCCAACAGTTATGTAAACCTTCGTTATTTTGAAGTGGAGAAACCTTACAAATCTATTCTGGAGTCTTTCTAATCGTAATTTATAAACATTATAATGTGGGTTCCATACTACACTGGCGAAATTTAGTTTGCTGTGAACAAAAGCAAAATAAACAGATTTGATAGCTGCCTCATTATCAAAGTCCTTGCATGTTCTGCAAAAAAATCCCAAAGCTCTATTACAAGAATTAAGTAGGTACTCAAAATGTGGGTTGAAAGTCATTTTTGTATCGAAGTATACACCAAGATCCTTGATTCGGTCCGTTCTTTTGACTATACTATCATTCAGTAGATATTGGAATTCTATAGGGACAATGTTTTTACTGAAAGATATACTCGCACATTTGCTGACATTGAGTTTCATTTTGTTACGGTTACAATATTCAGTGAACCTATTTAGATCTTCTTGAATCTTTGAGCAGTCCCTAATTGTCAGCACTTTTCTGAATATCTTCAAATCGTCAGCATATAACAGTATCTGTGAATTTTTGAAACAGCTGTTCAGATCGTTAATAAACACTGAAAACAGTAAAGGACCCAGATGTGAGCCCTGAGGGACTCCTGAAGTTACCACGAAAGAGGCAGACCTATATCCATTTATGTTCACAAGTTGACTTCGATTATAAAGATATGACGAGAGCCATCTCAGGAGATTTTCCTGTATACCAATTCCAGAAAGTTTCGATATAAGGAGGTTGTGATCGACTTTATCGAACGCTTTGCTGAAATCAGTATACAGTGAATCCACCTGCGCTTGATTGTCTAAGGCATTCGAGATGTATTCAGAATATATAACCAAGTTTGTTTCAATCCCTCGTTTGGAGAAAAATCCGTGTTGGCATTCTAAAATCGATGATTTAAGACTATGAAACATAATGTCATAAATTAAGCTTTCAAATAATTTGCTGAATATGGATAATTTGGAGATACCGCGATAATTATTCACAAAGTTTCTATTGCCAGAATTTTTGTATATTGGAACCAAAAGAGCAGTTTTCCAGGCATCTGGGAAGGTACCAGACTGCATGGATTTGTTGAAAATAACACAGAGTGGAAAGCATAAACTGGGAGCACAGTATCTAACAAAATATGAGGGATAGCCGTCTATTCCGGCTCCCTTGTTAACATCTAAAGAGTTAATTTTAGCGAGTATCATTTCTGGAGTGAATTCTATTGAGTTCAGTAGATTATTTGTGCTGGATTGAGGAGAAAAATGATGGGTTTGCTGATGGGGCTCGTATACGCTTCGAAAATAGGTAGCGAATAAATCACATATTTGTTTGCCGTTTTCAGCGGATGTGTCGTTGTAAGACATTTTATTAGGAATACCAACCTCATTTTTGCAACAATTTATATATTTCCAGAATTTTTTGGGATATGTTATAATTTCATTTTGAATATTGTTTGTGTACATTTTGTAGTCATTAGATATAAGATTTTTACTTCTGCGTCTCAGAAGTTTGAATTCTTCATAATAGTATTGATTATTATATTTTTTCCACTTTTTGTGCATCTGATTTTTTTGTTTTATACATTTTATTGTATCGATAGAAAAGTATACAGGAAATTTTTTATTTTTTATGGTTACTTTAGGAACATGCAGAATGGTACCTTCCTGTAAAATTTTGTAGAATACAGAAATTCCTTGATCAACTGATAAGTTAGAGAGCTGCTCGTCCCAATCATAATTGAGAAAAAAATTGTTGAGCTCGTTGTAGTTACCTTTTCTGAAATTATAAAAAATTTGATCTGTTTTGTCAATAACTTTGATATTGAGACAACTAATGTAAAACTCAATGGGTGGATGATAAGAATCAGGATATACTAAGGGAATGTCACTCTTTTCTAATTTTGATAAGTGAATTTTAGTGCAAAAAACCAAATCTAATATTCTATCATCTACGTTTTTTATATCATTGTGCTGTGAAAATTCACCAAATGTTAAGAGATCGATCAATGAAGAGTTAGAGTTATCAGTGTTCGTTGGAATAAAGAAAGTTTTACATTCACTGGGAATCCAACTAATGTGTGGAAAATTGAAATCACCAAATATGATGATAGGTTCACCTGTGAGTTCATCGAGGTTTGCTTGTAGTTTTGAAGTGAAACATAATCTGGCATAGTCATCCCTGGGAGGAAGATAAACGCAGCATACATGGATCTTCAAATTGTTGTCATTGTGGATGGTTATCCCTAAGTCTTCTGCGTCGCTCTGAAAGTGCTCTCGAAGCGTAACACCAATTGTATTTTTAACACCTATTAGTACACCTCCCCCGGATTTTTTGTTATCGGCACACGGAGCACTTTCGCGGTCGCGGCGATAAACATTATAATGTGATGTTTCCAAAACTTCAGAATCAAAGATGTCACCTGAAAGATTGGTTTCAGTTATCAAGTAGAGATCAGCGTTGATATTGAAAGTATTAATTTTGAATTCGGTTATCTTGGAACGCAAACCATTTACGTTCTGTCCATAAATCAACAACTTATCCATTGGAAAAACTATCATATATGATGTAGTCAATTATCGCAATCTTCACGGTTACATTTTGTTGATAAATTCGTGATTTTTTATAGCAAGTATCTTGGACGAATCGGATTTTCTACAGAGGATGGCACCATTCTTCACCCAAACATACTTGTATTGTTTGTTTTTTGCCGTTAGCCTCACGTCTTTATATAAAAGTTTGTTGGCTAACGTAAGATGCTCATTTATATAGAAAGCATCTGAGACACCATCGAGATTCATTTTTGGAGAGCTATCATTTCCCATACGTTTGGCTTTGGGAGCCATCAGGAAGCGCTCCTTTTCCCTTCTTGATGTAAATTTCACTATTATATTCTTTATTTTATTATTCGGATTATTATGATTCACTTGAACCCTGTGAGCATAGTCAATGGTAGCAGGATTAATTCTACAGTCAATGTGCACTCCTATTTTTTCAATGATATTATATATGTCTTCATTACTTTTTTCAGGAATACCCTGTATCTCAATATTATTCAAACGAGAAACCTGCTCCAGATCGTTCAACTTGGACTGTAGACTATCAATATCGCTTTTCATTTTCCTATTTTCGTTTGCCAATTGATCAGTTTTTTTGACATATTCCTTTAGTATGGAAATTTCATTTTCAAAATCAGAGATTTTGTTGCTACAAAAATTAATTGACTGAAGAACCGTATCTTGTTGTTCTCGAATTTGTCTCAGCTCCAGGCGGATTTCCTCCAACTATACGATTTTTTTGTGTCGAAATCATTCATTTTTGGTTAAAACGGATCACATGTCCGTCCTTAACTGATGATTTGCTTTCTACTGACTTTTTTAATTGAAAAAAATACAGGATGGTTCCAGATTCAGAATTCTGATCTTCATGTATCTGTTCCAATTAAATGTCAGTAGATAGTAAATCAAAAGCTGAGAAAGAGTCATTGAACCTGTTTCGAGCAATAATGAATGGTTTCGACACAAAAATATCCTAAAGTTGAAAAAACTAGGTTTGACCACCCTATATCTCGGTAATCATTCCCGCTGGACCCCAAGTGTGATCGATCTATGAAATCAGCTTCTGAGGAAGAATATAAAAATTCAATGAAATACAGGGTATTCTATTTAGAACGAGGAAGTTAAATTCAATTCCGGAAGAACTGAAGAAGTGGCAACAAACGGTTACTGAGATATTCACCTGTTTCCATACTCTTGCCTAACCCAAATATACGTTTTCAAGACGTGTATTCTTGGAACAGAAATAATATGACGTTACTCAAGCCTATTTTTTTCTGAGATCAATGTTCGCCTTACTGGACGTCAGAGTTTGAAATTCGAATCAGTTTTTTTCAATAATTCGACTATTCAATAGGATATCGATTTCAACTCGAATGTATGAATGAAGAGAGATAAATTGAGAATTTGAAATTATATTTGAATAGTCATTTACCGTAAGGGTTCTTCAATGTCAAGCAAGACAGTTGGAATGGTCTTATTCTTCTTAACTAAAATACAACGATCACCTTGCCTAGACCAATTATTGCATAAACCATAAAAAAATATTGTGATCCGAAAACATCAACAGTAGTTAACCGTAAAGTCATATCCACGAAGTATATTTTTCCAAATCAAGGGTTGGAGGAACATGCTTCGAGCATATACAGGGTGTTTCAAAAAATCCTAACCCTATCCTAATCCTAGGTAGAATATTGCAAAATAAGTTGGGTTCGCTCTTTGAAAAAATGTCGTAACGGCATTCGATATCATGATAGAAGGTGTTGAAAAAATTATTTTTTTACACATTTTTCACGATTATTCCGAAACTACTGGCAACATTGCAATGAAATTTCGTATGGATGTTTCTTGAAATCTGACACATCGCATGAATTTGTTTTTATATCTGACTCTCATAGAGGGCGCTAGTTACACGGTTCGTACCGAGTAGTTTTGAACATAACTTTTTTGTCCTCCTGGTGAAACTCGATACTATGGCCCGTGTTCGGAATATTTCGATTTGAAAATAATGGAGTAGTAATGATGCTGGTATAAAATGAATTTTATTGAGATTAATTACCTATTTATTCAGGTTCAAAAACAATAAAATTTTATTCCTGTGCTGAAGTTATTGATGGAACAAAGAATCATAAGTAGGAAATTAAGAGATATTTGACTAGAAACATAAAATATTGAATCAGTTAGAGTAAGTGCTAAGTGTTCAAAATGTCCTACGTTACGAGGAATACACGATTCTTTTTTTAAGAATGTATTATTCTTCTGAACAGTTGAGGATCAGCTGTTAGGTCATTTAAGTGATGTTCCATTATGTCTCACAACTCTTGACGTGAATTTACCTATGTAGCATAGACTTTCTGCTCAAGATACAACAAAACTGTGTAATCCATGTTCTTAGTTAAATCTGTTTCGATGTTATTCTTGTGATTCAATGTTAAATCAATGAGTTTTGCATCAGAAATGTATTGTTGTTTCCGGTTTTCAATTAATAGTTGATAATTTTTCATAATACTCACTCTAATACATATAGCTTTATACCAGCAACAGTTTCCACTTCATCATTTTCAAATCGAAATATTCCGAAAACGGAACAAAGTATCGAGTTTCACCAAGAGAACCTTCTTGGTGTGGAATTGAATGATGTTCAATTCCACACCAAATTTGGATTAAAAAATCTAACCTCAAAAAAGTTATGTTCAAAACTACTCGGTACGAACCGTGTAACTAGCGCCCTCTATGAGAGTCAGATATAAAAACAAATGCATGCGATGTCTCAGATTCCAAGAAACATCCATACAAAATTTCATCACAATGTTGCCAGTAGTTTCGACATAATCGTAGAAAATTTGTAAAAAAATCATTTTTTCAACACCTTGTATCTTGATAACGGATGCTGTTACGAAATTTTTTTACTGAGTAAACCCAACTTATTTTGCAGTGTTCTACCTACCCTACCAAGGGAGTTAGGTTTTTTGAATCACCCTGTATATGCCATCATCAGGCTCACAAGAACAAGAAAATATCACCTACAAGGATATTGAAGATGGAATGACTGAAAATACTCAAAAAATCTCACAATTAACAATTGTTGAAGTTTTCATACTTCATTATGTGGGGCGAGATAACTAATACGAAAAATATTTTCGGGCCTTACGAACAAGTCGCTTTTTCAGCTTTCTCCCAAAAGCTTATATTTTGGAAAAAAACATAGACCAAGTGAATAGGGGGACATCTGTGGGGATTATGCACAAGATCAAGCACAAAGATAGAAAACCAACTGATATGAAACTCACAGATTTCTGCGGGAAAGTAAAGAAAATAACTCAACACCAGGTGAAGTCAATAGGAATCAGCCCAGATGATCAAACCATAGATGAAACCAAAAATTCATATCAGAACACTGAACTTGAGTGTATTTATAATAACGACTCATTTTTTTGAAATAATTCTGGAATTTCGATGACAAATCTCATGAATCAATGAAGACAAACTAATGAGTTAAAAAATGGGAGGTCATCAATAAAGTGGATAGGGATATAGTAATATTGGGGTCGATTTCGAAAATTTACAAAATGTTCAGTTTTGTACCCTCTTGGTCATTTTATGCATCACATATTATGATGCCAAATGAAACTTAGTACGTACGCGGTACGTTTCAAGCAATTCCTCACTCAACATCAAAATTGATTGATTCGCTAAAAAATATAATGATTCCAAAACAGCATTTTTTCGAGTAATGATGCTGCTTGATGCTACCTATTATATTATTTCTCACTGTACTCACCTCAAGTTTCAAAGATGCAGATGAAAATTCCACTGCTATAAAGAATAGAATTATATACACACTTGACTTGTACATATTCGAATATATATATTGTTATCCTATTATAATGATTCGAAGGACTATACTGAATTGAATGATTCCCGTAGTTTTATTACCTTTATATATATTTCAATCCCAATCGCCTCAGAGAGCAGGACCGTATTTGATAGAAAAGTTGACTTTTTTTAAGGAGACATCAATCTATTTCCATGTTCCGCTACCGAAAATCTCATAAATTAAAACGCAATAATAATTATACTGATCATAATAATAACAATAATAGACAGACATTGAATATTCATATGTAAAATACATTTTTCATCAATGTCTGAAGAAGAAAATGATGCCGTAAGTTTCATAGAGTGAACTAACCCCTGTCGAATTTCGATGATTTTATTATTTAAGTCATTCTGAACAAAATGTTGCACGGAATAATAATGAATTTTTTGCCGAATTTCATGGTGATCCTTTCATGAATAAGATACGATACACAAAGTTATCAACATCGCATCCAAAGCCATCCAGGAACATAAAAAATTATTACCTTCTGTTGGTATAGAATAATACAGGAAACGATAATATTTATATATCAGATATCGGCGGTAGTGCACGATACGTAAATGAGTTTCTAAACTATATCTCTGCAATCTTGAGCTTTACCGGTTTTCTTATAATATTTTTTTCTACTCACATAACTAAAATGGCATTTAGCGTACGGATATGTACCACACTCCAAATGATCGATTAATCACGGATTGAAGATATGTGATTTATTCAAAATATTAAACACGTTACAATGGTAAAAGAGTTTCTCTGCAACCGATACAAAATTCGGCCATTTCAGTACCGAAATTTGCTCTTGAATTGACGTATCTATTACTGATAGAAAAATTAGTATGTTGCTAGGCAACATATTCAGTTCCTTGGAGCTGATGTTGAACTTCAGTTCCTAGGAATTGAAATAGATGTACCAGACGTCATCAAGAAGAAACATTGTTACAGTTGATTATTTGGGACGCATACCTGATTTGTTTCCGATCTCGGCAGATTTGACATTTCATACCCATGCTGGAGATATGAATACACCTTATTATAGTTAAGTATAGGAATTATGAACATCTCAGTCAAGTATTTTTGTTTTGATCAGGAAAGCCTTCAAGATTCAGATACTTGCTTGTTCTGAATTTCATTCGTTAAGTATTCTCGGGATCGATAACTTTGTTTTGAATATTCACAACAAGCAATAGTTTCTTGTCTCAAACAACGATATTGTTTACCTCCATCTGATTATCAAGTCAAACACAGTGTAGTTTGGAGAGGAATAAATAATCGATATTCTAATACCACGCACTGGTGCGGTATTCGCCACCAGAGCACCTGGTCCATACACAAATATGTCACTCTGTGATTGTATTTATATTGAATGAACTACAGTTCGAACATCCTTGAAAATTGAATAATCCTGCTGTTGATGCAGGTAGAATATTCTCACCACACGGATTATTGATCTGTTGCATTGCATACATATTATGGCACGGCATTGGTGATTACTTCACATATTTATTTGAGTTAAGTGTTTCGGTTGCAGAAAAAATAGCATGTTTCTTTAGGAACTAAAGTGACTCTGTTTGACTCGCAAACTTTGCTTTTGCTCGGCTTCGCTAAACGCTCCGCCTCGCAAATGCAAAATTCGCATGTCAAACAAAGTGTCACTTTTGATCCAAATAAAAGAATCTACTATTTTTTAACACACTTTCAGTCGTTTCAGTGCTCTCCTATCCGGTCTGTCAATTGTAAGAACTGCCAAATGTCAATTTCGAATTGTGTTGCAATCTGAATTATTGAAACAATTTTCGCTTAAGTATCAGAATTCCTCATCAAAAATGTATGCGAAATGTAGACGAAAGTGAAATCGAAAAAAATGTTTCAGGTAGGTATTTCCAAGAACTCTAGGTAAAAATTAAGCTCTCATCTTTGTGAGCAATTGTTATGTATGGTAAGTATGATAATAAACGTGAAGCACAATATTCATGTGAGCAGAATTATGCAATCAGAATATGGATACAAACCCGATAAATCGGAAACTCTGACACCTTATAGCGAATCGAAAAGTTTGTATCTACTATTTCACATGAAATCTTATTCACGAAGGTCAGTAAACAAGCCATTCCAATAGAAATTCATCTATCCTATGGACTGGACAACTACAACAAAAATAACTCATACGTGTCTCGTTACTCACTTCCATGCAGTTGCATAGTATTATATGTATTATTTTCTCAATTATCATTCCCTTTGAATTATTTTGTAGGTGAGCATTCGGTTATCAACTAATTTTCATAATGAGTTCGTAGAAAAAGTATAGTATGTAACGCTCTGCTGCGCGCGTGTTCAGAATTCTCGTTACTAAAATGACGTTCATAACACTTTCTACATAATATATACTATTAGTAGTATATACGGACTTTCATCTGATGTAAGGTTTTAAAGTTACAAGAAATTATTTTATATATCTAGAGAGGCTTATATGGTCACTTACTTATGCTACTATCAAAGATCAAGTTGATAACGTTGTCTTTTCTTTATACACCAGGTGAACATGACATTCGAAAATAGTTTCGTAATTGAAATGCGACACATCAATATTTTTCTTCAATATTATGGAGTGCACGAGAGGAAATTCCTATTATTCTCGCAAAACAACGTGCGCGTACCTATTGGAAGGATAGAGACAGAAGATTGGTACTGGAATTTTTTTGAACTTTTGAAAGTATACTCATCAGGCAGAGAATTCTGGAGCTCTGTGACTTACCTCGTGCATGGTTGACGACAAAAAGATGTTCTATGAGCTGCCTGTTAGCCTTCTGTTATCTGTTAAAGATGAACTGTTAGCCGAGATCATCATTTCCCGTGGCAGAACCTATAAAAAAGTGAAAAGTCGCTGTTTTTCCTGCGGTGTTCCATCAATGATGTCCAGGAATGAGTGAATGTGGCATCACCAGTCCGGTCTCGTATCTGATTGGAATCTAAGTTTATCATTATATCTTCATAATAGCGACACACCTTGATGAATTTCGATATGGTTCTGAGAGGGTTTTGGAATCAGTTATAGAATGCTGTTTTTTTTTATTATTTTATCTTTCGTAGGTTGATGAATCAATCAGACTGCAAAATACATTATCGTGAGGTACGAACTTTGTACAACCTTATGAAGTTCATCCGATGGTCCAAGAGGTTAGATAAATCTCAATCAACTAACCTGACACTGATAGTTTATCTTCTGTAGTCTATGCTAATACCCTAACCTGAACGTATGGTATAGTTTAGGCAAAGTCAGTTGAACAGATCATCAAACGAATGTCGGGCTGCGCTGCCGCACTCAATGAACTATCAAAGGGACCGACGGCTTGCGGTGATGTGTTTTTCCAACTGACTGTGCATAAACTATACAATCAGAGGAGTCGGTAGTGAATAAACGTTTAGTGAAATAGGCGCCAGTCACTACATTCATTGAATAGTACCACAACATAATTGTATCATAGTATACTATGACAGATTGAAGAAACAATAATTATAAATAAAATATTGAGAAATATTGATTTATACGGATTCTTTAGAATTGTGATATCTTGACTATTCTTATCCCGGTCCTGGTTATTCATCAATGAAAAAAAAAATAAGCACCCAGTCTAATTTAAACAAAGGATGATTCTAAATCAATTTGAAAAAAACATCATTATCTCCACCTATGCAATGATAATGAGCATTATTTGATTTTTTATTATCCACATGCTTGTTATCCAAATGAATAGTTTATCTATGATTTGAAATTGTTATTCATTGCACAGATAGGCATTGATATCTCGAAAAATTCAACTGTTAATCATTTAATGATTCTTGTTCAAGACACTTCACTGCCTTACTCAACCAATCTTTTCAGAAGGAGATTGAAAGTTTCATGAAATGCTTTCCACTTTTTTCATAGATTAACGACTCCCTTGTTTGCACTCTCGAAATGTAGATTCACTCATTTCTTAGACTTATATACATATACATGTTTGATATGGCGAATGTGCCATAATAAAAAAAACTAATAAACGATTCATCATTCCAGATTTTTTTGGTTTTTCTATCCTCGTTTCTATGAAATAGAAATATAAATATTATTTCAGTGTAGTAAGGACAAATCAGATGATTTGCCCCAAAATGTCACTGCGTTCAAAGATTTTTTTTATCAGAGAGCCAAAAAAAAAATTCACCATCTTGTCAGTGACAATTTGTATTGAAAAAAGTTTGGAGAAGAGAAATAAGTATACAGAAAAATATCAGATTTTCACTTAGCTTTGGACGTTTCGGGAAGGAATCTGCTCCCGTTCCCAACATAAAAAATAGATATTTGAATAGCAATTTCTCATTTGTCTCGATACTTTACAGTTCTCAGTGACGATTGGTGATGTTGGCAATCAAACAGTTACATGATGTTTTCATTCATTAATCTCGAATTTAACATTTCTGTTTTTTCAGATTTCAGTAGTGAATACCATTTTCTTTTTATATCAACTGAACAGGAAGCAATGTAATTATTGTCTCCCTTCAGAAGAATGCAAGCAGATCCCTTGACTTTTCTCTTCTGATTGTTATCTTATTTTTCAATGATTTTAATACCATTCCATTCCATCTTCAGTGAGGATAAGTTCAGCTAGTTTCGAAATGTCGATGTGTCTTTTCTTTTACTTATGTTCCTTCGTCCTTACTGAAAAAGGTCCCTTGGTTTCACCTGTATAAAACTTTCCACAAACACAAGGTATATACTGTAAATACAATTTTTTGACTATTGTTCTTCATTTTTCGTCTTATTTGTTTGAGTTAGAATCGATCTCATTGTATTTTCAGTTTTGAACACAGCCAGAATTTAATAAATGAACGACTTTCATCTTGCCAGAATACCGATTCAAATTTACGCTACATATATATTTTATATCGATCGTCCTATGTATTCGGTACACAAGTATTTGATACATAGGCACTAGTCATTCATTATCTGAAATTATCACACTTTTTTTTCTCAAGAATGTACAGGGTGTCTCCGTATATTTAAATATGGAAATTGAAGAGTTTCATGTGTTCTATCTAATGCTCCTTGGATGTTGAAAATACATAGGGTATGCATGAACATTTATAGATTCTTTCTCAAATTATTTAGATTTCTTCTAAAAAAATTTTCAATTGTTCCTCATGATACTATGTAGGTGACTACTAGAAGCACTCAAATGTGCCTTGAAATATATGGCACGCCATTTAAAAAATATATAATTATGACGTCACACTTTTTTGGGACACCCTGTGTAATCGATTTTATTTCCTGGTATGCACCCAATGATACAATTGAGGTCAGCAAAATATCAAAATCCTGACTCAACTGATAACTGGACGTAGTTATGCAAGAAGGAACCAAGCGACATGATCATCGAAATCCAATTATACAGTGTCTTTCGAAAGTATCGGAACGGTCTCATATATCAGGAACGGCTTGAGGAAAATTGACGAAATTTTCAACGGGGTGATTATTGATGATGTCCGATTCAATGGTGGCATCGGCAATGTTGCCAAGTTCACAGTTTTTCAGATATTAGGAGTAACTCCACTTTTTCAAAAGGAATACCCCATTTATTTTTATTGCAATCAATTAAGCGCCTCCTAATTACTTGAGTCCCTGATCATCAGATTCGTAATTACCTTTAAAAAGTTCTGGAACGGTCCCATATTTCAGAAACGGCTCAAAGAAAATTTATGAAAACTTCGACAGGATGGTTGTTGATGATGCCCAATTCAATGGTGATATCGGCAATGTTGCCAAATCAACAGTTTTCCAGATATTTGGGGTAACTCAATTTTTTCAAATAGGATACCCTATTTGTTTCCATTGCAATACATTCAGCGACACCTCATTACTTATGTCTTCAACTATCAGATTTTAAACTGAAGTGGTTTTCGAAATATGACAACATGGCATTGTCGTTCAAAAGTCTGGGAACCTTCTAAAATTTTCAATACGGTTCAAGGAAAATTCATGAAATTTCATAAAAGATGGTTTCTGATGATGCCCCATTCAATGATGAAATCGGCAATGTTACCAAATCAATAGTTTTTCAGATATTGAGGGTAATTAAATTTTTTCAAATAGAAAACCCTATTTATTTTCGTTGCAATCAATTCAGCTCCCCCTCATTACTTATGTCTCCAAATATCAAATTTGAAATAAGTGTGGTTTTTTAAATATGAGAACATGCTCCGTTGAAATGTCCGCGAACGAATATTTTCAAAAGGGCACGCAAAAATATGAAATTTTATTGCGATCCATTCTGAAAAACTGTTGATTTGGCAACATTGCCGATATCACCATTGAATCGGGCATCATCAGAAACCATCTTGTATAAAATTTCATGAATTTTCCTTGAACCCCAGCAAACATGATTGAGCGGTAAATAGGCGGCCGATTGCTGGTAACTGCGGTTAGTTGTCGGCAGCGGCACACCTATGTCGTTAAAATGTTGAAACGACATCGGTTTTGCCGCCATGGCTGAACGTACGCATGTTTATAATGGATGTTTGTTATTCAGCCAGAAATTGCCCGTTTAAAATTCCCGACAATCGTGCCGATGTCGCTTTGACGCAGTATGTATGTTGTTTACAGGTCAGTGGTAACTGAACCAAACGCAATGTTGGCATCACTGGGTTTTTGAGCATTGGTAGTACTGCTAATTTATTTTCGTGTTTTAGTTCTGTGTCCGTAGATCGCGTCAGTTGTCTGTCACTTGTCTTCAGGTATTTGTTAAACGGCGTGATAATATTAATATTATTTAGAAAAAGTTGGTGAGTTTTATGATTGATCCCAGCAAACTATCGTCCGACATCAAGAATAATGATATATGTTATATAACAATAATCAAACTCGTTATTGTCTACCAATCCATTTTTGTGGTAATGATTTTGAGCTAAATATTTGTTCATTACCCTATATTATAACAATGATGCTCCAATGCGAAGTTCAGCTCTTTATCTATATTCGAAAAATATTTGATTCACAGTAATAGATCAAACACTGGAAAAGTAATGTGGCTAGAACATTATCAGACTAAACCTATTCTACGTCGTCGAATCAACAAGTTATGATAGGTATATCGTATATGATCAAATATCAAATATAATTGAAGTATTGTACTATTTCAATTCTGTTGACTGATGGATTCGTAATAGTATCTTTCAAGTTTCGCAGTAGCCTAGTGGTATAAGCGTCTGACAGTTGATTGGATATCCGTTCGATCGCAAGTTCGAGTCCGACTCCCGACTATATCTTTTTTTTATTTCTAACCGAATAGTGTCGGTAGATAGTCGGGCGGCCTACTAGCGGCCGGTGCGACACGGGCTAGCCGGGCCGACGATGTATCATGATTGTGGCCCGCTGATGTTGACTGTCGGCAGTTTTTGGAGGGCGTCTAAAGGCCCGCGCGATACATGTTTGCTGGGCGTATTGAAAATATTAGGTTCCCAGACTTTTGAACGAAAATGTCATGTTGTCATATTTCGGAAACCACTCAAATTTGAAATTCGATATTTGGAGACATGAGTAATGAGGCGTCGCTGAATGTATTGCAATGAAAACAAATAGGGTATTCCATTTGAAAAAATTGAGTTACCCTAAATATCTGAAAAACTGTTGATTTGGCAACATTGCCGATATCATCATTGAATCGGACATCATCAACAACCATCCTGTCGAAGTTTTCATGAATTTTCTCCGAGCCGTTTCTGAAATATGGGACCGTTCCAGAACTTCTTAACAAAAATGCTATGTTGTCATATTTCGAAAATCACGTTTCTTACGAATCTGATATTCAGGGACTCAAGTAATTATGATTAGGAGGCGCTCAATCTATTGCAATAAAAATAAATGAGGTATTTCTTTTGAAAAAATGAAGTTACTCTCAATATCTGAAAAACTGTGAACTTGGCAACATTGCCGATGCCACTATTGAATCGGACATCATCAATAATCACCCTGTAGAAAATTTAGAGAATTTTTCTCGAGCCGTTCCTGAAATATGAGACCGTTCCGATACTTTTGAAAGACACATGAATGATAACCCAAATATCCATACTACACTTAGCAAAAAAGAACCAACCAAATTTTATATATATAGGCTATTTTATTATAGGTAAGAACCATCGCAAATCGAGAGAATCACCCCAACTGTTATACAGAAAGGAACCATACGACATGGTTCCTTTTTGTAAATATCTGTTTGATCGTTTCTTGGTGTTGAATTAGGATGGTTTCTATCTCGTTGAACGCAAAAAAAATTCGACTGCTGTTCTGGCTTTCTGTCTATTGTTTTCAGGTGTTTTCAGTTAGATGCAATACGTATATGCGTGAACATCGTTTTTTGTGTTGTGATTGTTTAGTTAAGCAGATTACAAATCGCAAAAAAGGAGTTAATAAAGAAGACATTAGTTGGTTGAAAACGAGGGAAATAACATTGATGAAAGACAAGCCTTATTCAATATTCATGAAGCAGAATTTGAACGATGAATCAATGGCGGTGGAAGTAGATATTTCTAAGAAATTCCGTGGTAGACCCTATCAAAGTGGAATGAAAAAAAGTAATCTGAATGCACAGTGGCCCATAGGAAAGGGGATTGCGACATGAAGTCGATATTGCATCTCAAACCAAAAGATTGCTGACCATTTTATTCGACACTTTTCGCAGACGACACTGTGGAAGACGACATTGACGGATTCTCGGAGGCATTGGACTCTGAACATTATACCTGATAACATGTGCAAAATTTTGTTTCAAGATGAAGTATTACGTTTATCTGTTTTTTTCGTTCTGGTTCCCATTTGAAATTTCGGAAATTTCAAAATGCAAAATGAAATCAAAGCACATTTTTCAGAAAAAATATAAGTTGTGATGAAATTTAAATGATTATTTCATTCATCTGAAAATTCACGCTTTTGATTGGTTGTAACAGCTGTATTGATAATCGAAAACACTATGTTATCGATTTTGTATTTCGGCACCTGATTGGCTACCTACTGTTTGAGTTCTTGTAGCATGACAGCAGGATATAAATGCTGTCATAATATATTCGTGTTCAGGGAATAAAAACACTACACTTCTATTCAAAACCCAATAGGCACTATCACAATTTGAATTGTCCTCACAATTTTTATAAGACAATTCCAAATAATTATTGATTGAGCATGATTTGCATGATATAACCTAAAATAGGAATGATTTTTCAACCACGACTGACGTGACATCTCTACATCTCTCTCTTCTCACTCCCTATGATGTACGCTGCTTTATCCATTCAACGCTTTAATGTATTGTTAGTTGCATAACATCCCTAGTACCTTCGATCGCGAGTGAAGAGGAAGAGTGAATGCGGGATCACGATTGCGAGAAACTCAATTGAGAAGGCTGTGGCCAGTTGTGAAGGAATCAAAGAAAACAAAACTGTTTATATGTTGATAAATATCGTTACTAGGTGTGGTGTATAGCTTGAAAATGGATAGTGAAAATCGTTTCGGTAAATATAGTGTAGAAGAAATAAGAAATGAAGTCGAAGACTTAACGCCTCAAAATACCGTGCGTTCCAAAAATTATGTTTGGAAACAATTCACAGAATTTTGTGAACAGCGAAATCATCAGCTAAACGAAAATACATCTGATGAAAGACTTGCCAATATTCTCACAGAATGGGCATTTAATATGCGGAAAACCGATGGCAGTGAGTATGAGGACATGGTAGTGAAAACTATTTGGAATAATACAGCTAAATTACTCCAAGAAAAATACTATCATGAATACAATCGAAAATTTGATCCATTCAAAGATATAACATTTGAAGTTGCTAGAAATGCCAAATATACTAAAAGAAAACAACTACAAAATATTCCGGAAAAACGAAAAAAGTCATGTGTTTCATTTACATCGGAAGAATTTGTGTCAATTATCCAAAGTTGGGATGAAAATACTCCGAATGGATTACAAAGGAAACTGTATCATATTATAGCAGTGGAATTAGCTTGGCGGGGCGGTGAAGCATGCCGATGTTTGATTCATTATTTCAAGGAAAAAATAAATAACAAGGGAACACCAACTGGAAGACTGGAATATACCCCTATATTCGCGAAAACCGCACAAGGTGGATCAAAAAATATTGCAGAAAGTAAATGGCTTGTGTCAAATAAAGAAAATCAAGATAATTGTCCAGTTCGTTTATTCAAGAAATTGATGTCATAAAGGGGAGAGAACATTAAAACTGATCGACTATTTTTGACAGTTAATGGTAATTGGAATAAAGATCATAAAAGTCCTTGGTTTAAGAATATGCCAATGGGTATAAATGAAATAAGTAAATGGACCAAATTGTCAGCTGAAAAGATCGGTTTAGATACAAAAAACGTGAAAATATCAAACCATTCAAACAGATCTACAGCTGTGAGTCAATTGGCAAGTTCTAGAATTGGGGAACAACAGATAATAAAAGTTACTGGGCACAGTAGTTCAATGTCATTGAAACCATACTTACAACTGAGCAAAGAACATCATGCTGATATAATATCAAACCTCAGAAAAGAAGATAATATGGATATATCCACGACGGTTGCATCTAGTAGCAGTAATGATGAATGTCACTATGTCAAAATAAATAATTGCAATAACTGTACATTCAATATGAATATTAACAATAAATAGGTAGTGAAAATGGTTTATTTTTCATTCATGAAATAATCTTGACAAATACAACACGTGTGATTGATGATTATCGAAAATTCCTTCGATTTTGAGAAACAACTTGTGTTGCTTGGAAACCACACGAGCGCATAGCGCGAGTGTGGTTGCCTAAAAAAAAGTTTCGATAATCATCAATACCGAGATCAATACACTTGTTGTATTACAAGCGAGAATATCAATTGTAAGAGATGCTGCATGACTGAAAAAGTTCCATTGAAATACTCTGTTGATTTATTGATGAAACAACATCTTCAGACCTAAATAACTCCAAACTTACTCGTCGCCTGGTCCTTTTTTGCATAACTACGTCCAACTGAACTATAGAAGACGGGAGGTGATATGCAGATTGCAGAACCCTGCATCAACTCGTCCTAATTTCCCCTATTCATCATTCAATATGTGAGTCTTCTCATGGATCACCCTGTATATTGCCAAAGTGAGCTTTGTTTCGCCATTGACTGTATTATCTCTGTCCTTGCAGACTCAATAGTACCTACTTTTGGTCTGGTATTGTATAGGTATCAACTAGTTAGTGATAGTAACCAGAATGTGAAATAAACAATAATAACACAATTTTTGTTTTCAGACATTTTACTTATTCATTTTCAATCCCGCATTGCATGAAATCCGTGACTACAGAGGTATATCATCGCATACAATATATAATTATATAACATATCGTGAACTCTAGCCAAATTCCTCAATAGGTATGGTCCATAGTATAGTTAAAACATCATGAAGTTCTGGAAAGAAGAACTTTCTACCAGTTGATTCACCAATACCGAGTGTTCCAATAGTCGATGCCTAGTCATACGGATCGAGATGGGAGGTCAGATCATTCGGATTCTCTTGAGCCAAACATACAAAGTTCACGGCTTTTCAGTTTTTCCATGATTTCAAGTTCTTCAGAATAATTCCATTTCTTTACATTAGTGTTCTTATAATACAATAATGAAACGTGACACATTTATCTCATAAGAATATCTCCGTAATCATTGATATTTCGATCGAAAATCCTTGTTGAAATCGAAGTCAAACTGTAGTTTCATCAGGAGAATGAATATTTTGAGAAATATCTGTGATTCCTGCTTTTTCAGAAATACAGAGCTGATACACACTATAGTATCAGGAAAAATATTGACCAAGGTGTCATGTTCCATTGTTATGTCGATATGTTTTGATATGCTATGTTATGTGAAAAACTGGAATTTGAAAGAAAAAAAAAACTATAAAACTCAAACACGTAAGACTTTCCGTCGACCTCCGGAACACTCACCATAATATAACAACGATTTAACTCACATTGGGATTCTTCTCGTGAGTACATTTCACCATATCGTATATTCTGTCCTCTAAAGGTGTGACTTCTGGAAGAAAAACATTGCCATCACAGGTAGGTTACTTCTAGGATCGAACATGTCGCGGTTGAACGGTATGAGCGCTCTTATTGCAGTAGTGATCAAGGGAGCTGACACCGTCCATGTGCGACATGATCTCTGAAGACGACTGTACCTATGATATATTATCTCTTATCAAAATAAGAATGCTGAACTCGATATCTGAAATCTTTGTTTCTAATGTGTTACACACGATTCAGGAAAAACTTTGATGGGAACATTATACTTTCGGTCTTATTCTGACTCACCCTACATAATTATATACTTGAACAGATTATGATAATCTCCATATTATATATCATTATATACAATATATTCAGGGTGAGTCAAAAATGAGTACTGAGCTTTCTGGAGGTGATAGTACGTTGAAAAATAAGTATACTTTGAAAGATAAACTCATGGCTCAAAATGCATATTCCAAAGTTGATCAAATTTAAATACTTTCTCCGCATAACTTCTAAACGGTGGAAGCAACCAGATTGAAATTTCCTGCATGAATGTATGTTAATTGAATACATTTTTCTGATACACTTCTACATTTCTGATATTGTTATAAAGGGTGTTTTTAGGGGACGAGTCATGCTTTTTTGAATACGATTTTTTTCCTCGTATTCTTCTTGGTGCAAAAATAAAAGTATATAATGAAGCGAAGAGAATTACATGAAAAGGTGCTCCTATCCAAATACGAAAAATTGAACAGTTTCCGAGATATTTGAGTTCTTGTAGTCACATCAAATCAAATTTTTCGATAATAATATTTCAGGAGGCCATGGTCAATTTTGTTTTTAATTTTGACGTTTATGACATCAACATTGTTATTATTGATTTTCTTGTTTGGTTATTAGGTAGTATTTTAATTAGAGCGACTTGAAGAAATGGCAGATTATCCGTTATCCAGAGATGTCTTCTGCTCGACGTGTTCCAAATGTTGCATTGTGTGAAAAATAATGTCCAAAAAGTACGAGGCTACCTAGAATATTATTAACAGATCTGCTGATTATCATGTCATTACAAAAACTGAAATACCTCCAAAACAGTTACATTTTTTGTATTTTGATGAGGGTACTGTTTTTATGTAACTTTTTTGCTCTATCAACTGGTTTAATTTTTTCACCAAAAAGAATACTAGGAAAAAATTTGTCTTCAAAAAATTATGACCCATCCTCTAAAAACACCCTTCATAACAGTATCAGAAATGTAGAAGTATTGCAAAAAAATTTGTTCTATCAAAATACATTTATGTGGGACATTTGAATTAGGTGGTTTCTACCGTTTAGAAGTTATGCGGAAAAATTATTTTGAATTAATCAACTTTGGAAGGATATATCTCCCTTGATGAACATTTTGGGCCATTAGTTTATCCACCAAACTATAATTATTTTTCAATGTAATATCACCTCTAGAAAGCTCGGTACACATTTTTGACTCACCCTGTTTATGATTTGTATATTTTTTTGTGAATATCTCGGTAACCGTTTGCTAGACATTTGGAATTTATGTACAAGGTGTTTTCAAAACGTGGAAACATGGAGGATCTGAAACTGTTATCACCAATGTTGCTACTTCTTCAGTTATTCCATTATTCTTGACTTCCTTATTTTGAATAAAAGACCTTGCATTTTATCGGATTTTCAGATTCTCCCTGATCATCGATCTATCACACTTGGGGTCTAGCGGGAACTTTGGAATTTTTAGTGTCGAAAGTATTCATGCATTATCGGTCAAAACGGCTTACATGTTCCTACCTTCATTTATCATGCATACACCAATTCAATATTCGGCTGAAGCCTCGGGATATAATCTTGATTCCTGTTCGATGTTGATACCATTCCAGGCCCTGTAGTTGTGCGGACAGAGTGTCAATATTCTTATCCGCATTCGATTGCCGGTCGCGGGTTCGATTCCCATCGACTGCAGACATCTTTAAGATGGCCCAAGAAAGTGATTGGGATCACACGTTGAAAGGTAAGGCCCCCGTCATTCCTTTCTCGCACAAGACTCTCGAAGACTTCTGAGGGTTGCTCGTAAGAGGCAGTCGAATGACGGATAGAACAATTTCAGGTCAATTTTCAGAACAACAATTCTTCACTACCTTGGAGTATAGATAACTATTTTCTACAACTGCCATTGGAAGTAGAGTATTTCTCATAGTTTACTTAGTTTCAAAACAACGAATCACTCATACTGTGCGTATTATTATTTCTCACGGCACTCTGTCAACAACACATAATCTTCTTCTCCAGTCAGGCGGGCTTAAATCGGAAACAAAGGGGTTCATCATTGCATGCCAGGATGGGGTTTTCAATACTCTCGTCTACCGTAGCCGTATCATGGGTATGGAGGTCCCTGACACAAATTGCAGGGCCTGCCGCAGGGCGCCCGAGACAATTATGCACCTGCTGTCTTCTTGCATGGTGTATGCAGTCTCGGCCTATATCCATAGACCAATGCGGCATTGCGAGTGCTCTATTATCACTTGGGGCACTCGTACGGAATAGACGAGACCCCAGTGCTGCCCTATGCTCCAGGGGATATTGAGTTCGTTGTGGAGAATGAGAGGTGCCGAATTTATAGGAACTTCTCATTCCCCATCCTCAGGCAAATACAAGCTAACAAGCCTGATGTAGTCCTCCTCGACCATCAAACCAAAGCGATGTTCGTGATCGAGTTTTCGGCGCCAGCCGAACCGAACACCGTTTTGAAGGAGGAGGAGAAACGGACCAAATATCGAGATCCCCTCTTCGAACTCCGCCGGCTCTATCCAGACCATTCTGTGGAATTGGTCATCCTGATAATCTGCTCCCTAGAAGACACTCGACACACGCTACTCTCGGAGATCCAGAAAATCCCAGCGTGCCGTGATAAAGCACACATCCTGGCTGGTGTTATGCAGAAGGCCGTCATACTAGGATCATTGCGTCTACTCAGAGCACACGGTACTTGGCCCCAGTGATTATTCACCTCACAGGCTGTGAGGAGTAGTTACTGGATTTTATCCAGCACGACTCTGCGAGACGTCGGAGGCAGCAGGGCGTGACTAGAATTATATGAACTAAAATAATAATAATAATAATAAAAATGATTTATTCATTCATTTACAGAAATACAAAATACAAAAATGAATATGTCTGAATGATAACAGATTCAGTGAATGAATCAATAAAAATACTCAATAAGTGATGAATCACTTGTTTCGAGAAGTTGATAATCAAAAACAATTAAATTATCTGAATATTGATCAAAATTGGAATTCAAAACTGTACGTGTCTTAAATACAAGCACCAGCGATATACAATAACTAATATGCAAAAAACACATATACATGTATATACATATAAACTCTGAATAAAAAGGAAAATATAATAATTATAAGAGGCTCACTTAAAATAATCATTCAGGATATTTCGATCTTCTTCTTTGATGAATAATTTCAAAGCTTTCTTTGAACGAATGTTTCTATAGGAAGGGTATTGAACATTTTTGGGGCCATGTAGTTGTATGAGCGCTGACCTATGGATTCATTCATTTTTGGGATGATATGTTGGTGTTTACGTCGAGTATTAATTGTGGTCATGATTCGGTAAGACGAAGGTTTGACGAGGTGGTTTTTACTGTGATAATGAATGTTCAGGTTTAAATAGTATAATTAAGGATTATCTAGAACAGAAACCTAGGTATATAACTTATCTGAAGGATATCGGGATGTTTTTTGGAGAATTAATTTCAGAAATCTTTTTTGGATTACTTCAATTGGCCGTAGGTGAGTTCTCAATGCTTCACCCCAAGCTGCTATAGCATATCTCAAATGGCTCTCGACAAGTGCATGATACAATGCCTTCATTTTGTGTGCAAGATAGTAACGTTTCAAGGTATTTAAATCGATATAATATTGTACCTAATTTTTGCAAACATATTGAATATGAATGTCCCATTTTTAGTGTTTTTCAATGAAAACACCCAAATATTTGACATGTCCAACCGACTTGATGATTTTGCTATACTTTTCATTATCCATTATGAGGTGATCGAAGGAGGGTTTATAAGATTTATTGCAATAGAATGGAACGAAACATGTTTTTTCATGGTTGACGGTGAGCAGTTTATGGTCAAACCAATTTTGCAATAATAAAGAGTCAGTTTCCACTAGAACTTTCAACTCTTCCCAAGAGTTGGCTCTGTAGAAGATTGCAGTGTCATCCGCAAACCCATTAATATCTTTTCCACTTCTCAAGGAAAACAACCCATTCACGTAAATATTGAATGAAGTGGGTCCCATAACAGTACCTTGTTGAACGCCACATTCGATTACTTGTCGATCACTCAGAACATCACCCACTCTTATGCTCTGGAGTTTATCGGAAAGGTAACTTTGGAATAGATTTAGAGCAACACATAAGACATTTCAATAAAGAATCAAGAAAAATCAGAACTTGTTGGCTGCTGTTCAACTTTGAATAGTTATCGCAACTATCAGCATTATTTCAAAATTCTTATAAATACAAGTCGTAATTTTCGTTGAATATTATTCCAACAATTCATCATGGATAATATAGCTAATAAGCTAGAGTAGTAACGATTTTGATAATACACCTTCATAGATAATGAAAAAAGCTGCAAAATTTAGATTTGTTGCCGGAAATTACAAGAAAAAAGCAGGAATTGGCATACTAAAAATTTAATGTGATGTAAAAAAGATACAAAATCAAAATCTAATTTGGAAAGTGTACTTCTTTAGTAGGTATACTTCAAGGAACTACGGAAGACGCCTAATCTTTGGTCACAATATTCAATGTTGCGAAGAAAGTATAGTATAAATGGATACCAATAAGTTACATCACTTGTATTCTTTGAAATCGTGCGGTTGTAGATGAATATAGTGTGTTATTGATATTGTCGATATTTATTTTCGATAAATCGATGATTCTTTATGAATTATCGATATTGTCGATAATTTTTGTGCTGTGTACCCGAAGAGGAACATTGGACGTGCTACGGGTATATAGTTCGCTTTCGATCGGCAGACTTACGGTATGTCGGTCCCTTTGGGCGTGTCCAGTAGATGGCAAAAGTCAAAAATTACTTCAAAAAGTGATTTCAGCATGTCTGCCGTTTTTATGGAATTTCAAACCTTCGAAAATTTTATGAAAATTCGTGTTATTTCAGCGAAGCTGAAATTCAAATATGTTATTTATATCATTATCATACACATATATTCGTAGAAGCAGACAGATATGTCGGTTCCAACATGCGGGAAGACGATATAATGTTTTCTCTGTCATACTAATATAGGTGTGCAATATTAAGAATCGCTTACTCTGTATCTGACTGGGAACCAGTATTCTTGCTCTCCTGTGAGATTGATTCACAGAAATGGACACAGTATTTTTGTGGCATATTTATAATGAGAAAAAATTTCTGATTAGTCACATTTGACCAAGTGGAGTGCAGTGGTTGCAGCAGACTTCAACCCATCTTACTAAGTTGAAGTAATTTCGCCTAGCAATCATGGCAACGCTGAAATAACGCAAATTTTCATGAAATTTTCGTAGTTTTTTAATTCTTTAAAGTCTGCCGATCGCTGGCTCTCAGTCTATATTGTTTTTGATTGTTTGTGATTGCACACTTTTGACAGTCTGACAACATGAGTTTTGATTTCCTTTCCTACGCCTTACATTAATGTTGAAGTCATAGATTATCTGCACAATGCCATATTGTTTTCAGTTGAAAGTGAAAAGTCATAATAGGTCCTTTCTTCTGCATGAAAAGTATATCAATTTCCTACACTTCCTGAAATTTATACTGTAGTAGTATTCTTTCATGAAATGCATTTCACACCAGTGTAGTTTATATCCACCTAGTTTTGGGCAGGTGTCAAATACACCTCAAACTCAAGAATAGATTGTATCGTGATTAAAGACTCAAAATGTGGCATTACATTAAATATGTGCAGTGTATTTCATATGACACTGAAAAGCAGAAGAGAGAACCTAATATATTTATTAATTTGATAGTTGATAGATCTCAGTGATTCCGTGGTGGAGCAAGGTGAGGGGGTTTCCACATTTGAAGAAATTTTTTGAAATTTTGCATTTCTCTATTTTTCAAGTTATGCTCTGAAAAGCTGATAGGTCATATTGGTACTGAGAGATCTCATCATTCAGCCTGGAATGGTTAGTGAAATATTTGATTGAATTTTACTTGACAACACTGGCAAATTATTTTTGGAATGTGACGAACATTTTCACGTCTGCAAGAAGTTGAGCTGGTGAAATATCCTCTTGCTTCATTCAGTTTCGGATTCGACTCATATTTTTTCACTGCTTTTCTTAAAAAAAAAAGATTTGTCCTGTATCCCAAGTAGCACACTCATATTGGGCCGATATTCGACCAATTTAGATGAAAAATTGGCGCAATATCGAGAAATCAAGTAGGCACAATATTGGATCCGAACATTCAACATGCTATTGTAGATCGATATTGATTCGATGTTTCATAAAAAGATTGTTAAATCATTCGACAAAATATCTGATATAATATTGATTTTTATTCATCCTACAATATTGATTTGTTGATATGAGAAAAACAATAAAAAGCGTTGATTGAGAATCATTCATCATCTCTATATATGTAACTGATGGCTCATCGATATTGACCAACAATATAGTAGGTTGAAGATGAACAATATTCTTGGCATCACCACGTAGTGATATATTATAAACATTGACACCAAATATAGATCAATAATGAGAAATAATCTTGTCTTTGCATTCATGACTGATGTTGAGACTAATTGAAAAAAAAAATATCGACATATATTCAAAAGAATGCTTCAAATTATATCAGTATCTTATATTCATACTATATAGTAACTCAGACATTGGGTAGGATTATGGACGGGTTATTTATTAACAATATCTCAAACATATCGCCAAGAAATTTATATTCCGTATGAAATATCGGTATGCTAAGGTATTGATGGATGATATTCATGTTTCTATCAATCAAACGTTGATACAATATCTATCCATAATATTAACGATGAAACTGTCGATTTCCTTCGGGTATGCAGTCAAAGAAAAACAAAGTGTACTCTTGTTTCTGTTCAAGCTTTCGAGTCTTTATTGGCTCTTCATCAGGAACTCTATAAAACAATTAAAATTGATATGGAACTTTAATCCTTGTTATCGATTATAAAACACTTACGGAAAATGAGGTTTTGTTGAAGCTGGCTTCCATTAAGTGGGGAATAATACATGTGTAAAAGAACATTCACAACATGAAAACATCAATATTTTTGAAAGTTGATAAAAATTATTACATTATATTTGATTTTAGTCGAGAAAACTTGCAAAGCATTTTTGCTGCGGTAAATATTACAACATGGCTGACAAACAGAAGCAGAACAGTAACATGGACACCTGTCTGAATGAATTATGTAATGATCAAAATTTCATCTGTCATGAGTCAATTGTCAAAATTCAAACATCCGGAAATGACGGTAATTCATTAAAGTGAATAAAAATAGAAGAAAAAGATGGACATTCCAATGATGGTATTGCCAACTGTTCGTTTTTACCGGGAAATTTAAAATTCATCAATGATTGTTATGTTATTGCGGTTAGCTGGTAAACTTAAAAGGTGCGAGTAAATTATGCTTAAATTGTCTATGTCAGTTCTAGTATTAATAGTGTTCGTTGATTTGAAAATATGTGTCATTTCTAAAAAGGTTCTTTTTTTCAAGTTTGATTCATGTTCTAATATTGTCACATTATCATAATCTGGTCTGTGATCATAGGTATTCACATGATGTGCTAAGGAAGAAGTTAATTTGGATAATCTAATGTCACTTTTGTGGGATATGATGCGGTCTTTGATTTTTCTTTTTGTTTGGCCTATATATTTCTTGTTACATTGTGAACATGGAATGCAATATACAACATTAGACTGTTCCATTAATTCATCTTTATCTTTTAATTTTGAAAATATGTTATTAAGAGTGATTTGATTTTTGAAGGCAATTTGAAGGTTTGGAATTTTTGATAATATATTTTTGAATTTGTTACTAAGAGAGTTAATATATGGGAGTGAAACATAAATTTTTAGATTGTTGTTGTGAGGAAGGGCGATGTCACCTACATTGTTATCAATGATGTTTGTTCTCTGAAAAAGTAATTTATGAATTAGGTTTCTTGGGTAACCACTATTGATGAATAATTGGGAAAGTTTTTTTAAGTTGTCATTCCGCAAAGTATTGTGACTGGTCTTTTCTACTCTGTTCTTCATTCCTAAAACCAAGTTGATTTTTTGTTTTTTTTGATGGTAGGATTCATAATGGAGGAATCTTCCAGAGGCACCTGGTTTCGTATACCAACTGGTAATCAGTTTATTGTCCTGCCTTCTTATGACCTTTGAGTCCAAAAAGGGGACACTGGAACATACGTCTTCTTTTTCAACAGTAAATTGTAGGAAATCATTGTAGGAGTTAAAGACAAGTAACAATTGTTCAACACTATTGTGTGGGACACTGAGAATTATGTCGTCTACATATTTTTTAAGAAAAGGAATATTGAACGGTAATTTGTTTAGAGAATCAATGATTAAATCATCCATTACATATTGAGCAATGATAGGAGACACAGGACTTCCCATTGGCATTCCAGCAATTTGTTTGTACACTTCATCACTAAAACTGAAAACTGTTGTGTCATATAGAAATTCTATTAAGTTTAGGAAGAGTTGTTTAGAGATCTTACAATGCAGTTTTATCTCATTCCAATGTCTTTCAATGCTTTTTTTGGCAAGTTCAACTGTGACATTATTAAAAAGTGCAACAACATCCAGGCTCACTAGGACATAGTTAGGTGGAAGTTGAAATTCATTTATAAATGAGCAAAAGTCAAAAGAATCTTTAATGAAGTAATCATTGTCAGTATTATATGAAATTGTGAGAATATTAGTGACTAGTTGAGCAACTCCTCTATTGGGACTATTGATACCAGAAATTATTGGTCTGAGGGATAAAGTGGGTTTGTGTATTTTGGGCAAGCCATAAAATTTGTTAATTGTTCCATTGTAGATTCTGAATTTTGTACCTTCTTGTTTTGTGATCATGGTTTTCTTTTCCAACTCAGAAATCAATTTATTAGCCTTTTGCTGGATATTGTTTGAAGGATCTGTTAGTAAAGGTAAGTAATATGTTTCATTATGTAAAAGATCTATTGCTAAGTCTACATATTGTTGATGAGTGATGATAGTTGTCACTTTCATTTTGTCTGATTGTATTATTTTCAAGTGAGGATTGTCCTTAATGAATTTTTTGGTTTTATTAAAAATATTATGAAGTTGATTGTTTGTGGTGCTATTTGAATGAATATAATTTGTTACAATGTTTGTGGATTTAGCCAAAAAGATATTTTTATCCTCTGTGGTAGGAATGAATTGTGAGATGTAATCAATATCTGACAAAAAACGAGGTAAATTGATTTCTCTGGAATTTGGTTCGATACTGAATTTAGGCCCTAATGCTAAAAAATTGGATATATCATCAGGAATGTCTGTGTCAGTTAAATTTTTGATCCATGTAGATGGCGTTTTGATTTTGTGAAAAAAATGTTGTATCAATCTGTTCAATTTTGAAGTATTAGTATTCTTAATTTGGTGAAATCGTCGATTGTAGGCAATTGATTGTTTTCTAAAAAAGTTGGTAGAAATATCATATGGTAATAAGTTAACAATTTTAGCTTTAGAAGAAGTCAATGTTCTCTCCAAACTACGAATACTATCATGTGTAATTTTAATTTCTAGGTTTAGAAGTTTAATCCTTAACCTTTCGTTGAAGTTTACAGCTGTGTGCAAAGTCCTTCCTACAGCTGAGCTTGTGAGTTCTGTAATGTTCTTAATGCCATGTGTGATATGATCAGGAAAAATGTTGTGTTGTCTGCATATTATATGATATTTCTACCAACTTTTTTAGAAAACTACAATCGACGATTTCACCAAATTAAGAATACTAATACTTCAAAATTGAACAGATTGATACAACATTTTTTTCACAAAATCAAAACGCCATCTACATGGATCAAAAATTTAACTGACACAGACATTCCTGATGATATATCCAATTTTTTAGCATTAGGGCCTAAATTCAGTATCGAACCAAATTCCAGAGAAATCAATTTACCTCGTTTTTTGTCAGATATTGATTACATCTCACAATTCATTCCTACCACAGAGGATAAAAATATCTTTTTGGCTAAATCCACAAACATTGTAACAAATTATATTCATTCAAATAGCACCACAAACAATCAACTTCATAATATTTTTAATAAAACCAAAAAATTCATTAAGGACAATCCTCACTTGAAAATAATACAATCAGACAAAATGAAAGTGACAACTATCATCACTCATCAACAATATGTAGACTTAGCAATAGATCTTTTACATAATGAAACATATTACTTACCTTTACTAACAGATCCTTCAAACAATATCCAGCAAAAGGCTAATAAATTGATTTCTGAGTTGGAAAAGAAAACCATGATCACAAAACAAGAAGGTACAAAATTCAGAATCTACAATGGAACAATTAACAAATTTTATGGCTTGCCCAAAATACACAAACCCACTTTATCCCTCAGACCAATAATTTCTGGTATCAATAGTCCCAATAGAGGAGTTGCTCAACTAGTCACTAATATTCTCACAATTTCATATAATACTGACAATGATTACTTCATTAAAGATTCTTTTGACTTTTGCTCATTTATAAATGAATTTCAACTTCCACCTAACTATGTCCTAGTGAGCCTGGATGTTGTTGCACTTTTTAATAATGTCACAGTTGAACTTGCCAAAAAAAGCATTGAAAGACATTGGAATGAGATAAAACTGCATTGTAAGATCTCTAAACAACTCTTCCTAAACTTAATAGAATTTCTATATGACACAACAGTTTTCAGTTTTAGTGATGAAGTGTACAAACAAATTGCTGGAATGCCAATGGGAAGTCCTGTGTCTCCTATCATTGCTCAATATGTAATGGATGATTTAATCATTGATTCTCTAAACAAATTACCGTTCAATATTCCTTTTCTTAAAAAATATGTAGACGACATAATTCTCAGTGTCCCACACAATAGTGTTGAACAATTGTTACTTGTCTTTAACTCCTACAATGATTTCCTACAATTTACTGTTGAAAAAGAAGACGTATGTTCCAGTGTCCCCTTTTTGGACTCAAAGGTCATAAGAAGGCAGGACAATGAACTGATTACCAGTTGGTATACGAAACCAGGTGCCTCTGGAAGATTCCTCCATTATGAATCCTACCATCAAATAAAACAAAAAATCAACTTGGTTTTAGGAATGAAGAACAGAGTAGAAAAGACCAGTCACAATACTTTGCGGAATGACAACTTAAAAAAACTTTCCCAATTATTCATCAATAGTGGTTACCCAAGAAACCTAATTCATAAATTAATTTTTCAGAGAACAAACATCATTGATAACAATGTAGGTGACATCGCCCTTCCTCACAACAACAATCTAAAAATTTATGTTTCACTCCCATATATTAACTCTCTTAGTAACAAATTCAAAAATATATTATCAAAAATTCCAAACCTTCAAATTGCCTTCAAAAATCAAATCACTCTTAATAACATATTTTCAAAATTAAAAGATAAAGATGAATTAATGGAACAGTCTAATGTTGTATATTGCATTCCATGTTCACAATGTAACAAGAAATATATAGGCCAAACAAAAAGAAAAATCAAAGACCGCATCATATCCCACAAAAGTGACATTAGATTATCCAAATTAACTTCTTCCTTAGCACATCATGTGAATACCTATGATCACAGACCAGATTATGATAATGTGACAATATTAGAACATGAATCAAACTTGAAAAAAAGAACCTTTTTAGAAATGACACATATTTTCAAATCAACGAACACTATTAATACTAGAACTGACATAGACAATTTAAGCATAATTTACTCGCACCTTTTAAGTTTACCAGCTAACCGCAATAACATAACAATCATTGATGAATTTTAAATTTCCCGGTAAAAACGAACAGTTGGCAATACCATCATTGGAATGTCCATCTTTTTCTTCTATTTTTATTCACTTTAATGAATTACCGTCATTTCCGGATGTTTGAATTTTGACAATTGACTCATGACAGATGAAATTTTGATCATTACATAATTCATTCAGACAGGTGTCCATGTTACTGTTCTGCTTCTGTTTGTCAGCCATGTTGTAATATTTACCGCAGCAAAAATGCTTTGCAAGTTTTCTCGACTAAAATCAAATATAATGTAATAATTTTTATCAACTTTCAAAAATATTGATGTTTTCATGTTGTGAATGTTCTTTTACACATGTATTATTCCCCACTTAATGGAAGCCAGCTTCAACAAAACCTCATTTTCCGTAAGTGTTTTATAATCGATAACAAGGATTAAAGTTCCATATCAATTTTAATTGTTTTATAGAGTTCCTGATGAAGAGCCAATAAAGACTCGAAAGCTTGAACAGAAACAAGAGTACACTTTGTTTTTCTTTGACTGCATACCCGAAGGAAATCGACAGTTTCATCCTTAACTTAGACAGTCGTCTAATCCTCTCCTCTACATAATATTAACAGGAGATTCAAAACAAATATATACACATATTGAACAGAATGCTTGGAACAGGATCAATATAAAATATTCATAAAATATAGTTATGCGGATTGTCGCGTCCCTACGCTTTTTTTATGTTGTGTATGTCATATGTTTTGTCAAATTAACAAATTTGCAATATTCAAAATTATTTTTCGCGAAATAGCCTCAGACCTTACTTTTTACACAATCTGGCAACTTCTCGGAATTGGCACTGACCTTTCCAACGAAGAACAAAAGACGAGAACCAAAAAATTGGACAGTGTGTGTGTTTTTACCACGCCGAGTGATAAGGATACCTACCTATCTATACTAATTATATACTTATCCATCTCGTTACCGAACCTATAATAAACCTCGCGAAGTGCGTGAGTTTTTTTGTTTCTGTGGAGAACCTACCACAGATACGAACATCAAGATTACAGCACTTTGATCTCAGCCGGCCGGCCAGAAGAACGAAGATTTTGATCAGCCTGGATTATCACACCAAGGTAAGATCTGAGTGCTCGAAATTTTCCAACTCCGCGGTCTTCAATTAAGTACCTATTCAAAATACAGTCCACTGTTTCTTCTCAAGCTATTATTCTAATTATAAACCAATTCAACCAATATCCAACATTTGATCCTTCGAGATCGGATCTAGAATTTTTTCAATACTTGATATTACCATTAATACCTATTCGCTTTCACGAAAATATCATTGATTTGTTAATAAGGCAAACATTCCCGTATCACAACATATCATCCGTAACCAATTTTACATTGAAGGCAATTTGTGTTTCATGCAATTCTGTCCCTTATTGATTCTGAATGGACATAGCCTGGTCGACGATAGCTGAAATATCGCGCGCGATTTGAGAAAAGCGCGGTTGCCGTATTGTGCTTATTGAAAATCTTTAGTAAAAATAAACTTATAGTAACTTTGTGCTTCATTGTTTATCAACGAAGAGTTTATATTTGAAGCATTTTCAAACATTTCATCCCAACCAAAGAAATGGCTCCTGAACCAGTTGATAAATTGAAAAAATACAAAACACTTCGGGAAATTGAATTTCGACGTATGAATGAGATTTATTCTGCTGGAATAGCAGCCCAAGGTGATGCCAACCACTTGAATGCTTTCAAGTTCAGGTTTGAATGCCTCGAAATAGTAAAAGACGATTTCTCCAAACATCATAATAATGTTATAAGTCTAGCCGAGGACTTTGAACCTGAAGATGCTGTTCGGTCATCATTCGAGAGGCTCTATTACAGTTGCAAATGTATGAAGGCCAAACTATTACCAGACCAACCTCCATTACCAACACCCACCTCATCTGTTACTTCGAACATTTTGCTTCCAAAAATCAATTTACCTACCTTCAGTGGGGATTTTTCTAGCTTCCCTTCTTATATCGACATGTTTGATGCCATTATATTGAATAATCAGTCACTTTCCGACATTGAGAAGTTCAATTACTTGCTATCATCCCTCAAAGGCCAGGCACTTGCTCTTATTCAGCAACTACCAATGACATCTGATAACTTTCAAATAGCTTATGATACACTGATCAAACGCTATAAAAATAATCGCCTCATCGCAGCAGCTCATTGGGCCGCGATAGATAATACGCCTAAGCTTGGTTCTGATGACCCGGCAGCTTTGAGAAATCTTTTAGATATTTTTGAAGATAACCTCGCAGCTCTTCGAAAAATGAAATTGCCAGTAGATCAGTGGGATTTTGTACTGGTTCAAATGCTACTCAAACGTTTAGATCTTTCTGTTGCTACCCGATTCGAATTGCATCACAATTCCTCGGAGACACCTACATTTCAAACCCTAACCGAATTTCTCACTAAGCAATGTGTAGCATTGGATAATGTGAAACTAAATGTCAAACCGAAACCAAAAAATATCTCTAAGCTGTCGAGTTCAAGTTCAATACGTCCTTGTACATCTTTTTTGGTTCAAGCAGGTGCAATGAAGTGTTCAGTTTGTTCCAAAGACCACTATACATTCCGATGTCCTGACTTTACAAGGAAAACCCCTCAAGAGCGTTATCAAGTCGCTAAATCCAGGAAGATGTGTTTAAACTGCTTAAGTTTGACTCATTCTACAAAACAATGTAAACTTTCTGCTCGTTGCCACCGCTGTGGTCAGCTGCATCATACGACTCTTCATTTCGAGACCTCATCTGATACTCCTTCGATAGCGATTGATTCTGATCGTGCTCAATCTTCTACGATGAATGACTCTACGAATTCGGATATACCGTCTGTTCATACTGCCTTTTTGTCTGCCTCCTCAAGTGTCCTATTATCCACAGCTCAACTTGATGTGTTAGATTCCTCAGGAACATATCAAAAGCTGAGGTGTCTTCTTGACAGTGGAAGTATGACCTCCTTCATAACCCACCAAAGTGTCAAACGCCTTGGGCTCCGTAAATCGGATTTAACTCTGAACCTCAAAGGTATTGGTTCAATGCAAACTTTATCAAACCATGGTGGAGTAGTTATCTCATTCAAACCAGTTAACAAGTCCAGCCCTATTTTTTCGACTGATGCAGTGATTCTTCCACGGATATGCGATAACCTTCCTTCTGTTCTAATGCCCCGAGCTAAGTGGCCACATATAAGGGACTTGCATCTTGCAGATCCTACCTTTGATACCCCAGGTAACGTAGATTTGTTGCTTGGTGCTGATGTATTTTCCCAACTACTTTTAGATGGTCATATAAGAGGTGAAAAGGGGACCCCTAATGCAATGAACACTGCCTTGGGATACGTTCTGATTGGTAAAGTGAACTTCATTGACTCTTCAGTCACATCACTACTTTGTTCTACCAATGAGTGTTCTCTTCTCAACGAAACTTTACGAAAGTTTTGGGAAGTTGAGCAAGTTCCCACAGTTTCAAATTTAACACAAGAGGATGAGGTCTGTGAGAACATTTTTTCTGATACTGTTGCCAGGGACAACACTGGTAGATACATCGTCACATTACCTTTCCGAGATACCGAACCAACGTTTCCAAATATACGTTCTTTAGCCCTAAATAGATTTTTGAATCTAGAAAGACGGCTCCTTAAACAGCCCGAGCTCTATGCCCAATATTCCGAATTTCTGAGAGAATACTTGGAGCTTAATCATATGAAACTCATCGTGGAAAAGACTCCTACTTCGGCTTGTTACTACATCCCGCATCATTGTGTCACGAAGCCTGGCAGTTCAACCACCAAGTTGAGAGTCGTCTTTAACGCCTCGGCTAAACTGCCAGGACAAGACTCCTTGAATGATCACCTTCTAATTGGGCCGAAACTTCAACAGGACATCGTTAGTATCCTTCTTCACTTTCGTTTATACCCTTTCGTTCTGACGGCCGATATCAGAATGATGTATCGTCAAATTTTGATAAATTCAAATCAGCAAGATTACCAGAGAATTCTCTGGCGATTTAACCAATCCGACCCAGTTCAAGAATATAAACTAAGAACCGTTACGTATGGCGTTAATAGTGCTCCATTCTTAGCAATCCGTACCCTTCATCAGTTAGCCAAAGATGAAGGGGCAGACTTTCCACTAGCCACTAATGCCCTACTTCATCATACCTACATGGATGATATAGTTATATCCACTCCGACAATTGAGGAGGCACGTAACCTCCAAAATCAGTTGAGTGGCCTCCTTGCCAAGGGTTGTTTCGAATTGCGGAAGTGGGCGAGTAATGATTGCTCATTACTAAGCCACCTTCCCGAATCTCACCTGAGCATTAGTTCTCGTTCTTTCGACACTGATGCTGAAGAATCTCTTAAAATCTTAGGCCTACAATGGAGCCCACCTACTGATAATTTCAAATTTTCGATAAATCCAATTACCTCACCATGTACCAAACGTAATTTATTATCAAACCTTGCTCGCATCTTCGACCCCCTTGGATTGCTGTCACCCGTTACCTTCTTAATTAAGCACCTTATCCAGAAAATCTGGATTTTGAAACTTTCTTGGGATCAGACCCCTTCTCAAGATATTTTACGTCTGTGGGACAAATATCTCCTTGATGTACCATCTCTTGAACATTTTGAATTGCCACGTCTTGTGACTCCCTCAAATTACAAGTCTCTAGAAATCCATTGTTTCGGCGATGCTTCCGAAAAGGGCTATTGTGCGGTTCTTTACTTCTTGTTTCGTTCACCATCTGGAGAAATCTCTACGTTCTTTGTACTTTCCAAGTCTAAGGTAGCTCCGCTGAAGAGTATCACTCTTCCTAGATTGGAACTGTGTGCAGCAGGCTTAGCTACTCGCCTGGTTACATTAATTCTTCGCGTGTATGGAACTGAACTCCAATTTAGTAGAATTTGTTGCTGGTCTGACTCCTCAATAGTGTTAGATTGGTTGAAATCTCCCGCTTCTAGATGGACCACGTTTGTTTCTCATCGCGTCTCTTACATACAAACGCAGGTTCCCTCTGCCGAATGGTTCCATGTTTCTTCGGGTGATAACCCTGCTGATTGCGGTTCTAGAGGACTCTTACCTTCCAAACTTCTCAACTTTCCTCTCTGGTGGAAGGGCCCTAATTTCCTGAGAGACCCAGATTTCAATTTTCCTTGTGATATTCCATATTCATCTCCTGCACCAGAGGCGCTTGCGGAGGAGAGAAAAATTGCATCAATCAATATCAATGTTGTCACTTCTGAATTACTAGATTCCCTCCTGAATAAATATTCCAACCTATCCACTCTCGCCCGCATACTCAGTTATGTGTGTCGATTCATTCAAAATTCTCGTCCACTTGCTCCTAAGTTGAATGGACATTTGACCACTTTGGAATTGAATGATTCACTGATCCGCTTAGCCAAACACACCCAAACCATACATTTCGTGGAAATTGTGGGTTTGCTCAAATCGAGCCAAAGTTTGCCCAAATCTTTCAGGAAACTCTCCCCTTTCCTTGATGACAACGATATCATCAGGGTAGGAGGACGCTTATCGCAAGCTCCTATTAGTTATGATCGCAAGTTCCCTATTCTTCTTCCCAATCATAGCCTATTCACCGATCTACTCATTGTTTATTTCCATGAGAAATATTTACATGCAGGTAATCAGACTGTACAATTTCTCATAACCCAACAGTTTTGGATCATTTCGGCCAAACGCTCCATTCGGCGAGTACTAGCCAAATGTATTCGCTGCTGGAAAATCAGACCAAAACATCTGCAACTTCCGATGGGGGATCTTCCTCCTGGTCGTGTTTCACGATGCAAACCATTTCAACATGTTGGCATTGATTTCGCCGGACCTTTTCGAATTACTTTATCTAAGTCCCGAGGAGCCAAAACTTTGAAGTCCTACCTTTGTCTGTTCATTTGTATGGCCATAAAAGCTGTTCATTTAGAACTCGTTTCTGATTTGTCTTCGGCTGCATTTTTAGCAGCTCTCAGACGCTTTATTGCCAGACGTGGCAGACCCTCTGATATTTACTCGGATTGTGGTACGAATTTCATCGGCTCTTACCGAGAACTATCCATGTTCATGAAAGAGGCTTCCTCTAAAGAAGCCATTCTCTGGCATTTTAACCCTCCAGCGAGTCCAAACTTTGGTGGCTTGTGGGAACGGAATATCCAATCAGTCAAGACGCATTTGCTCAAAATCATTGGTGACCAACTCCTGACGTACGAGGAGCTTTCAACGGTTTTCATTCAAATTGAATCGGTCATGAATTCACGGCCTCTTATGCCTCTGAGCAACGATCCTAATGATGTCAGTGCGCTAACTCCAGGACACTTCTTGACTTTGACACCCTTAACAGCCATTCCAGAACCTTCTCTTCTGGATACTAACCCCAACCGATTATCACGCTGGCAGCTTATCCAGCAAATGCACCAACATTTCTGGCAGCGCTGGTCACGCGAATACCTGCATTCCCTTCATCAAAGGAGCAAGTGGTTGGATCCAGGTACCAAAATCTCTACTGGTACCTTGGTCGCTATCAAGGTCGACAATTCACCTCCACTACAATGGCCATTGGGACGGGTTCAGGAGGTATTTCCTGGGGCAGATGGGCATGTGAGGGTAGCCACCATTAAAACTGCAACAGGTCTTCTAAAGAGACCCGTGAGCAAGCTGTGTCCACTACCAATTGGGGATTAAAATGCTCCGCATTTTGGTGGGGAGTATGTCGCGTCCCTACGCTTTTTTTATGTTGTGTATGTCATATGTTTTGTCAAATTAACAAATTTGCAATATTCAAAATTATTTTTCGCGAAATAGCCTCAGACCTTACTTTTTACACAATCTGGCAACTTCTCGGAATTGGCACTGACCTTTCCAACGAAGAACAAAAGACGAGAACCAAAAAATTGGACAGTGTGTGTGTTTTTACCACGCCGAGTGATAAGGATACCTACCTATCTATACTAATTATATACTTATCCATCTCGTTACCGAACCTATAATAAACCTCGCGAAGTGCGTGAGTTTTTTTGTTTCTGTGGAGAACCTACCACAGATACGAACATCAAGATTACAGCACTTTGATCTCAGCCGGCCGGCCAGAAGAACGAAGATTTTGATCAGCCTGGATTATCACACCAAGGTAAGATCTGAGTGCTCGAAATTTTCCAACTCCGCGGTCTTCAATTAAGTACCTATTCAAAATACAGTCCACTGTTTCTTCTCAAGCTATTATTCTAATTAAACCAATTCAACCAATATCCAACACGGATATTGGTTGAGAATATGTGGTGATCATTGAGAATTGATATTCAAAACATATTTGAGGAATATATAAATACTATATCCAACATCAATCTCCTGGGATGATAGATGATCATATATGGAATAATGTCGTATTCGAAAGTTTATGGAACAATGATATTCCAATGTGGAGAGTGAATTGAAAAAAAATATTGACAAATATCAAAAATAAAGCTCAGAGCTATATCGAAAACTTTTATATAGACAATATAGTTGAATAGATATTGAGTGACAATATGGAGAAACTATCGAGAATCGAAATACCGTATATATCTACAAAAACATATATCTTTCATATTGAACATCAGTATAATGTGATATTGATGGATCCCATTGAATAATGTCATAACTGGAAGTTGATACGAGATAGATAATGAATGAAAGTAGTATATTGATTACAAATATTGACAAATATTTAAAATAATGTCGGAAATTATATCGATGGCCAATATTATTACATATATGTATGTGGATATTGGCGAATAATATCTAGTAGCTATTGAGAAAGAAGTCTACAGAAATATCTACAAACAATATCTATAACATATTGAACAGTGCCTTTTCAGGATATTGATAAATCATATTGATCATTCTCACACTTCGAAGTTGATACAACATTTATTTTCAATGCGCGAAAAATGTCGAAGTGAAATATACCTATATATTCAAAATATTGCCCTAAATTATATCTAAGGTAGATATTCACACAATATCATCATCCAGATATTGAATGAGGATATAGAGTGGTTATCCAGGAACAATCTCCACAATATATCTTCAAAAAATTGTTATTTTATATTGAACATTCACGATGATACGATATTAATAAATCATCACGATCAATCTCTCATTTATAAGTTGATACACCTTCAATTCCGAATGTAACGGATACATTGAAAACAAATATTGACACATATTCAAAATGATGCCAGAAACCATATCGATGGCATATATTCTTACAATATATATATACATATATGTAGATATTATCAGAAAATATCTAGTAGCATTTGAAAACGAAATTTCCAGAAACATCTACAAACAATATCTGCAACATATTGAACAGCACTTCACAAGAATATCGATGAATAATATTGATAGGGCATTATTACATTATATTGATTATTTTCACACTTCAAAGTTGATACAATACTTCACAAGAATATCGATGAATAATATTGATAGGGCATTATTACATTATATTGATTATTTTCACACTTCAAAGTTGATACAACATTTATTTCCAGTATTGGTAAAACGTTGAAGGGAAATTTACATTTATGTGGTAATCCAAACGTTGTGAATAAAACCCACAAAACTACAGAAATAACAATCTATCTATTTCACTATTAATTTACACAGTAATCAAGTACAGGTAAACCATATTCTTCAAGTGTGCAATACTAACTGACTAATACAAAATATCCGTTAGCTAATCCTAACATAAACATTCTTGATTACTCATCATCGCCCGGCAGTAGCTGATTCACTGGTCTCCACATCCCTCCTCTTTTCACCAGCTTGAGAGGTTGTATTTGGGGAGTTGCGTTTAGGTCTTGTTCATCTTCATTTTTATGTTCCTCCTCTGGTGGAAGTTGTAGCTGTGAGGGATTTGGGGATAGTGTTTGAGGACATGGAGAAGCAGTTAGGGATACGGCTTCTGGTGGAGGTGAAGTCACTGGTAATTTCTTTATGTGGGCAATATTACGTTTGATAGTTTTCCCATTTCCATGAAGTGTCAGCTCATTTCCGTTTCTGTATAGTACTTCATATACTGTCGGATCGAAATTTGGCGTTAACTTATTTTGATATATAATGTTCTTCACAAGAACCTTATTTCCGGGTTCAATTTCGCTAGAAGTAGCACCTCTTCTACTGTCTTCCTTTCTTTTTCCCTTTTCTTTATTTATAAGGTCCCTATCATACACCTCTTCGTCCAGTGTTTCCATAACAATTTCTTCAATACTGGGTATTTTGTCACGAATTCTCCGATTCATGAGTAACTCTGAAGAAGATTTTCCGGTTGACCCGTGAGGTGTTACATTATACATCATCAGATATGCCAATATTTCCTTTTTGTAGTCTTTGTCGCTCTTCTGGTAAGCTATTTGAAGTCGTTTTTTCAGGGATTTGTTGATATTTTCAACTTCTCCATTCGCTTGAGGCCAGTATGGAGGAGAATTTACCAGCTCGATTCCGTTTGTTGAACAATAGGTTTTAAATTCATCGCTATTGAAATTGGTAGCATTGTCTACCTTCATGGTTTGTGGAAGTCCCAACCGACAGAAAATTTCTTCCAAAGCTCTAATTACTATTGCAGAACTGGTGCTTTTTGTGAAAACAGCTTCGATATAACGGGAGTAATAATCAATAATCACCAATAGGTAGTCTTGACTTGGTTCTCCCGACATGTAGTCAAGTGCTACGTACCTCCATGGTCCAGATGGTAATTTTTTTCTCATCATTGGTGAGGGTCTGCTGGGTTGTGAGACCAAGATGCACTCCATACATGTTTTCACGTGTTTCTCAGCTTCTCTATCTATCTGCGGCCACCATACCTTGGAACGTAGGCGGCGCTTCATAACGGTCTCTCCGGGGTGGCCCTCATGTGCCAATTGTAGTGTTTGCTCTCGAAGATTGGTAGGTATTATTATCTTATTCCCTCTCAGAAGCAAAGGGCCCATGTTGGTTAATTCTAACCGGAACGGATAGAATGGGCTCTTGTCGTTAGGTGACCATGCATTTTCTGATACCTTCATTATCGCTTCCGCTATTTGTATATCATCTCTACTTTCAGATATAACTTCGGAGATAGAAAGTGCTTTGGGAATGGTTTCGTTTACGATCATTCGTATGTGGTGTTCGTTCGGTTCATCGAAGGTTTCATCCATTCCTAATTTACACAATCTTGAGAGAGGATCCGCAATATTTGATTTACCAGATTTGTATTTGATCGTGAATCTGAAAGCTTGTAACCTCAACAACCATCGTTCTATCCTCGCAGGAGGCTTGGACGTGGGTCTGAATATAGCCTCTAACGGTTTATGATCCGTGACTAGTTCGAACTCTATTCCGGCCAGATAAAAATAGAATCTCTCAATTGCCCACACCAAAGCCAAACTTTCTTTTTCCGTCTGTGAGTACCGGCGTTCTACCGCAGATAAACATTTACTTGCAAAAGAAATGACATGTGGTTGCCCACTTTCATCATATTGTAGAAGCACAGCTCCTAAAGCTACTGGACTGGCATCGGCAATCAACTGTGTGCGTCTTAGTAGGTCAAAATATGCTAATTTTGGTAATTCTTCCAATGCTGATTTCAATTTTTCAAAACTTTTCTGCTCACGTTGTCCCCATATGAATTCTGTTTCTTTTAGGATCGCTCTGAGGGGTTCGGTCAAATTTCCTAGATTGGGAATGAATTTCCCCAAGTAAGTCACCAATCCCAGAAAACTTCGAACTTCTTCTTTATTTGCCGGTGCTCGAAAATTCCTGATGACTTCCATTTTGTTTGGATCAGGTAGTATACCTGATGACGTCAGTACATGTCCCAAGAAATCTAACTGACATACCTTAAACTGACACTTCTTATCATTCAGAAGTACATTGTGGGCTTCTAGTATCTTCAATACTTTGTTTAAAAAGGTATCGTGTTGTTCTTCGTCTTGCCCAAATACAATAATATCATCAATATAATTTAAGCAGTTTGTACAAGGAGAAAGAATACTTTGAAATGTTCGCTGAAAAATCTCAGGGGCTGAGTTGATTCCGAACATTAGTCGTTTGTATCGGAATAACCCTTTGTGCGTTATGAAGGTAGTTATGGGTCGACTTTCTTCCTCTAACTCAAGCTGATGATACGCGCTGGTCATATCTAAGCGTGAGAAGTACCGTGCTCCTTTTAGCTTGGTCATGAAATTGTCAAATGTCGGCATTGGAAATTTTTCTCGTAAAATGGCCTCGTTTGCTCGTCTCATGTCAATACAGATCCTTATGTCGTTGTCTGGCTTGAACACTATCACCATTGGTGAAATCCATGAACTGGGCTCCGTCACTCGTTCAATGATATCTCGGGCGAGTGCTTCGTTCAACTTTTGCTCTACCTTGGCTTCCACAGCAATAGGAATTCTCCTCATTGGTTGTTGTACAGGTTTTATTTTGGTGTCAATAGATAGTCTCACCTTGATGTTGGGGATTTTTGGAAAAGGTGTGATCTCCTGGATTTGATTTACTGCAGCACCTAGTCCTAATTTAAGTATTCCAAGGCACATCGATGTTTGTTTCCCCAGAAGAGATGTCGTTCCATTTTCGACAACCATAAAAGATTCAATGTATTCCTGGCCGCTTCCTATGCGAATTGGTGCACTGAATTTGAGTTTAATATCGAGAGGAGTGGTCGAAGCATAGGACTTGATAGTGCTCATAACATTTTGCTGAACATCAAGCATAACTGCGTTGTTTTCAATTAACGTGTCCCAATCTCGACCACTGACTATGTTACAGGTAGCTCCTGAATCTATTAGCATGTCGATAAGTATCCCTCCAACAGAAACGGCTACCATGTCATCTCTTTTATTTTGATTTAGCTCAAACAGATTACCAACCTCGAAGCATTCATAATTACCCATGCCGCTAGTAGACGGTGCGTTCTCATCACTAGTTTCATCAATAAAATTCACTCTTCTTGCCTTTGCTGAATCGTACCGTCTACGATTAAATGACTCTTGTGAAGTGGAATGATTATATTTTCCTGTCCTGCATTTCCTAGCAAAATGTCCCTTGCGGCCGCATTTATTGCATTGTATTTCGATTGCTGGACAGATTTTTACTTCCCAAGGGTTGTGATCACCTCCACAGCGCGAAAAGTCCACCTTCTTCTTTGTTTCCCAATGTGTTCTCTTTCTAGATTGTTCGATCCTATTGAGTTGAAACTGTCTTCTTAACTCACACAAGTCTCTGACTTTCGAGGGTTGCTTTGCAACTAAGCTGGCGGTTAAAAACACTTTTAAACACAAAACACTTTTAAACACTTTTTTGAGAGACTTCCGAATGTTTTTTCTCCTGCATAACGGAGCTCTGATTCCTGGTTTGTTCATAAATCTGGCACTGGTCAATGACTTCGTTCAAGGGTAACTCTTTTTCTAATAGTTTTCTCTTCAGCTCAACGGGAGCCCACATATCTATCAATTTATCTTTGATATTTATCTCCCGAGTCTCCTCCTCGCTTTTCCCAAATGAACATTTATTTGCTTGAGCTCGGCATCGAACTAAAAATTTGTTCAGGCTTTCTCCATCTTCAGGCTTCATACCTCGAAATATGTGCCTTTCGAAACAGGAATTTTGTAGAGGGGAAAAATGTTTATCAAGGGTATCGACTAGGATTTTGAATACATCGTTATTTACCTCAGGGTCATAATCGACAACTGCACCTGGTAACCCAAAAGCAACTTCCTGCAGTTGAGGTCCGCCGAGATGCAATAGCTTGTTCTTCTTTTTCTCCCCATTTGTGATATCTTCAGCATCAAGATATAGCTTCACTGAGCGTACCCATTTTCTCCATTCGGTGGCTAGAAGTGCCTTGTCAATAGAATCGCAGGCAAAATGCTTGATTGAGGATTGATCCATTTCAGGTTATATTTCTACCCTAAAATGAAAAAAATTTTTTTGTCATCCATTTTAGGTTATATTTTTACCCTAATGATGATTTTTTCGTTGAATAGGTAATTATTAATATATTTTCTTACTTTGGTAGAATTTAATCCACCCCGCTGATCTTTCCAACAGAATTTAATCCGTTCTTGAATTATAAATTCAATCCTTCGGATAATTTGGCAGAGTGTAATTTATCCTGTAGCAGAATTCAATCCGCTCCGAAATTTGGCGAAATTTAATTCACCCTATATAGCAGAATTCAATCCACTCTTTGTAACTACTTAGATATTGTGACCTGAAACCATTTATAATAAATCATCAAGCATTCATTATTTTGTGTATAGGTATTTCTCTATTGACTGTCAAAATAATAATAAAATAATACTGATAATATTATTTGTTATTTGGTATTTACCTCGTCGCCACTTGTGGTAATCCAAAATCCAAACGTTGTGAATAAAACCCACAAAACTACAGAAATAACAATCTATCTATTTCACTATTAATTTACACAGTAATCAAGTACAGGTAAACCATATTCTTCAAGTGTGCAATACTAACTGACTAATACAAAATATCCGTTAGCTAATCCTAACATAAACATTCTTGATTACTCATCATCGCCCGAGTTATATTCCATATTCCCAGGGAACCCATGGGAAATAGGCTACATCATCGATTCCGCAACTCAGCACTTCGAGGCGTTCTCACCAGAGGCGAGACAGATTCCAGGAATTGAATCAGCAACTTTTATTTCACATTTTTATTATTCATTTCTCACGTAGCTCAGTCTTGGCTGAATATTTGTACTGTTCACATCAAATCAACTTGTGTCTACCTTTGTATAGAAAAATAAATGTTTTTTTAAAAAACCAAACTCTAGACGAGTTATAAAAGTGGCGCAGTCGGTAGGATTGTTACAAAGAATCCATCGCGGATACCTTTTCTATTTTCTAATAGTTGAGTAACAATCGAAAAAAGTTCCTACGTGTCCGTTCGTTCGATCGCCGAAAAGTGGATACCAAAGAACAATATAGTTACTAAGGATACCAAGGATAAAGAAGCAGACGCAACCAGGACAACTTGGCAGCCCAGAAGTTCGATAAAGACGATACTCTTGCTGTAAGTCGTTTTTTGATTCATGCCAGACTCCTCTAGTGATTCTCCTTTCCCAAGTGGTAGTAAAGATCTCCTAGAGTTAGAAATAAGTTCACTTGCGAATACGCTCAATAATATAACTTTGGAAACTGAAAATCCAATCATAGAAAATAGTGCTACAACAATTATTATGTCGATTCCAAATTTTTCAAAGGTTCACGCCGAAACCATACCCGAGTTCAACGGAGACGTGAACGAATTGAATTTTTTTCTCGAAAGTATCGACAGTATTTATACCCACTTCTTTGATGTGGCAAACATAGCTAACTATCAAAATGTGATAATTTTTCGCACCATTATCAGTAAATTGAAAGGACCGGCTCGTGAGGTCGTTAATATTAGCTGCGTAAAAACTATTCCTGATATCAGAAATGTTTTAATCACGAATTTCAGCGACCACAGAAATGAGACTTGTTTGTCCTTAGATTTAAATAACTTGAGACAAGGTGCCAATGAATCCCCGTACCAATTTCATGATAGAGTTAGGAAAGTTTTAAACACAATTTCGAATTATTTGGCGATTCACGAAACAGTTCAAGATGTACGCAATTTTAAACAAAAAATGTATAACCAGCAGGGTCTCGAAGTATTTCTAGCAGGCTTGAAAAACCCTTATGGTATAATGGTTCGTACCAAAGAACCGAAAACAATGTTAGAGGCAATAAATTTCATCAGAAAAGAAGATAATATTAGATATCTACAAAATTCGATTCCACACTCAAATCAAAATGCAAATCCAGCCCAAACCCGAAGAAATCCTGGCAAACAAAACCCTGGCTATCCCAATCAATATTTTTCCCAACCAAATCAATATCAGGGACAGAGACCAAATTTCAATCAAAGTTTTAGTCAAAATGTCTACCAACAAAGACCTCAAAACCCGAATTTTAATCCACATACATTCCATAATCAACCAAGAACATCTTTCCCAACAGGCCCTGTAAATATTCAACCACAACCTAATAATTCCCAGAAATTTTTCACGAACCATCAAGTCTTTGGACCCCAAAGAAATGTTTGGAAACCAAACCCAAACTCCCAAAATTCCAACCAACCAAAACCAACACCCATGAGTACCACCACCAGACAGTACACTACAAACACTAGACCGCAAGCTCAATTGCATAATACTGAACAGTTAGACTATCCCGACGAACAGTTACAAAATCAGATAGAGATTCCAATCGATAATGGCTATGACTATTCAGAAAATCCCGATTATTTCGAAGAATCCGAGGATTTTCAGCTGGACAACTCTCCCGATCCGGAGACGTAATTGAATTCCATACATCGTTTGACGAACGAAAATTACCCTATATTGCTATAAAAAACCCACCTTTGAAATTACTTATCGATGCAGGAGCCACGAAATCATTTCTGGATCCTATGATTGTCAACAAATATTTCTCTCAACACAAAGTGAATGACCCGTTTATAGTATCTACTTCATTTGCTTCCTCGAAACATAATATCTCTGCAACAATACCAGCTTTCCAAGAATTTAACGAAAACAAACACCTCAAATTCTACGCATACAAATTTCATAACGTATTCGATGGTCTGTTAGGTATAGACATTATGAAATCATTGAATGCCAATTTAGACTTTGCTAATTTGAAACTCTCTACTCCTCGCGCATGCATTCCGATAAAATACTTCGATGCAAATCCATCAGTATTTTTCGAGAAATTCCTACGTGGAAACACAGTGACAAAAATCAGAATTCCTGTTACAACACAATCAGGCGAAATCATTATTCCGCAACAAACCATTCAAAATTGCATAATACCAGAAACCCTGTCAATATCAAGAGAAGGTTGGGCTCTCGTAGAAATACATAATAACTCTAATAATGACACAAATTTCACGATTTTACATCCAATTAGAACTTTCCCGGTCCAGAATAATTTCGAGTTTTATCACATGAATATTCAACCATTATCAGAAATCAACAATAAACAAGCTATAGATAATTTAATTAGAACAGATCATATGAACGAGGAAGAAAAAAGTCATATTCTTCCATTGTGCAGAAAATACGCAGATATTTTTCACATAAATGAAAATAACTTAACTTTCACGAACCAAGTAAAACATAGAATTCAAACAACCGATGAAATCCCTGTTCATACTAAATCATATAGGTACCCGTTTGTGCATAAAACCGAAGTTAATTCACAGATACAAAAAATGCTTCAACAAAACATAATAAGACCAAGCAATTCCCCCTGGTCTTCCCCTATCTGGGTGGTTCCGAAAAAAGGCGACGCTTCCGGCAAAAAGAAGTGGCGTGTCGTGGTAGACTATAGAAAGATCAACGAAAAAACAATCGACGATAGGTACCCGATACCCAATATAACGGACGTTTTAGATAAACTTGGCAAGTGTAATTATTTTTCGACCTTGGATTTGGCTAGCGGGTTTCACCAAATCGAAATGAACCCCGAAGACATCCCGAAAACGGCATTCAACGTCGAAAATGGACATTACGAATACCTAAGAATGCCGTTTGGCCTAAAAAATGCCCCCGCTACCTTTCAAAGGGTAATGGACAACATTTTGAGAGGCCTCCAAAATGAAATCTGCCTTGTTTATCTTGACGACATCATTATATATTCAGCCTGTTAATCTGAAAAAAGTATTCGATCGTCTACGCGAAACCAATTTCAAAATTCAATTAGATAAGTCTGAATTTTTAAAAAAGGAAACCGCCTATCTAGGTCATGTGATCACCACTGAGGGAATAAAACCGAACCCAGATAAGATAATTGCCATAAAAAAATTTTCAACGCCCAAGACCACGAAAGAAATAAAAAGCTTTTTAGGTCTACTAGGGTACTACCGCAAATTTATACCGGACTTCTCTAAAATCACGAAACCTCTCACAGCACGTTTAAAGAAAGGAGCAAAAATTGACTTAACCCCAGACTATATACAATGTTTCGAAACGTGTAAGGAACTCCTAACGAATAATCCGATTCTTCAATACCCCGATTTCTCAAAATCTTTCAACCTTTGTACTGATGCAAGTCAATATGCCCTTGTAGCCGTATTGTCACAAGGACCTGTTGGTCAAGACAAACCAGTGGCTTACGCATCCAGGACACTCAATCAAGCAGAGCAAAATTATAGTACGATCGAGAGAGAACTTCTCGCGATTGTGTGGGCCACAAAGTATTTCCGCCCATATCTGTATGGCCGGAAATTCACAATATTTTGTGACCACAAACCCCTTCACTGGCTTTTCTCAATAAAAGATCCAAGCGCAAGACTCACCAGATGGAGACTCAAACTCGATGAGTTTGATTATACCATCCAATACAAAAAGGGTTCGTTGAACTCAAACGCCGATGCCCTGTCGCGTATAAAAATTAACGATACCAACACTAATGACATATTCTCCTATGTAGAAAATTTCAACAAGACAATGTCTTTAACTAACCCATCTACTTCACAAAATAATACAGCAAACGATAATGAGAATAACATCGAAAATGACGCCGAATCAATAGCTGGCAATATTGATGAAAGCCCAAATTTGAATGACGTCAACCCAAATTCTAATGACACACACGAAGAAGGCGATAACGAAACTGCACACACCAGTCACGAAAATACTATACTAGAAGTTCCCATTTCCGAAACCGCAATCAATAATTTCAAAAATCAAATATTCCTCAAAGTCGTTTTACACTCCCCAGAGCTCCCAAAAATTAAACGATTATTCGAAAACAAAACGAGAACTATTATACAAATTTCTAAACAAAATTTTGAAGAAGACGTGGTAAAAACATTCAGAGAATTCACTACAATTGATAAAACTTTTGCGATAAATTTAGACAAGAAAGATTTGATCCCTAAACTCTGTCAAATATTGAAAGACACGTTCAAAAACTCCGCTTTCAAGCTAATTTTATGTAATAATGTACTAGAAGACGTTTTTTCATTGGATTCTCGTGATGAATTTGTAAAATTATGTCACGAGGGCAAAACAAACCACCGAGGAATTATCGAAACAGAAGCCCAAATAAAAAGACACTTTTATTGGCCCAACATCAGAGGTACAGTTACAAAATATATTAATAATTGCGAATTGTGTCAAAAAATGAAGTATGACAGAAATCCACCTAAACAAAAGTTCGAACTAACACCGACACCAAATAAACCATTCGAAATAGTCCATGGAGATGTTTTCACAATCAAAGGTCAAAAATTCTTCACTATAATAGATAAGTTTTCGAAGTATGCGCAAGCGTATCCTCTCACGGGATTAACTGCTATCCATATCGCAAAAGCATTCATAACATTTATGACTCATCACGGTACTCCTAAATTACTTGTTTTAGACCAAGGAACCGAACTAAAAAATACCATTATAAAAGAATTTGCCGCACTACACAAAATTGAAATCCATTATACCAAAGCTCTGAACCCTAATTCGAACAGCCCAATAGAGAGATTCCATTCGACCATCATTGAACACCTCAGGATAATTGGAGAAACAAAAAAGGACTTGAACATCCTAGATCAGATGCCTTATGCAATCCTTGGCTATAACCATGCTATTCACTCAGTAACCAAACAACGTCCTATAGATATCATCAATGGACATCTTGATTCAAATAGTCCTTTTGACATCAATATTAGTGAAAAATTATACAACAATTATATTGAAGAACATAAAGATCGAACCATAGAAATCTATAAAAAACTCAACCAACAAATGACAAAGCAAAAAGAAAAAGTATTGGAAAAGGTTAATCAAAATAGGCACGACCCGTTGACTTATCAACCAAACACCCTAGTTTATCATAAAACTAGGGCTCGGAATAAAGCAAGTCCCCGATTCAAAGCTCACCATATCACAAAGAATAAAAAAATTAATGTTTCAACAATACTGCGTAAAAACAAATCCACTACACCTTCAGTGACTAGCGGAGTAACAAAAGTCTACCATAAAAACAATCTGAAAAGGCCATTATCTAATCAAAAAACTATCGCATTACAGGATACTTCTCGCGCTGAAAGCGAACAGTGCTCAAGAAATAAGGATAACCAGTCTTGATTCTAATCCCGGGATCCTACCATATAAACTAGGTGACGCCAAATTGAAAGCCACCCATCACACGTTCATCCACTACTTTGACCTGATTCCTATCGAAACCGAATTACTGAAATTAACTAAGCAATATGAAACAATAAAACAAATTATTCAAAGTCGACACCCACTGTACTATAGCGAATTAATAAATATAGATAATGCCATTCTTTTCAATCTCAATCTTGCTAGAGAAAAATTTAACTCCATACATCCGAGTAAAAGGGTTAAGAGGGGACTCATTGACGGTTTAGGAACTATCTTCAAAAGTATTTCGGGTAATTTGGACGCCGATGATGGCAAAAGATACGATGAAGCCATCGCCACCCTCGAAACTAATCAAGAAAATATTGCAACAACTTTGAACAAACAAATCTCATTAACTAAAAAGGTCATGAATGATTACGAGAAATCTTTGACGTTGATCAAACAAAACGAACAGCAAATGTCAGATAAAATTAACGAACTCGATAAAGAGCTAGACAAATTGTTATTTGACTTTAATAGTTACATCTCCGCGAAGGTTGCCTTAGATCAATTGGCAGCAATATTGAACATCCTATTACAAATACTTAATGGTTTGGAAAATTCTATCACTTTTGCAAGATTGAAAATTGTTCATGCTAGCAACTTGAAAATCGAAGATTTGGAATTTATAATACAAACACTCTTACGCCATCATCAACCGAACCAACTCTTATTTGGAAACGATAATACTACCTTACACAAATATTACGAAATTTTGGAAATCGAATCATATCAGTCAAACGATAAAATAGTCTTTATTATTCACTTCCCTATAATGTTTCCCGAGACCTATTCATACTTCCATCTATATTCAATTCCTACCAAAACCAATACTATTCTGATCCCAACCAAAACTTTTCTGGCAATGAACGAAAACTTCTATCAGTATCAAGACACCGAATGCAGAAATACACATCCAATGTATTACTGTAGTACTGGAATACTTCAACAGCACTCCAATCAAAAGGACTGTATATACCAACTCCTACAATTAAAAGCGAAAGAACCGACTTCCTGCGAGCCATTCCCAGTCTTGATCGAAGGCGAAATCATCGAACAAATTAACACCGCCCACTACATAGCCATATTTCGGGACGACACGAAAATCAAGACCGAATGTCACAAAACCGATTTGACAATTCTCAAAGGACCCTACTTCATCGAGGTCCCATCTGGATGCAGTTTCCACACGTCACGAGACTCCTATACGAACAACGAGGACACCATCAAGGGACAACCCTTACTACTACCCTCCGTAAGAATTCCCACCAAGACATCTAGTACGCACCTACAAGAATTCGTACTACATGATATACCATTAGATCAAATACATCAAATACAAAAGGAACAGCAGAAGATCCATCAGGTCACCCTGAAGAACACGAAACAAGATGCATCCTATATTTGGGCCACACCCATCTACCTCCTATTCGCAGCTATATCGATTATTGGCCTGATATACCTATACTGGACGAGACGTTCGGTACCGGAGACTGCGGCCCCCCAGGAGACAGCAACTAGGGTACCCGAAAACCCAAGACCAACCGCCAGAAGACTTCAACCCTGTCCAAGTACCGAAGACGACGACGAATGATCGATCCACCCCTTGTATGGATCTTTCTGGGATGGGAGGAGTTATATTCCATATTCCCAGGGAACCCATGGGAAATAGGCTACATCATCGATTCCGCAACTCAGCACTTCGAGGCGTTCTCACCAGAGGCGAGACAGATTCCAGGAATTGAATCAGCAACTTTTATTTCACATTTTTATTATTCATTTCTCACGTAGCTCAGTCTTGGCTGAATATTTGTACTGTTCACATCAAATCAACTTGTGTCTACCTTTGTATAGAAAAATAAATGTTTTTTTAAAAAACCAAACTCTAGACGAGTTATAAAAGTCCCGGCAGTAGCTGATTCACTGGTCTCCACAATTTATATACACAATATCGTCAGAAATTATATCGAATGCTCATATCCATACAATATAAGTATTTAGATATTGAATGAGGATAAAGAGATATATCTGCACAATATGTCTACAAAAAAAATCTATTCCATATTGACCATCACGATGATCAGATATTGAAGAATTATATCGACCAATTGCTCATTCATATGTTGATTCATTTTCGAATCTGAATGTTAGGGATATATCTAGAATGAATATTGCAACATATTCGAAATGGAGTCTGAAATCATATCCATTGCTAATATCCGTTTAATATCAAGAGACAATTTGAGTTGGAATTGGGTGACAGTATGGAGTTTTTTTATCGCTTGGAGCGCACGAAGTATATCTTCCTAATGGTTTCACGAGATATATTTATTTTATATTAAACATCACTATGCATAGTCATTGATGACACATATTCATTAATATTCAACTGGAATGATGTCACAACGTTGACTTTCAATATCAGCATTAGACTAGAGATAATTATCGGCACATACAGGGTGGCCCACGGTCGATGGTACCTTAGACGTATACGGAAAACGGTACATTGGATTATCCTGAAAATTCGGTTACTCTAATAAGCGTTTGTGATCTAACGATTCAAAATATTTTCAGAGATGCAGCGTTGCCACCTTTACCAAAGAGTAGCATCATCTTTGTTATTTCAAATGGAACACCCTGTATCTCATTGCGTTTTTAAATTCTTCCCGAAGAGCTGATTTCATCAATGTATCACACTCGGGGTCTAGCAGGAATTATTACAGAGATATAGGGTGTTCAAAATCGAGATTTTTCAATTTCAGGAATTTTTTGTGTCGAAACTATTCATTATCGATCAAAACGGCTTACATGTCCCTATCTCAACTTCTGATTCACTATCTACTAACATTTAATTGGAACAGATACAGGGTGATCAAAATTCTGAATCTTGGACCATCCTGTATTTTTTCCAATCAAATGTCGGTAGATAGTTGATCAAAAGTTGATATAGGGACATGTAAGTCGTTTTGACCAATGATGAATAGTTTCGACACAAAAAAATACTAAAGTTGAAAAATCTCGATTTTGAACACCCTATATCTCTGTAATAATTCCCGCTAGACCCCAAGTGTGATCCATTGATGAAATCAGCTTTTCGAGAAGTATCTAAAAACGCAATAAAATACAGGGTGTTCTATTTGAAATAACAAAGATGATGCTACTTTTTGGTAAAAGTGGCAACGCTGCTTCGCTGAAAATAATTTGAATCGTTAGATCACAAACGCTTATTAGAGTAACCAAATTTTTAGGATAATCCGATGTACCGTTTTCCGTATACATCTAAGGTACCATCGACCGTGGGCCACCCTGTATACAGAATAATATCGATCAATCATACATATACCATTCAGCTATGCACAGAGATTATGATATTGAATCACCATTGAAATTCAATCTTCTCAGTATATATCTTAAGAAGATATTCATTCCATGTTGAACATCACTATGCTGGGAATATTGATAGATCATATGGATCACTCTCGCATTTGAATAATGAAATGATATTGATGTTCAATATTGCGAATTTGTTTGGAAATTGATATTGAAATTCAACCAGAATAATCCTCACAATTTATATCGATGGTTTATATTCATATAGATATCGAGTGAGAATATGGTATTGGCAATTGAGATTCAAACTCCTTAATACATATACATACATATAATATTTGTTTCATATTGAACATCACTAAGCTGGCATATTGTTTGATCAAATTGATCAATGTCTCATTTAACCATTTATACAACAATGATTTTTAGTGTTGTGAATATATTGAAAAGATATGTTGACATTTTGTATCGAGGAGGATGCCTGAAATTATATCGAAAGCTTATATACATATACAATATAATTATATAGATATTGAGTTAGAAATGGATATTTCCAGAAGTCTACGAAATAAGACTGATTTCACATTGAATGCTACAATGTATATCGATCAACCTCACATACTGGAAAGTTTATGAGATAATATTCGATATTGAACCTCCAAAATTTGCTATATACGTCTACTTGATTTAGAGAGAAATGACATTAGATTTAATTGGCTTTCGCAGGTGAAAGAATACTTTATATTTGCCGATTGTGAGAACTTATGGCAGCGCTTTCTGAACTATAACTCGAAAAAGCTCACGAATGATATTCTGGACAAATTCAAGGAAAAGCTAATTTTGCTCGACTCTGAGAGACTTGCAAGTTCTTCGTACTCACTCCTATACAATGGTTTAACAGTTTCCGAACCTTCAAAATCCTACTTGAGTATTCCCTCACAAATTTATATAACACGCATTATTGCTCAAATCAGAACTTCCAGCAAAAAGTCGTTGATGTTTTCGTTTCACGGTTCCTTTTACCACATAGACACAACTGAGATGTGTTCAATTTGCAACTTACAAGCAACCGAGTCTTTGCATCACATCCTATTTGAATGTCCTATCTACTCAGGCATAAGGCAAAATGCGATTCTGTCGGAAATCGGCGATATTGATGGTCTAGTACTTCTACTCAATACTCACAATATTTTACACTTAGCAAATCTTGTGAAGTCCCTGATGAATATTATGAAGTTACGATCGTTCATTATGAATGAATGACTGTTAAAAATGTGGCTATTAGGTATACTTAGGAACTTGTATAACTCTGTAATGTGTAATGTACCTACATTAGTTACTCAACTTATGATCCATGTGGAATCATGTTTGCATACCGAGCCCTTGTGATAAAAATGTAATTTTTTTATAACACAATAAAACTATCTATCTATCTATCTATCTATCTATTGAACCTATCTAAAAACGGCAATATCTCGAAATGGGGAACACTTTGTATGATAGTATATACAGTGGAATATATTCAATATCAACTTCTCAGATATACGTCGGTGTGTATAATAAAATAAAAAAATAATATCTCAAATTCTTATAAAGAGAAATATTCAAAAATTTATTTTCTTTCCATTCATTATGTCATTCTGAAGGCCTGGACTTCCTTCCCCCATCTCTATCTGCTGCTTGCGCCAAGCAAGAACGAACATGCCTTAGGATGTCGTTCTCGCAGGCAGTAGGAATCACTACTCTTGTAGTGTCTGAAAATGTCGTATTAACTATAACTCATTTTTTGTGAAAATTGTAGTGAAGGGCAATGAATTTCCATTATTTTATACAGGTATTATGTTTGGTTGGCCGGTTCCGGTGTTACCCTATACATATTCAAGGATGAAAAATTTTGAAATAATCCCCTCTTCGAATTAGTTTTGTCACGTTTTTAAATCAGATTTTATATACAGGGTGTTTCATTGGGAAATGAGAATAATTCAACTGTGGATAGGGGTCACTGGGGTGATTTGAAAAAACCCATGGTTAATGGATCTTCGACTTCTTATAACCGAGATACAGGATGTTTCATCAATTTTGTCCATATCTTCATTGTCTCATAACTTTCCAACCAACCTGTATATATTTTTAAAAATTGTTACACTTGCTCAATCTCCCCTGTGGAATTGATTGAGGCAACAACAAAAGATAAAATCCAGGTCCGGCTTCACTTAAAATTCACAAATTCTTTCTGCCAGAAAACAACACCCTATATACATTAGAATTTCTCTTTTTTTTTGCCATATCTGAAAATAACATCAACATTTCTATTCAACGATGTGCTTTTTATTCGTGAACAGACGATTTTAACTATTCATATTATGTGCTCAAAATATTATTTTTGCTCATTTTGGGGTACAAAATTGGAATCAGACGAGATTTATGAATTTCATTACTTCCTATTCAGTACCTATACGTGAGTATTACATTTAGAAGGAGTATTTCATATCGTTCTTTGTTCCAGACTCAGTTGCAGGTCCGTCATCAAAACTATACAGGGCTTTTCATGATGAGCGTTAATTTGACGTTTTCGGCAAACCAGGCAACGGATAAATCTGAAATTTTGATGGTATGTATAAATTAACAATCATAATCTACACTACTGAAATATTTGAAACGATCCGGCCTTGCTGCTTCTACTAGAAAGTAGCAGCAACTTCGATTTTTCAAATGGGACACCCTGTATTTCATTACATTCTTGGATTCTTGCTGAAAAGCAGAATTCATCGATTCAAAACATTCAAGGTCTAGCGGGACTGATAACTGAGATATAGGATGTGGAAAATCGAGATGTTTCAAGTTTAGGAATGTTTCGTGTTGAAACTATTTAAAATTGCATGGTCAAAACGGCTTCAATGTCCCTATCTCAATTTTCCATTCGATATTCAATTGAAACAGATACAGGGTGGTGCAGAAAACTGAATTATGAACCATCCTGTATTTGTTTCGATTAAATGTCTATAGATACAAAGTTAAGATAGGGACATAAAAGCCGTTCTGATCAATAATAAATATTTTCGCAAAATAACTCCAAAGTTGGAACATCTCGATTTTTCTCACTCTAAATATCTCAGTTATTAGTCCCACTAGACCCCGAACTTTGTGAATCGATTAAATCAGCTCTTCAGGAAGCATCCAGGGTGTCCCATTTGAAAAATCAAAGTTACTGCTACTTTACAAATATTTCAGACGTGTAGATCATGTTAATTCATATACATACCTTCGGATTTTCAGATTTATCCGTTGCCTGGTTTGCCAGAAACATCTAATCAACGCTTATCGTGAAAAGCCCTGTATAGTTTTGATGACGGACCTGCAACTGAGTCTGGAACAAAGAACGATATGAAATACTCCTTCTAAATGTAATACTCACGTATACTGAATAGGAAGTAATAAAATTAATAAATCTCGTCTGATTCCAATTTTGTACCCCAAAATGAGCAAAAATAATATTTTGAGCACATAATAATAATAGTTAAAATCGTCTGTGCACGAATGAAAAGCACATCGTTGAATAGAAATCTTGATGTTCTTTTCAGATATGGCAAAAAAAATGAGAAATTCGAATGTATAGGGTGTTGTTTTTTGGCAGAAAGATTTTGTGAATTTTAAGTGAAGCCGGACCTGGATTTCATCTTTTGTTGTTGCCTCAATCAATTCCACAGGGTAGATTGAGCAAGTGTACCAATTTTTAAAAATATATACAGGTTGGTTGGAAAGTTATGGGACAATGAAGATATGCACAAAATTGATGAAACATCCTGTATCTCGGTTATAAGCAGACGAAGACCCATCAACCATGGGTTTTATGAAATCACCTCAGTGACCCCTATCCATAGTTGAATTATTTACCTTTCCCAATGAAACACCCTGTATAGAACTTGACGATCGAGCTCAAAAGCACTATTGCTCCACCCTGGATCTGTTCCAATTAAATATCAGTAAATAGTAAATCGATTGTTAAATCATAGATTAACGGGGGAGTCATTGATCTATGGTTGAATTAAGGACATGTTAGCCGTTTCGAACAATAATGAATAGTTTCGACACAAAAAATCCAGAAATTGAAAAATCTAGATTTTGAACACCCTATACCTCTGTTATCATTTTCGCTGGACCTCAAGTGTTATGCATTTCTAAAACCAGCCTCTCACGGAAAATCTATAAATGCGAAAATATACAGGGTGTCCTATTCAAAAAAACACATAATCGGCCTGCTAATTGGAATGCTAACACCCAATAGATTTGAAAATAATTTTAGGTGACAGTTATCATGGAACATTATAATTTATAATGATTGTATTTGAATTTTTTCTATACTGAGTGTTTCCTAACTTGGGGCGATCAATGAAATGGATGATGGAGACGGAAAAACAAAACGAAATGAAAGAATACATTTTTGTCGAAAAAAATTATTTTGGAAGATATTGAGCTCCAAAGTTTGCCTGAAACTCTTGTAAATCATTGATAAAAGGTTAATAGCCCAATTCAAGCGTTAATTTGCTTTCTGCGAGATCACAAGCACCGGAAGTACCAATGACTTTTGCAATGTTGCCGGACTAGTCGAAAGATGAATTATGGTGTGAGCGCACATTTTTTGACAAAATTTCAGAACAAATTTTTTCTGTCTCATAAAACACCGCATTCCATTTATCGCCCCAACTTCGGAAACACCCTGTATATCTGACGTTTGACTAATATCGAAGAAGAACATGCTATTGCTTCACCCTGTTCAGGTAAGTACATATTATCCCATTTTCTATGATTTTCTTAGATATATCAGTTGTATTTGGATATACAGCGTTGCGGTTTTCACAATACTGTACTATTTTAAAAAACCTGAGTCCAATCATACATAAACATACTGATGTCTCATTTGAAAAGAATTCATGTTGGCTCCATTTTCTGAACAATAATCATTTATGGACGTCAATTAAATAGGCCAGTGTATTCTACGTAAGAAAAGCAGAACTGTGAGAATTCTGTTTGCGTCCAGTGGCCGATCAAGGAAGCGGTGAAGGGAGAGATTATCCCTTGAGCCTCGTTGAAGATTGATATAGGAGAAGTGCATAGAAATCGGCCTGTGCTGTAACTTCTGAATCAATCGTGATAGGATTTCGAAATTTCGTGGGTAGCAACTAGGTATACCAAATTAATCATTTATTGATAAAATCACTTCCGTTTCAACCGGAATCAACCTCAACTTTTTATGTTTGAATAGGAAACCCTGTATATTCTTTCATATTCATCTTGGATTTCCTTTATATACGTGAATAAGTTGTATCAAAGTTGGGCCAACAGGGCCAACAGGGCCAACATAAATAATTTAGTAATGTGAAAACCGCAACTCTCTATCTCCAAAGACAACTGAGAAAATCATCGATAATGTCACACATTGTATACCTACCCCGAGATCTAGGTACCTATATTGAAGTTTCATCATCGAACAATACTCATATGTTTCAAAAATTGCATTACCGTTATTAATAAAGCATCTTCTATACTTAGGTATGTAGGTACAATATTTTGCCAAATCTAGGGATCCTATATTATACCATCATTATTCTCCAATATTGTACCAATAACTTCTCAACAATATTGTTTCGATATCGTGCTGGAATGAGACAACTGAGAAAATCATCGATAATGGAACACATTGTATATACCTACCACGAGATCAAGGTACCTATTGAAGTTTCATCATCTAACAATACTCATATGTTTCGAGAATCGCATTACCGTTATTAATAAAGCATCTTCTATACTTAGGTATGTAGGTACAATATTTTGCCAAATCTAGGGATCCTATATTATACCATCATTATTCTTCAATATTGTACCAATAACTTCTCAACAATATTGTTTCGATATCGTGCTGAAATGAGACAACTGAGAAAATCATCGACAATGGAACACATTGTATATACCTACCCCGAGATCTAGGTACCTATTGAAGTTTCATCATCTAACAATACTCATTATGTTTCGAAAATCGCATTATCGTTATTAATAAAGCATCTTCAATACTTAGGTATGTAGGTACAATATTTCGCCAAATCTAGGGATCCTATATTATTCCATCATTATTTCCCATTATTGTACCAATAACTTCTCAACAATATTGTTTCGATATCGTGCTGAAATGAGTCGGTACACATTGTGTGTGCTGCTGGATAACTTATGGCGAACACTGATGTGTACGTAACAAGAAAGTATCTACGATTTTACTTAGGTACATGGACTTTAGTACTCGAATGATATCAATAGGTTAACTTATACTTGTTACATAGTAAGTAGGTAAAAACATTTTTCTGACTGAACTGCACGAGGGGATCGAGGGGTCGAAAAAATTTTTGGATTTTGCAGCATCAGCACATGGTATGGCAAGAAAAAACATAATCAAAATTGTATCAAAGTTGAACTAGTATCAATAATTGGGATAAGTAATTTTACCTTATTATTTTTTGCACCACTGTTATAATATTTCACTCGCGATTCACGCCACACGCTTGAAGACTCTATGAGACAACTGAAAGAACTAAGCTAGTGAGTGTCGAGCAAAGATAGTCACTCTATGACCTGAGGTATTTGCCCGACAGTGTTGTCGGGTGTACTAGTTGACCCGTTATACTACAAACTTACATTTCTTGTTCAGACAAGAATATCAGAATAATGTGAAAAAACTGGAATGCCTACATAGGTGTATCTTGAATTGAAATTCCACAATAAGTAAAATCATTTGTTTGATGTAATATTTGTGCACAAGTTCAGAATTCCCAAGTGATATGGAGGAAGCAACACAAAATGCACTATTCTCTTATTCATCCATTCATAATTTCGTTTCATCTCATAACTTGTGTTGAAATGAACATTTCACACCAATTATGTATTATTCCACTTTGCGCATTTGTTTATACAGTGTGTTCCACTTACCATGCTCACGATGGGAATCTTTTTAACGGTGAGAGATACGAGGTCGGTTAAATTACACCATATGTGGAGTTTGTCAAGGCCAACTATAATGTGAAAAAATATTTTGATAAAATCTATTCGTTTTTGTTTTATACGCAAAAAACAGATTTTGATCATTTTCATGTCTCCTCCGTAACTTCTTTATTTATGAAAATATTCAGATAGGAATTTCACATTCTTATGGGAGTTTTTCGAAGTGATTTCGAAAAAAATATGATATTCATACCAACTCTTCTAGAATTTGAGATATCAGCACCAACTTCAGTTTTTCAAATGAAGCTCATAGCTCACTATGACTTAGTTACAAATAACTTTTTTTCCTCTTACAGACGACATGTCGCAGTTATAGTTTTGTGTTGATAACAACGGAGTTATCGTTATTTATACAAAAACGAAAAATTATTTGGAAGCCGCCATCTTGAATTCACAAATTTTGATATATCGAAGACTGGAACCTTTGGCACGATAATACACTACACTGTTTTACCACTAACCAAACCGATTTATTGACACCTCGACACGTGTTTCGCTAACTATGTTAGCATCTTCAGGAGAAGATTAAAACTAAATATCCTATTCTAGTGTGCTGCTTATATACAAGGTATATGTTCACCCAACTGTGAAAAATACTAACCGTCAAGTTAATGTTTGTCATGGTTGAGTTCACATGTTAATCTAAATTTTTATTTCACTAAACTATATAGAGGGCTATATGGAATAGGTCCATTATCCTTATTCATTACTCTTTTACTATTCCATACTACTATTGGCAAGGTTAGATAAATCTTGTGTAGCCGAACATATGTTCAATCACAATCATAACACACATATTACTAACCTCAAATTAGTTAAGCAAGTTAATAACATTAGAAAACTAGACGCATATGAAAGCTTAGAGATATTTAAGAATAGTAATAGAGTAATAAATAAGGATAATGGACCTATTCCATATAGCCCTCTATATAGATTAGTAAAATAAAAATTTAGATTAACATGTGAACTCAACCATGACAAACATTAACTTGACGGTTAGTATTTTTCACAGTTGGGTGAACATATACCTAGTATATAAGCAGCACACTAGAATAGGATATTTAGTTTTAATCTTCTCCTCAAGATTCTAACATAGTTAGCGAAACACGTGTCGAGGTGTTAATAAATCGGTTTGGTTAGTGGTAAAACAGTGTAGTGTATTCACAAATTTTAACAAAAATATCATGATCGTCGACCTCAAAAACCCCCATTTACCAATTTTGAATGGAATGGGACCAAATCTTGTCCGCCATCTTGGAGCAGCCATTTTTTTAGAATTATTTCCATTTCCATTTACTAATCAATGCATATTGTTACATACAAACAAAGCGCATCGTCAAATTTAGACGTTCGTTCAGAACTACGCAAAAAATAATCGCATCGAATACAATTCGAACTTCGAAATCTTCGAGATTATGCATCTTAAACTTTCTGCACAATTACAAATAATCGTGTCCGTTCAACATAATAATCCTTTCGCATCGTGATCGGATTATTTCAACTGTTAAACTGATACTCTTCGTAATTATATGCAACAAAAGTTATGGATGTTTAACCCTAATCTTTTGAAGTACTCATAGTATTATAGTATTACTACTGAAAATACTAGATTTAGTGACAAAACCAAGATGGCAACAGTGGTGACTAGTCTTGTCGTTCACGGTAACACTCGAACGTGCGCGAGAAAGCTCTAATATTGAGAATTCATCATTGAATTGATATTAGGTGTTTGATATGGTACACATATATGAAATCTAGAAGGTGACTTCACTATATTGAACCTGATGTTTGCTAGCAATATTGAACTTATCTTCATTCCTCAATATTGCTCCATTATCATCATGTTGATAGTATACAGAGATTACGCCTCAATATTATATCAATATAATTGACTGAACTCAAGATGTATAATATCGCTTGCACATTGTGATGACAACATCGAATTGATATTGGGATCTGATTATGGTACAAATATATGGAATCAGGAAGTTGGTTCCACAATATTGAACACTATGATTATTTGCAATATGATGATCATATTCATTTATAAAGATTGCTCTATTATCATCTTGATGATAGTTTCAAGAGATCACAGCACAATATTGTATACATAAAGTTGACTGAAATAAGCATTAGAAATATTGCTCTGATATTGGAATTGTATCATTGAATTTACACTGAGTTTTTGATATGGTACACATAAATGGAATCAAGAAGTTGAACTCACGATATTGAACCTAATGATTATTTGCAATATAGAATTATCTTCATTTCTCAATATTAGCCCTTTATCATCCTGTTGATAGTATCAAGTGATTACACCTCAATATTATATCAATATAACTGACTGAACTCAAGATGGATAATATTGCTTGCACATTGTGATGACAACATCGAAATAGTATTGGGATCTGATTATGGTACAAATATATAGAATCAGGAAGTTGGATTCACAATATTGAACAAAATGATTATTTGCAATATGATGATCATATTCATTTAACAATATTGCTCTTTCATCATCTTGATGATAGTTGCAAGAGATAAGAACACAATATTGTATACATAAAGTTTACTGAAATATGCATATTTGATATTGCTCTAATATTAAGATTTCATCATTGAATTGACCTTGGGTTTTTGATATGGTTAACATGAATGGAAACAAAAAGTAAACCTCATGATATTGATCCTAATAGTTATTTCCAATATCGAATTATCTTCATTCCTATTTATGGATGATATTATTGCTTGCACATTGTGATCACAGCATCGAATAAATATTGGGATCTGGTTATGGCACAAATATATGGAATCAGGAAGTCGGTTTCACAATATTGAACATAATGATATTTGGCAATATCTAAATCATCTGCATTTCTCAATATTGCTGCAACCTCATCCTGATGAAATCCACTAGAACAATATCGCTGGGATATTGGGATTTGATCATTGAATCCATATAGAGTTTGTGATATGGTACACATATATGGAATAAATTGATCGACCTCACGATATCCAACGTGATGATTCTTTGCAATATCGAGGTCATCTCCATTTCCCAATATTGCTTCATTATCAAACAGATGATGGTGTCATAAGAATACAACTCTTTATTGTATACATATAATTTACCAATATCCACACAAACAATATTGGTGGAATATAGGGATGTCATCATTGAATAGCGGTTTTGTATTCAATATGGAATACATATATGAAATCAAGAAGTCCACGTGACGATATTGAACCTGATGTTTTATTGCAATATCCTCCAAGATACATTCTATCGATATATAGGTTACATATCCAGTTGTAATATGAACTGATATCAGGCAATCAATATATCTACCATGGAGATTTATCAATATCGAGACATAAATCATCAGGATATAGAAGGAATATAGATTTCATCACATATGTCATTATGAATATCGATACAATGTAGGATTCTCAAGATCCTGACAAATGTAAGCCTATCAACATTGTATTCATATTGATCCGTCCAGCTCATTTATTCAATATCGTTTCAATATCATCCGACCGATTTACGATATTCAAATATTGGGCCAATGCAGAGCCGATTTGCAGCCGATATTCTGTGCTACTGGGGATGACGACGAATTCTTTGGATGTTTCGTCAGTAAAAATAATTCGTTATCAAAGTCGAGGCATTCATGGAGTCAACAATGGGCTTATATCACTAAACATTTTTATTCCATAATTCGGTAGAACTCACCCAAACTAGCTCACCACCGCAAACCGTTTTTTGCTGTGAGCTCCCTAAGTTTTATAAAAAATTATTGAAATCCCTGATTTTTCGGACCTCTGAAAACGAGGCGATGATGTAACGTCAAAACTCTAATACTGAAACAAGACTAATCCAGACAGAGATGAATGATACATGATTTCTGACAGAGTGAATTGGCGCGAGATCACAGTTGAAATAATTAATATATCAGTTGCCTCAGTCTCCGTCGGGCGTTTGGTTTTTTCTTTTAACTATGGCGAGATGAGGTTTCTACGTCATAAGAGGGGCCGTTTTCAGTAGGTACTATTATTTATGTCCAAAAATAAAACAATCCAGTTAATTTTTCGATCGAATTATGTCGTCAATCATTATTTATGTATAAAAGGATCATTATAAACATTGTTTGAGTTGAAAGTTCTACTAAGGTGTACACGCCCATTTGTCACATATCTGAATGAGTTTTTTCTCAGTGCATAATTACTTATGTGAACAATAATATGTATTATGCAAGTATTACATTTTTCATGACGGTTCAACACTTTTTTTCACATTAAACTAAGACTATAACTTATTTTAAAACGATGTTTTTCGACTTTTGACTCGTGCGCGAAATACTTTCGTGATCTCTACTGTTATTTCAACTCGGCTGCGCCTCGTAAAGAAAATTTATTCTCGTTCACCAAAGTAGCATTTCGCTCACTAAATACAAAACTGATTCTAATCATAATTATTCTAATTCACCTCAAAACGTCAATGCGTTGAAACAGACAGTTTTCAATGAAATCACGTTTTCTGTTTTCAGCTATCATTTACGGAATTATATACTAGACAGCAATTATCATGTTTTGTATCAAAATAAAATTGACACAACTGATTCATTATTTTGATAATTAAGTACTCTAAGTATCAATATACCTACCGCTTTGATTCAGATGAAATGAGACAGGTATTTCTACATACTGTTCAAATTATATTTGCATAATAGACAACACAGGTGATACACGAAATCGGATTTATTTTAAAATATTACCGAAGGATATGACATTTTCATTTTTCCCTATGACATCCATCACATGAGTATTCCTATTGTAGGCGATTCTGTACGTAATTACTGTAATTTGTAACATATTACAAGTTGATCAATCGGAATGATTCAACGGACTGAAACCAATTGCTTCATATAAATCTTTTTCACCGGCATAGAGAAAGTAGAGTTTTATCTGAATTTTCTGGTGGTATCCAGCGTGATGAATTGTGAACTTACTGAACTAGTGAGGTCATTTTATATTTCTTAAAGCAGAGCGAATATCTCAACTAACCTATCCTGTGGCTGATTGCCCTGATATTTATCAGGTTAGTTCAGGTATTCGCATTTGTTCAGAAAATATCAATTATATTTATTTTATGAAACTATTTCCAAATTCACTAGATAATGAGCTAGAGACAGAAAAATCTCTGATATAGGATATCACCAGGAAACTTATTCAATGCCTAAATTTGAATTTAGAAACTTCCATATGGAATATTCTGATAAATAGTGGTTTGATTACGTTTTCATCATCAAGTTCGTGTTTTTTGGACCGAAATACCCATCTCATAAGTGCAAAATCATCTTATATCTGTCTTTCTTATTGTAAATGAATGGAAAAATGGCCAGTGAAACCATTTTCATGGTTTACTTATCTGAATCATTCGACTGAAACTAACCTTCAGTGCTAGTTGTTGGGGGCTTAGGTGAATCTGAGATTTTGCCAGAAATTAAGTGATGAAGACATACTGTACCCCTCTGCTAATTGAAATGTGCCAAATTCAGTTATATAGGTTAAGTACGACAAATAATATTATTTAGTTATTATTACCACATTAAGTTTATGTATATAAGTGCCATTTTGTTCTTGTTATTTATGAATTAATCTGGAATCTGCATAATTGTCTTCCGAATACAATCATGCAATTTGTGTTATAGACCAGAACTCAGGATGTTCACTAATAACCGTAGAAAAAACAATGATAATTCAGATCAAGACAAGAAAAGAATTACATATATTAGTACTATATGTATTCATTTCACGTCACTTTGTATATGGGACCCATTTAATCACACTATTTTTCTGCGTCCGGGATGAGTATCACTGAAATTAGGTGATGTTACAATTTGATTTGTCAAGAATCAGATGGTCAATTTCTCAATTCACTTTGGAATGATGGAATAAGTTTCTTACCAACGGTTCACTTCAGTCTCTATCTAGTGCTAGTGAGTCATTTTGGGACCTGTTTGGAGTGAATGAAATAGGGCAATGATACTCCTAAATATGTTTGTTTATTCCCTAAGTTTCAATGGGCGACAATTTTCCCAAAGAGAATTACACTTCAAACATGGCGTAGGAGTATTAAAGGCTTCCAAATTTAGTCTGCTGGAGAACCAACTTCATACCTGAACTGCAACTGGGGTTTCGTATCCGACCTTAAACTGAACGCAGTCCTACTACTCCACCATGCTCCACATTGTGCAACGCGCCTCTCGCCATCATTTGCGTTAAATGTCATTTGTCATCGATCGATGACCATTGATATGATTGATGTCATTTCTCGTATTTTTCGCATTCTTTATTTTCTCTATCACATTCTCTTCTGAAATCTGATGGGATAGAAAAAGATTTCAGAAATAATGGCTGCCCATTTCATAGCTTTGAACATAAAAAGCACGCAAGAGGACCAAGAGGTAGAACCGATACCACACGAATGGGAAGAACCTGGTCATGGTATACTGGCCCCCTACAAAGGGGCAAATTGGTGATTGTTCTTGCATAACAAATTAAACTTTACAATCGCTCTGTCTTCATATGTAGGCTTGTACCTGTGAAATTTCTTCACGATATAATCTCTTTTTCTGCCTGATAGGAGCCAGTAGTGTATTTGAAGGTTCGTGTTATTTTCAATTTCGGAAGCTTTTCAACATAACTCGAGTTAACATATGTCATGAATAAGAGACACCATACTATTCTGATTCTGATGATGTTTAGAACAACAGGCCTCAGCATTCAGCTATCCAGAAGAATTTAAGGAATTCTGACATTGACACTGACATCATTCATCATGTCATGTCATGTCCTGAAACAAGGTCAGTTGTGAACAAGTTGTGAAGATGTTCAGATTCAAATGTTTAAATAACTAAAGTTGTCACTTAATTATATTTGAAATTGAAACGTCATTTTGCCATTCCCAGAATACTCACTACTTTGTAGTTGGTAGGGTGAACGTTGTAACAACGTCATAGTTTAACTTGACTCATACTAAACATTGAGATGACGTTGTTCGGTGGTTTACAGGAGGTCGTTAAATGAATGCTACTTGGGTAATCAACAAAAACGAATTCATTGAATCGAAAGGTTTAATGATTCGAAGTTTCAATTTATAATTCTTGAGGAAGAAGAGGAAACTCTTATGTAGTTAAGTCCAAATCCACGCTCGCAGGAGGGCTGCCTCAATTTACGGGTCAGTATCATCGTCTCATCAAATCATAATATAATTCTGCAAATTGAAAAAATGCTATATTTATAATATATAGTTCAATGACGATATTTGCTTCACCCTACCTCTGGATCAGATTTGTAGAAACATTTCTGCAGTTCGTATACTCTCTTCTCCAGGGGAGTCACCTCTAAAACAAAAAATGAGATATTAAATTAGCACATCCGCTGACTCCTGAATACGGGTATTTTAAATTTGACATGGATTAGCCATAGTAATCTGAATTGCTTTTTCAGCAGTTACTTCAGATCATATACAGGGTGGTCAAAATGTTATGGTACAGGGTGTCCCACTCAATGGTTTCACTCCCCTTTATTATCATGATTTTAACATATTTTCGTTATTCAAAAATTTTTCACAATTCTTTCAAATCTGGGGTAAACTAGACTAGCGGAAACGTACTATAGCCGAATCATGTTGCCATTCACATGCCCTATACCGGGTGTTTCTCAAAAGTGGCTCACCTCTTCAATTTTTTTGTTTCTACAGATAAACACATGACATTGGGTGTGTGAGTATAGTATATAAATATGCATTATTCGATTTATTCAATTGTTTTTGCCACTTCCGGTTTGACCGGATATGGTCTCTTTTTTTCTTATTTTGAATGGGATACTCGGCATATTTATACTTATCTCGATTAAGAATGACATTGTGAGTACAACTACACGACATTTGCAACTTCCAGACATGTAGGTATCATCTTAAAATTCTGTTTATCAATTTTCAATCTAGAGTGCCATGAATGAGTTAAAACAATTGATTCCGAACCAGTTGCCATGGAAAAATATTTTCGATGTAATTTTACTCTCCATTTGTTTCACAGGTTGTTTAAGAAGTCGTAATAATTATCATGATGTTGATTCAATTAATTTTTAATAGAACAAGGGTGGTTCATGACAATATTTGAGAAGAGTATTTCGTTGCGAACACGTTGATACCACATGATCGATATTTTGAATCATAATATCTTATTCACTCTAGATGGAAGATTCAAAAATGAAAATTTCAGAATGGTAAATGTCAAGAAGTGGCAAATGTGGTGTCATCGTACTCACAATGTCATTCTTCATCGAGATAAGTAAAAACATACCAAAAGTTTCGCAGTTATAATAAGAAAATAAGGGTCATTTCCGGCTAGACAGGAAGTGACAGAAAACAATTGAATACGTCTATCAATGCATATTTGTGAAATGTACTAACAAAGCGAATTGCATTTGTTATAGGGTTATAGAGGTAGTCATTATTGTGAAACACCCGGTATATGTAACGATTGGGCTAACAATCTGTATAGTTTGCTTCAAATTATGCATGGCCGACCCAGTACTACATACGCTCTTCGCATACTCGGCAGAAAAAAAATAGCATTGTTCTTCCATTTATACAGGGTGGTTCAACGAAAACTTTAAACCCCGATTTCAGGGCTTCAGAATAAAAATATGGAACAATGCTCAGACCCTTTGACTTCTGATTCGAACAGGTCTTCAATGGAATTAACAACATAAATTGTAAATGACGGGAGGGATAACCGCCTCGTTTGACAGATTTACAACGCGTGCAATAAACACTTAGGTACTTCTTGCACTTGTTGTATAAATAACTATTGTTTTCTGCTGTTTTTAGTTCGTCTGTACATATAAAAGTGTAATTTTTAGTTTTTTGCACCACGATATATTTTTAGAGACGTTCCGTAGTTAGTCGTGGACATTTTTGCCAAAGTTTACGGAGAGAAACTTTGTTTTCACGTTCGAGTAAATTGGGCCCTCAGATAGTGCTCACCCTTGACTGCTCCTAATATTCATTAATTCCAAATTTTTGTCTATGCACCGAACCCTTGAATTGAATTATTTCAGTGAACAGAATGGCATTATTGTAGATGTAAACGGAAACTCACCTTCAACTTTCTCCCAACATCCTAGTACTATTTTCGGACCAGTTTCTTTTATCTGAGGAGGGCAAAGTTCCATCATGCGGTCCCTGTTCAGAGTACCATCAGGTTTAATCTGAGAATTGAAAATATTAATTCTGGTTAGAGTTTGTTGAATCTGATTCCATTGATAAATGTTTTCAAAATGAGAGAATTGGAGTGATAGCCACTTTTGGTAATATAAACTTCAAGGACTTTTTCTTGCTTTCGTACAGGATCAGATACAAGAGCAATAATTTTGAAATTGGCCTTCGTGAAATAAACATACCGTGTATGAGATATCATGCTCGGAATTTGTACAAGAGTGAGTATTATTCTTGAGATATGACCGAATCAAATAGGCTATTGATACAAAAAAAAAACGGGATTTCAAAAAATGAATATATCAAATTTGATCACACGATAGGAGTACTAACAACATTTCGACATTTCAAGTTTTCGAGATGAGTTAGGTAGTTAGTAAGGTTTTCATTTTGATCGACATTAGTCAACGCATTCCAGATGACGAGAGTTTTGTTGTTTCGGATCGCACACATTATATATAGCGTTTCCATGGAAGGGAGTTTGTTTCTCCTCAGCAGACCCAACACGATGTGCTGAGACAATTTCTGAAATCATCATGTTGGGAGATGCAAACCTACATACAGAACACTGCAAGAATATCTTCCGATAAGGCCTGGTTCAGTAGAAACTGCTCTAGAGCTGTCGCTTCCAAACAGGCAACATTCCATCGATGGCAGAGAAATTCAGGCCCTGAGACTAGAGTAGAATATGTCGAGGCTAGAGACATATGCAATGAGACAATGCGATAATCAAAGGCTGCTTATAATGCTAAAATAAGATCAAAACTAGTTGAATTTCTTAACGTTTTCTGTTGATTTTGGTCCTTCGCCGAAGCTATTGGAAGAAACTTAACTTTCAGCTCGTTTCCTCCTCTAACCAAGGATGATGCTACACTAGCCACAACTGCCCAGGAGAAAGACAATATTTTTGCGCATTTATATGCTGGAAATTCCACTCTGGATTCACCAGGAAAACAACCTCCAAACATAACGCCAATTGACAGTCATATGCCCGAGATCACCTTTCGCCAACGTACTATAAGGAATATTTTATTGGGTCTCAACACCATCAAAGCTTGTGGCTCCGACGGAATCCCACCGATTGTCCTCAAGGACTGTGCTCCCGAACTAACATCTGTTCTCTGCTCTTATTTAGACAGCTATCAAAATCGAGCTCATGAAATACCTGGAGCACTCAGGTGTTATCAGCGATAGGCAATATGGCTTTCGTCATCAGAGATCAACTGGTGACCTGCTCGCTTACGTCTCACATATATGGCAGCAATCTATTGAAAAATATGGTGAAACCTTAGCCGTGGCACTTGATATCTCCAAGGCATTCGATCGAGTCTGGCACCACGGGCTCCTCGCCAAGCTTCCATCTTATGGCTTATTGTCTCCCCAGCTATGTTCTCTGCTGGCTAGTTTTCGTTCACACCGGCCTCTCCATGTAGTGGTCGACGGAGTTTCATCTCACTCTCTCATCATGAATGCTGGTGTTCCGCAAGGATCAATTCTAGCACCAATACCATTTCTACCTGCCAGGCAAATCAGAAAAGAACGAGGGAGAAATGTTGACAACATAAATATGGACTTGGCAACAATAATTCTCGAATGGGGATCCAATAACTTGGTAGATTTCAATGCAAACAAAACATAGGCATACCTTTTTCCTATGAAAGCCGATCTCACTGTATCCAACTTAAGCTTGTGAGGAGTAACCATACCTTTGAAGACATCCATTTCGATGCTAGGTATTTCTATCAGCAAGGTAGCCGTGCGGACAGAGTGTCTGTATTCTGATTCGCATTCGCTTGCCGGTCGTGGGTTCGATCCCCATCGACTGCCGAAATTTTTCTGATGGCCCAAGAAAGTGTTTGGGATCACACTTCAAAAGGTAAGACCCCCGTCATTCCTTGCTCGCACAAGACTTTCGGAGACTTTTGAGGGTTGCTCGTAAGGGGGCAACCGAATGACGGATAGAACAATTTTAGAACAACAACAATAACCTTTCTTGAGAAATTCAGATGAGATCAATTGCTAAGAGTGCATCCCGAAAACTTGGTTTTCTGTTCCGGGCCAGTAGCTATTCTACTTCCAGTCAGCTGCTTATGAGCTTTAAGGCACAGATCTGACCTGTACTGGAAAACTGTTTCCATATTTGGAGTGCAGCACCCAAACATACCCTGAAACTGTTGGATTCTGTCCAAAATGGGGAATTCGTCTCGTGGGTGATACGGAACACCGTAGAAAAGTTGGCGATCTGGCTCTATATCTCCATGGACGATGCTCTTCTGAAATATCATTAATTGTTCTTCACTTGGCAGTCCTCGCGAGATTATCCCGTCGAGTTGAGGATTTGCACCCCTTCGTGGTCACTTACGAGACCTGTAGAACATCTCTTCCCAAAGACTCGTTCATCCAACGAACAGCGAGGCTCTGGAACACATTGCCAAGGGAGGTGTTCCCCGAGGCATTCAACCTCTAGAAATTTAAGAAGAACACCAATTCCTATTTAATTTCCCTTGGTTCTCACGATGTTCTCGGAACATTACAGGATATCCCTTTTTGTGGAAACCAGAACATAAAAAAACAGGGTGAGTGTAGCTCCGCTATATACAATTCAGGAAGACATATTCATGATGAACTGCCAATGCACTCCGATTGATATTTTTTCAGGCTCTATATCTAGGCATAATAAACAATCCGATTTTTCTCAATATTCAGGAGCCTGTGACACCGTGGCAGGGACTCCAATACATGTTCGTGGAACCCATTGTGTTACTTATCGCATACCTAGGGATATTTATAGTGATAGGGTGAGAAGGTTTGTATTGGAATTGTCCTGGTACCACTTGCAGCATATCCCATTGGAGACCTCTTGTGGCGAGAAAATTGACAGGACAAGTGCATAATTGGTGGAAAATCGTCATTCCTTCGAATTTGACCTCCGAAACATGAATAATAGAAAATAAACATAATATAATACTACAAAATATTGAATATTATATCTGTTATGTTGAAAAATGCATCTTCAATACACATAGATAACTATTTGGTCGGCAAAACAATCATTTCAAGCTTCTGATCTCGTCAAATTTTGATACATTCATTCATTGAATGATGAACAAGGCATGCATGGTTAGGCATGCTTTGGATGATGGTACGGAGGGGTTCTGGAAGCCGAGAATTTGTCTGAGATTCAAACTACAGCATATATACATTGAATACCACTACAAAATTGTATAATACTATATTATATCGAATATAACCACTACAAAATCGTATAATACTATATTATATCGAATATTACCACTACAAAATAGTATGATACTTATAGTATAGTATGATATAATTTTGTTGTGGTATTATTCGATGAATGTAGTGACTGGCGCCTATTTTTTTAAACGTTTGGTTCTCATAGTTCACCCAAAATCAATTGCAGAGTCAAGTGTCTCAACTGCAGTCACTTCAAAGGGAACTTCAAACACGCCGACGCCGCACAATGCGGGGTATTCTGCAATTGATATTGGATAAACTATACCTACTACCGACTATCTCTGTGTGAGCTGCACCACCTGTGTATTCTCTTATTCGTCGACCGACTCCAATTTCTTTTTGCTCAATGCGATCTACTTTCTCAATTCTCTCATTTTACACGATCTACTATGATCGAATCAAAGTTTAAATAATCCACTATTGATATCACTCATTTTTTTAGCAAAAAACTAATATCATCAGCATGTTGAGAATATCTGTTACAATTTTCATGAAGATATCATATAGATACAATACGTTTTTTATAAGGATTTATTTATTTTCCGTAAAAAAAATCATTTCAATAAAAATAATCATAAAGGTACATGATTTTATTTAGGTGCTCTCAGAATAACTTTCAAATGTTTTTTCTGTACTTATCACACAAAGGTTGTTGTTCCGTAAAAGATATTATAATCATTTTTCACGTTCAGTTGAGAAGAAATTGTAGTGCATAATCCAATTGACAAATCTTTTTATATAGGTATCGAAAAATTAAAAATTTGTTAGTAATATCGTCATCTTTCGTTACTTTTCTGTGACATCAATCGAAATCAGAATGTTAAAATTTCTATACTCACAATTTGGGATTCCAGCCATATGCATGTGACATATTCCTATAAAAAAGAAATTTTTTTGAAATGCTTTATTCCACAGGGTGTCTTTGGACCTGCAGCGATAAATAAAATGGTATATTGTTGTATATGATTCAGAATTACAAAACAAATCACAAGAAACCTTTTTCAAAATCAATCGAGATCACAGTTCACAACTTTTATGTAATCGAATAACTCACTATTATTGCATGTCGGCTCACCAAGAGCAAAACTTTCGAAATTTTTGCTGTACGCAAATTTTAAAACTTAGGCGTATTTTGAATACGTGATATTTTTTCCTGATTATTATATATTATATTGTGTGGAAAACTGTGTGAGAATGAAATCTGTATCTCTATTAAACAAAAATATATTCAAAAAAGTCCTCGGACCCGTCGATTAATATTGTTGGAAATCAGCTTTTTGACTGAAACATTTTTGACCACCTTCAACCTCCTATACCTCACCGATCAACCCCTCCAAAAATTCTTCATCAAGTTATAGAGGTATTCCAGACTGCTTACGGGACACTGTCGTCTAAGGTACCACCTGGGAAGGATGGGTCTGAACCAACAAACGGACTGTCGGTTCTGTTGTGTGGAAGACGAAACGGCTGAACACATATTATGTTCATGCTCTAGCTAAGAAAGACTAAGGTTCGACACATTTGGCTTTACCAATTTAGAACCTATCGATTTCAGACAAATCTCACCCAATTCAACCATGAACTTTGTAAAAAGATGTGGATTGTACGGTGAGCTGTAACGTCTAGGGGTGAGCCACAATAGACCCATCTGGGGTCGCAGTGGAGGGGAGGTATTCGCCCCACTCACATGGGACCTAACCTAACCAAAAGGTATTCCAAATCTCTTCACAACGGTCTCATTTGTCTCAAATTCGGTTGAGGTATATCCGCAAGAGAACAGTTGAAAGATTAAAAATTTATTAGAATGTTTGTCTGAATTCATGGGACTTGGTAGGTGCTGTTCTGATGTATTACTTTCACAGCTAATTTACCTACAGTTGAATTCAATATTTCGTACAGCATGTCTGTCTACGCCTATGTACAATGAAAAAGATAAGTTTATATGCCATTTACATTCTACATACATTCTACATATGCGTAGATGTACATTCAGTATAATGAAACTACACTATTCAACTAAAATACTTAATCATTGACAAAGTATACAAGACATTTATTCAGAGTGTACAAGACATTTATTTATGTACAGACTTCATTATAATGCTGAGACGAAATTTCTACAAAATCGAACCTCTGAATTTGTCCATGTTTTAATATATTTAAGTTTTTGGCTAAGATTTGAATCCTGTCTTCATACGTTTCATTCGTGATTTCATCTGGTATATGAATACTATTAATTTCAATGTAAGTTTCAGTTTGAAATTCCTTCAATATTTGAACAAATTTGAAAATATTCGGATGACGTGCATAGAAACTTTTGGTTGACTCAGAATGAAAGGATTCACAGCACTTTGTTGTTCTGTAACTACTAGCGTCAGCACGAGCAGAACTTTAAGAAGGAAATTCAGAATCCTCGTCTATAATTATCAACACGATATTCAAAATAATTTCTCAATCTTGCGTCATTCGTCAACATTTGATCTCCCACTGTTTCTGGCTCTTAAAATGTCAAGCCAAGTGTCTAATGTAAAATACTCCAAATGAGTGAATAATTGTTTTTGTATCCGGGCATCAACCCTAAACTTTAGAATTTCTAATCCGAGATTGTCTTAGATGAAATCTGCGTCCTATCATTTTTGTTCCTGGCCATATAATTCTTATGGATAAATGGATAGAGTTTTCAAAATCCGGTGAAACTTCAACAGATTCAAAATTGATATCCTAGTCTTACACATTTTTGGCCTACGATTTCGAAACATTTGTTAGGGAAGGGGGTGTTCCGATAATGAGCAGCGACAGTATGTCATTGATAACCTGCTGATTCTATAGATTTTAGGCTTATTTTCACCATAGGCGCAGCTGGGTTATCATAAATTCCGGGCTCTTTTGGAACCCGGATTAGACCAGGTAGAATTGGCGCAATGGGTTTATACCAGCTCAAACGAATTTGAAAGAGAATTGTACAAAGCTTTGAAATATCTCTGCACGAAGTGTTATATGACCCATTGTATAATTTAAACATTTTGAAGGGGTTGATCTGAAGGGTAGGAGGTTGTCAGGTGGTTTACAAATGTTATGAAAAAAATACATATTCGAAAATAAAAATCGACCTGTCCAAGGATTTATTGAAATATATCATGTTATGGTCATAGGGATTGTATTCAACAAAATGTTGTTTTTTCAGCATTACATCAGCACTTGCAAATCAACCTACAGTATGTGATTTTTCTGGTAGGTTCTCCTTTCGTCTAGAAATGATTGTAGGTTGTAAGGGAACTCTGGATTATTCTTCCGTTTTTTTTACTGTTATAAGTATTCTATACTATATTATATACCACTTGGGCTGAAGTGAACTTTCACGCATCATGCAAAAAACACCCTCGTTTTCACTAGTTTCACAAATAACTATTTAATGGCTCCTCATGACTTCATTGATTTCTATTGCCCCCCATTTGTTTTACTCGGTTGCGCCTCCCTAAAAAAAATCAGTTCTCGCTTGGAGAGCACGAAAGAGAATACCTATAATGTTCTAGAACCATCGTGCATGACATTCATTATTCCTCAAGAAGTTATATACAATTTTATATATATTATTTAAGAAATAACGGAGAATGAAGTTTGTTCTTAGTAAATTGCACTAGCCGCAATATTGAAATTGAAATGAAACTCAAAAAGCAGATAAATATGGTTTTATGAAGATGATTTAGTTTAATTTTTTCATGTTATTGTAGAACAATTTTAAGAATCACTATTAGTTCATGGTCTTATAAATGACTCCTGAAGTGATTTTGAGATAGAAATTGATTTAAATCGATCGAAAAAATGTTGTTTGGTTTATGTGCAAAAAGCATCGATATTAAATTTGTTGCTCCCAGCAAAAATAATCAATTATTTGATTTCGTTCTTTCATCTTCTATTATACTCACTCCATTTATCGCTTCAATTTATGGAACACCATGTAAGATTTCAAATTCTCATATGTTACCAATATTTACCTTTGATTTGTCTTCTTCTTTAAAGTTTCCTTCTCTCATGCTTGATATTGTAGCTTCAGGTATTCCTGTTTTTTTGACACAAGTATTGTGTAACACAGGTGCCAGCTTCGAAAGTTTCTCTCCAAGTTCCTGTGAAGGAAACGTTTTCTTTATAAATTGCCACTGCTTTACTCCTATAGTTCTCATTAATTTTTGGTTTTTCTCAATAGTCGGTACCAACCCATGATAATTTTCAACGAATACGTATTTTATATTCCAATATCTACCTTTTATCTAATCTGAAGAATAATTTCGAAATTTCAAAATAATATCTTAAAATTGTGATCATATTTGTGAAAGGTAATCGATATTCAAGATCTGAAACGCATCAACAATGGCATTTCCAATGGTTTTAGACAAACATATCCTAAACCTGTGAGTGGCGAATGTGGTATTCTCACCCGATATTTGCCTATATTCAAGGGGTCCGTGAAGAGAAGGAGGTCAATCCCTTAACAGTATACAGGATGAGGCAAAAGTATGGAAACAGGTGAACATATTATCTGTAACCGTTCTTTAGATCTTTTCCGAATGTATGTCTAGGTGATATCAAAACATGGCGGATTTGATAACGTTATCGCCAATGTTGCCACTTTTTCAGTTATTCCGGAATTATTATTACTTTCCTCATTTCGAAAAGAATTTTCAGAATCTCCCTGAAAAGCTGATCTCCTCGATCTATCATACTTTGAATCAATAGAAAATGATTACAGAGATATAGGGTGTTTTAAATCGAGATTCTTCAACTATACGATTTTTTTGTGTCGAAATCATTCATTATCGGTTAAAACGGTTCACATGTTCGTCCTCAACTTATGATTTGCTTCCTACTGACTTTTTCGATTGAAACAAATACAAGATGGTCCAAGATTCAGAATTCTGATCATCATGTATCTGTTCCAAATAAATGTCAGTAGATAGTAAATCAAAAGTTGAGAAAGATTCATTGAACCTGTTTCGAGCAATAATGAATAGTTTCGACACAAAAATATCCTAAAGTTGAAAAAACTAGGTTTTGACCACCCTATATCTTGGTAATCATTCCCGCTAGACCCCAAGTGTGATCGATCTATGATATCAGCTTCTGAGGAAGAATATAAAAATTCAATGAAATACAGGGTATACTATTTAGAACGAGGAAATTAGATTTAATTCCGGAAGAACTGAAGAAGTGGCAACAAACGGTTACTGAGATATTCACCTGTTTCCATACTCTTGCCTGACCCAAATATACGTCTTCAAGACGTGTATTCTTGGAACAAAAGTAATATGACGTTCCTCAAGCCTATTTTTTTCTGGGACCAATGTCCGCCTCACTGGACGTCAGAGTTTGAAATTCAAATCAGTTTTTTTCAATAATTCGACTATTCAATAGGATATCGATTTCAACTCGAATGCATGAATGGAGGGAGATACATTGAGAATTTGAAATTATATTTGAATAGTCATTTACCGTTAGGGTTCTGCAATTTCAAGCGAGACATTTGGAATGGTCTAATTCTTCTTAACTGAAACACACCGATCACCTAGCCTAGACCAATTATTGCATGAACCATAAAAAAATATTGTGATCCGGAAACATCAACAGTAGTAGTCATATCCACGAAGTATATTTTTCCAAATTAAGGGTTGGAGGAACATGCTTCGGGCATATATATGCCATCATCAGGCTCACGAGAACAAGAAATTATCACCTACAAGGAAATTGGAGATGGAATGACTGAAAATACTCAAAAAATCGTACAATCAACAGTTGTTGAAGTTATCATACTTCATTATGTGGGACGAGATAACTAATATGAAAAATATTTTCGGGCCTCACGAACAAGTCGATTTCTCAGCTTTCTCCCAAAAGCTTCCATTTTGAAAAAAAAAACATAGACCAAGTGAATGGGGGGACATCTGTGGGGATTATGCACAAGACCAAGCACAAAGATAAAAAACCAACTGATATGAAACTCACAGATTTCTGCGGGAAAGTAAAGAAACTCAACATCAGGTGAAGTCTATAGGAATCAGCCCAGATGATGAAACCATAGATGAAACCAAAAATTCATATCAGAACACTGAACTTGAGTGTATTTATAATAACGTCTCATTTTTTTGAAATAATTCTGGAATTTCGATGACAAATCTCATGAATCAATGAAGACAAACTAATGACTTTGAAAATGGAAGGTCATGAAAGTGGATAGGGGTATAGTAATATTGGAGTTGATTTCGAAAATTCACAAAATGTTTAGTTTTGTACTCTCTTGGTCATTTTATGCATCACATATTATTATGATGCCAAATGAAACTTAGTACGTACGCGGTACGTTTCAAGCAACTCCTCACTCAACATCAAAATTGATTGATTCGCTGAAAAATGTAGAGATTCCAAAACAGCATTTCGAGTAATGATGCTGCTTGTTGCGACCTATTATATTATTTCTCACTGTACTCACCTCAAGTTTCGAATATGCAAATGAAAATTCCACTGCTATGAAGAACATAATTATATACACACTTGACTTGTACATATTTGAATATATATATTTTCATCCTATTATAATGAATCGAAGGACTATACTGAATTGAATGGTTTCCGTAGTTATAAACACAGTGTCGTTTGGAGAGGAATAAATAATCGATATTCTAATACCAGGCACTGGTGCGGTATTTGCCATTAGAGCACCTAGTCCATACACAAATATGTCACTCTGTGGTTGTATTCATATTGAATGAACTACAGTTCGAACATCCTTGAAAATTGAATAATCCTGCTGTTGAACACTATTATTGAACACACCTTCAGTCGTTTCAGTCCTCTCCTATCTGGTCTGTCAATTGTAAGAACTGTCAAATGTCATTGCCGAATCGCGTTGCAGTCTGAATTATTGAAACTATTTCCGTTTATATCAGAATTCTTCATCAGAAATGTAAATATTCCAAAACAGCATTTCGAGTAATGATGCTGCTTGTTGCGACCTATTATATTATTTCTCACTGTACTCACCTCAAGTTTCAAATATGCAGATGAAAATTCCACTGCTATGAAGAACAGAATTATATACACACTTGACTTGTACATATTTGAATATATATATTTTTATCCTATTATAATGAATCGAAGGACTATACTGAATCGAATGGTTTTCGTAGTTTTATTACCTTTATATATATTTCAATCCCAATCGCCTCAGAGAGCAGGACAGTATTTAATAGATAAGTTGACTTTTTTCAACGAAGCATCAATCTATTTCCATGTTCCGCTACCGAATATCTCATAAATTAAAACGCAATAATAATTATACTGATCATAATAATAACAATAATAGACAGACATTGAATATTTATATGTAGAATACATTTTTCATCAATGTCTGAAGAAGAAAATGATGCCGTTGATTTCATATAGAGAAATCGAAAACTTTGACACCTTAGCGAATCGAATAGTTTTTATCTACTACGTCACATGAAATCTTATTCACGAAGGTCAGTAAACAAGTCATTTCAATAGAAATTCATCTATCCTATGGACTGGACGCACATCTACAACCAATATAACTTATACGTGTCTCGTTAATCACTTCCCATTCCCTTCGAACTATTTTGTAGGTTAGCAGATAGGTTATCAACTAATTTTCAGAATTATGGGATCTTGTCGATGAGAGGAATTATGAGTTCGTAGAAAAAGTATAGTATGTAACGCGCGTGCTCAAAATTCTCGTTACAAAAATGACGTTCATAACACTTTCTGCATAATATACTATATTAGTAGTATATACGGACTTTCATCTAATGTGAGGTTTTAAAGTTACAAGAAATTATTTTATATATCTAGAGAGGCTTATATGGTCATTTACTTATGCTACTATCAAAGAACAAGTTGATAACGTTGTCTTTACTTCATAAACCAGGTGAACATGACATTCTGAAATAGTTTCGTAATTGAATTGCGACACATCAATATTTTTTTCAATTTTATGGAGTGCACGAGAAGAAATTCCTATTATTTTCGCAGAACAACGTGTGCGAACCTATAGGAACGATAGAGAGAGAAGATTGGTATTGGAATTTTTTTGAACTTTTGAAAGTATACTTATCAGGCAGAGAATTCCGGAGCTCTGTGACTTAGTACTTCGTGCATGGTTGACGACAAAAAGTTGTTCTATGTGCTGCCTGTTAGCCTTCTGTTATCTGTTAGTGATGAACTGTTAGCCGAGATCATCATTTGCTGTGGCAGAACCTATAGAAAAGTGAAAAGTCGCTTTTTTTCCTGCGGTGTTCCATCAATGATGTCCAGGAATGAGTGAATGTGGCATATCACCAGTCCGGGCTCGTATCTGATTGGAATCTAGGTGTGAGATATAATGCTTCATAATAGCGACACACTTTGATGAATCTTGATATGGTTCTAAGCGAGTTTTGGAATCAGTTATAGAACGCTGGGTATTTTTCTTATTTTATCTTTCGCAGGTTGATGAATCAAACAGATTGCAAAATACATTATCGTAAGGTACGAACTTTGTACCACCTTATGAAGTTCATCCGATTGTCCAAGAGGTTAGATAAATCTTAATTAACTAACCTAACACTAAAACCCTAACCTGAACGTATGGTATAGTTTATGCAAAGTCAGTTGAACAGATCATCAAACGAATGTCGGGCTGCGCTGCCGCACACAATGAACTATCAAAGAGACCGACGGCTTGCGGTGATGTGTTTTTCCAACTGACCGTGCATGAACTATACAATCAGAGGAGTCGGTAGTGAATAAACGTTTAATGAAATAGGCGCCAGTCACTACATTAATAATTGAATAGTAGGTACCACAACATAATTGTATCATAGTATATACTATGACAGATTGAAGAAACAATAATTATAAATAAAATATTGAAAAATATTGATTTATACGGGTTCTTTCGAATTGTGATATCATGACTATTTACGGTTGTTCAGAAAATACTCTTATCCCGGTCCTGGTTATTCATCAATGAAAAAAAAATATGCAGCCAGTCTAATTCAAACAAAGGATGATTCTACATTAATTCGAAAAAAACATCATTATCTCCACCTATGCAATGATAATGAGCATTATTTGAGATTTTTCATTATCCGCATGCTTGTTATCCAAATAAATAGTTTTTCTATGATTTGAAATTGTTATTCATCGCACAGATAGGCATTGATATCTCGAAAAATTCAACTGTTAATCATTTAATGATTCTTGTTCAAGACACTTCACTGCCTTACTCAACCAATCTTTTCAGAAGGAGATTGAAAGTTTCATGAAATGCTTTTCACTTGTTTCATAGATTAACGACTCCCTTGTTTGCACTCTCGAAATGTAGATTCATTCATTCCTTAGACTTATATACATATACATGTTTCATATGGCGAATGTGCCATAATAAAAAAAAATAATAAACGATTCATCATTTCAGATTTTTTGGGTTTTTCTATCCTCGTTTCTATGAAATAGAAATGGTCACAGTGAAAACCTTTAGTCCAGGGATCAATAAAGTTTGGTATCACTTCTTCCTGAAGTCGTTAAACCTCACTGTTAATCCCAAGGCAAATCAGTAGATTTGGAGGGCTATTCAATTTCCATTCGGTCGTCCTCCACGGACTTAGAGATATAAAAGTGAAAGATTCAAAAGCATTGCTTTAGCTGGGGAATAATAATAGTCAATCATAAACAAAAACAACAAATAACTTCTAACCTCATTTATCAATAACCAAATAGCATTCTTTACTGAAGCTACTGACATTACTGACGTTCCTGACATTACTGGAGTTACTGACATTACTGACACAACTGACATTACTGATATTACTGACTTTAATGCGAGAGGATTTCCTTTTTTTTTTGGTATTGGATTGAGAGCATTTCATTGATTCATCCATTTGTTCGATCAAAGCTGCTTTCTGAAAGAAAAAAGTGCTATCACCTCATGGTGGATATTTTCGAATAAATCGATAAACTGATTCTGTATAAGGGTCTCCTTGTTGTAAAATCAAGGTTGACTTACGCTCAGCAGCGGATATATTACATTATCAGATAAATCCCTGGATCTGTGAGATATCACATGGTCCATCTCAATTTAGGCCGACCAACACCTAAAGGTAGGATGTCTCCCTTGCAATCCATCTCATACCTCATCCACTTGACCTATAACAATATCCTTCCCTTATAAGCCACACACACCATCTCCAAGGTAAGCCAGCTTAGCTTAGAAAGTATTGCTTTTTCAGGCCTTTACGCGACGGCTACAGTAACTGCCTAAGTATATAATCATACTGTAGTCTGCTTCTTGGTGCTTGCTTATTCACTGCTTCAATTATTTTACCTGCATGTGCTAGTATTTGCAAGTTTGAATAATGTTGAAGTTCAGACCCAGCTATGCAAATGACCATTAAGACACTGAGGTGATTTCCACTGGAGGACAGGAGAACCATTGATTTAATCAGGCGAGTCCATTCCAATTTTATAAATGAATTTGTGCATGATCTACTGAAGCGTCTGTGTCCAATTCTGTTGGCAATTATCGAAATATTGCATGCTCCTGACATCGGCTCCCTGCTCATCCTTCATCTAAAATGTGCTTTGCTTTTGAACTCGAACTACAGGTCTGAGAGACCAAGAATTGTGAATAAGTATTTTCCTCCTTTATATTCATTATTAATATAGTTATTGTTGAGAAGTAGCAAGGGCAATAAGGTAAGCGTGGATACCTACGGTGATCTGGTCCAAAACAATAAATCATCCTGTAATTGTGGAGGCTCTGTAAACTGAGGGTATGCATACTCTTGGGGGTTAGCCGATTGATTGCCAAGCGTTTAGTCACCCAGATAGGGGTAATTACCTTGAGTGAGCTGAGAAATAGGCTTGTTAGGCGGTTAGTGGTTACATAAAATAAAATCATAGATTTTCTCATTTGTTTTTCTAATCATTATCATTACATAATATTGAGGTTTAAGGTTAAGATTGCTGGCGTTGTGATTTGTGAAACACAAAAGTCATAAAACACAGTTGACAATTTGACACTTGGTAAATCGGACAGTGTTGTCCTTTGTCTTATAGGCAGGGTTGCCAGACTTGAAGCGCAATCACAGAACGACAAGTTTTCATATTCGACAGTGTTGCCAACTTACTTATTTTTACTAGAATCTCTGTAAACATTAGCCACTGAACTAATTATAGGAATGAGTTAAGTTGATGGTTTTCATTACATTTTCCACACCCAATCTCCTGAGTTACCGGGATCCTTGTACAGGAGTCCCCTTCGCTCTATAAGAAGTAGAGTAGGGAGGGTGACAAATTTGGCGCCCTAAACGTGTGTGGTGTAACTTGATATGTTCTGTCATAGACGTTAACCCCGATTAGTATCTTGTTGGTCCGTTCCTATAATTCCTTCAGAAGAGCTTTGATATAAATTAGTTTATTTCAAGGTGTTCTCGTTTTCTTCAGTGGGGTCACTGCAGTTTAGGGTCTCGGGTTTTATTTTGTTTTTTTTTCTAAAATAAGTAAACACCTGTTCCAACCGGTCGTCAGGGGTAATTGACGGTTTTTTTCATACTATTTTTTTCTGGTTTTGTGGGGGGGGGGAACGGGTTGCTCATTTAGATTATAACTCGCAAAAGTGAATAAAAAGAAGAAAAAAAAAACGGAAAAAAACATGGAAATAAATCGATTACTTGGGGATGGATTAACGTATGAATGTCAGGTTAGAGGTTTAACTATCGGAAACACAGTCCAAGAAAAAAGACAAATTCTCAGAGAGGCTTTACGATTAGAAAGAGAAGGGGTATCTTTTACAGCCCATGTGGTCACATTCGAACCAGAATACGAATTAGATTTATGTGAAGAAAAATTAGAAGACTTGAGACGAGCAATCAGTAATTTTGATCGAGCCAATAGGGATAACGAATACAAAAGAATATATTCAAGGCTGATACATTTGTCAATGAGATTAGGCAGGATATCATGCGAAGGTTTCAGCCAAGAACGTAAAACCGCTTTTGTGAAACAGTGCGCTCAATTGATTGATGAAGTTTCATTGGCAGCGGAAGGGTTGACTACTAGTCAATCCTCTAGAAGAGCACAAGACTGTTCACAAGCAGAGTCAAAATTGAACCGCGATTCTCTGAATTCACTTCACCGATCTTTATTAGATGAACCAAATATACTTCTGCCAGAAGTGGTCCACAATTCTACTAGATCCCAAGCCCCATCAGGGGGTGGGGATTCTCCTCCCCTCAGAATTTCTGATAGCCTGATTGATCTAAGTGAACCGATGACAACGGCTGGCGAGAACCCGCATGCCGATAACAGCCATGTCAACCCTTGCCCTCAGCAACTGCGAAGGGACCCCAATCCTGGGAAAAATATAGCATACACAGCCAGCCCTCCGTCTCCTTGCTATGTTGGACATTATCAACCCCCACCCCAGTATGATTTTAACGCTGGTAGAAATGAACCAATGGCGAACTGTCCAATGCCGGTTCATTACACCCGAAACCAAGAACCAGAAATATCTTCGGTGAAAACTCAACCACCGAATCATGTTTCTTTCAATTTACCAGCTCCAGGTAGTTCGTCAACTGGACATTCAAGCCTGAACCGGGGAAACCAAATGAAGAATGTTCCATTATCACCGGTTCATCCTCCCATATTCCATAACAATCCGAATTTCATGCAATATCCGCCAAGATTTTATGAAGTAGGAGTAGGAGAGTAGGATAACGACTGGAATTGATAAAATCCCGACATGACCCACCAACTAGTGGTCATCTAGGCATTTTTAAAACGAGTGCACGAATAACCAGTGATAGGCTAGATATGTAAATCGTTGTGAGACTTGCATCAAAACCAAGCCGGAGCAACGGGCCCCTGCTGGCTTACTACTAAGTTCCGCCCCGACCACCACCCGGCCGTGGCAGATTGTTAGCACCGACCTGGTTGGGCCACTACCCCGCACCTCCGGAGGCAATGCTTATATTTTATCCGTTATGGATGTTTTTAGTAAGTTTGTGCTGCTTTTTCCATTGCGCACGGCCACAGCAGGAAGGATAACGCAATTATTCGAAAACGAGGTAATTTTAGTATTCGGAGCTCCAACAAAAGTTATCATGGATAATGAAGTACAATTTAAAGGGAAAGAATTTCATAAGATGCTCGACAAGTATAAAATCAAACCTGGACATATTGCCAATTATCATGCGCAGGCCAATCCCGTTGAAAGGGCGCATCGCGTAGTGAAAACCATTTTAAAAGCGTATGTCCAAGACAATCATCGTCATTGGGATCGTTACTTAGCTCAAGTGAGCTGCGCCATTCGCTCATCGCGCCCTGAAACAACTCAGTTCACTCCAAACTTTATTGTGTTTGGTCGCGAGATAAGGTTGTCAGGCGATCAACAACATCCACTCGCTGATCTAAATGATCCTAATTTCGATGCGGTTGTTCGACATGAGTCATTGAAGGAAGTTTTTCGAGATGTTTCGACCCGTTTGAAGGAGACATATGAAAAAAGCGCGAGACACTATAACTTACGGCGACAGGATGACAGATTTCAGCTCAATCAGAAGGTTTATAAACGCGTGCCGAACATCTCCGATAAGGGGCAAGGGTTCACCGCGAAATTGGCAAATGATTTTGACGGACCCTTTACAATAACCAAAATTCTCTCACCATGGTCGTATGAACTCACCGATAGTGGAGGCCGAAATAAGGACATTTGGCATGCCAAGGATCTGAAGGCACACCCGCCCGAAGATGTATAGCAAAGGAAAAAAAAATTGATTGACGTTCTCAATTTTTTTTCTTCCTTTTGGAAGGGGCGAGTTGTTACGATACGAATTCTCCTACTCACGCTCTCAACTCAATAATATAGGAAGTGGTTAGAAATGGTCACAGTGAAAACCTTCAGTCCAGGGATCAAGAAAGTTTGGCATCACTTCTTCCTGAAGTCGTTAAACCTCACTGTTAATCCCAAGGCAAATCAGTAGATTTAGAGGGCTATTCAATTTCCATTCGGTCCTCCTCCACGGACTTAGAGATATAAAAGTAAAAGATTCGAAATCATTGCTTTAGCTCGGGAATAATAATAGTCAATCATAAACAAAAACAACAAATAACTTCTAACCTCATTTATCAATAACCAAATAGCATTCTTTACTGAAGCTACTGACATTACTGACGTTCCTGACATTACTGGAGTTACTGACATTACTGACACAACTGACATTACTGATATTACTGACTTTAATGCGAGAGGATTTCCTTTTTTTTTGGTATTGGATTGAGAGCATTTCATTGATTCATCCATTTGTTCGATCAAAGCTGCTTTCTGAAAGAAAAAGTGCTATCACCTCATGGTGGATATTTTCGAATAAATCGATAAACTGATTCTGTATAAGGGTCTCCTTGTTGTAAAATCAAGGTTGACTTACGCTCAGCAGCGGATATATTACATTATCAGATAAATCCCTGGATCTGTGAGATATCACATGGTCCATCTCAATTTAGGCCGACCAACACCTAAAGGTAGGATGTCTCCCTTGCAATCCATCTCATACCTCATCCACTTGACCTATAACAATATCCTTCCCTTATAAGCCACACACCATCTCCAAGGTAAGCCAGCTTAGCTTAGAAAGTATTGCTTTTTCAGGCCTTTACGCGACGGCTACAGTAACTGCCTAAGTATATAATCATACTGTAGTCTGCTTCTTGGTGCTTGCTCATTCACTGCTTCAATTATTTTACCTGCATGTGCTAGTATTTGCAAGTTTGAATAATGTTGAAGTTCAGACCCAGCTATGCAAATGACCATTAAGACACTGAGGTGATTTCCACTGGAGGACAGGAGAACCATTGATTTAATCAGGCGAGTCCATTCCAATTTTATAAATGAATTTGTGCATGATCTACTGAAGCGTCTGTGTCCAATTCTGTTGGCAATTATCGAAATATTGCATGCTCCTGACATCGGCTCCCTGCTCATCCTTCATCTAAAATGTGCTTTGCTTTTGAACTCGAACTACAGGTCTGAGAGACCAAGAATTGTGAATAAGTATTTTCCTCCTTTATATTCATTATTAATATAGTTATTGTTGAGAAGTAGCAAGGGCAATAAGGTAAGCGTGGATACCTACGGTGATCTGGTCCAAAACAATAAATCATCCTGTAATTGTGGAGGCTCTGTAAACTGAGGGTATGCATACTCTTGGGGGTTAGCCGATTGATTGCCAAGCGTTTAGTCACCCAGATAGGGGTAATTACCTTGATTGAGCTGAGAAATAGGCTTGTTAGGCGGTTAGTGGTTACATAAAATAAAATCATAGATTTTCTCATTTGTTTTTCTGATCATTATCATTACATAATATTGAGGTTTAAGGTTAAGATTGCTGGCGTTGTGATTTGTGAAACACAAAAGTCATAAAACACAGTTGACAATTTGACACTTGGTAAATCGGACAGTGTTGTCCTTTGTCTTATAGGCAGGGTTGCCAGACTTGAAGCGCAATCACAGAACGACAAGTTTTCATATTCGACAGTGTTGCCAACTTACTTATTTTTACTAGAATCTCTGTAAACATTAGCCACTGAACTAATTATAGGAATGAGTTAAGTTGATGGTTTTCATTACATTTTCCACACCCAATCTCCTGAGTTACCGGGATCCTTGTACAGGAGTCCCCTTCGCTCTATAAGAAGTAGAGTAGGGAGGGTGACAGCTGCTAAACCTCATCAAGGTAGCGAACCTGTTCACCTAAGTTGACAGCATGATCAGGAATTCAATAGGCCCAAAGGCTGCAGTGTTTTTGGACTTCAAACCCTGACTGATCATTCTGCTATTAATCAATCAATCAATCAATCAATACTTCGAGGAACTAGAAAATACGTCTAATCTTTGGTCACAATGATATTCAATGTTGCGAAGAAAGTACAGTATAAATGGATACCAATAAGTTATATTACTTGTATTCTTTGAATTTGTGCGGTTGTAGATGAATATAGTGTGTTATTGATATTATGATTCGATGATTTCTTATGAATTATCGATATTGTCGATCTTTTTCGTATTTTTTTTTATTTTTTTATCGATTGGAGCGCACGAAAGGGAATCCCTATAATGTTCAAAGAACATCGTGCGTTCCTAGGGAGGATAGGGACAGGAGGTAGGTATTGGAATTTTTTTTGAATTTTTGGAGATTATATGTTGTTGGGAATACTTCCACAGGCAATGAAATACATTGGACGTGCTACGGGTAGAAAGCGAACTATATACTATAGTATATAGTTCGCTTTCGATCGGCAGACTTAACGGTATGTCGCTCTCTTTGGGCGTGTCCAGTAGACGAAAAAAGTCAAAAATTACTTCAAAAAGTGATTTCAGCATGTCTGCATGTCTGCCGTTTCAATATCTTGAAGTACACAACTTTTTGCTAAAAATATTCGATGGCAGACAAGTTCCAAATATATTTTATGGAATTTCAAAACTTTCAAAATTTTATAAAAATTTGTGTTATTTCAGCGAAGCTGAAATTCAAATATGTTATTTATATCATCATTATACAAATATATTCGTAGAAGCAGACAGATATGTCGATTCCAACATGCGGGAAGACGATATAATGTTTTCCCTGTCATACTAATATAGGTGTGCAATATTAAGATTCGCTTACTCTGTATCTGACAGGAAACCAGTATTCTTGCTCTCCTTTAAGATTGATTCACAGAAATGGACACAGTATTTTTGTGGCATATTTTTAATACAAGAGTCTCGAGATCATACCCGTGTGTTCACCGAACACGCTCGATCGTTACCTAAGTGGTGGGGAGACCGAGACGTAAGACGTAAGCAGGCAGTCATGATACAATGAGTGGGCAGGTAGCTTCTCTCATGCTGTCTTTGTTTTTGTAGTACGGGGTGGGCCACCAACAGTTTCATTGATCACATTTCAACATTTCTTTTTTTCGAATAAATAAGAAACATTTGATAGGCATCAAGTGATCTACTGCGACCTATCAGATAATGAAAGCGATGATTTGATTTGCAATAATTCGCTATGTCCGAGGCTATGTCCCCAGGTAGCACATGACGACTATATGACGTCTAATTGACGGCATCACATTCGGCCAAAAGACGTCTTTATTTCAACAAATGCGACGTCCAAATGACGTAAGTAAGACACATCCAAATGACGTCATATTTCAAAGTCTTTTAGACGTCATCAGTATGTGTTTTCAAATTGGACCTCAAACTGACACTACTGACCAATTTCCGACGTCAATAAGACGTCTTTTTTTTTATAAAATTTTGAGGTTAATGGTTATAATCTGGTGAGGAAGATAATCATTTGTGCTATAAAATAAATTTGCTACGAATGAAGATTTTATTAACAAGATAGTAATGTAAGGTATTACATATAGTTGAAAATTTCAGCATTTATGGCTCCCCTTCACAGAGAGCTCTTCTGTATGTTTTGCTGTCTTTAAATGGCGGCCAAAACACTTCCTCTTTCAACGACGTCAGCTAAGTTTCGTGAACAACAGCTACACTGTTGCTTCCACTGTCATCAAATTGTATTACACAATACATCCTGAATACTTTCACGTGAAAAACAGACTGTATAGAAATACCACTCAAACACTCAACATTTTAACATTCTTAACAAATCCAATGGCACAGACGCCGTTCACAAACAACACCCATTCGAACATGGACGATGGACAATGAACATGAACGGGAACGCACCATGCACGATGCAAGCTTGACGCTGAACCACAGAACGGACCGCTGACCGGCACTAACGCCAGTAACGGCAGTCGCGAGATGGTCGCGAGTCGCATACACAATCTCTCCGCGTAATTACTTGATCGCCATTGGCCATCTGGTCGGCAAGTGAGAATTGTCTTTGGCGCTAAATTTAAACATTGAAAATCAAGGGAAACCTATGGAATAAAATACATTTTTATCATACATTTATACAGTTATTTAGATAAATTAATTGATTTATTTCATAACTTCGTTTTCCTATACATACATGATAATAATAATAATAATAATAATAATAATAATAATAATAATAATAATAATAATAATAATAATAATAGTAATAATAATGATAAAGAAACAAAAAAATATGAAGACCATAGATTGACGTCTATACGACGTCAAACAGTGGCTGTCCATAAGACGTCACATTAATGACGTCCGCATGACGTCATAATTTGGTCAAAAGACGTATGAGACCAAAAAAGACCTTAGATAGCGGTCCTATAGACGTCACATTCGTCAGTCTGGCTACCTGGGTCACGACGAGTCCTACATGTAAATAGCGAACCACTCATCGAAAATCATGAAACTATATGTACATATTATATGCTTATGTTTCGTTGGCGAGGACGCTCGTTTTTATTCAAATTATTTTCGATGATGTTCATCTGCTTCACTAGAAATTATTGTTAGTAGTAATGTAGTAGCAGCTTTGTTATTCGAAATGGAACACCTTATATTTTATTACATTTTTCGATTCTTCTAATTGACCTTTGATTTCGTTGATCAAGCTAGCTACGTAGAATGTGAAAAATCGAGATTTTTTTTTTATCGAAACTATACAATACCTATATTCATTTGTCAAAATGGCTCACATGTGTCCCTATCCTAACATTCTATTTGATATCTACTGATGCCATTTAATTGAAACAAATACAGGGTGGATCAGATATCAGAATTATATAAAAGAAGTACTAGTATGCCTACTAAAAAAATATATATATTCGAAATAAACAAAACAAATATATCACATAAAAAAATACACTCTAATATTCAACATAAAATAAAATTCAATCCCACTGGATGTATTTAAAAATATAAACAGTGTGCATGTCACTTCTATAATGGAATATCAACCCGTATATATCTAACGTAACTGTTCAATTTTAAGGAGCGATAGATATATAGGTATACCAACTATGACCAAAGTAAGGTAATCTTCAGTGAAAAACACTGCTCTGGTCATGGACCCACCAACATTACCGGAAAATGATATTAGGAGGCAAGATAGGTTAAAAATCACTTCGCGGATTCGAAATCAGAATGTAACCCTGTACCTCGAAAACAAAGCAAGTTTAGGACACATGTTTATATGACCTTTATTCATCATATTATATCACAAGGAATCATCCCTTGAATTATTTCGGTGTTATTTAGATACACCCTGTATAGATCATTCTTCATCCCAACATTTTTCTCATAGCGAAGTTCAGCAAATACCGATGGCGAGAGCACTATGTTTATTGATTTGATGTCTACCTATAATATATGTAAAACAAGAAGGCACAACCACTAGTGTTCCGTTTCGAAGTACATTAAATTGACTTTGACTCCAAAATAATTCAGGCACGCGCCAATATTCATAACGTAGTTACTGCTGCCCGTTTACGTTTCCCCACCTCTTAGGGAACGATCGGGCGTGTTCGGTGAACACACGGGTATGATCTCGAGACTCTTGTATTTTCAATGGGAGAAAATTTCTGATTAGTCACATTTGGCCAAGTGGAGTGCAGTGGTCGCAGCAGACTTCAACCCATCTTACTTAGTTGAAGTGATTTCGCCTAGTAATCATGGCGACGCTGAAATAACGCAGATTATCATGAAATTTTCGTAGTTTTTAATTTCTTTAAAGTCTGCTTATCGCTGGCTCTCAGTCTATATTGTTTTTGATTATTTGTGATTGCACACTTCTGACAGTCTGTCAACATGAGTTTTGATTTCCTTTCCTACGCCTTACATTAATGTTGAAGTCATAGATTATCTGCACAATTCCATATTGTCTTTCAGTTGAAAGTGAAAGGTCATGATTGGTCCTTTCTTTTGCATGAAAAGTATATCAATTTCCTATACTTCCTGAAATTTATACTGTAGTAGTATTCTTTCAAGGAGTGCATTTCACACTAGTGTAGTTTATATCCACCTAGTTTTGGGCAGGTGTCAAATACACCTCAAACTCAAGAATAGATTAAATCATGATTAATGACTCAAAATACATATGTGGTTATATTATTTGTCATTACATTAAAAATGTGCAGTGTATTTTATATGACACTGAGAAGCAGAAGAGAGAACCTAATATATTTATTAATTTGATAGTTGATAGATCTCTGTGATTCTGTGGTGGAGCAAGGTGAGGGCCGGGGTTTCCACATTTGAAGGAATTTGTTGAAATTTTGCATTTCTCTATTTTTCAAGATATGCTCTGAAAAGCTGTTAGGTCATATTGGTACTGAGAGATCTCATCATTCAGCCTGGAATGGTTAGTGGAATATTTAATTGAATTTTACTTGACAACACTGGCAAATTATTTTTGGAATGTGACGAACATTTTCACGTCTGCAAAAAGTAGAGTTAGCTTGCTCAATTCAGTTTTGGATTTGACTTGAGGAATTTCAGGTGTGCGTCATATTCTTTTACTGCTTCTCTTTGAAAAATAATGATTTGTCCTGTATGACGACGATTTGTTTGGATGTATCGTCAGTAAGAATAATTCGTTATCAAAGTCAAGGCATTAGAGAGAGAGATCTTTATTGAACCAATAAAAAATTTTTACATTTTCATGTAGGTCCTTCCTTTAAATACTACATCACTTTTCTTTTTTAAGTACATATTTTATGTCATTTGTCATTGTTGAACTAATTGAATTATATAAAGCCAGTTGGCATTGTCATATACTTCAAACAAACGTAAAAAATAAAAAATAATGTACACAAGCTAAAACTACAGTTTACAGTCGAAATTACAATTTTACATTGTAAAACAGTATCGAAGAACATTCTGTATATGCGTGTTTATGTATTTATTCATTTTGGTCTAGTTGAAGTTTAAGGAAATTTTTCAGCTTCTTCTTGAATATCATTATTGGAGAACATCTTATATGGGAAGGGAGCTCCCTAGACAAAGTGACACCCTTGACAAATATTGAGTTTTGACCAGAGAGGTTGTACAGAACCTCATTGATTCCAAATCACTGTTATGTCTTGTATTATGGTGATGAATATATCATTTCTCCTGATAAAAGTTAAGTTAGACAGCCTCTTAGAGTTGATGATTTGTTGTATATAGAGATATACTTGGTATTTGTAAATAGCATTTAGGGGCATTATGTTATAATTTTTATATAGATCATTTGTGTGATATCTTCTCTATTCTGTGAGATCTCAATTGGCTTGATCACTTTTTTGAAGGAAGGGTACCATAGCAGAGTAAGATATTGTATGTGACAATGTATCAATGAATAGTAAATTCCTCTCAAAAGATGTTTTCGTATGCAATTATTCAACTTCCATAATATACCTATTGGAGCTGCAATCTCAGATCTCAGCCTGTCTAAATGGGTTTTCCAGGACAAAGTTTCATCAATGTAAAGACTAAGGTACTCAATAACTCGAGAGTATTGCAAGGTTGTATTCCCATATTGTATGTTCACTTGGACATGGGGGGTTTGTCTAGAGATTATTACATATCCAGATTTATTAACATTTAGTGTAAATTTGTGAGTAACCAACCAGGTAGAAATTGTTTGCATGTCTTCCACAATATTGAGTTTCAGTTCATCATAAGAGTTGCTAAAGTATAGTATCATGGTATCATCTGCATATAATCTTGTTTCCCCTTTCAGTTTTAATTTTGATATTGAGTTGACATAAACAAGAAATAAGGTTGGCCCTAAAATAGACCCTTGGGGCACGCCACATTTGATTTCTCTTTCTGTGCTAGAAAATTTTCCCATTGAGACAAACTGCTTTCTGTCTGCTAAATAATTTTTGAACCATACATGACAATTTCCTCTAACGCCCAAAGAATATAGCTTATCCAGCAGGATTTTATGGTTTACCGTGTCGAATGCCTTTCGTAAATCAAGGGAGACCATACCACATTTCTTATTTTTATCTATTTCTATTTGTATTTCAGATATCATGTCTGTTGTTGCTGATGCTGTGTCACTTGTTTCACGAAAGCCATATTGACGTTTTTGGAAAAAGTTTGTGCTTTTCAGATAACAATTCAGCCTATTGTTTAAATTTTTTTCTATTATCTTCGATAATTATGATTGGCAAAACTGATATTGGTCTGTAGTTGTTCACTTGGTCCTTCTCACCATCTTTATATAGGGGCCGCACATTTGCAATTTTAATTTTATCAGGGACTATTCCACTGCTGAGTGATTGATTAATGATTTTACACAGGATTGGTACTAGAGCTTTTCTACATTTTTTTACAGTAGTTATATCTATTCCATCAAAACCTTGGGCTTTTCCTGTCTCAAGTGCATCTATGAGGTCTCCTATCTCTTTCTCAGAAGTTGGATTAAAGAACATACTTTGGCACTGTTTAGTTTCATTTTCATTGTCTATGGGTACATCTGGAAGTTGCTTAGCAATATCTGGTCCGATTGAGACAAAATAATTGTTAAAGTGCTGGCATATTTCCTCAGGATTCTTCACTATGGCACCAGTTTCTAACTTGATATTTGTTATCTCTTCTTTTCTTCTATTACTGTTTCCTAGTATATTATTTATCAAACCCCATTCATGGAGTCAACTATTTGTCACATATCTGAATGAGTTTTTTTCTCAATGCATAATTACTTATGTGAGCAATAATGCAAGTATAGTCGATTTATGGCAGTGAATTATTACTGTGAATCTTAAACCAAATTCTGGCGTACTAGAAACTGTCGTTTTTGTTTCCACGGTTGAGTGCTGTGCTGTGTTATACAGGGTGTCCGCTAAAAGGAGGTCAATTCATTAATCATATATTCCTTGATCAAATACAATATGAGTTATTGAATAGCATTATTCATTTTAGCCCTTCATATTCGATATACAGGGTGTCAAAGATATTAATCTCAAAATTGGTTCATTACTTCAGCACAAAGATTAAGATCGTGTGAGGAAAGCAAAACAGAAAATAACGTTCAAATATTCAAAATACGGGAGATCAAGTACACACTTATCCCCATATTTGTTTTGTACTTGCGCTAATCACTCACTATCTATTTTTCAATCAATTTTGAGTATTTTTTGAATCTTGTAGAATTTCGATAAAATCATTTGTTCTCAAGATAATTCGAAAAGTACTGGTTATTGTTTGATGCCTATGCGGCTCACTGTTATCTCATAATGTCCACATACTCCTATTTATTTCGTCGAAATTGGAAGAGGGCGTAACTTTTTACGTACGGAAAGGTGACTATGGAAATACCAGATGCTCAGAGCGAATGTATTGAAATAATTTTTACAAAAAAAAAAAATTGATAGAACACGTCTAAATGGATTGCTCGATATGACCTTCAACTTTTTAAATACACATGCGAGCCCTTTTAATTAAAGAAAATCTTTGCCCTTGAAAAATATGTGGCTTATACACAAAATCTTTCATACATCCCCAGACAATCCCGTTCTGCTATTCCTTTCATCAAGTAGCTATTAAAATCATGGATTGGAGGGTGGGTACGGCTTGAAAATATTTTAAAATAATTCCGTACGCCCCAAAACCACTCCAACCGATTTTAAAAAAATTTCGACGAAATAAATAGGAGTATGTGAACATTATAGGATTCCAGGACACAAAAAGTACTCAAAAATGATTGAAAACTTGAAGAAAAATAGATACGAAGTCATTAGCACACGTACAAAAAAGTGGAGGTAAGTGTGTACTTAATCCCCCGTATTTTGATTATTTGACAGCTATTTTTTGTTTTGTTTGCCTCACACGATGTAACTTTTTGTGCTGAAGTAGTAGTCTACCAAGTTTGAGATCAATATCTCATTGAATACGCGAGTAATTAAAAAAGAAAAAAACAGTTTTAAATTTCCAACTTTGACAACCTGATGTATATCGAATATGAAGGGCTAAAATATAAATATGGTATATAGAAACTCATATTGTTTTTGTTCAAGGAATATATGGTTGATAGATTGACCTCCTTTTAGCGGACACCCTGTATATAGTTGAACGATATTCCTCTATTTGAAGACAAGATAATTGGGTGTTATTTACTGTTGAAAATAGAATTTGATTTTAGTCGTAGCTAAAATAAGCTATAGGGTCCATAGCTCACTTGCGACTATGGTTTAAATCTCATGATACACCAATATTTTGATTGGATTGAATTCAATTATGCTCCTCAATATTCAATTTGTTGAACAGTTCAGAACTTGGAATTTTCTCTTTCAATGGAATTTTGTGATCAAACAAACAACTGATTAATTCAATGCCACCATTAGCATGGTAATATGGCATTCATGTGCTACGGACCTTTGAAGATCAATAATGAAATATTCCTCAAACAAATGAAACAGTTTGCAATATGAGTTTACTTTTCTAGATTTTGTGGAATTTTCTCTTTGTTTTTTCGAAATAAAAGTTATTTATTAATATACAAGGGAAAAACTAGTAGTTCAGCTCAAGGTTTTGCTGGGAGCTAATATCTGATATTTTTCCCGTGGGAAAAAAGTAATTTATGAAAAGTGACATTTCATAACCTGTCAACAGAGATGGAATGTGAACAATTTTTTACCGTCACAAAAATATTTTTTCATAATCGTCAAAAAATAACAATATTCGCGCATTGATGACAATATGCGATGTGACCTTCTTTTTTCATTTTCCTACGTTTCCACGACATCGTGCGCAAAATATTGTGCGAAATACATATTTCACACACTTCATGTAAACTATATGGGATGTTTGTATTTTAACCTTTATGATCCTCAATCAAGCAGGATTCCAAGAAATCATTTAGTTCTGAATGTTTGACAACAATTAATTTTTTTATGACGGTTCAACACTATTTTTCACATTGAGCTAAGGATATTGCTCATTTTAAAACGATGTTTTTTGACTTTTGACTCGTTCGCGAAATACTTTGGTGATCTCTACTGTTATTTCGGCTGTAATTCGGCTGCGAATCGTGAAGAAAATCAGTTATCGTTCACCAAAGTAGCATTCCGCTCACTAAATACAAAACTGATTATAATTATAATTCTAATTCACCTCAAAACGTCAATGCGTTCAAACAAACAGTTTTCAATGAAATTACGTTTTTTGTTTCCAGCTATCATTTGCGGAATTATATACTAGACAGCAATAATCATCATGTTCTGTATCAAAATTGAATTGCCTCAACTGATTCATTATTTTGGTGGTGTGATCTCTAAGTATCAATATACCGCTTTGATTCAGATAAAAGTAGACAAGTATTTCTACATACTGTGCAAATTATATTCGCATAATAGACAACACAGGTGATACACGAAATCGGATTTATTTAAGATATTACCGAAGGATATGACATTATTATTTTTCTCTATGACATCCATTACATGAGTATTCCTAATAAAGGCAATTCTGTACGTACTTACTGTAATTTGTTACATATTACAAGTTGATCAATGGAAATGATTCAACGGACTGAAACCAACCAATTGCTTCCCATAGTTCTTTCTAACCGGCATAGAGAAAGTATAGTATTATCTGAATTTCCTGGTGAAATCCATCGTGATGAATTGTGAACTTACTGAACTTGTGAGATCATTTTATATTTTTTAAAGCAACGCGAATATCTTAACTAACCTATCCTGTGGCTAATTGCCCTGATGAATATCAGGTTAGTTCAGGTATTCGCATTTGTTCAGAAAATATCAATCATATTCATTCTAAGAAACTATTTCCATATCCACTGAATAATGAGCTAGAGACAGAAAATTATTATAGGATATCACCAGAAAACTTATTCAATGCTTAAATTTTGAACTTCCATATGGAATATTTTGATAAATAGTGGTTTGTTCACGTTTTCATTATCAAGTTCGTGTTTTTTGAACCAAACCACCCATCTCATGAGTGCAAAATCATCTTATATCTGTTTTTCTTATTGTAAATGAATGAGAAAATGGCCAGAGCAATCATTTTCATGGTTTACTTATCTGAATCATTTCACTGAAACTAACCTTCAGTGCTGGTTGTAGCGGGCTTAGGTGAATCTGAGATTCTGCCAGAAATTAAGTGAAAGAGACATACTTCTTTATACTGTACCCCAGTGCTGATTGAAATGTGCCAAATCAAGTGATATAGGTTAACTACGAAAAATAATATTATTTAGTTTTTATTACCACAATGAATTTATGTACCATTTTGTTCTTGTTATTTATGAATTAGTCTGGAATCTACATTATTGTTTTCTGAATACAATCATGCAATATGTGTTATAGACGAGAACTTAGGATGTTCACTAATAACCGTAGAAAAAACAATGATAATTCAGATCTAGACTAGATGATGGGTACAGCTGCTTGAAACAATTGTACTGGATGATTTTTCAAAAATTACACATATTACTATGTGTTTCAGTAGCTGGTTGATGTTCCGGCCAACCCAACCCAACCCAATTTCCTTTTCCTTCCACGCCAACCTCCCTTCTCTATACAGAATAAGCGATGATGAGTTCCCCTCAAGTGAAATTATCCGGAAGTAAAATACCTCTCCATTCGGATTTCCGGGCGAGAGGTGCTAGAGGGGGTTCACCATCGACTGAAAAAGTCCTCAAGATAGACCTATGTAACATCCGAGGTCTAAGTAAGAACATCAACGAAGTCCATCGACACCTTCAAATTGAAAAGCCAGACATATTGGCTCTTACTGAGACACAGGTCAATTCATCCACCAATACGACTTATCTGCTCTGTCCTGGGTACGAACTCCACACACGTTTCAGATTCAAGGGAGGTCTCTGCCTCTACTCTAAAACGAATCTCTCATGTCAACGAGAAAAAACTTTGGAACCAAATAAGTTTGATGTCATGTGGTTCAAGCTCGATAGCCAGAAACAGACCAAATACCTTTGTTGTCTCTACTTATCACCAAATGATCCATCCTATGAAGAGCTCTTCGAATTCTTGTCTCTGAAGCTTGACCAAATTCAACAGAACCATCCAGCAGCAGAAATCATCATCATGGGCGATTTCAATGTACACAACACTGCTTGGCTCGTACACTCTAACAGAACGGATGAAGCTGGGCGACAAGCCGAAGCTTTCGCCATCACCCACGGCTTAGAGCAGCTTATCAAAGAACCCACACGAATTCCCGATGCCAATAACCATTCAGCTAACATACTTGACTTATTCCTCACTAATAATTCAGAACCCTACACCATAGATGTACGAGCTCCACTTGGCAATTCTGACCACACACTCATCTCCACAACCTGCCCATTTTTCATTCCATCAACTGATCCGGCACCCCCACGTCGTATATGGCATTACAATTCAGGAGATTGGGACGGTCTCCGCATGTTTTTCTCCGAGTTTCCTTGGCATAGAGTGTGCTTCGACTCTGAGGACCCTTCACAGTGTGCTGCGGAAATATCCGAGATCATCATGCTCGGAATGGACACATACATACCCCATTCTTCAAAAAGATCATCACCATCGAAACCCTGGTTCAACAAAAACTGTTCTAGAACTGTTGCCTTGAAACAAACAGCCTACCATCGCTGGCGCAAAAACCCTAACCTTGCGACTAGAGCAGAATACGTTGATGCCAGAAATAACTGCAGCCAAACAATAGATGCTTCGAAAGAAACATACAATGCCAAGATAAGATCGAAACTCATAGATTGTCCCAATGGCTCCCGTTCGTTTTGGTCCCTCGCTAAAGCGGTCAGAAGAAATTTCACTAATAGTTCATTTCCACCACTGTCCAAATACGACGGCACATTAGCAACAACATCGCAGGAGAAAGCAAATATTTTTGCAGAGATGTTCGCAGCAAACTCTACTTTAGATTCCCAAGGAAAAGTGCCGCCAGACATTTCACCCGTTGAGAGTCGAATGCCCGAAATCGTCTTCCGTCAACGCACTATCAGACGAATTTTGCTTGGTCTCAAAACGAATAAGGCTAACGGTCCTGATGGAATTCCACCAATTATCCTCAAAAAATGTGCACCGGAATTAACACCGATTCTCTGCAAGTTGTTTACCGTCTCGTACAGGTCTTGTATCTTTCCATCATGCTGGAAGACAGCTAGAGTCCAACCAATCCCCAAAAAAGGGAACAAGAACCTGCCCAACAACTACAGGCCCATTGCCCTGTTATCAGTAATCTCCAAAGTTATGGAGAAAGCCATCAACATTGAGCTCATCAAATATCTGGAGAGCTCGGGAATCATCAATGATAGACAATACGGCTTTCGCCACCGGAGATCTACTGGAGATCTACTTGCCTACGTCACCCATTTATGGCAAGCTTCATTAGAGAAACACGGGGAATCTCTAGCTGTCGCTTTGGACATATCGAAAGCATTTGACCGTGTTTGGCACGAAGGACTCCTCCACAAACTACCATCATACGGCTTACCACCTCAGCTATGCCATCTCTTATCGAGTTTTCTTTCAGGCAGATCGCTTCATGTGGTGGTGGACGGTGTATCGTCTGATACAATTGGCATCAATTCCGGCGTTCCACAAGGATCAATTTTGGCACCAACATTATTCCTTCTTCATATCAATGATCTGTTGGGAGTAACAACTTGCCCCATCCACAGCTTTGCAGATGATAGTACCCTCCATACAGCGTTCTCTTCCAGAATTCCTATTTCTTCCCAGGAAACTAAGAACACACGGCGCAGGCAGGTCAATGCTGTCAATGGAGACCTTGCTGAAATCACAGCCTGGGGAACCAACAACCTAGTTGAATTCAACGCCACCAAAACTCAAGCCTGTATTTTCTCTAGAAAGGCGGAACTCAGTATGCCCGACATTGTAATGTCTGGCACCACCATCCCCACCAAGCCCACCATATCTATGCTCGGTATTTCCATCAGCAACACTCTTTCATGGGATAATCATGTCAGATCCATCGCAAAAGCTGCTTCACAAAAACTCGGATTCTTGTTTCGTGCGAAATGCTACTTTACACCTCAACAGCTCCTCATGATCTACAAAGCGCAGATACGGCCTGTTCTAGAATACTGTTCCCACATATGGGGTTCAGCACCGAAACATACGCTAATGCTCTTAGATTCCATCCAGAGAAGAGCCATCCGCCTGGTGGGTGACGCCACACTCACTCGCTCTTTGACATCATTGGAACACCGTAGAAAGGTCGGCGACCTTTCACTTTTCTATCGATACTTCCACGGGAAATGTTCTTCGGAAATCTCGGCTATCATCCCTTCACTAGCAATACCAGTCAGACGAACTAGACAAGCCCAGTCAGCACATCCCTTCGTTGTCAACCTCGAAAGATGCCGAACAGCACTTTATCAAAACTCCTTCATCCATAGAACGGCTGGGCTTTGGAATTCATTGCCTGAGGAAGTATTCCCAACAACATATAATCTCCAGAAGTTCAAAAAAAATTCCAATACCTACCTTCTATCCCTATCCTCCCTGGGAACGCACGATGTTCTTTGAACATTATAGGGATTCCCTCTCGTGCGCTCTAAGCGATAAAAAAAAAAAATATGTATTCATTTCAACGTCACCCTGTATACGGGACTAAAGTGACCCATTTAATATCACTATTTTTTTGCACTTGGGATAAGTATCACTGAAATTAGGTAATGTTACAATTTGATTTGTCAAGAATCAGATGGTTAATTTGTCAATTCACTTTGAAATAATGAAATAAGTTTCATATCAACGGTTCACTTCAGTCTCTATCTAGTGCTAGAGTGAGTCATTTTGTGCCATTTTTGGGCCCTGTTTGGAGTGACCCAAAGATCTCCTTACTCCCGGAAGTTCAACCATGTTCAATTTTTTTTTTGTTTTGATTCGCACGAAAAAGGATATCCTGTAATGTTCAGGGAACATCGTGAGAACCCAGGAAACTGAGGTAGGAATTGGTGTTTTCCTTGAATTTCTGGAGGTTATATGCCTCGGGAAACACCTTATCATTTATTTTCTAATGACTAGTAACCAGAACATTGAAAGGTCTCTGATCGAATTCCCGGCAGATCAGAGAATTTTTCATTTCGATTATTTGGGATTTTCTATCCTCGTTCCTGAAATAATCAAGTAAAATGAATGTACCACCTCCTCGATTGACGTAGAGGCAGTATTCTGAGAATTTTCATTCAAAAAAAAAGATAAATTCTAATTTCCGTAGTCTCGGCCGGATATGATTCCGCACAACTCACTGTTGCGCTCCAATCAATAGTGCTACTCCTGAAGTGGCGTATGGAGTCAGTAACAAATCCTACACAGGACACACATGGCTGCAGGACCTCTCGTAGGGTCAATGGCCAGTCGGTGTGTATGTACACACCAACAATGAAGTACATATACTACTATCTATTTTTTCATTCGTTTCCGAATCATCTAACCATATTCAACAATTCGAAGACTCGAATAAAATCAATACATTTCCATAAATTGACAGATTGTATTCAAGAAGCCAGTGTGAGGAAAAACAGAAAATTGATTAATCCAGTGGTCACACATCTTTTTGCTTAAAAGAATCTTGAATGCATCGAATGCACAAAGATTTGGTCCATATATATATATATATATTTCTGTTGAAATCTTTTTATGTTTTAGGAAATATTCAAATCAAAATTAGGCTAGTTGTATAATTCAGTGCCTCCAAATTTTATATTGTACATATGATACACATCAAAACATTAATATCTTGATATAATATCTGTTTGAAAACTGCTCAAATCACATGAATCAGACGGAATTAGATTCATCTAAATTTAGCAGTAGAAATTCAAATTTTTTAATAAAAAATTCATATCAAATCGATGACTTATTATGAAAATACTCATACATACTCAGTGTTATCATAATCAGTATTTTGTTGTAGGATATATTATAATTAGTACCTGATCATTCTTTAACATTTTGTGTATATAAGGTTATGTCATTTATGTATGTCAAATATTCCTTGAGCAATATATTCAGTTTTCAAAACATGTCTTGTATTGATGATTTCTCCTCTCATTCTGAACTGCCTATGAGCTTCTATATCAGAACCAAACAAAAGAAGAAATTTGTAGATGTAGGTACGTTTGCAATAGAGGTTTAGTTTTTCAGTCATAGTATGAATTAAAAGCGAGATCAAAAGTGAATACGGTTTTGGTTAGTTTATCACTATCGGCTGAGGCATCTCTTCGAAATCAACAAAAAAACAATTTTTCAAAGAAACTACAACACCTTGTATCTGGAAAACAAATAAGATAGCAAGTGTTTCCTTCCTAAATGTTAAATTGTACCTGAATTGTTCAGGAACGCTTGACTACCTACACAAGCCGGTTTCAAGCTTTCGGCTATCATCAGTGCTGGGGTGTCCCCAGATGGCATTTATGACCGCATTCTGGTGCGACCCTCACTCAACGTAAACACATTCCAGTATTCAATTCCCACGAGGCGTTCGGCATCTGCGAGATATGGACACGAACGCCACCTGAGTATATAGAAGGAAAGAAACACTCCAGAACGAATTCCCATCTCAGATTAAATTGGAGTGCCTCCCATCATGATATGTTGCTCACACTGTTTATTGTCCAGTAACTTCGTCGCCTGAACATATATGTATGGGGGTAGTATGCGTTACATCCGGTAGTATTTATTTTTTGCAGGCTTGTTCATGATGTTGGCCCAATGAATGATCCAAGTTTGTGACCTCGAGCACCAAACGCAACTTTGTCAAAAATCGAAAAAATCGTAATTTTTTCAAATTTTGGCGATTAAAACCCTGAAGGACTAGTTTTTTGAATAATCTCTCAGGACGTTTTTAAAGCAGATCAAATTTGCTACAATATGATACAAGAACTGTCTCTGTAGACTCAATAGTTTTCGAGATTAAGCCTTTCGAAGTTTATAATTTTTTCAGAACTTCGCAATTTTTCGCAATGTTTTAGGTGTCACTCGAATATGCTATGGCGGGATGAAGTTTCAATTACCTCCGACGGAGTTTGCTAGTACTGTTCGTGTGAAGTCACGAATGCGACCCACCTGTAGTACGTTTTCAAACTTTTTAGGCAATCTTAACCACAGGACTTTTTAGCTGGCAAGATGGCGCCTGGTTGTTGGGCCATCACATATAATATAGGTATTGGTTTTCTCTCAGGTACCTGCAACACATCGTTGCATCAGTACTTCACATTATATATTATCTTTCATCATTTTTCATTCTCATGTACAATCTCCTGACAGGTACAGTTGTGGTTGGGAGCCACACTGAACCCTCCCTCCTGGGGGTGGGTATCTACGCCACGAGGCCTCAATCCCAAAATGATTCCCAAAATGATGACCAGAGATGCAGCCCCACAACACCTCTTGCGGATGTTGAAATGGTGGAAGACTTTTGGGCAAAATACGTCGACGAATCATCACCATCCCCTGATGCGGATATGCCATCCCAATACGTCGATCCAGATCCAGACGAACCTGAACCGGGACCTTCCAAGAGGGCTGAATTAATCTAATTTTTTTATCTTCAATTTTACTCCATTTCCTAACAAATAAAGTCATTAACTTTTGTTGTACTTATCTTTTCTATCTCATTGTTCGTAGCTCATCTTGAACATCCTCGTCCACACTCCTCATTTTCTTTCTCATCATCTCATCGGGACTTCGATTGTATAATCAGGGCAATGACGGCTAAATGGACTGTCTGACGAGTACTACATGACTGTCCAATCACTCAGTTCAGTGTATTCTCCACCAGAGGGGTTTACTTGCCGTCCTTTGCGGAGAAGTCATTTGTTTAGCTCTCATTCGGTTGTTTTCCAATAACATAGGTTATATTGAATTATTATTATTTTATCAAGTGTCAAAACTGTGTCACTGTCAGGTCCCTGATGTGTTCTATTGAATATCGATAAATTCCTTTACTTTTTCGGATTTTCATTCAATCAAGCATTCTTCTTTGTGTTTAGTTCTGGTAGTTTATTTATTCAGGTTTGCTAGTTGTGTCTTCATCATGTATTCACAGCCTATCGTATGAAATGAAATGTTGTAGGTACTCATATCCAGTGATAAACTCCACAGCAAGAATGGTCGAATTTTATTTTGGAAATCATTGGTAAGAATATGATTTTTCATGTACATTTTTCTGATGATTTTCAATTTCAGCCTCGATTCTACCATTAGAACACTGGTGTTAATTCTGGTGTTGAAGTTTGTGTCTACAGGCTTGAGTTTTCGCGGCCTAGAATTCAACTAGGTTGTTGGTTCCCCAGGCTGTGATCTTAATGATTTTGGAAGATACTATAGAGTGATCGGATCTACATTCAGAAAGGATCGCTTACCATAATTTTCAAGGTATGTTTAGCCTGCATTGTTGTTGCGTAGCTAGGTAGGATAGGAGTAGTATTGTTGAAAACTGTTTCATGTGAGCCTGATGGTTCAAGCCATCAATGCAACGTATTCAAACTGTGCTGTGATGATTTTGTCACAAGAAATTTAAATTAATTATTTGGCCTAAGTTTATGTACTATGTATGCCCATCTATCAATGAGATCCTGTATAGCTTTCTTGTTTTCTTGATAGAAGTATGAGATGGTATGTGAAATAAAGTAAAATGTTGTCACTGATAATAGCCCACTAACTATAGCTTCCCCAAGTAGATCTAAAAAGATGAAAAGAGTGCAAACTCAACATTTGAAATGATATAACTATTTCTGTCTCCACAAAGTTTTGAAAATGGTTGAAAAATATGGATTGATAGATAGATGATATGTATAGAAAGCATTTATTCAAGTAATATAATAATTTTATTCCATAGACAGTCACCAAAATAAACAATTTCTTTTTCCATTAAGTTAGCTGATGATGAGCTTATATATTTGAACTCAAAATATGCTTCTATTCTGCTGATTTCTGAACAGATAATAGAAATTGTGGGATACACAATAATATATCATCTTCCTCTTTTATTTCCAGTGTCCAAAGGATCTCCAGGTAACCTAGCTTCATTCTCCAAAGTCAAGATCCCATATCCAAGCCGTTTTATATTCATTGTGTTGCCATCCCCAGAACCTATAAAGAAATGTTGCTATAGAACATTTAATGATTTTGAAGCTGGCATAGTTCTATCAATTTTGCAATACAATTTATCTGTATATCTGATATGAAATATATAAGTATGAAATGATAAATTGATATTTAATTTGCTATTCATGGAGATACCTGATATTGTAGTTAAAATGCCTGATTATTTTTCTGAACCCTCACCTAATTAAACAACTGTTCACAAAGCTCACCTTATAGTAAATATTCTAGTTATGCATAGATAGCATCATCAGAATAAGGAATAGGTACGCATGATTTTTTGTTTAATCGAAATTATATTCATTCTTTCTTATAATAACATTGGATATCATTCATTAATCTCAAATTTGCTTGTGACTCTAAATAATTTCATTTAAATGAGGCTAAATATGAAGTCACAGGAAAACGGGTTAGTGGCCATCACTAATATTATGACGTCATAGTATTAGGCCGCACAGCCATAGACTAGCGCGACAGAATGACAAGATTCAGATTGAAAAAAAAAGAAGAAGAAGAGGTAGGAGAAGAAAACAGTTTTAAACGCCAGAAATTTGAAATTTGAAAATGGAAAATGATGTTTATACCAAATACTGTTTAGTGCCGCAAAGTCTTCCATCAACAAAAGTATCACCAGGAAAAATATCCCTTTCATTGCCAGTGGGATCGAGTGATAAAAATAAAGAGAAAAGAAAATTATGGTTGCAAGCCATAAATAGAAATGATTTATCCGAGAAAACCAGAGGATTTGTTTGTGAAGACCATTTCGAAGTGAGTATACGTTCAAGTATGTCCTAGTGAAACCCATTATATATCAATGATTATGTTCCTCATGTTATTAGGAGAATAATATAATATGTGATTTCGTTTTCAGCTTGAAGAAGATATGGAAAACTATTTGAGATATAAATTGATAGGTGGTAATATATATTTGAAACAACATGCAAAAAGAAGTCCTGTTTGATCATTCTTATTGTAGATATTTGCTTATTATTCAGTTATTATTATTCAGAATATTGAGATCATATAATTGAGATAGATACTACAAGCTCAGATAATCATAACCTCACTTTCTCTTCTTATATTATTTTCAATCTTTCGGACATGAATGTTTGACATGACAAATAAAAACAGCCACATCCAGTCGGAAATCATCGCTGCAGTTCGGCTGTTGGTCGGAAAGTTGCAAATATTATGATTTTCAATCAGAAATTATTAAATATTCGGTGCTTAATAATGTTTTTCGGATGTATAATTCGACATCTATACATATGAGTAATGGAACAAAAATATATTCCAGTGTAAAATTTTCACACGCGTATACCCTATTGAATGTCTCCAGTCATCATTCAATCAAACCTCATGAAGAGCTGTTTCAACATTGTGTTGAGAAAATTCAGTATCTTCCTGAAAATACAAATTGAGAAATATCACTTGAGATCACAGATTTTGTGAAACAATATGAAATGTTGCAGTACATTTCACTTTGAGAATACAGCAGTATCTGGTTATTAGGGCTACCATGGCTCTTATTAGGCAGTTAAAAATTCAATCAATGAAATAATTGAACATGTCCTTACCTATTCACGAATTGACGAAGATGATTTCCACTTGAATTGCATTATTATTTATGCATATAATAGCGTTATTTGGCATGAACACTCCTAACCAGTTCATTTTGTTGGCCTTTTCACAGTTTTACTTGGTATCTCGAACAAAGCTCTCCAATCTCGAGTGACAATAAGTGACAGGCTGACAGTGAGAAAATTTGTCAACAAATAATGCAGGATCATGAATGCAGGTTATGTTGAATAGCTCATTTGACACAGGAAATAGATGACGCCACTTGCCGTCCCTTCCAAATTTCATTACAGGGCGATTTGGCGATTTTCGCTGAATGAACAGTCTTGTATAACCCGTCAGACAGTCCATTTAGCCGTCATTGCCATCAGGGTAAAAATTCAATCAGAACGACAGGATTGCAAAAAATTTCGAAGTTCGAAAAAAATGATAAACTTTGAAAGGTTCAATCTTGGAGAATAATGAGTCTACAGAGACAGTTTTTATATCATATTGTAGCAAATTTGGTCTACTTTAAAAACGTTCTGAAAGAGTTTTTCTCAAAAACTAGTCCTTTAGAGTTATGATCGCCAAAAACTGGAAAAAAACGATTTTTTCGCAGTTTTATCGATTTTTGACAAAGTTGCGTTCGGCGCTAAAGGTCACAAACTTGGATTATTCATAAGGTCAACATCATGAACAAATCTGAAAAAAATCAGAATTACCGGATTTGACGCATACTGGGATGTATAAAGTTACTGGATTATTACACTAATCTTAGTTACTGGATCTCCCGAAATAAGTCTAGGAAAATCAATAATGATCAATAAAAACGAATTTGTTGAATCGAGAGGTTTAATGATTCGAAGTTTCAATTTATAATCATTCTGGAGGAAGAAGAGGAAACTCTTATGTAGGTAAGTCCGAATCCACGCTCGCAGGAGGGCCGCCTCAACTTACGGTGCAGTGTCATCGTCTCCTCAAATCATAATATGATTCTGCAAATAAAAAAAAATGCCATATTGATAATAGTTCAATGACAATATTTGCTTCACCCTACCTCTGGATCAGATTTGTAGAAACATTTCTGCAGTTCGTATACTCTCTTCTCCAGGGGAGTCACCTCTAAAACAAAAAATGAGATATTAAATTAGCACATCCGCTGACTCCTGAATACGGGTATTCGAAATTTGACATGGATTAGCCGTAGTAATCTGAATTGCTTTTTCTGCAGTTCCTTCAGATCATATACAGGGTGGTCAATTGTAATTGTCCCACTCAATGGTTTCACTCCTCTTTATTATTATAATTCTAACATATTCTCGTTATTCAAAAACTTTTCTGGAAAAATTTCTCACTATTCTTTCGAATCTGGGGTAATCTAGACTAGCGAATACGTACAATAACCGAATCATGTTGCCATTGACATGTAACGATTGGGCAAACAATCTGTATAGTTTTCTTCAAATTATTCATGGCCAGCCCAGTACTACTTACGCTCTGCGCATACTCGCCAGAAAAGGAATAGCATTGTTTTTTATACAGGGTGGTCCAACGAAAACTTCAAACCCCGATTTCAGGGCTTCAAAATAAAAATATGGAATAATGCTCAGACCCTTTGATTACTGATTCGAACAGGTCTTCAAAAAAATTAACAACAAAAATAGTGAATGACGGGAAGAATAACCGCCTCGTTTGACGAATTCAAACACTTAGGTACTTCTTGCACTCGTTGCAAAAATAACAATTGTTTCCTGCTTTTTTTAGTTTCGCTGTACATATTGAAGTGTGATTTATATTTTTTTAAACCACGATATATTTTTTGAGATATTCCGTAGTTAGTCAAGGACATTTTTGCCGAAGTTTATAGAGAGAAACTTTGTTTTCACGTTCGAGTAAATTGGGCCCTCAGATAGTGCTCACCCTTGACTGGTCTTAATTTTTATTATTTCCAAATTTTTGTCTATGCAGCAAATCCTTAAATTGCAATATTTTGTACAGAATGACGTTATTGTAGATGTATACGAAAACTAACCTTCAACTTTCTCCCAACATCCTAGTACTATTTTCGGTCCTGTTTCTTTTATCTGAGGAGGGCAAAGTTCCATCATGCGATCCCAGTTTAGAGTACCATCAGGTTTAACCTGAAAATTAGAAATATTGATTCTGGTTAGAGTTTTTTGATACTGATACCATTGATTAATGTTTTTGAAATGAGAGAATTGAAGTGATAGTCACTTTTGGTAATTTAAACTTCAAGGACTTTTTCTTGCTTTCGTACAGGATCAGATACAAAAGCATCAATTTTGGAATTGGCCTCTGTGAAATAAACATATCGTGTATGAGATATCACGCTCGGAATTTGTAAAAGAGTTGGTATTATTCTTGAGATATGACTGAATCAAATAGGTCATGAATACAAATAAAAACAGGTTTTCGAAAAATGAATATTGCGAATTTGATCACACGATATAAGCAAAACCGACTACTTTGATATAATTACTTCCTACATCTTGATATTTCAAGTTTTTAGTAATAAGTTAGGTAGTTAGTGAGGTTTTCATTCAGATCGACATTGGTCAACGTATTCCAGATGACGAGAGTTTTGCGGCTTCGAATCGCACACATTATATTCAGCGTTTCCATGGAAGAGAGTTTGTTTCTCCTAAGCAGACCCAACACAATGTGCTGAGACAATTTTTTGAATCATCATGTTAGAGATGCAAACCTACATACCGAACACTGCAAGGAGAATATCTTCCGATAAGGCCTGGTTCAGTAAAAACTGCTCTAGAGCTGTCGCTTCCAAACAGGCAGCATTCCATCGATGGCAAAAAAGTCCCGGCCCTGAGACTAGAGCAGAATATGTCGAGGCTAGAGGCATACGCAATGAGACCATTCGATTATCAAAGGATGCTCATAATGCCGAAATAAGATCGAAACTTGTTGAATGTCCTAACGGATCCTGTTCATTTTGGTCCTTCGCCAAAGCTGAAGGAAAAAACTTCACTTCCAGCTCGTTTCCTCCTCTAATTAAGAAAGATGGAATACTAGCCACAACTGCCCAGGAGGAAGCCAACATTTTTGCACATTTATTTGCTGTAATTATCACTCTGGATCCATCGGAAAAACTACCTCCAAACATAACGCCAATTGACAATCATATGCCCGAGATCACCTTTCGGCAACGTACTATGAGCACCGAACATAAACAGGTTCGGTGCTATAAGGAAGATTTTATTGGGTGTCAACACCAACAAAGCTTGTGGCTCCGACGGAATCCCACCGATTGTCCTCAAGGACTGTGCTCCTGAACTAACAAATGTTCTCTGCAAGTTGTTCAACTACTCTTACGAATTGGGGATATTCACTTTCAACTGGAAAATTACAAGAGTACAACCAGTTCCTAAAAAACGCAAAAAGACCCTACCTAGCAACTACAGACCGATCGCACTGCCATCAAATATCATAGAGAAAGCTATCAACATCGAGCTCATGAAATACCTTGAACATTCAGGTATTATCAACGATAAGCAATATGGCTTTCGTCATCAGAGATCAACTGATGACCTGCTCGCTTACGTCTCACATATATGGCAGCAATCTGTTGGGAAATATGTTGAAAACTCAGCTGTGGCACTTCATATCCCCAAGGCATTCGATCGAGTCTGGCACCACGGACTCCTCGCCAAGCTTTCATCTCATGGCTTGCCCCCCCAGCTATGTTCTCTGCTAGCTAGTTTTCACTCACTCAGGTCTCTTCATGTAGTGGTCGACGGAGTTCCATCTGACTCTCTCATCCTTAATGCTGGTGTTCCGCAAGGATCAATTCTAGCACCAATACTATTTCTACTCCATATCATCGATTGGTTGGAAGCAACTCAATGTCCAGTACACAGCTTCGCGGATGATAGAACCCTCCATACCGCCTTCTCTTCCAGGGCTCAAACACCAGCCAGGCAAATCAGAAACGAACGAGGGAGAAATGTTGACAACATAAATATGGACTTGGCAACAATTCTCGAATATGGATCTGATAACTTGGTAGATATCAATGCAAACAAAACACGAGCAAGCCTGTTTTCAAGAAATGCCAATCTCACTGTGTCCAACATGAGCTTGTGAGGAGTAACCATACCTTTGAAGACATCCATTTCGATTCCTTGGTATTACTATCAGCAATAACCTTCCTGGCGAAAATCACGTGAGATCAATTGCTAAAAGTGCATATCAAAAACGTGGTTCTCTGTTTCGGGCCAGGAGCAATTCCACTTCCAGTCAGCTGCTTATGAGCTATTAGGCACAGATTCGACCTGTCCTGGAAAACTCTTTCCATATTTGGAATGCAGCACCCAAACATACCCTATAAACTGTTGGATTTTGTCTAATGAAGGGAAATCCGTCTCGTAGGTGATGCCTCGCTCACAAACTCACTCACTTCTCTGGAACACTGTAGAATAGTTGCCGATCTGGCTCTGTATTTTCATGGACGATGTTCTTCTGAAATATCAACAATTGTTCCTGCTTTGGCAGTCCCCGCGAGATTAACCCATCGAGTTGAGGCTTCGCACCCCTTCGTGGTCACTTAACAGACCTGCAGAACATCTCTTTCCAAAGACTCATTCATCCAACGTACAGCGAGGCTCTGGAACACATTGCCAAGAGAGGTGTTCCCCGAGGCATATAACCTCCAGAAATTTAAGAAGAACACCAATTCCTATTTTATTTTTCTATTTCCCTTGGTTCTCGCACGATGTTCTTTGAACATAACAGGATATCCCTCTTTGTGGGAACCAGAACATAAAAATAAACAGGGTGATTATAGTTCCGCTATATACAATTCAGGAAGACATATTCATGATAATCTGCCAATGCACGTCGATTGATATTTTTTCAGGCTTCATATTTAGGCATAATAAACAATCAGATTTTTCTCAATATTCAGGAGATTGTGTCACTGTGGCAGGGACTCCAATACTTGTTCGTGGAAGCCATTGTGTTACTTATCGCGTACCTAGGGATATTCATAGTGATAGGGTGAGAAGGTTGGTATTGGAATTGTCCTGTTACAACTTGTACCATATCCCATTGAAGACCTCTTGTGGAGAGAAAATTGACAGGAAAAGTGCATAATTGGAGGAAAAACGTCATACCTTCGAATTTGACCTCCGAAACATAATTAATAGAGAATAAACATAATATAATACTACGAAAAATTGAATATTATATCTATTATGCAGAAAAATGCATCTTCAATACACAGATAACTATTTGATCGACAAAACAATCATTTCAAGCTTCTGATCTCGTAAAATTTTGATACATTCATTCATTGATTGATGATAAAATAAATGGTTAGGCATGCTTTGGATGGTATGGAGGAAAGGTGGATATATGTATGGTGAAAAAGCTCCCTCTTACAAAACCCTAGAAATTTTTGTAGACCTCTGGCCTACTTGATTATGTCGAATTCTATCACCGTAGTAAGGCCGCGCAAAACTAACGCTATATTGCGCGGTTCCCGAAGTGATCTTGCTACACAATGGTTCTATTGTTTTGTTGTTTACATTTACGTATATTAATTCGTAATTTGAAAACATTGAGAAAAAGTGATTGATTTAATGAAAAAGACGTGATATTTTCATTATATCTGTGAAGTATATGTGGCACGATGTTCCCTACGCCATCTACAGTCAATCCGGTGCGGCCTTGCTACGGTGTTTCGCGGTCTACACGTTTTGGATAGAAACAATTGACAAGTGGTTACACCAGTCTATTTTCATCATGTATGGAGGGGTTCTGGAAGCCGAGAATTTGTTTGAGATTCAAACTATAGCATATTTACATCGAAAAAAAAAAAGTCGGTATTGAATACCATTAATACCAATCGTTTAGTGAAATATAGACGCCAGTCACTACATTCATCGAATAATACCACTACAAAATTGTATAATACTATATCATATGGAATATTACCACTTCAAAATAGTATGATTCTTATAGTATAGTATGATATAATTTTGTTGTCGTATTATTCGATGATTGTAGTGACTGACGCCTATTTTACTAAACGTTTGGTATTCAGTACCGACTATTTCTCTGAGTGTAAGCTGCACCACCTGTGTATTCTCTTCTCGAATCAAAATTTAAGAAATCCACTCATTTTTTTATCGATAAAATTAATATCATCAGCATGTTGAGAATATCTGTTAAAATTTTGCATGAAGATATCATATAGATACATGACGTTTTTTATAAGGAATTATCTATTTTCCGTGAAAGGAATCATTTGAAAAAAAAATAATCATAGGTGAATGTTGAAATTTTTATACTCACAATTTGGGATTCCAGCCATATGCATGTGACATATTCCTATAAAAAAGAAATTTTTTTGAAATGCTTTATTCCACAGGGTGACTTCGGACCTGCAGCGATAAATAAAATGGGATAGTGTTGTATGATTCAGAATTACAAAACAAATCACAAGAAACCATTTTTAAAAGCAATCGAGATCACAGTTCACAACTATTATGTAATCGAATAACTTATTATTGCATGTCGGCTCACCAAGAGCAAAACTTTCGGAATTTTTGTTGAACGCAAATTTAAGAATTCAGGCGTATTATGAATACGTATGATATTTTTTCCTGATTATTATATATTATATTGTGTGGAAAACAATGTGAGAATAAAATCCGTATCTCTATAAAACAAAAATGTATTTAAAAAAATCCTCGGACACGTCGATTCATTTGGTTGGAAATCTGCTTTTTGACTAAAAACATTTTGGACCACCATCAACCTCCTATACCTCACCGATCAACCCCTTCAAAAATTTTTCGTAAGTTATAGAGTTATTCCAACTCTATATACAACGGTCTTATTTTCTCAAATTCGGTTGAGGTATATCCTCAATAGAACAGTTACAAGAATGAAAATTTATTAGATTTTTTGTCTGAATTTATGGGATATGGTAGGTGCTGTTCTAATGTATTACTTTTACAGCTAATTTACCTATACATTTAAATTCAATATATCGTACAGCATGTCTGTCTACGCGGCTATGTACAATGGAAAATGAATGTTTATATTATATTTACATTCTACATACATTCTACATATGCGTAGATGTACATTCGGTATAATAAAACAATACACTATTCAATTAAAATACTTAATCTTTGACAAAGTATACAAGACATCTATTCAAAGTGTACTAGACATTTATTTATCATATACAGATCTCATTATAATGCTAAGACGCAATTTCTTCAAAATCGAACCTCTCAATTTGTCCGTGTTTGAATATATTTCTGTCTTTATTCGATTTATTGGTAATTCCAATTGGTATATGAATACTATTAATATCAATGTGAGTTTTAGTTTGGAATTCCTTCAATATTTTGACAAATTTAAAAATATCCGGATGAGGTGCATACAAACTTTTAGTTGAATCAGAAAGAAAGGATTCACAGCAATTTGTTGTTCTGTAACTACTAGCTCCTGCACGAGCCCAAATTTGGGAAGGAAATTCAGAATCCTCGTCTATATAATTATAAACAAGATAATCAAAATAATTCCTCAATCTTTCGTCATTCGTCAACATCTGATCCCCCACTGTTTCTGGCTCTAAAAATGTCAAGACAAGTGTCCAATGCAAAATACTCCCAATAAGTGAATAATTGTTTTTGTATCCGGACATCAACCCTAAACTTTGGATTTTCCTAATCCAAGATTGACTTAGATGAGATCTGGATCCTATCATTTTTGTTTCTGGCCACATAAATCTCGTGGATAGATGAATAGAGTTTTCAAAATCCGATGCAACTTCAACAGGTTCAAAATTGATATCCCAGTTTTACACATTCTTGGCTTACGATTTCGAAACATTCGTTATGATAGGGGGTGTTCCGATAATGAGCAGGGACAGTATGTCATTGATAACCGGCTGAGTCTATAGATCAGGCTCATTTTTACCATAGGCGCAACTGGGCAATCATGAATTCCGGGCACTTTTGAGACAGGATCAGACCAGGTAGAATAGGCGCAATGGGGTTATTCCCGCTCAAACGAATTTGAAAGGAAATTGAGAATTGTAAAAAGCTTTGAAATATCTCTGCAAGAAGTATAATAAGACCCATTGTACAATTTGAACATTTTGAAGGGCTTAATTTGAAGGGTAGGAGGTTGTCAGGTGGTTGAGAAATTTTATGTAATAAATACATATTCGAAAATGAAAATCGACCTGTCCAAGGATTTATCAATAGTTATTTATGCAACAAGAGCAAAAAGGTTTCATGTCGAGTGCAATGAACAATTTTTGCACAAGTTGCATACAACATTTTCTCTACGTTCATGCAAAAAGCAAAAAATGATTTATTGAGGTGCGGCACTAGGTACAATTCTGTTAATTGTCAGAATAAATTTTTGACTGACGTTTCTATAACCACAGTTGCAATATAAAAAATGTTTGTCACGATGACAGCACGTTGAAGTAGAATGACAGATAAGTGCAATACATACTTTATTGCACTAAGTGCAATGAAGGATTTTTTTTCCACTAAATATAGTTCGATAAAGTTCTGCTTTTTGCATGTATGTAGAAAAAATAAATTATGTTATGGTCATAGGGATTGTATTCGGAAATGGTGTTTTTCCAGCATTACAGCACTAGCAAATCAACCTACATACAGTATGTGATTTTTCTGGTAGGTTCTCCTTTCGTCTAGAAATTATTGTAGGTTGTAAGGGAATTCTGGATTATTCCTCCGTTTTTTTTTCTGTTATAAGTATCCTATACTATATTATACCACTTGGGGCTGAGGTGAACCTTCACTCATCATGCAACAAATACACTTGTTTGCACTAGTTACACAAATAACTATTTAACTATTTGAAAAAATCAGTCCTCGATCTACGAAGTAGCATATTGCGCACTTTTTTTTTCGCTTGGAGAGCACGAAAGGGAATACCTATAATGTTCTAGGACCATCGTGCGTGACATTCATTATTCCTCAAGAAGTTTTATACAATTTGATATATTAGGAAAGAAATTACGGAGAATGAAGTTTGTCCTTAGTAAATTGCACTAGCCGCAATATTGGAATTGACTCAAAAAGCAGATGAATATGGTTTTATAAAAATGACGTTATAGTTTAATTGTTTCATTTCATTGTAGAACTATTTTAAGAAACACTATAACATTCATGGTTTTATAAAAGACTCCTGAAGAAATTTTGAAATAATAATTAGTAAAATCGATCGAAAAAATGTTGTTTGGTCAATGTGCAAAGAGCATCGATATTAATTTGTTGCAAAAAAAGTCAATTATTTGATTTTGTTCTTTCATCTTCTATTACTCATTCTATTTATCGCTTCAATTTATGGAACACCATGTATGATTTCAAATTCTCATATGTTACCAATATTTACCTTTGATTTGTCTTCTTCTTCAAAATGTCCTTCTCTCATGCTTGATATTGTAGCTTCGGGTATTCCTGTTTTTTTGACACAAGTATTGTGTAACACCGTTGCCAGTTTCGAAAGGTTTTCTCCAAGGTCCTGAAAAGGAAACGTTCACTTTATATATTGCCACTGCTTTGCTCCTAGTTCTCATTAATTTTTGTTTTTCTCAATAGTCGTTACCAACTCTATTATCTAATCTGTAGAATAATTTCGAAATTTCAAAATAATATATCTTGATATTGTGATCATATTTGTGGAAGGTAATCGATATTCAATTTCTGAAACGCATCAACAATGGCATTTTCAATGGTTTCAGACAAACATATCCTGAACCTGTGAGTGGCGAATGTGGTATTCTCACCCGATATTTGCCTATATTCGAGGGGTCCGTGAAGAAAAAGAGGTCAATCCCTTAACTGTATACAGGATGAGGCAAAAGTATGGAAACAGTTTAACATATCATCTGTAACCGTTCTTTAGATTTTTTCCGAATATATGCCTAGGTGATATCAAAACATGCAGGATTTGATAACGTTATCGCCAATGTTGCCACTTTTCCAGTAATTCCGGAATTATTATTACCTTCCTCATTTTGAATAGAATTTTCAGATTCTCCCTGAAAAGCTGATCTCATCGATCTATCATACTTGGAATCTATAGAAAATGATTACAGAGATATTGGGTGTTTTGAATCGAGATTTATTTATTTATTTATTTATTTATTTCAAGTTCGGGATACAAACAGGTAAAACCCATACAAGCATCCACTAATAGTTACAATAACAATAGATCCTTCGGTAGTCTAAGAGGTACAGGAATAAACTGAATTGTATTCATTATAAGATTAAAAATTGAAAATATGTCTTACAGTTATTTTGAAAGAATTAAATGTCATGGAGAATATATCTAAATTATTACAATATTTGTTGAAACAGTAACACATTCTGGTGATTGGAGAATTTTTTCCCAAATTTGTGTTGTAACTAGGACTAGTAAGTAATTGTCTATTTCTAGTATATCTTTGAGGAACATGATAAAAAATAATAGACACTAAATTAGGAGAATCGTAACAATTTTTTATGATTTTGTACATAAAGAGTAAATCCGTAATTATTCGTCGTTGTTCAAGAAGCTGTATTTTATAAAGAGAACGAATTTCACTGATGCCAACAGTTATGTAAACCTTCGTTATTTTGAAGTGGAGAAACCTTACAAATCTATTCTGGAGTCTTTCTAATCGTAATTTATAAACATTATAATGTGGGTTCCATACTACACTGGCGAAATTTAGTTTGCTGTGAACAAACGCAAAATAAACAGATTTGATAGCTGCCTCATTATCAAAGTCCTTGCATGTTCTGCAAAAAAATCCCAAAGCTCTATTACAAGAATTAAGTAGGTACTCAAAATGTGGGTTGAAAGTCATTTTTGTATCGAAGTATACACCAAGATCCTTGATTCGGTCCGTTCTTTTGACTATACTATCATTCAGTAGATATTGGAATTCTATAGGGACAATGTTTTTACTGAAAGATATACTCGCACATTTGCTGACATTGAGTTTCATTTTGTTACGGTTACAATATTCAGTGAACCTATTTAGATCTTCTTGAATCTTTGAGCAGTCCCTAATTGTCAGCACTTTTCTGAATATCTTCAAATCGTCAGCATATAACAGTATCTGTGAATTTTTGAAACAGCTGTTCAGATCGTTAATAAACACTGAAAACAGTAAAGGACCCAGATGTGAGCCCTGAGGGACTCCTGAAGTTACCACGAAAGAGGCAGACCTATATCCATTTATGTTCACAAGTTGACTTCGATTATAAAGATATGACGAGAGCCATCTCAGGAGATTTTCCTGTATACCAATTCCAGAAAGTTTCGATATAAGGAGGTTGTGATCGACTTTATCGAACGCTTTGCTGAAATCAGTATACAGTGAATCCACCTGCGCTTGATTGTCTAAGGCATTCGAGATGTATTCAGAATATATAACCAAGTTTGTTTCAATCCCTCGTTTGGAGAAAAATCCGTGTTGGCATTCTAAAATCGATGATTTAAGACTATGAAACATAATGTCATAAATTAAGCTTTCAAATAATTTGCTGAATATGGATAATTTGGAGATACCGCGATAATTATTCACAAAGTTTCTATTGCCAGAATTTTTGTATATTGGAACCAAAAGAGCAGTTTTCCAGGCATCTGGGAAGGTACCAGACTGCATGGATTTGTTGAAAATAACACAGAGTGGAAAGCATAAACTGGGAGCACAGTATCTAACAAAATATGAGGGATAGCCGTCTATTCCGGCTCCCTTGTTAACATCTAAAGAGTTAATTTTAGCGAGTATCATTTCTGGAGTGAATTCTATTGAGTTCAGTAGATTATTTGTGCTGGATTGAGGAGAAAAATGATGGGTTTGCTGATGGGGCTCGTATACGCTTCGAAAATAGGTAGCGAATAAATCACATATTTGTTTGCCGTTTTCAGCGGATGTGTCGTTGTAAGACATTTTATTAGGAATACCAACCTCATTTTTGCAACAATTTATATATTTCCAGAATTTTTTGGGATATGTTATAATTTCATTTTGAATATTGTTTGTGTACATTTTGTAGTCATTAGATATAAGATTTTTACTTCTGCGTCTCAGAAGTTTGAATTCTTCATAATAGTATTGATTATTATATTTTTTCCACTTTTTGTGCATCTGATTTTTTTGTTTTATACATTTTATTGTATCGATAGAAAAGTATACAGGAAATTTTTTATTTTTTATGGTTACTTTAGGAACATGCAGAATGGTACCTTCCTGTAAAATTTTGTAGAATACAGAAATTCCTTGATCAACTGATAAGTTAGAGAGCTGCTCGTCCCAATCATAATTGAGAAAAAAATTGTTGAGCTCGTTGTAGTTACCTTTTCTGAAATTATAAAAAATTTGATCTGTTTTGTCAATAACTTTGATATTGAGACAACTAATGTAAAACTCAATGGGTGGATGATAAGAATCAGGATATACTAAGGGAATGTCACTCTTTTCTAATTTTGATAAGTGAATTTTAGTGCAAAAAACCAAATCTAATATTCTATCATCTACGTTTATTATATCATTGTGCTGTGAAAATTCACCAAATGTTAAGAGATCGATCAATGAAGAGTTAGAGTTATCAGTGTTCGTTGGAATAAAGAAAGTTTTACATTCACTGGGAATCCAACTAATGTGTGGAAAATTGAAATCACCAAATATGATGATAGGTTCACCTGTGAGTTCATCGAGGTTTGCTTGTAGTTTTGAAGTGAAACATAATCTGGCATAGTCATCCCTGGGAGGAAGATAAACGCAGCATACATGGATCTTCAAATTGTTGTCATTGTGGATGGTTATCCATAAGTCTTCTGCGTCGCTCTGAAAGTGCTCTCGAAGCGTAACACCAATTGTATTTTTAACACCTATTAGTACACCTCCCCCGGATTTTTTGTTATCGGCACACGGAGCACTTTCGCGGTCGCGGCGATAAACATTATAATGTGATGTTTCCAAAACTTCAGAATCAAAGATGTCACCTGAAAGATTGGTTTCAGTTATCAAGTAGAGATCAGCGTTGATATTGAAAGTATTAATTTTGAATTCGGTTATCTTGGAACGCAAACCATTTACGTTCTGTCCATAAATCAACAACTTATCCATTGGAAAAACTATCATATATGATGTAGTCAATTATCGCAATCTTCACGGTTACATTTTGTTGATAAATTCGTGATTTTTTATAGCAAGTATCTTGGACGAATCGGATTTTCTACAGAGGATGGCACCATTCTTCACCCAAACATACTTGTATTGTTTGTTTTTTGCCGTTAGCCTCACGTCTTTATATAAAAGTTTGTTGGCTAACGTAAGATGCTCATTTATATAGAAAGCATCTGAGACACCATCGAGATTCATTTTTGGAGAGCTATCATTTCCCATACGTTTGGCTTTGGCAGCCATCAGGAAGCGCTCCTTTTCCCTTCTTGATGTAAATTTCACTATTATATTCTTTATTTTATTATTCGGATTATTATGATTCACTTGAACCCTGTGAGCATAGTCTATGGTAGCAGGATTAATTCTACAGTCAATGTGCACTCCTATTTTTTCAATGATATTATATATGTCTTCATTACTTTTTTCAGGAATACCCTGTATCTCAATATTATTCAAACGAGAAACCTGCTCCAGATCGTTCAACTTGGACTGTAGACTATCAATATCGCTTTTCATTTTCCTATTTTCGTTTGCCAATTGATCAGTTTTTTTGACATATTCCTTTAGTATATGGAAATTTCATTTTCAAAATCAGAGATTTTGTTGCTACAAAAATAAATTGACTGAAGAACCGTATCTTGTTGTTCTCGAATTTGTCTCAGCTCCAGGCGGATTTCCTCCAACTATACGATTTTTTTGTGTCGAAATCATTCATTTTTGGTTAAAACGGATCACATGTCCGTCCTTAACTGATGATTTGCTTTCTACTGACTTTTTTAATTGAAAAAAATACAGGATGGTTCCAGATTCAGAATTCTGATCTTCATGTATCTGTTCCAATCAAATGTCAGTAGATAGTAAATCAAAAGCTGAGAAAGAGTCATTGAACCTGTTTCGAGCAATAATGAATGGTTTCGACACAAAAATATCCTAAAGTTGAAAAAACTAGGTTTGACCACCCTATATCTCGGTAATCATTCCCGCTGGACCCCAAGTGTGATCGATCTATGAAATCAGCTTCTGAGGAAGAATATAAAAATTCAATGAAATACAGGGTATTCTATTTAGAACGAGGAAGTTAAATTCAATTCCGGAAGAACTGAAGAAGTGGCAACAAACGGTTACTGAGATATTCACCTGTTTCCATACTCTTGCCTAACCCAAATATACGTTTTCAAGACGTGTATTCTTGGAACAGAAATAATATGACGTTACTCAAGCCTATTTTTTTCTGAGATCAATGTTCGCCTTACTGGACGTCAGAGTTTGAAATTCGAATCAGTTTTTTTCAATAATTCGACTATTCAATAGGATATCGATTTCAACTCGAATGTATGAATGAAGAGAGATAAATTGAGAATTTGAAATTATATTTGAATAGTCATTTACCGTAAGGGTTCTTCAATGTCAAGCAAGACAGTTGGAATGGTCTTATTCTTCTTAACTAAAATACAACGATCACCTTGCCTAGACCAATTATTGCATAAACCATAAAAAAATATTGTGATCCGAAAACATCAACAGTAGTTAACCGTAAAGTCATATCCACGAAGTATATTTTTCCAAATCAAGGGTTGGAGGAACATGCTTCGAGCATATACAGGGTGTTTCAAAAAATCCTAACCCTATCCTAATCCTAGGTAGAATATTGCAAAATAAGTTGGGTTCGCTCTTTGAAAAAATGTCGTAACGGCATTCGTTATCATGATAGAAGGTGTTGAAAAAATTATTTTTTTACACATTTTTCACGATTATTCCGAAACTACTGGCAACATTGCAATGAAATTTCGTATGGATGTTTCTTGAAATCTGACACATCGCATGAATTTGTTTTTATATCTGACTCTCATAGAGGGCGCTAGTTACACGGTTCGTACCGAGTAGTTTTGAACATAACTTTTTTGTCCTCCTGGTGAAACTCGATACTATGGCCCGTGTTCGGAATATTTCGATTTGAAAATAATGGAGTAGTAATGATGCTGGTATAAAATGAATTTTATTGAGATTAATTACCTATTTATTCAGGTTCAAAAACAATAAAATTTTATTCCTGTGCTGAAGTTATTGATGGAACAAAGAATCATAAGTAGGAAATTAAGAGATATTTGACTAGAAACATAAAATATTGAATCAGTTAGAGTAAGTGCTAAGTGTTCAAAATGTCCTACGTTACGAGGAATACACGATTCTTTTTTTAAGAATATATTATTCTTCTGAACAGTTGAGGATCAGCTGTTAGGTCATTTAAGTGATGTTCCATTATGTCTCACAACTCTTGACGTGAATTTACCTATGTAGCATAGACTTTCTGCTCAAGATACAACAAAACTGTGTAATCCATGTTCTTAGTTAAATCTGTTTCGATGTTATTCTTGTGATTCAATGTTAAATCAATGAGTTTTGCATCAGAAATGTATTGTTGTTTTCGGTTTTCAATTAATAGTTGATAATTTTTCATAATACTCACTCTAATACATATAGCTTTATACCAGCAACAGTTACCACTTCATCATTTTCAAATCGAAATATTCCGAAAACGGAACAAAGTATCGAGTTTCACCAAGAGTACCTTCTTGGTGTGGAATTGAATGATGTTCAATTCCACATCAAATTTGGATTAAAAAATCTAACCTCAAAAAAGTTATGTTCAAAACTACTCGGTACGAACCGTGTAACTAGCGCCCTCTATGAGAGTCAGATATAAAAACAAATGCATGCGATGTCTCAGATTCCAAGAAACATCCATACAAAATTTCATCACAATGTTGCCAGTAGTTTCGACATAATCGTAGAAAATTTGTAAAAAAATCATTTTTTCAACACCTTGTATCTTGATAACGGATGCTGTTACGAAATTTTTTTACTGAGTAAACCCAACTTATTTTGCAGTGTTTTACCTACCCTACCAAGGGAGTTAGGTTTTTTGAATCACCCTGTATATGCCATCATCAGGCTCACAAGAACAAGAAAATATCACCTACAAGGATATTGAAGATGGAATGACTGAAAATACTCAAAAAATCTCACAATTAACAATTGTTGAAGTTTTCATACTTCATTATGTGGGGCGAGATAACTAATACGAAAAATATTTTCGGGCCTTACGAACAAGTCGCTTTTTCAGCTTTCTCCCAAAAGCTTATATTTTGGAAAAAAACATAGACCAAGTGAATGGGGGGACATCTGTGGGGATTATGCACAAGATCAAGCACAAAGATAGAAAACCAACTGATATGAAACTCACAGATTTCTGCGGGAAAGTAAAGAAAATAACTCAACACCAGGTGAAGTCAATAGGAATCAGCCCAGATGATCAAACCATAGATGAAACCAAAAATTCATATCAGAACACTGAACTTGAGTGTATTTATAATAACGACTCATTTTTTTGAAATAATTCTGGAATTTCGATGACAAATCTCATGAATCAATGAAGACAAACTAATGAGTTAAAAAATGGGAGGTCATCAATAAAGTGGATAGGGATATAGTAATATTGGGGTCGATTTCGAAAATTTACAAAATGTTCAGTTTTGTACCCTCTTGGTCATTTTATGCATCACATATTATGATGCCAAATGAAACTTAGTACGTACGCGGTACGTTTCAAGCAATTCCTCACTCAACATCAAAATTGATTGATTCGCTAAAAAATATAATGATTCCAAAACAGCATTTTTTCGAGTAATGATGCTGCTTGATGCTACCTATTATATTATTTCTCACTGTACTCACCTCAAGTTTCAAAGATGCAGATGAAAATTCCACTGCTATAAAGAATAGAATTATATACACACTTGACTTGTACATATTCGAATATATATATTGTTATCCTATTATAATGATTCGAAGGACTATACTGAATTGAATGATTCCCGTAGTTTTATTACCTTTATATATATTTCAATCCCAATCGCCTCAGAGAGCAGGACCGTATTTGATAGAAAAGTTGACTTTTTTTAAGGAGACATCAATCTATTTCCATGTTCCGCTACCGAAAATCTCATAAATTAAAACGCAATAATAATTATACTGATCATAATAATAACAATAATAGACAGACATTGAATATTCATATGTAAAATACATTTTTCATCAATGTCTGAAGAAGAAAATGATGCCGTAAGTTCCATAGAGTGAACTAACCCCTGTCGAATTTCGATGATTTTATTATCTAAGTCATTCTGAACAAAATGTTGCACGGAATAATAATGAATTTTTTGCCGAATTTCATGGTGATCCTTTCATGAATAAGATACGATACACAAAGTTATCAACATCGCATCCAAAGCCATCCAGGAACATAAAAAATTATTACCTTCTGTTGGTATAGAATAATACAGGAAACGATAATATTTATATATCAGATATCGGCGGTAGTGCACGATACGTAAATGAGTTTCTAAACTATATCTCTGCAATCTTGAGCTTTACCGGTTTTCTTATAATATTTTTTTCTACTCACATAACTAAAATGGCATTTAGCGTACGGATATGTACCACACTCTAAATGATCGATTAATCACGGATTGAAGATATGTGATTTATTCAAAATATTAAACACGTTACAATGGTAAAAGAGTTTCTCTGCAACCGATACAAAATTCGGCCATTTCAGTACCGAAATTTGCTCTTGAATTGACGTATCTATTACTGATAGAAAAATTAGTATGTTGCTAGGCAACATATTCAGTTCCTTGGAGCTGATGTTGAACTTCAGTTCCTAGGAATTGAAATAGATGTACCAGACGTCATCAAGAAGAAACATTGTTACAGTTGATTATTTGGGACGCATACCTGATTTGTTTCCGATCTCGGCAGATTTGACATTTCATACCCATGCTGGAGATATGAATACACCTTATTATAGTTAAGTATAGGAATTATGAACATCTCAGTCAAGTATTTTTGTTTTGATCAGGAAAGCCTTCAAGATTCAGATACTTGCTTGTTCTGAATTTCATTCGTTAAGTATTCTCGGGATCGATAACTTTGTTTTGAATATTCACAACAAGCAATAGTTTCTTGTCTCAAACAACGATATTGTTTACCTCCATCTGATTATCAAGTCAAACACAGTGTAGTTTGGAGAGGAATAAATAATCGATATTCTAATACCACGCACTGGTGCGGTATTCGCCACCAGAGCACCTGGTCCATACACAAATATGTCACTCTGTGATTGTATTTATATTGAATGAACTACAGTTCGAACATCCTTGAAAATTGAATAATCCTGCTGTTGATGCAGGTAGAATATTCTCACCACACGGATTATTGATCTGTTGCATTGCATACATATTATGGCACGGCATTGGTGATTACTTCACATATTTATTTGAGTTAAGTGTTTCGGTTGCAGAAAAAATAGCATGTTTCTTTAGGAACTAAAGTGACTCTGTTTGACTCGCAAACTTTGCTTTTGCTCGGCTTCGCTAAACGCTCCGCCTCGCAAATGCAAAATTCGCATGTCAAACAAAGTGTCACTTTTGATCCAAATAAAAGAATCTACTATTTTTTAACACACTTTCAGTCGTTTCAGTGCTCTCCTATCCGGTCTGTCAATTGTAAGAACTGCCAAATGTCAATTTCGAATTGTGTTGCAATCTGAATTATTGAAACAATTTTCGCTTAAGTATCAGAATTCCTCATCAAAAATGTATGCGAAATGTAGACGAAAGTGAAATCGAAAAAAATGTTTCAGGTAGGTATTTCCAAGAACTCTAGGTAAAAATTAAGCACTCATCTTTGTGAGCAATTGTTATGTATGGTAAGTATGACAATAAACGTGAAGCACAATATTCATGTGAGCAGAATTATGCAATCAGAATATGGATACAAACCCGATAAATCGAAAACTCTGACACCTTATAGCGAATCGAAAAGTTTTTATCTACTATTTCACATGAAATTCTATTCACGAAGGTCAGTAAACAAGCCATTTCAATAGAAATTCATCTATCCTATGGACTCGACAACTACAACAAAAATAACTCATACGTGTCTCGTTACTCACTTCCATGCAGTTGCATAGTATTATATGTATTATTTTCTCAATTATAATTCCCTTTGAATTATTTTGTAGGTTAGCATTCGGTTATCAACTAATTTTCATAATGAGTTCGTAGAAAAAGTATAGTATGTAACGCTCTGCTGCGCGCGTGTTCAGAATTCTCGTTACTAAAATGACGTTCATAACACTTTCTACATAATATATACTATTAGTAGTATATACGGACTTTCATCTAATGTAAGGTTTTAAAGTTACAAGAAATTATTTTATATATCTAGAGAGGCTTATATGGTCACTTACTTATGCTACTATCAAAGATCAAGTTGATAACGTTGTCTTTTCTTTATACACCAGGTGAACATGAAATTCGAAAATAGTTTCGTAATTGAAATGCGACACATCAATATTTTTCTTCAATATTATGGAGTGCACGAGAGGAAATTCCTATTATTTTCGCAAAACAACGTGCGCGTACCTATTGGAAGGATAGAGACAGAAGATTGGTACTGGAATTTTTTTGAACTTTTGAAAGTATACTCATCAGGCAGAGAATTCTGGAGCTCTGTGACTCACCTCGTGCATGGTTGACGACAAAAAGATGTTCTATGTGCTGCCTGTTAGCCTTCTGTTATTTGTTAGTGATGAACTGTTAGCCGAGATCATCATTTCCCGTGGCAGAACCTATAGAAAAGTGAAAAGTCGCTGTTTTTCCTGCGGTGTTCCATCAATGATGTCCAGGAATGAGTGAATGTGGCATCACCAGTCCGGGCTCGTATCTGATTGGAATCTAAGTTTATCATTATATCTTCATAATAGCGACACACCTTGATGAATTTTGATATGGTTCTGAGAGGGTTTTGGAATCAGTTATAGAATGCTGGGTATTTTTATTATTTTATCTTCCGTAGGTTGATGAATCAATCAGATTGCAAAATACATTATCGTGAGGTACGAACTTTGTACAACCTTATGAAGTTCATCCGATGGTCCAAGAGGTTAGATAAATCATAATCAACTAACCTGACACTAATAGTTTATCTTCTGTAGTCTATGCTAATACCCTAACCTGAACGTATGGTATAGTTTAGGCAAAGTCAGTTGAACAGATCATCAAACGAATGTCGGGCTGCGCTGCCACACACAATGAACTATCAAAGGGACCGACGGCTTGCGGTGATGTGTTTTTCCAACTGACTGTGCATAAACTATACAATCAGAGGAGTCGGTAGTGAATAAACGTTTAGTAAAATAGGCGTCAGTCACTACATTCATTGAATAGTACCACAACATAATTGTATCATAGTATACTATGACAGATTGAAGAAACAAAAATTATAAATAAAATATTGAGAAATATTGATTCATACGGATTCTTTAGAATTGTGATATCTTGACTATTCTTATCCCGGTCCTGGTTATTCATCAATGAAAAAAAAAAAATAAGCACCCAGTCTAATTTAAACAAAGGATGATTCTAAATCAATTTGAAAAAAACATCATTATCTCCACCTATGCAATGATAATGAGCATTATTTGATTTTTTATTATCCACATGCTTGTTATCCAAATGAATAGTTTATCTATGATTTGAAATTGTTATTCATCGCACAGATAGGCATTGATATCTCGAAAAATTCAACTGTTAATCATTTAATGATTCTTGTTCAAGACACTTCACTGCCTTACTCAACCAATCTTTTCAGAAGGAGATTGAAAGTTTCATGAAATGCTTTCCACTTTTTTCATAGATTAACGACTCCCTTGTTTGCACTCTCGAAATGTAGATTCACTCATTTCTTAGACTTATATACATATACATGTTTGATATGGCGAATGTGCCATAATAAAAAAAACTAATAAACGATTCATCATTCCAGATTTTTTTGGTTTTTCTATCCTCGTTTCTATGAAATAGAAATATAAATATTATTTCAGTGTAGTAAGGACAAATCAGATGATTTGCCCCAAAATGTCACTGCGTTCAAAGATTTTTTTTATCAGAGGGCCAAAAAAAAAATTCACCATCTTGTCAGTGACAATTTGTATTGAAAAAAGTTTGGAGAAGAGAAATAAAGGTATACAGAAAAATATCAGATTTTCACTTAGCTTTGGACGTTTCGGGAAGGAATCTGCTCCCGTTCCCAACATAAAAAATAGATATTTGAATAGCAATTTCTCATTTGTCTCGATACTTTACAGTTCTCAGTGACGATTGGTGATGTTGGCAATCAAACAGTTACATGATGTTTTCATTCATTAATCTCGAATTTAACATTTCTGTTTTTTCAGATTTCAGTAGTGAATACCATTTTCTTTTTATATCAACTGAACAGGAAGCAATGTAATTGTCTCCCTTCAGAAGAATGCAAGCAGATCCCTTGACTTTTCTCTTCTGATTGTTATCTTATTTTTCAATGATTTTAATACCATTCCATTCTACCATATGTTGTCCATCTTCAGTGAGGATAAGTTCAGCTAGTTTCGAAATGTCGATGTGTCTTTTTTTTTACTTATGTTCCTTCGTCCTTACTGAAAAAGGTCTCTTGGTTTCACCTGTATAAAACTTTCCACAAACACAAGGTATATACTGTAAATACAATTTTTTGACTATTGTTCTTCATTTTTCGTCTTATTTGTTTGAGTTAGAATCGATCTCATTGTATTTTCAGTTTTGAACACAGCCAGAATTTAATAAATAAACGACTTTCATCTTGCCAGAATACCGATTCAAATTTACGCTACATATTATATATTTTATATCGATCGTCCTATGTATTCGGTACACAAGTATTTGATACATAGGCATCAGTCATTCATTATCTGAAATTATCACACTTTTTTTTCTCAAGAATGTACAGGGTGGCTCCGTATATTTAAATATGGAAATTGAAGAGTTTCATGTGTTCTATCTAATGCTCCTTGAATGTTGAAAATACATAGGGTGTGCATGAACATTTATAGATTCTTTCTCAAATTATTTAGATTTCTTCTAAAAAAATTTTCAATTGTTCCTCATGATAGTATGTAGGTGACTACTAGAAGCACTCAAATGTGCCTTGAAATATATGGCACGCCATTTAAAAAATATATAATTATGACGTCACACTTTTTTGGGACACCCTGTGTAATCGATTTTATTTCCTGGTATGCACCCAATGATACAATTGAGGTCAGCAAAATATCAAAATCCTGACTCAACTGATAACTGGACGTAGTTATGCAAGAAGGAACCAAGCGACATGATCATCGAAATCCAATTATACAGTGTCTTTCGAAAGTATCGGAACGGTCTCATATATCAGGAACGGCTTGAGGAAAATTCACGAAATTTTCAACAGGGTGATTATTGATGATGTCCGATTCAATGGTGGCATCGGCAATGTTGCCAAGTTCACAGTTTTTCAGATATTAGGAGTAACTCCACTTTTTCAAAAGGAATACCCCATTTATTTTTATTGCAATCAATTAAGCGCCTCCTAATTACTTGAGTCCCTGATCATCAGATTCGTAATAAACTTTAAAAAGTTCTGGAACGGTCCCATATTTCAGAAACGGCTCAAAGAAAATTTATGAAAACTTCGACAGGATGGTTGTTGATGATGCCCAATTCAATGGTGATATCGGCAATGTTGCCAAATCAACAGTTTTCCAGATATTTGGGGTAACTAAATTTTTTCAAATAGGATACCCTATTTGTTTCCATTGCAATACATTCAGCGACACCTCATTACTTATGTCTTCAACTATCAGATTTTAAACTGAAGTGGTTTTCGAAATATGACAACATGGCATTTTCGTTCAAAAGTCTGGGAACCTTCTTAAATTTTCAATACGGTTCAAGGAAAATTCATGAAATTCCATAAAAGATGGTTTCTGATGATGCCCGATTCAATGATGGAATCGGCAATGTTACCAAATCAATAGTTTTTCAGATATTGAGGGTAATTAGATTTTTTCAAATAGAAAACCCTATTTATTTTCGTTGCAATCAATTCAGCTCCCCCTCATTACTTATGTCTCCAAATATCAAATTTGAAATAAGTGTGGTTTTTTAAATATGAGAACATGCTCATTCATGCATATCACCATTGAATCGGGCATCATCAGAAACCATCTTGTATAAAATTTCATGAATTTTCCTTGAACAGTATTGAAAATATTAGGTTCCCAGACTTTTGAACGAAAATGTCATGTTGTCATATTTCGGAAACCACTCAAATTTGAAATTCGATATTTGGAGACATGAGTAATGAGGCGTCGCTGAATGTATTGCAATGAAAACAAATAGGGTATTCCATTTGAAAAAATTGAGTTACCCTAAATATCTGAAAAACTGTTGATTTGGCAACATTGCCGATATCATCATTGAATCGGACATCATCAACAACCATCCTGTCGAAGTTTTCATGAATTTTCTCCGAGCCGTTTCTGAAATATGGGACCGTTCCAGAACTTCTTAACAAAAATGCTATGTTGTCATATTTCGAAAATCACGTTTCTTACGAATCTGATATTCAGGGACTCAAGTAATTATAATTAGGAGGCGCTCAATCAATTGCAATAAAAATAAATGAGGTATTCCTTTTGAAAAAATGAAGTTACTCTCAATATCTGAAAAACTGTGAACTTGGCAACATTGCCGATGCCACTATTGAATCGGACATCATCAATAATCACCCTGTAGAAAATTTAGAGAATTTTTCTCGAGCCGTTCCTGAAATATGAGACCGTTCCGATACTTTTGAAAGACACATGAATGATAATCCAAATATCCATACTACACTTAGCAAAAAAGAACCAACCAAATTTTATATATATAGGCTATTTTATTATAGGTAAGAACCATCGCAAATCGAGAGAATCACCCCAACTGTTATACAGAAAGGAACCATACGACATGGTTTCTTTTTGTAAATATCTGTTTGATCGTTTCTTGGTGTTGAATTAGGATGGTTTCTATCTCGTTGAACGCAAAAAAAATTCGACTGCTGTTCTGGCTTTCTGTCTATTGTTTTCAGGTGTTTTCAGTTAGATGCAATACGTATATGCGTGAACATCGTTTTTTGTGTTGTGATTGTTTAGTTAAGCAGATTACAAATCGCAAAAAAGGAGTTAATAAAGAAGACATTAGTTGGTTGAAAACGAGGGAAATAACATTGATGAAAGACAAGCCTTATTCAATATTCATGAAGCAGAATTTGAACGATGAATCAATGGCGGTGGAAGTAGATATTTCTAAGAAATTCCGTGGTAGACCCTATCAAAGTGGAATGAAAAAAAGTAATCTGAATGCACAGTGGCCCATAGGAAAGGGGATTGCGACATAAAGTCGATATTGCATCTCAAACCAAAAGATTGCTGACCATTTTATTCGACACTTTTCGCAGACGACACTGTGGAAGATGACATTGACGGATTCTCGGAGGCATTGGACTCTGAACATTATACCTGATAACATGTGCAAAATTTTGTTTTAAGATGAAGTATTACGTTTATCTGTTTTTTTCGTTCTGGTTCCCATTTGAAATTTCGGAAATTTCAAAATGCAAAATGAAATCAAAGCACATTTTTCAGAAAAAATATAAGTTGTGATGAAATTTAAATGATTATTTCATTCATCTGAAAATTCACGCTTTTGATTGGTTGTAACAGCTGTATTGATAATCGAAAACACTATGTTATCGATTTTGTATTTCGGCACCTGATTGGCTACCTACTGTTTGAGTTTTTGTAGCATGACAGCAGGATATAAATGCTGTCATAATATATTCGTGTTCAGGGAATAAAAACACTACACTTCTATTCAAAACCCAATAGGCACTATCACAATTTGAATTGTCCCCACAATGGGGAAGACCACTGAGGGAAGAAATGCGTGCAAACCTCTTTAAATCGACTAATCATGATTTACGTTTTATGTACAATCAATATTATGAGTTGAAGTTGAAGGGAATCGAATTTATATCGTTTTAAAATCAGCATATTTCATTTGATATTTCAAAAAGCCAAATATGATGGTGGAGCCGTGACGTATTAGTCCCGAACTGTAGCTATCCCTCTCTGATACCTCGTCATTCTGCAGTGTTGCAGTGTGATTGGTCAGTTCAAGGGCAATAGGCGTGTTGGGACTAAGACGTCGCACCAGTCACACCAATGGATTGACAAAACTTCAAATGGCGCAGGAATTGTGTGTTTTAAAATTGACATATTCTAATTTATTTTTTTCATCGACTTAGCATGAATGAAAAAATTCAAAATTAATTCACTGGTAGTTTTTCAGTATAGAGTTCACGATAATGTCGTTTTAAAAAATCAGTGGTTTTCCCCATTATTATAAGACAATTCCAAATAATTATTGATTGAGCATGATTCGCATGATATAACCTAAAATAGGAATGATTTTTCAACCACGACTGACGTGACATCTCTACATCTCTCTCTTCTCACTCCCTATGATGTACGCTGCTTTATCCATTCAACGCTTCAATGTATTGTTAGTTGCATAACATCCCTAGTACCTTCGATCGCGAGTGAAGAGGAAGAGTGAATGCGGGATCACGATTGCGAGAAACTCAATTGAGAAGGCTGTGGCCAGTTGTGAAGGAATCAAAGAAAACAAAACTGTTTATATGTTGATAAATATCGTTACTAGGTGTGGTGTATAGCTTGAAAATGGACAGTGAAAATCGTTTCGGTAAATATAGTGTAGAAGAAATAAGAAATGAAGTCAAAGACTTAACGCCTCAAAATACCGTGCGTTCCAAAAAGTATGTTTGGAAACAATTCACAGAATTTTGTGAACAGCGAAATCATCAGCTAAACGAAAATACATCTGATGAAAGACTTGCCAATATTCTCACAGAATGGGCATTCAATATGCGGAAAACCGATGGCAGTGAGTATAAGGACATGGTAGTGAAAACTATTTGGAATAATACAGCTAAATTACTCCATGAAAAATACTATCATGAATACAATCGAAAATTTGATCCATTCAAAGATATAATATTTCTAATAATAATAATAATATCTATGTCCTTGCAGACTCAATAGTACCTACTTTTGGTCTGGTATTGTATAGGTATCAACTAGTTAGTGATAGTAACCAGAATGTGAAATAAACAATAATAACACAATTTTTGTTTTCAGACATTTTACTTATTCATTTTCAATCCCGCATTGCATGAAATCCGTGACTACAGAGGTATATCATCGCATACAATATATAATTATATAACATATCGTGAACTCTAGCCAAATTCCTCAATAGGTATGGTCCATAGTATAGTTAAAACATTATGAAGTTCTGGAAAGAAGAACTTTCTACCAGTTGATTCACCAATACCGAGTGTTCCAATAGTCGATGCCTAGTCATACGGATCGAGATGGGAGGTCAGATCATTCGGATTCTCTTGAGCCAAACATACAAAGTTCACGGCTTTTCAGTTTTTCCATGATTTCAAGTTCTTCAGAATAATTCCATTTCTTTACATTAGTGTTCTTATAATACAATAATGAAACGTGACACATTTATCTCATAAGAATATCTCCGTAATCATTGATATTTCGATCGAAAATCCTTGTTGAAATCGAAGTCAAACTGTAGTTTCATTAGGAGAATGAATATTTTGAGAAATATCTGTGATTCCTGCTTTTTCAGAAATACAGAGCTGATACACACTATAGTATCAGGAAAAATATTGACCAAGGTGTCATGTTCCATTGTTATGTCGATATGTTTTGATATGCTATGTTATGTGAAAAACTGGAATTCAAAAGAAAAAAAAAAAACTATAAAACTCAAACACGTAAGACTTTCCGTCGACCTCCGGAACACTCACCATAATATAACAACGATTTAACTCACATTGGGATTCTTCTCGTGAGTACATTTCACCATATCGTATATTCTGTCCTCTAAAGGTGTGACTTCTGGAAGAAAAACATTGCCATCACAGGTAGGTTACTTCTAGGATCGAACATGTCGCGGTTGAACGGTATGAGCGCTCTTATTGCAGTAGTGATCAAGGGAGCTGACACCGTCCATGTGCAGACGACTGTACCTATGATATATTATCTCTTATCAAAATAAGAATGCTGAACTCGATATCTGAAATCTTTGTTTCTAATGAGTTACACACGATTCAGGAAAAACTTTGATGGGAACATTATACTTTCGGTCTTATTCTGACTCACCCTACATAATTATATACTTGAACAGATTATGATAATCTCCATATTATATATCATTATATACAATATATTCAGGGTGAGTCAAAAATGAGTACTGAGCTTTCTGGAGGTGATAGTACTTTGAAAAATAAGTATACTTTGAAAGATAAACTCATGGCTCAAAATGCATATTAAGGGAGATATATCCTTCCAAAGTTGATCAAATTTAAATACTTTCTCCGCATAACTTCTAAACGGTGGAAGCAACCAGATTGAAATTTCCTGCATGAATGTATGTTAATTGAATACATTTTTCTGATACACTTCTACATTTCTGATATTGTTATAAAGGGTGTTTTTAGGGGACGAGTCATGCTTTTTTGAATACGATTTTTTTCCTCGTATTCTTTTTGGTGCAAAAATAAAAGTATATGATAAAGCGAAGAGAATTACATGAAAAGGTGCTCCTATCCAAATACAAAAAATTGAACAGTTTCCGAGATATTTGAGTTCTTGTAGTCACATCAAATCAAATTTTTCGATAATAATATTTTAGGAGGCCATGGTCAATTTTGTTTTTAATTTTGACGTTTATGACATCAACATTGTTATTATTGATTTTCTTGTTTGGTTATTAGGTAGTATTTTAATTAGAGCGACTTGAAGAAATGGCAGATTATCCGTTATCCAGAGATGTCTTCTGCTCGACGTGTTCCAAATGTTGCATTGTGTGAAAAATAATGTCCAAAAAGTACGAGGCTACCTAGAATATTATCAACAGATCTGCTGATTATCATGTCATTACAAAAACTGAAATACCTCCAAAACAGTTACATTTTTTGTATTTTGATGAGGGTACTGTTTTTATGTAACTTTTTTGCTCTATCAACTGGTTTAATTTTTTAACCAAAAAGAATACGAGGAAAAAATTTGTCTTCAAAAAATTATGACCCATCCTCTAAAAGCACCCTTCATAACAGTATCAGAAATGTAGAAGTATTGCAAAAAAAATTGTTCTATCAAGATACATTTATGTGGGACATTTGAATTAGGTGGTTTCTACCGTTTAGAAGTTATGCGGAAAAATTATTTTGAATTAATCAACTTTGGAAGGATATATCTCCCTTGATGAACATTTTGGGCCATTAGTTTATCCACCAAACTATAATTATTTTTCAATGTAATATCACCTCTAGAAAGCTCGGTACACATTTTTGACTCACCCTGTTTATGATTTGTATATTTTTTTGTGAATATCTCGGTAACCCTTTGCTAGACATTTGGAATTTATGTACAAGGTGATTTCAAAACGTGGAAACATGGAGGATCTGAAACTGTTATCACCAATGTTGCTACTTCTTCAGTTATTCCATTATTCTTGACTTCCTTATTTTGAATAAAAGACCTTGCATTTTATCGGATTTTCAGATTCTCCCTGATCATCGATCTATCACACTTGGGGTCTAGCGGGAACTTTGGAATTTTTAGTGTCGAAAGTATTCATGCATTATCGGTCAAAACGGCTTACATGTTCCTACCTTCATTTATCATGCATACACCAATTCAATATTCGGCTGAAGCCTCGGGATATAATCTTGATTCCTGTTCGATGTTGATACCATTCCAGGCCCTGTAGTTGTGCGGACAGAGTGTCAATATTCTTATCCGCATTCGATTGCCGGTCGCGGGTTCGATTCCCATCGACTGCAGACATCTTTAAGATGGCCCAAGAAAGTGATTGGGATCACACGTTGAAAGGTTAGGCCCCCGTCATTCCTTTCTCGCACAAGACTCTCGAAGACTTCTGAGGGTTGCTCGTAAGAGGCAGTCGAATGACGGATAGAACAATTTCAGGTCAATTTTCAGAACAACAATTCTTCACTACCTTGGAGTATAGATAACTATTTTCTACAACTGCCATTGGAAGTAGAGTATTTCTCATAGTTTACTTAGTTTCAAAACAACGAATCACTCATACTGTGCGTATTATTATTTCTCACGGCACTCTCACTCTTCACTCTGTCAACAACACATAATCTTCTTCTCCAGTCAGGCGGGCTTAAATCGGAAACAAAGGGGTTCATCATTGCATGCCAGGATGGGGTTTTCAATACTCTCGTCTACCGTAGCCGTATCATGGGTATGGAGGTCCCTGACACAAATTGCAGGGCCTGCCGCAGGGCGCCCGAGACAATTATGCACCTGCTGTCTTCTTGCATGGTGTATGCAGTCTCGGCCTATATCCATAGACCAATGCGGCATTGCGAGTGCTCTATTATCACTTGGGGCACTCGTACGGAATAGACGAGACCCCAGTGCTGCCCTATGCTCCAGGGGATATTGAGTCCGTTGTGGAAAATGAGAGGTGCCGAATTTATTGGAACTTCTCATTCCCCATTCTCAGGCAAATACAAGCTTACAAGCCTGATGTAGTCCTCCTCGACCATCAAACCAAAGCGATGTTCGTGATCGAGTTTTCGGCGCCAGCCGAACCGAACACCGTTTTGAAGGAGGAGGAGAAACGGACCAAATATCGAGATCCCCTCTTCGAACTCCGCCGGCTCTATCCAGACCATTCTGTGGAATTGGTCATCCTGATAATCGGCTCCCTAGAAGGCACACGACAAACGCTACTCTCGGAGATCCAGAAAATCCCAGCGTGCCGTGATAAGGCACACATCCTGGCTGGTGTTATGCAGAAGGCCGTCATACTAGGATCATTGCGTCTACTCAGAGCACACGGTACTTGGCCCCAGTGATTATTCACCTCACAGGCTGTGAGGAGTAGTTACTGGATTTTATCCAGCACGACTCTGCGAGACGTCGGAGGCAGCAGGGTCGTGACTAGAATTATATGAACTAAAATAATAATAATAATAATAAAAATGATTTATTCATTCATTTACAGAAATACAAAATACAAAAATGAATATGTCTGAATGATAACAGATTCAGTGAATGAATCAATAAAAATACTCAATAAGTGATGAATCACTTGTTTCGAGAAGTTGATAATCAAAAACAATTTAAATTATCTGAATATTAATCAAAATTGGAATTTAAAACTGTACGTGTCTTAAATACAAGCACCAGCGATATACAATAACTAATATGCAAAAAACACATATACATGTATAAACCTATAAACTCTGAATAAAAAGGAAAATATAATAATTATAAGGGGCTCACTTAAAATAATCATTTAGGATATTTCGATCTTCTTCTTTGATGAATAATTTCAAAGCTTTCTTTGAACGAATGTTTCTATAGGAAGGGTATTGAACATTTTTGGGGCCATGTAGTTGTATGAGCGCTGACCTATGGATTCATCCATTTTTGGGATGATATGTTGGTGTTTACGTCGAGTATTAATTGTGGTCATGATTCGGTAAGACGAAGGTTTGACGAGGTGGTTTTTACTGTGATAATGAATGTTCAGGATTAAATAGTATAATTGAGGATTATCTAGAACAGAAACCTAGGTATATAACTTATCTGAAGGATATCGGGTTGTTTTTTGGAGAATTAATTTCAGAAATCTTTTTTGGATTACTTCAATTGGCCGTAGGTGAGTTCTCAATGCTACACCCCAAGCTGCTATAGCATATCTCAAATGGCTCTCGACAAGTGCATGATACAATCCCTTCATTTTGTGTGCAAGATAGTAACGTTTCAAGGTATTTAAATCGATATAATATTGTACCTAATTTTTGCAAACATATTGAATATGAATGTCCCATTTTTAGTGTTTTTCAATGAACACCCAAATATTTGACATGTCCAACCGACTTGATGATTTTGCTATACTTTTCATTATCCATTATGAGGTGATCGAAGGAGGGTTTATAAGATTTATTGCAATAGAATGGAACGAAACATGTTTTTTTCATGGTTGACGGTTAGCAGTTTATGGTCAAACCAATTTTGCAATAATAAAAAGTCAGTTTCCACTAGAACTTTCAACTCTTCCTAAGAGTTGGCTCTGTAGAAGATGACAGTGTCATCCGCAAACCCATTAATATCTTCTCCACTTCTCAAGGAGAACAACCCACTCACGTAAATATTGAATGAAGTGGGTCCCATAACAGTACCTTGTTGAATGCCACATTTGATTACTTGTCGATCACTCAGAACATCACCCACTCTTATGCTCTGGAGTTTATCGGAAAGGTAACTTTGAAATAGATTTAGAGCAACACATAAGACATTTAATAATAATAATAATAATAATAATATCGTCTTTATTATTTTCTTCCTCTTCAACGGTACAGTCATTAGAATAAAAATAATATATATATATATATATATTGATATCCGATGGGTTGTCACTTCCGCTATACTAGAGGGCAACCTGACCTCCGGGTCATAGAAATACTTTTTCCGAGGAAAAATAACGTATATATGCGTATATATACTCAATCTACCCGTTTTTCAAAAGAGGGGAAACGATTTCGAATTTGAAAAATTTCACGTTTTTTGTATATATATAAGATACAAAGTGACCTCCGCTGAATTTTCTATATACGCATCATATATTGATCTTAGTCACTTCCGGCAGTGATGCCACATTTCTGGAAGTGACTTCAACCGAAACGTGTGAGGAAAGCAATATAATAAAGAAATATATACGATAACTAGCTGACCCAGCAAACGTTGTTTCGCCATATACATTTTCGAAAAAAACATTCTTCCAGTGGAATATTTGTCAACACAATTCCATTATTTAAAGTTTTTATTGTCTAGGGCTTTTCAGTTCGGCAATCTATCTCTTCAGTTTCCCAAGCAAATATTTATCACAAAGCGCGTTCGGTATATTGGATCCGCCATCTTGAATTTCCAAAATTTTGACGCAAAAACCATAATCTCCGACCCCAAAAAGTTCCAGATACAAATTTTGAATAAAATTGGATCATTATTAGATATCTCGTCCGCTATATCGAATCCACCATCTTGAATTTTCAAGACCCAATGGGCTTCGTGGCCGAGTTTGTCTATGCGCTGAAATTCGCTAGATAGCCGTTCACGATGCAGAGGTACTGTCGGTTCGAATCCGGCTATCGGCTGAGCCTTTTTCTTTAAAATGTGTGATTCATGGTTGTAATCCTGGCAGCACCTCTATGCCCTAGAAGTGGTTCGGATTCCACTATAAGCTGTAGGTCCGCTCTTCCAAACCCCGCACAAGTTTCGACTTCTGGGGAGTTGGTTCCCAACTTTGAAGTAGCGATGTACAAAAAAAATACAACGAAAAAAAAGTTGAATTTTACATTCAATAAATAGCTTACGACCGATTCCCAGACCTATCAGATATGCACAAAAATGTTCAAGAGATTCGGTCGGGCCGTTTCGGAAGAGTTTGGCGACAAACACAGTGCATGACATGAGGATTCCATAATATAGTAGGTATTCATTTCACAGAGGTTGCTAGGTTCGATGCCCGACAGAGCAGATAATTTTTATTCATAAAACGAGTTAAAAAATTCCAATTTTCGTAGCCTTGGCCGGAGTTGATTCCGCAGGATTCGTTGTTGCGTTCAAATTATTCGTGCTGATCTTGAGGTGGCGTATGGAGTTAGTAACAAACACACACAATGGCTGAAGGACCTGTCGTGAGGTTAATAGTCAGTTGGTATGTACATACAACTAAGTATAAATACTACTACTACTACTACTCATTCCACAGTTTATCATTTCCCAAACGTATTTTTTGCAGAATTTACTCAGTCAGCTTTATCGTTCCATCATTGCACATGATGACACATGGAAATAGGAATAGTCTCTACTCATTACCGGTAAGGTAGGAAAACCAGATCGACCCAGCTCATCAAGGGACAACTTGTCAATTCCCATGCTATCAATGGTCATCTCATCAACGACCCAATTCTTTAACGACTCAAATCATCAGGGCGTCCACTTCATAAACACCCAACTCAGCATCGATCCATCTCATAAACGATCAATCTCATCAACGATCCATCTCATCAACACCCATATTTCGTCAACACCTAAATTGTTAACGACCCTACTGATCAACAACCAGTCATCAACCTATACATTTCATCATTACTCATCTCATAAACCACCTCTATCTCATCAACCATCCCACATTCAACTAACCTAATTTTCATTACATCAACACTCAAGTCAGCGACAAGGCAAATCTTCACCGACCCATATCATCAACGCACTAATTTTATCAACACCCATATCACCAACGACCCAACAATCGAACTTATCAGAGAGGTTCTATTCACCAACTTACCAACTTCATCCACAGCCAATTTATCAACCTCACAACTGGTCGAGGACCCAACTGATCACTGAGTTTAATCATCACTAATGCAGGTCATCAACGAACCAACTCATCAACGACAAAGCTCATCGACGACACAACTCATCAAAATAAGTTCTCCTTCCATCAACACACAACTCATCAACCCACCTCTTTCATCCACACCTGACCCAACACAACAAAGTGTTGATTATTCAACTTTGCAACTTGTTGTGTCGTTGATAATTTGGAGCGTTGATGAGTTGAAACGTGGATGAGTTGGAACGTTGATGAGTCGAAACGTTGATGAGTCGAAATTATGACGAGTTAGCTCGTTGACGAGTAGAGTTGTCAATAAGTTAGGCCGTTGATGTGCTGGGTCGTTGATGATTTGAATCGCTGATTATTTGGAACGTTAATGAGTTGAAACTTTTATGAGTTGAATCGTTAACCAGATGAGTCGTTGACTAGTCGAGTCATTGATTATTCGGTTCGTTGACGAGTCGGGTGTTGATGAAATGGGTACAAAGACGAATTTGGTTTAAGAGTTGGTTTATTCATGGGTTGATTCGTTGATGAAATGGGTACGTTGATGACTTGGGTGATAATTGGTGAGTTGGATCGTTGATGGAAAGGGTATTGATGAAATTGGTGAGTTGATGAGGTGATAAGTTGATCATTTGGGTAGTTGGTGATTTGGGTCATTGATGAGTCGGCTCGTCGGAGCGTTGCATAGTGCGACGATGAGTTGGGTCATCGATGAGTTGGATTATCGATGAGTTGTGCTGATGACGAAGTTGTTGTTGATAAAAGGGGTGTAAACGAGGGTGTAATGATGAGTTGGGTCGAGATCGGCCTTGGATTCATATGGATGTGTTGATGGGTTCGGTCGTTGATGAATTGGGTACTGAAAGAATGGATCCATAGATGAGTTGAATATTATCGAAATGAGAGTTGGTGAGGTGTTCAATGATGAGCTGGGGTCAACCCATTGTCAGTATCTAGAGCTGAATGATCTAAAGATCTGCGGAATAGTACGTAAATCGGTCCAATTTTTTCAATTTCACCTTGTTTCTTCTTACGGAGTCCTCGTCGTCTAACATTGCCTAGTGTTTTTCATCTCTTCGAGCAAACGGATAGAAATCCCAGCAATATTTCAGAAAGATCGTGTGTACCTAGAATAGAGGATAGGGAGATGGAACTTCCTCCAGCAAAGAATTCCAAAGTTCGTGGACCCGCATACTGTTCTCATTGTATTTGTATAGCAAAAAGTTGTTCGACATATTTCGAAATTGACGACTAAAGTATGTGCTGACTGGGCTTATTGTGTACGTCTGACTACTATTGCTGGTACTGGTGCTGATAGAAGTTGGGTACGTTTGCAGTCAGCAACTAGTCCCTTAAGGTACCTTTCAGCAAGCTTCAATATGTGGTTCACTTAAGAGAGCTGGCTAACACTCTTTCCAGGTACCGTCCATCAGCTCTCTTCCAGAGTTAGAGGAGGCCCACTATAAGCAGCATTGGCTCGCTCTCATGCTCAGCTGGTGGTTTTTCCACACTCACCTACATACACCGTCCCCTGATGCTCACAACTACATAATCTTGATTTCTTCATGTGTGTTATGTGTAGGCTTTGTTACTTACTACATGTATCATTTCAGTAGCAACACTGTTGAGTCGAACGCAACAGTGAATCGTCAGGACCTCGGTCAGGACTATCTCCAACCGATGCTTTGAAACGGAACAATATACAATTCCTAAATCAAACATTGAGGAAATTCCTTGGTTCAACAGCGATTCGAACACACGACCACGCCTTCTCTTTCAGGGCTCCAATACCAGCCAGGTAAATCAGAAACGAACGAGGAAGAAATGTTGACAGCATGAATATGGACCTGGCAAAAATTCTCGAATGGGGATCCAATAACTTGCTAGATTTCAATGCAAACAAAACACAAGCATGCCTTTTCGCTAGAAAAGCCGATCTCACTGTACCCAACATAAGCTTGTCAGAAGTAACCATACCTTTGAAGACATCCATTTCGATGCTTGGTATTTCTATCAGCAATAACCTTTCTTGGTAAAATCACGTGAGATTATAATTATGCTGAAAGTGCATCCCAAAAACTTGGTTTCCTGTTTCGGGCCAGCAGCAATTTCACTTCCAGTCAGCTGCTTATGAACTTTGCGGCACAGATCTGACCTGTCCTAGGATACTGTTTTCATATTTGTTCAACACCCAAACATATCCTGAAACCGTTGGATTCTGTCGAAAAAAGAACAATTTGTCTTGTGGGTGATGCCCCGCTCAGAAACTCACTTAATTCTCTGGAACACCGTAGGAAAGTTGGCAATCTGGCCCTATTTTATAGCTGGAGAATCAACAATTGTTTCTTTCTTGGCAGTCCCTGCGAGATTAACCCGTCTAGTTGATGCTTCGCACCCCTTCGTGGTCACTTTGGAGACCTGCAGAACATCTCTTTCGTTCTCGTTCATTTCACGAAAAGCGAGGCTCCGGAACACATTGCCAAGGAAGGTGTTCCCCGAGGCATATAACCTCCAGAAATTCAATGAATTAAGGAATTGGACGAACACCAATTCCTACCTTATTTCTCTTGGTTCCCACGATGTTCTCTGAACATTACAGGATATCCCTTTTCGTGGGAACCAGATCATAAAAAAAATCAAGTTTTCATAATTCGTTGAGTTCGACCCTTCATTTCTTCATTTTTTTAAAACAATATAAATTTTTTTGGATACCTGTTTGTATGTACCACGAATATTGGGACTCAATACTGATGAGACGTGAAATGAGCTTCAGAAATGATAACACATAGGCTTACAGTGTTGCCGAAATTCGGAGGTCTCAATATGCATTCTGAATAACGGAAGTCACTTCGTTATACATGTATCAATCGTATATATGGACATGGAGCGCCACCAAACACTGACGTTAAACTCTCGAACTAAAAAACTTTTTTGGAGGTATGGGGTGGTCAAAGTGACCTCCGGAGAAATTTTCGGGAATGGCCTTCTGATGACATCTGCTGGCTACTGTGTTGAAATGAATGGGTATACGTTGTGACTTCCGTTTTCGGAAGTCACAACGTCATATATGAGGTGACAACGTATTGCATGTGTAACGGTGCGGAGGTGACTTTATACCGTCTATCAATATATATATATATATATATATATAACATATTTAACTTCAATAGTGACGAATCACCATTGAGATTGCTCTTCCACTCAACCTAGAACATATCGCTTAATGCTTCTATGAAGAATATAAATAATAATCAAATATAATCGCTAAATGGTAGTTATTATTAGGGGTGATATTAACATAGGGATGAGATAGGTGGTTTGAATGTTAGAATCAGTTACCGCAAAAGAAATTCAGTGAATTCATTTTTGAACCGATACACATTTTTCTGTTTGATTGAATCAGGAATGCCGTTATACATTGCATATATCTGGTACGTGAAACATCTTCGAAAAATCTCCAAACGAAATATTGGAGGGGTAAGTCGGCCTTTGTGCCTTATATTAAGATTATGCACGTCAGTTCTAAACGAAATTTTTTCATGTAGGTAAGGAGGGTTTTTTTCCATGATTATCTTGTGGAATAAAGTGGCAGCATGTAGTTTTCTCCTATTTTCCATGTCTAACCATCCGATAGTTTTCAATTTGTGAGATATTCTCTCTTTCTTTCGGATACCAAAAATAAATCGTAGGCATGAGTTCTGAACCTTTTGGATTTTTTGTTTGAACTGAACGGTTAAACATGGGCCATACAATACATCGGCATAATTGAAAACAGATAGGACCAAGGCTTCACATAATGTTGTTCTCACTTTAGGTGGTAAAAAATACTTGTTGCCATAAATAACTTTAAGTGAGTAATATGCACGATTGACAAGTTGAGCTACATGCTTTTCAAATCTCAAGTCTTCATCTAAAATTACCCCTAGGCTCTTCGCTTCATGTACTACCTCCAGTTGCTCATCATTTATCTTAATATTAGTGTGGAATCGAACAGTATTCCTAGTATGCTTGGGACCAAAAACAATGACTTTAGATTTACTATTGTTTATCATCAGACAATGATCAGAGGCTTTATCTACAAATGAGTTCAAATCACTATTTATTCTACTACAAGCATCATCCACCTTGTCCGAGGAAAAACTATAATATAGCTGTGTGTCGTCTGCATACAGATGGATATTACAAAACTGAAGGCATTTCATAAGCTGCGAAGTATAAATAGCGAATAGCAAGGGTCCCAAAATAGAACCTTGGGGTACCCCACAACGTAGATCTAAATATTGTGAGTGATTTCCATCGATAGAGACAATTTGTTGACGGTCATTGAGAAATGATCTGATTAAAGATACTGCACTGTTAGAAATTCCAATGTAACCCAATATTGACAACATTAAATTGTAATTGATTGTATCGAAGGCTCTACTGAAGTCTAGAAGAACTAGTATAGTGTTTTCACCCAAGTTACTGGATCTTATAATATCATCAACTATATGCAACAGGGCAGTTGTGCAGCTGTAACCTTTACGAAATCCAGATTGAGTATTCGGAAGTATGGAGAAATGGTTAATATGTTCTTTCAGTTGTTCCTCAATGGCTCTTTCAAGTAGCTTAGATAAAGTTGGTAATATACTTATAGCACGTAGATCATTGTAACTCATTGGATTCGCTTTTTTAGGCAACACCTTCACAAGAAAGTGCCCTCTTCCATACAGATGGAAAAATCTCATTCATGAGGCAAAAGTTGACAATATGCGTTATGTATGGAATAATATGTGGACAGCACATTTTAATAAGTTTTATGTTCAAAAAATCACTACCCATTGCATTTGATTTAATATTAGGAATAGTTTTGAATATGAACATATCATTTACTTCATGGAATTTGAAATCATGGTCTATCAGCTTATTTTCCCTATAAAAAGAAATGAGTTCTACAGGCGGCTCCTGAAAAGGAATAGAATTAACAAAGAAGTTGTTGAGCTCATTTGGATTTTTCAAATCGTCTGGAATATCACGTTTTTTATCGGGTAAAAAATTATTAGATTTTAACGTTTTCCAAAAATTTTTCTTATCATTCCTACTGAATTCAGAAGCGAAATAAGCTCTTTTTTCCCTCTTGACTGCCTGATTTGTGTAATTTCGCATGTCTTTGTAGAACTGAAAATGAGCTAATGATTTTGATTTTTTATATCTATTAAAAGCTTTGTCCCTTATTCCCATCATTTCTTTCAAGGTCCCTGTCAGCCAGGGAGCAGGCTTTTTAGTTATCCTTGATGTTGTTAATGGTGCATGTCTATCAAAAAGGTTCGTTAAACAATTAACCAGGAATGAAATTTTTTCATCGACTCCCTCTTGATCATAAATATTAAAAAAAGGTATGTTGTATAAGTCTCTACTGAAATCATATTCGTTCAGATATTTGAAGTTTCTAGAGGTATGAAATTTGAATTTTTTTTCGCCAGTTATGATATTTATTTTACAATGAACCAACATGTGATCAGTTACCCCAATCACATCAACAACACCCTTGTCCATTACCCATTCCTTTTCAGTTACCACTACACATTCAATATAGAATCAAGAAAAATCAGAACTTGTTGGCTGCTGTTCAACTTTGAATAGTTATCGCAACTATCAGCATTATTTCAAAGTTCTTATATATACAAGTCGTAATTTTCGTTGAATATTATTCCAACAATTCATCATGAATAAAATAGCTAATAAGCTAGAGTAGTTACGATTCTGATAATACACCTTCATAGATAATGAAAAAAGCTGCAAAATTTAGATTTGTTGCCGGAAATTACAAGAAAAAAGCAGGAATTGGCATACTAAAAATTTAATGGGATGTAAAGAAGATACAAAATCAAAATCTTATTTGGGAAGTGTACTTCTTTAGTATACTTCGAGGAACTAGGAAAGACGTCTAATCTTTGGTCACAATATTCAATGTTGCGAAGAAAGTACAGTATAAATGGATACCAATAAGTTACATCACTTGTATTCTTCGAATTTGTGCGGTTGTAGATGAATATAGTGTGTTATTGATATTGTCGATATTTATTTTCGATAAATCGATGATTCTTTATGAATTATCGATATTGTCGATAATTTTTGTGCTGTGTACCCGAAAAGGAACCTTGGACGTGCTACGGGTATATATTTCGCTTTCGATCGGCAGACTTACGGTATGTCGGTCCCTTTGGGCGTGTCCAGTAGATGGAAAAAGTAAAAATTACTTCAAAAAGTGATTTCAGCATGTCTGCCGTTTTTATGGAATTTCAAAACTTCGAAAATTTTATGAAAATTCGTGTTATTTCAGCGAAGCTGAAATTCAAATATGTTATTTATATCATTATCATACACATATATTCGTAGAAGCAGACAGATATGTCGGTTCCAACATGCGGGAAGACGATATAATGTTTTCTCTGTCATACTAATATAGGTGTGCAATATTAGGAATCGCTTACTCTGTATCTGACTGGGAACCAGTATTCTCGCTCTCCTGTGAGATTGATTCACAGAAATGGACACAGTATTTTTGTGGCATATTCATAATGAGAAAAAAATTTCTGATTAGTCACATTTGACCAAGTGGAGTGCAGTGGTTGCAGCAGACTTCAACCCATCTTACTAAGTTGAAGTAATTTCGCCTAGCAATCATGGCAACGCTGAAATAACGCAAATTTTCATGAAATTTTCGTAGTTTTTTAATTCTTTAAAGTCTGCCGATCGCTGGCTCTCAGTCTATATTGTTTTTGATTGTTTGTGATTGCACACTTTTGACAGTCTGACAACATGAGTTTTGATTTCCTTTCCTACGCCTTACAGTAATGTTGAAGTCATAGATTATCTGCACAATGCCATATTGTCTTTCAGTTGAAAGTGAAAAGTCATAATAGGTCCTTTCTTCTGCATGAAAAGTATATCAATTTCCTACACTTCCTGAAATTTATACTGTAGTAGTATTCTTTCATGAAATGCATTTCACACCAGTGTAGTTTATATCCACCTAGTTTTGGGCAGGTGTCAAATACACCTCAAACTCAAGAATAGATTGTATCGTGATTAAAGACTCAAAATGTGGCATTACATTAAATATGTGCAGTGTATTTCATATGACACTGAAAAGCAGAAGAGAGAACCTAATATATTTATTAATTTGATAGTTGATAGATCTCAGTGATTCTGTGGTGGAGCAAGGTGAGGGGGTTTCCACATTTGAAGAAATTTTTTGAAATTTTGCATTTCTCTATTTTTCAAGTTATGCTCTGAAAAGCTGATAGGTCATATTGGTACTGAGAGATCTCATCATTCAGCCTGGAATGGTTAGTGAAATATTTGATTGAATTTTACTTGACAACACTGGCAAATTATTTTTGGAATGTGACGAACATTTTCACGTCTGCAAGAAGTTGAGCTGGTGAAATATCCTCTTGCTTCATTCAGTTTCGGATTCGACTCATATTTTTTCACTGCTTTTCTTAAAAAAAAAAGATTTGTCCTGTATGACGACGAATTCTTTGGATGTTTCGTCAGTAAAAATAATTCGTTATCAAAGTCGAGGCATTCATGGAGTCAACAATGGGCTTATATCACTAAACATTTTTATTCCATAATTCGGTAGAACTCACCCAAACTAGCTCACCACCGCAAACCGTTTTTTGCTGTGAGCTCCCTAAGTTTTATAAAAAATTATTGAAATCCCTGATTTTTCGGACCTCTGAAAACGAGGCGATGATGTAACGTCAATACTGAAACAAGACTAATCCAGACAGAGATGAATGATACATGATTTCTGACAGAGTGAATTGGCGCGAGATCACAGTTGAAATAATTAATATATCAGTTGCCTCAGTCTCCGTCGGGCGTTTGGTTTTTTCTTTTAACCATGGCGAGATGAGGTTTCTACGTCATAAGAGTTGCCGTTTTCAGGAGGTACTATTATTTATGTCCAAAAATAAAACAATCCAGTTAATTTTTCGATCGAATTATGTCGTCAATCATTATTTATGTATGAAAGGATCATTATAAACATTGTTTGAGTTGAAAGTTCTACTAAGGTGTACACGCCTATTTGTCACATATCTGAATGAGTTTTTTCTCAGTGCATAATTACTTATGTGATTAATAATATGTATTATGCAAGTATTACATTTTTCATGACGGTTCAACACTTTTTTTCACATTAAACTAAGACTATAACTTATTTTAAAACGATGTTTTTCGACTTTTGACTCGTGCGCGAAATACTTTCGTGATCTCTACTGTTATTTCAACTCGGCTGCGCCTCGTAAAGAAAATTAGTTCTCGTTCACCAAAGTAGCATTTCGCTCACTAAATACAAAACTGATTCTAATCATAATTATTCTAATTCACCTCAAAACGTCAATGCGTTGAAACAGACAGTTTTCAATGAAATTACGTTTTCTGTTTTCAGCTATCATTTACGGAATTATATACTAGACAGCAATTATCATGTTTTGTATCAAAATTGAATTGACACAACTGATTCATTATTTTGATAATTAAGTACTCTAAGTATCAATATACCTACCGCTTTGATTCAGATGAAATGAGACAGGTATTTTTACATACTGTTCAAATTATATTTGCATAATAGACAACACAGGTGATACACGAAATCGGATTTATTTTAAAATATTACCGAAGGATATGACATTTTCATTTTTCCCTATGACATCCATCACATGAGTATTCCTATTGTAGGCGATTCTGTACGTAATTACTGTAATTTGTAACATATTACAAGTTGATCAATCGGAATGATTCAACGGACTGAAACCAATTGCTTCATATAAATCTTTTTCACCGGCATAGAGAAAGTAGAGTTTTATCTGAATTTTCTGGTGGTATCCAGCGTGATGAATTGTGAACTTACTGAACTAGTGAGGTCATTTTATATTTCTTAAAGCAGAGCGAATATTTCAACTAACCTATCCTGTGGCTGATTGCCCTGATATTTATCAGGTTAGTTCAGGTATTCGCATTTGTTCAGAAAATATCAATTATATTTATTTTATGAAACTATTCTCAAATTCACTAGATAATGAGCTAGAGACAGAAAAATCTCTGATATAGGATATCACCAGAAAACTTATTCAATGCCTAAATTTGAATTTAGAAACTTCCATATGGAATATTCTGATAAATAGTGGTTTGTTACGTTTTCATTATCAAGTTCGTGTTTTTTGGACCGAAATACTCATCTCATAAGTGCAAAATCATCTTATATCTGTCTTTCTTATTGTAAATGAATGGAAAAATGGCCAGTGAAACCATTTTTATGGTTTACTTATCTGAATCATTCGACTGAAACTAACCTTCAGTGCTAGTTGTTGGGGGCTTAGGTGAATCTGAGATTTTGCCAGAAATTAAGTGATGAAGACATACTGTACCCCTGTGCTAATTGAAATGTGCCAAATTCAGTTAAATAGGTTAAGTACGACAAATAATATTATTTAGTTATTATTACCACATTAAGTTTATGTATATAAGTGCCATTTTGTTCTTGTTATTTATGAATTAATCTGGAATCTGCATAATTGTCTTCCGAATACAATCATGCAATTTGTGTTATAGACCAGAACTCAGGATGTTCACTAATAACCGTAGAAAAAACAATGATAATTCAGATCAAGACAAGAAAAGAATTACATATATTAGTACTATATGTATTCATTTCAACGTCACTTTGTATATGGGACCCATTTAATCACACTATTTTTCTGGGTCCGGGATGAGTATCACTGAAATTAGGTGATGTTACAATTTGATTTGTCAAGAATCAGATGGTTAATTTCTAAAATTCACTTTGGAATGATGGAATAAGTTTCTTACCAACGGTTCACTTCAGTCTCTATCTAGTGCTAGTGAGTCATTTTGGGACCTGTTTGGAGTGAATGAAATAGGGCAATGATACTCCTAAATATGTTTGTTTATTCCCTAAGTTTCAATGGCCGACAATTTTCCCAAAGAGAATTACACTTCAAACATGGCGTAGGAGTATTAAAGGCTTTCAAATTTAGTCTGCTGGAGAACCAACTTCATACCTGAAGTGCAACTGGGGTTTCGTATCCGACCTTAAACTGAACGCAGTCCTACTACTCCACCATGCTCCACATTGTGCAACGCGCCTCTCGCCATCATTTGCGTTAAATGTCATTTGTCATCGATCGATGACCATTGATATGATTGATGTCATTTCTCGTATTTTTCGCATTCTTTATTTTCTCTATCACATTCTCTTCTGAAATCTGATGGGATAGAAAAAGATTTCAGAAATAATGGCTGCCCATTTCATAGCTTTGAACATAAAAAGCACGCAAGAGGACCAAGAGGTAGAACCGATACCACACGAATGGGAAGAACCTGGTCATGGTATACTGGCCCCCTACAAAGGGGCAAATTGGTGATTGTTCCTGCATAACAAATTAAACTTTACAATCGCTCTGTCTTCATATGTAGGCTTGTACCTGTGAAATTTCTTCACGATATAATCTCTTTTTTTGCCTGATAGGAGCCAGTAGTGTATTTGAAGGTTCGTGTTATTTTCAATTTCGGAAGCTTTTCAACATAACTCGAGTTAACATATTATGTCATGAATAAGAGACACCATACTATTCTGATTCTGATGATGTTTAGAACAACAGGCCTCAGCATTCAGCTATCCAGAAGAATTTAAGGAATTTTGACATTGACACTGACATCATTCATCATGTCATGTCATGTCCTGAAACAAGGTCAGTTGTGAACAAGTTGTGAAGATGTTCAGATTCAAATGTTTAAATAACTAAAGTTGTCACTTAATTATATTTGAAATTGAAACGTCATTTTGCCATTCCCAGAATACTTACTACTTTGTAGTTGGTAGGGTGAACGTTGTAACAACGTCATAGTTTAACTTGACTCATACTAAACATTGAGATGACGTTGTTCGGTGGTTTACAGGAGGTCGTTAAATGAATGACTAATTTCAACACCTAGTACGTACAACGCTAGTTTTGGTGTATTATGTGGTTGTCGTCGCCAAATTGCTACTTGGGTAATCAACGAAAACGAATTCATTGAATCGAAAGGTTTAATGATTCGAAGTTTCAATTTATAATTCTTGAGGAAGAAGAGGAAACTCTTATGTAGTTAAGTCCAAATCCACGCTCGCAGGAGGGCTGCCTCAATTTACGGGTCAGTATCATCGTCTCATCAAATCATGATATAATTCTGCAAATTGAAAAAATGGTATATTGATAATATATAGTTCAATGACGATATTTGCTTCACCCTACCTCTGGATCAGATTTGTAGAAACATTTCTGCAGTTCGTATACTCTCTTCTCCAGGGGAGTCACCTCTAAAACAAAAAATGAGATATTAAATTAGCACATCCGCTGACTCCTGAATACGGGTACTTTAAATTTGACATGGATTAGCCATAGTAATCTGAATTGCTTTTTCAGCAGTTCCTTCAGATCATATACAGGGTGGTCAAAATGTTATTGTACAGGGTGTCCCACTCAATGGTTTCACTCCCCTTTATTATCATGATTTTAACATATTTTCGTTATTCAAAAATTTTTCACAATTCTTTCAAATCTAGGGTAAACTAGACTAGCGGAAACGTACTATAGCCGAATCATGTTGCCATTCACATGCCCTATACCGGGTGTTTCTCGAAAGTGGCTCACCTCTTCAATTTTTTTGTTTCTGCAGATAAACACATGACATTGGGTGTGTGAGTATAGTATATAAATATGCATTATTCGATTCATTCAATTGTTTTTGCCACTTCCGGTTTGACCGGATATGGTCTCTTTTTTTCTTATTTTGAATGGGATACTCGGCATATTTATACTTATTTCGATTAAGAATGACATTGTGAGTACAACTACACGACATTTGCAACTTCCAGACATGTAGGTATCATCTTAAAATTCTGTTTATCAATTTTCAATCTAGAGTGCCATGAATGAGTTAAAACAATTGATTCCGAACCAGTTGCCATGAAAAAAATTTTCGATGTAATTTTACTCTCCATTTGTTTCACAGGTTGTTTAAGAAGTCGTAATAATTATCATGATGTTGATTCAATTAATTTTTAATAGAACAAGGGTGATTCATGACAATATTTGAGAAGAGTATTTCGTTGCGAACACGTTGATACCACATGATCGATATTTTGAATCATAATATCTTATTCACTCTAGATGGAAGATTCAAAAATGAAAATTTCAGAATGGTAAATGTCAAGAAGTGGCAAATGTGGTGTCATCGTACTCACAATGTCATTCTTCATCGAGATAAGTAAAAACATACCAAAAGTTTCGCATTTATAATAAGAAAATAAGGGTCATTTCCGGCTAGACAGGAAGTGACAGAAAACAATTGAATACGTCTATCAATGCATATTTGTGAACTGTACTAACAAAGCGAATTGCATTTGTTATAGGGTTATATAAAGGTAGTCATTATTGTGAAACACCCGGTATATGTAACGATTGGGCTAACAATCTGTATAGTTTGCTTCAAATTATGCATGGCCGGCCCAGTACTACATACGCTCTTCGCATACTCGGCAGAAAAAAAATAGCATTGTTCTTCCATTTATACAGGGTGGTTCAACGAAAACTTTAAACCCCGATTTCAGGGCTTCAGAATAAAAATATGGAACAATGCTCAGACCCTTTGACTTCTGATTCGAACAGGTCTTCAATGGAATTAACAACATAAATTGTAAATGACGGGAGGGATAACCGCCTCGTTTGACAGATTTACAACGCGTGCAATAAACACTTAGGTACTTCTTGCACTTGTTGTATGAATAACTATTGTTTTCTGCTGTTTTTAGTTCGTCTGTACATATAAAAGTGTAATTTTTAGTTTTTTGAACCACGATATATTTTTAGAGACGTTCCGTAGTTAGTCGTGGACATTTTTGCCAAAGTTTACGGAGAGAAACTTTGTTTTCACGTTCGAGTAAATTGGGCCCTCAGATAGTGCTCACCCTTGACTGCTCCTAATATTCATTAATTCCAAATTTTTGTCTATGCACCGAACCCTTGAATTGAATTATTTCAGTGAACAGAATGGCATTATTGTAGATGTAAACGGAAACTCACCTTCAACTTTCTCCCAACATCCTAGTACTATTTTCGGACCAGTTTCTTTTATCTGAGGAGGGCAAAGTTCCATCATGCGGTCCCTGTTCAGAGTACCATCAGGTTTGATCTGAAAATAAAAAATATTAATTCTGGTTAGAGTTTGTTGAATCTGATTCCATTGATAAATGTTTTCAAAATGAGAGAATTGGAGTGATAGCCACTTTTGGTAATATAAACTTCAAGGACTTTTTCTTGCTTTCGTACAGGATCAGATACAAGAGCAATAATTTTGAAATTGGCCTTCGTGAAATAAACATACCGTGTATGAGATATCATGCTCGGAATTTGTACAAGAGTGAGTATTATTCTTGAGATATGACCGAATCAAATAGGCTATTGATACAAAAAAAAAACGGCTTTTCAAAAAATGAATATATCAAATTTGATCACACGATAGGAGTACTACCAACATTTCGACATTTCGAGTTTTCGAAATGAGTTAGGTAGTTAGTAAGGTTTTCATTTTGATCGACATTAGTCAACGCATTCCAGATGACGAGAGTTTTGTTGTTTCGGATCGCACACATTATATATAGCGTTTCCATGGAAGGAAGTTTGTTTCTCCTCAGCAGACCCAACACGATGTGCTGAGACAATTTCTGAAATCATCATGTTGGGAGATGCAAACCTACATACAGAACACTGCAAGAATATCTTCCGATAAGGCCTGGTTCAGTAGAAACTGCTCTAGAGCTGTCGCTTCCAAACAGGCAACATTCCATCGATGGCAGAGAAATTCAGGCCCTGAGACTAGAGTAGAATATGTCGAGGCTAGAGACATATGCAATGAGACAATGCGATAATCAAAGGCTGCTTATAATGCTAAAATAAGATCAAAACTTGTTGAATTTCTCAACGTTTTCTGTTCATTTTGGTCCTTCGCCAAAGCTATTGGAAGAAACTTAACTTTCAGCTCGTTTCCTCCTCTAACCAAGGATGATGCTACACTAGCCACAACTGCCCAGGAGAAAGACAATATTTTTGCGCATTTATATGCTGGAAATTCCACTCTGGATTCATCAGGAAAACAACCTCCAAACATAACGCCAATTGACAGTCATATGCCCGAGATCACCTTTCGCCAACGTACTATAAGGAATATTTTATTGGGTCTCAACACCATCAAAGCTTGTGGCTCCGACGGAATCCCACCGATTGTCCTCAAGGACTGTGCTCCCGAACTAACATCTGTTCTCTGCTCTTATTTAGACAGCTATCAAAATCGAGCTCATGAAATACCTGGAGCACTCAGGTGTTATCAGCGATAGGCAATATGGCTTTCGTCATCAGAGATCAACTGGTGACCTGCTCGCTTACGTCTCACATATATGGCAGCAATCTATTGAAAAATATGGTGGAACCTTAGCCGTGGCACTTGATATCTCCAAGGCATTCGATCGAGTCTGGCACCACGGGCTCCTCGCCAAGCTTCCATCTTATGGCTTATTGTCTCCCCAGCTATGTTCTCTGCTGGCTAGTTTTCGTTCACACCGGCCTCTCCATGTAGTGGTCGACGGAGTTTCATCTCACTCTCTCATCATGAATGCTGGTGTTCCGCAAGGATCAATTCTAGCACCAATACCATTTCTACCTGCCAGGCAAATCAGAAAAGAACGAGGGAGAAATGTTGACAACATAAATATGGACTTGGCAACAATAATTCTCGAATGGGGATCCAATAACTTGGTAGATTTCAATGCAAACAAAACATAGGCATACCTTTTTCCTATGAAAGCCGATCTCACTGTATCCAACTTAAGCTTGTGAGGAGTAACCATACCTTTGAAGACATCTATTTCGATGCTAGGTATTTCTATCAGCAAGGTAGCCGTGCGGACAGAGTGTCTGTATTCTAATTCGCATTCGCTTGCCGGTCGTGGGTTCAATCCCCATCGACTGCAGACATTTTTCTGATGGCCCAAGAAAGTGTTTGGGATCACACTTTAAAAGGTAAGACCCCCGTCATTCCTTGCTCGCACAAGACTTTCGAAGACTTTTGAGGGTTGCTCGTAAGGGGGCAACCGAATGACGGATAGAACAATTTTAGAACAACAACAATAACCTTTCTTGAGAAATTCAGATGAGATCAATTGCTAAGAGTGCATCCCGAAAACTTGGTTTTCTGTTCCGGGCCAGTAGCTATTCTACTTCCAGTCAGCTGCTTATGAGCTTTAAGGCACAGATCTGACCTGTACTGGAAAACTGTTTCCATATTTGGAGTGCAGCACCCAAACATACCCTGAAACTGTTGGATTCTGTCCAAAAATGGGGAATTCGTCTCGTGGGTGATACGGAACACCGTAGAAAAGTTGGCGATCTGGCTCTATATTTCCATGGACGATGCTCTTCTGAAATATCATTAATTGTTCTTCACTTGGCAGTCCTCGCGAGATTATCCCGTCGAGTTGAGGATTTGCACCCCTTCGTGGTCACTTACGAGACCTGTAGAACATCTCTTCCCAAAGACTCGTTCATCCAACGAACAGCGAGGCTCTGGAACACATTGCCAAGGGAGGTGTTTCCCGAGGCATTCAACCTCTAGAAATTTAAGAAGAACACCAATTCCTATTTGATTTCCCTTGGTTCTCACGATGTTCTCGGAACATTACAGGATATCCCTTTTTGTGGGAACCAGAACATAAAAAAACAGGGTGAGTGTAGCTCCGCAATATACAATTCAGGAAGACATATTCATGATGAACTGCCAATGCACTCCGATTGATATTTTTTCAGGCTTTATATCTAGGCATAATAAACAATCCGATTTTTCTCAATATTCAGGAGCCTGTGACACCGTGGCAGGGACTCCAATACATGTTCGTGGAACCCATTTTGTTACTTATCGCATACCTAGGGATATTTATAGTGATAGGGTGAGAAGGTTTGTATTGGAATTGTCCTGGTACCACTTGCAGCATATCCCATTGGAGACCTCTTGTGGCGAGAAAATTGACAGGACAAGTGCATAATTGGTCATTCCTTCGAATTTGACCTCCGAAACATGAATAATAGAAAATAAACATAATATAATACTACAAAATATTGAATATTATATCTGTTATGTTGAAAAATGCATCTTCAATACACATAGATAACTATTTGGTCGGCAAAACAATCATTTCAAGCTTCTGATCTCGTCAAATTTTGATACATTCATTCATTGAATGATGAACAAGGCATGCATGGTTAGGCATGCTTTGGATGATGGTACGGAGGGGTTCTGGAAGCCGAGAATTTGTCTGAGATTCAAACTATAGCATATATACATTGAATACCACTACAAAATTGTATAATACTATATTATATCGAATATAACCACTACAAAATTGTATAATACTATATTATATCGAATATTACCACTACAAAATAGTATGATACTTATAGTATAGTATGATATAATTTTGTTGTGGTATTATTCGATGAATGTAGTGACTGGCGCCTATTTTTTTAAACGTTTGGTATTTATAGTTCACCCAAAATCAATTGCAGAGTCAAGTGTCTCAACTGCAGTCACTTCAAAGGGAACTTCAAACACGCCGACGCCGCACAATGCGGGGTATTCTGCAATTGATATTGGATAAACTATACTACCGACTATCTCTTTGTGAGCTGCACCACCTGTGTATTCTCTTATTCGTCGACCGACTCCAATTTCTTTTTGCTCAATGCGATCTACTTTCTCAATTCTCTCATTTCACACGATCTACTATGATCGAATCAAAGTTTAAATAATCCACTATTGATATCACTCATTTTCTTAGCAAAAAACTAATATCATCAGCATGTTGAGAATATCTGTTTCAATTTTCATGAAGATATCATATAGATACAATACGTTTTTTATAAGGATTTATTTATTTTTCCGTGAAAAAAATCATTTCAATAAAAATAATCATAAAGGTACATGATTTCATTTAGGTGCTCTCAGAATAACTTTCAAATGTTTTTTCTGTACTTATCACACAAAGGTTGTTGTTTCGTAAAAGATATTATAATCATTTTTCACGTTCAGTTGAGAAGAAATTGTAGTGCATAATCCAATTGACAAATCTTTTTATATAGGTATCGAAAAATTAAAAATTTGTTAGTAATATCGTCATCTTTCGTTACTTTTCTGTGGCATTAATCGAAATCAGAATGTTAAAATTTCTATACTCACAATTTGGGATTCCAGCCATATGCATGTGACATATTCCTATAAAAAAGAAATTTTTTTGAAATGCTTTATTCCACAGGGTGTCTTCGGACCTGCAGCGATAAATAAAATGGTATATTGTTGTATATGATTCAGAATTACAAAACAAATCACAAGAAACCTTTTTCAAAATCAATCGAGATCACAGTTCACAACTTTTATGTAATCGAATAACTCACTATTATTGCATGTCGGCTCACCAAGAGCATAACTTTCGAAATTTTTGCTGTACGCAAATTTAAAAAGTTTTTGAATACGTGATATTTTTTCCTGATTATTATGTATTATATTGTGTGGAAAACTGTGTGAGAATAAAATCTGTATCTCTATTAAACAAAAATATATTCAAAAAAGTCCTCGGACCCGTCGATTAATATTGTTGGAAATCAGCTTTTTGACTGAAACATTTTTGACCACCTTCAACCTCCTATACCTCACCGATCAACCCCTCCAAAAATTCTTCATCAAGTTATAGAGGTATTCCAGACTGCTTACGGGACACTGTCGTCTAAGGTACCACCTGGGAAGGATGGGTCTGAACCAACAAACGGACTGTCGGTTCTGTTGTGTGGAAGACGAAACGGCTGAACACATATTATGTTCATGCTCTAGCTAAGAAAGACTAAGGTTCGACACATTTGGCTTTACCAATTTAGAACCTATCGATTTCAGACAAATCTCACCCAATTCAACCATGAACTTTGTAAAAAGATGTGGATTGTACGGTGAGCTGTAACGTCTAGGGGTGAGCCACAATAGACCCATCTGGGGTCGCAGTGGAGGGGAGGTATTCGCCCCACTCACATGGGACCTAACCTAACCAAAAGGTATTCCAAATCTCTTCACAACGGTCTCATTTGTCTCAAATTCGGTTGAGGTATATCCGCAAGAGAACAGTTGAAAGATTAAAAATTTATTAGAATGTTTGTCTGAATTCATGGGACTTGGTAGGTGCATGTCTGTCTACGCCTATGTACAATGAAAAAGATAAGTTTATATGCCATTTACATTCTACATACATTCTACATATGCGTAGATGTACATTCAGTATAATGAAACTACACTATTCAACTAAAATACTTAATCATTGACAAAGTATACAAGACATTTATTCAGAGTGTACAAGACATTTATTTATGTACAGACTTCATTATAATGCTGAGACGAAATTTCTACAAAATCGAACCTCTGAATTTGTCCATGTTTTAATATATTTAAGTTTTTGGCTAAGATTTGAATCCTGTCTTCATACGTTTCATTCGTGATTTTATCTGGTATATGAATACTATTAATTTCAATGTAAGTTTCAGTTTGAAATTCCTTCAATATTTGAACAAATTTGAAAATATTCGGATGACGTGCATAGAAACTTTTGGTTGACTCAGAATAAAAGGATTCACAGCACTTTGTTGTTCTGTAACTACTAGCGTCAGCACGAGCAGAACTTTAAGAAGGAAATTCAGAATCCTCGTCAATAATTATCAACACGATATTCAAAATAATTTCTCAATCTTGCGTCATTCGTCAACATTTGATCTCCCACTGTTTCTGGCTCTTAAAATGTCAAGCCAAGTGTCTAATGTAAAATACTCCAAATGAGTGAATAATTGTTTTTGTATCCGGACATCAACCCTAAACTTTAGAATTTCTAATCCGAGATTGTCTTAGATGAAATCTGCGTCCTATCATTTTTGTTCCTGGCCATATAATTCTTATGGATAAATGAATAGAGTTTTCAAAATCCGGTGAAACTTCAACAGATTCAAAATTCCAACTGCGAAATAGCCACAATGCTCAAAGTGGAATGATATGTTAAATAAATGCAAAAAGCTCAAAGTCATTTCCACACAGTGTTCATAAACTGAACAACAATGGTAGATTTCGGGAGAAATACAACTACTTCCCTGGCTAATGCCACGCAGGATATTGAATTACAACCTCCCGAAATCTATGCAGCGACTCGTATAAACGAATACTGATACAAGTGATTCTTTCCTGAATGCCCTATTGATTTCGATTGAGCAGGCCGCTAGACAACCACAGACCGGTTTCGAGCTCTTTGACTCTCATCAGTGCAGTGTAGTCTCCAGCCAGCAGTCCTAAGACCGCCGACTCAGCGAAGCCTAGCCAAACAAAAATCAATTTGGCATTCTATCCACCCCGAGGCGTCCTTCATCGACAAAATGAAAGTAACGCCATCTGAGTAGAACAGAGGAAAGAATCACTCCAAAACTGAAATTCCCATACGGGAGTGGCTGGTTGCCCGACTGGCGTAATTTCAACTACGAAATAGCCACAATGCTCAAAGTGGAATGATATGTTAAATAAATGCAAAAAGCTCAAAGTCATTTCCACACAGTGTTCATAAACTGAACAACAATGGTAGATTTCGGGAGAAAAACAACTACTTCCCTGGCTAATGCCACGCAGGATATTGAATTACATCCTCCCGAAATCTATGCATCGACTCGTATAAACGAATACTGATACAAGTGATTCTTTCCTGAATGCCCTATTGATTTCGATTAAGCAGGCCGCTAGACAACCACAGACCGGTTTCGATCTCTTTGACTCTCATCAGTGCAGTGTAGTCTCCAGCCAGCAGTCCTAAGACCGCCGACTCAGCGAAGCCTAGCCAAACAAAAATCAATTTGGCATTTTATCCACCCCGAGGCGTCCTTCATCGACAAAATGAAAGTAACGCCATCTGAGTAGAACAGAGGAAAGAATCACTCCAAAACTGAAATTCCCATACGGGAGTGGCTGGTTGCCCGACTGGCGTAATTTCAACTACGAAATAGCCACAATGCTCAAAGTGGAATGATATAGTAAATAAATGCAAAAAGCTCAAAGTCATTTCCACACAGTGTTCATAAACTGAACAACAATGGTAGATTTCGGGAGAAATACAACTACTTCCCTGGCTAATGCCACGCAGGATATTGAATTACAACCTCCCGAAATCTATGCAGCGACTCGTATAAACGAATACTGATACAAATGATTCTTTCCTGAATGCCCTATTGATTTCGATTAAGCAGGCCGCTAGACAACCACAGACCGGTTTCGAGCTCTTTGACTCTCATCAGTGCAGTGTAGTCTCCAGCCAGCAGTCCTAAGACCGCCGACTCAGCGAAGCCTAGCCAAACAAAAATCAATTTGGCATTCTATCCACCCCGAGGCGTCCTTCATCGACAAAATGAAAGTAACGCCATCTGAGTAGAACAGAGGAAAGAATCACTCCAAAACTGAAATTCCCATACGGGAGTGGCTGGTTGCCCGACTGGCGTAATTTCAACTACGAAATAGCCACAATGCTCAAAGTGGAATGATATGTTAAATAAATGCAAAAAGCTCAAAGTCATTTCCACACAGTGTTCATAAACTGAACAACAATGGTAGATTTCGGGAGAAAAACAACTACTTCCCTGGCTAATGCCACGCAGGATATTGAATTACATCCTCCCGAAATCTATGCATCGACTCGTATAAACGAATACTGATACAAGTGATTCTTTCCTGAATGCCCTATTGATTTCGATTAAGCAGGCCGCTAGACAACCACAGACCGGTTTCGATCTCTTTGACTCTCATCAGTGCAGTGTAGTCTCCAGCCAGCAGTCCTAAGACCGCCGACTCAGCGAAGCCTAGCCAAACAAAAATCAATTTGGCATTTTATCCACCCCGAGGCGTCCTTCATCGACAAAATGAAAGTAACGCCATCTGAGTAGAACAGAGGAAAGAATCACTCCAAAACTGAAATTCCCATACGGGAGTGGCTGGTTGCCCGACTGGCGTAATTTCAACTACGAAATAGCCACAATGCTCAAAGTGGAATGATATAGTAAATAAATGCAAAAAGCTCAAAGTCATTTCCACACAGTGTTCATAAACTGAACAACAATGGTAGATTTCGGGAGAAATACAACTACTTCCCTGGCTAATGCCACGCAGGATATTGAATTACAACCTCCCGAAATCTATGCAGCGACTCGTATAAACGAATACTGATACAAGTGATTCTTTCCTGAATGCCCTATTGATTTCGATTGAGCAGGCCGCTAGACAACCACAGACCGGTTTCGAGCTCTTTGACTCTCATCAGTGCAGTGTAGTCTCCAGCCAGCAGTCCTAAGACCGCCGACTCAGCGAAGCCTAGCCAAACAAAAATCAATTTGGCATTCTATCCACCCCGAGGCGTCCTTCATCGACAAAATGAAAGTAACGCCATCTGAGTAGAACAGAGGAAAGAATCACTCCAAAACTGAAATTCCCATACGGGAGTGGCTGGTTGCCCGACTGGCGTAATTTCAACTACGAAATAGCCACAATGCTCAAAGTGGAATGATATGTTAAATAAATGCAAAAAGCTCAAAGTCATTTCCACACAGTGTTCATAAACTGAACAACAATGGTAGATTTCGGGAGAAAAACAACTACTTCCCTGGCTAATGCCACGCAGGATATTGAATTACATCCTCCCGAAATCTATGCATCGACTCGTATAAACGAATACTGATACAAGTGATTCTTTCCTGAATGCCCTATTGATTTCGATTAAGCAGGCCGCTAGACAACCACAGACCGGTTTCGATCTCTTTGACTCTCATCAGTGCAGTGTAGTCTCCAGCCAGCAGTCCTAAGACCGCCGACTCAGCGAAGCCTAGCCAAACAAAAATCAATTTGGCATTTTATCCACCCCGAGGCGTCCTTCATCGACAAAATGAAAGTAACGCCATCTGAGTAGAACAGAGGAAAGAATCACTCCAAAACTGAAATTCCCATACGGGAGTGGCTGGTTGCCCGACTGGCGTAATTTCAACTACGAAATAGCCACAATGCTCAAAGTGGAATGATATAGTAAATAAATGCAAAAAGCTCAAAGTCATTTCCACACAGTGTTCATAAACTGAACAACAATGGTAGATTTCGGGAGAAAAACAACTACTTCCCTGGCTAATGCCACGCATTAATGCGCCTCCCTAAAAAAAATCAGTTCTCGCTTGGAGAGCACGAAAGAGAATACCTATAATGTTCTAGAACCATCGTGCATGACATTCATTATTCCTCAAGAAGTTATATAAAATTTTATATATATTATTTAAGAAATAACGGAGAATGAAGTTTGTTCTTAGTAAATTGCACTAGCCGCAATATTGAAATTGAAATGAAACTCAAAAAGCAGATAAATATGGTTTTATGAAGATGATTTAGTTTAATTTGTTCATGTTATATTGTAGAACAATTTCAAGAATCACTATTAGTTCATGGTCTTATAAATGACTCCTGAAGTGATTTTGAGATAGAAATTGATTTAAATCGATCGAAAAAATGTTGTTTGGTTTATGTGCAAAAAGCATCGATATTAAATTTGTTGCTCCCAGCAAAAATAATCAATTATTTGATTTCGTTCTTTCATCTTCTATTATACTCACTCCATTTATCGCTTCAATTCATGGAACACCATGTAAGATTTCAAATTCTCATATGTTACCAATATTTACCTTTGATTTGTCTTCTTCTTTAAAGTTTCCTTCTCTCATGCTTGATATTGTAGCTTCAGGTATTCCTGTTTTTTTGACACAAGTATTGTGTAACACAGGTGCCAGCTTCGAAAGTTTCTCTCCAAGTTCCTGTGAAGGAAACGTTTTCTTTATAAATTGCCACTGCTTTACTCCTATAGTTCTCATTAATTTTTGGTTTTTCTCAATAGTCGGTACCAACCCATGATAATTTTCAACGAATACGTATTTTATATTCCAATATCTACCTTTTATCTAATCTGTAGAATAATTTCGAAATTCCAAAATAATATCTTAAAATTGTGATCATATTTGTGAAAGGTAATCGATATTCAAGATCTGAAACGCATCAACAATGGCATTTCCAATGGTTTCAGACAAACATATCCTAAACCTGTGAGTGGCGAATGTGGTATTCTCACCCGATATTTGCCTATATTCAAGGGGTCCGTGAAGAGAAGGAGGTCAATCCCTTAACAGTATACAGGATGAGGCAAAAGTATGGAAACAGGTGAACATATTATCTGTAACCGTTCTTTAGATTTTTTCCGAATGTATGTCTAGGTGATATCAAAACATGGCGGATTTGATAACGTTATCGCCAATGTTGCCACTTTTTCAGTTATTCCGGAATTATTATTACTTTCCTCATTTCGAATAGAATTTTCAGAATCTCCCTGAAAAGCTGATCTCCTCGATCTATCATACTTTGAATCAATAGAAAATGATTACAGAGATATAGGGTGTTTTAAATCGAGATTCTTCAACTATACGATTTTTTTGTGTCGAAATCATTCATTATTGGTTAAAACGGTTCACATGTACGTCCTCAACTTATGATTTGCTTTCTACTGACTTTTTCGATTGAAACAAATACAAGATGGTCCAAGATTCAGAATTCTGATCATCATGTATCTGTTCCAAATAAATGTCAGTAGATAGTAAATCAAAAGTTGAGAAAGATTCATTGAACCTGTTTCGAGCAATAATGAATAGTTTCGACACAAAAATATCCTAAAGTTGAAAAAACTAGGTTTTGACCACCCTATATCTTGGTAATCATTCCCGCTAGACCCCAAGTGTGATCGATCTATGATATCAGCTTCTGAGGAAGAATATAAAAATTCAATGAAATACAGGGTATACTATTTAGAACGAGGAAGTTAGATTTAATTCCGGAAGAACTGAAGAAGTGGCAACAAACGGTTACTGAGATATTCACCTGTTTCCATACTCTTGCCTAACCCAAATATACGTCTTCAAGACGTGTATTCTTGGAACAAAAGTAATATGACGTTCCTCAAGCCTATTTTTTTCTGGGACCAATGTCCGCCTCACTGGACGTCAGAGTTTGAAATTCAAATCAGTTTTTTTCAATAATTCGACTATTCAATAGGATATCGATTTCAACTCGAATGCATGAATGGAGGGAGATAAATTGAGAATTTGAAATTATATTTGAATAGTCATTTACCGTTAGGATTCTGCAATTTCAAGCGAGACATTTGGAATGGTCTAATTCTTCTTAACTGAAAAAATATTGTGATCCGGAAACATCAACAGTAGTAGTCATATCCACGAAGTATATTTTTCCAAATTAAGGGTTGGAGGAACATGCTTCGGGCATATATATGCCATCATCAGGCTCACGAGAACAATAAATTATTACCTACAAGGAAATTGGAGATGGAATGACTGAAAATACTCAAAAAATCGTACAATTAACAATTGTTGAAGTTATCAAACTTCATTATGTGGGACGAGATAACTAATATGAAAAATATTTTCGGGCCTCACGAACAAGTCGATTTTTCAGCTTTCTCCCAGAAGCTTCCATTTTGAAAAAAAAAACATAGACCAAGTGAATGGGGGGACATCTGTGGGGATTATGCACAAGACCAAGCACAAAGATAAAAAACCAACTGATATGAAACTCACAGATTTCTGCGGGAAAGTAAAGAAACTCAACATCAGGTGAAGTCTATAGGAATCAGCCCAGATGATGAAACCATAGATGAAACCAAAAATTCATATCAGAACACTGAACTTGAGTGTATTTATAATAACGTCTCATTTTTTTGAAATAATTCTGGAATTTCGATGACAAATCTCATGAATCAATGAAGACAAACTAATGACTTTGAAAATGGAAGGTCATGAAAGTGGATAGGGATATAGTAATATTGGAGTTGATTTCGAAAATTCACAAAATGTTTAGTTTTGTACTCTCTTGATCATTTTATGCATCACATATTATTATGATGCCAAATGAAACTTAGTACGTACGCGGTACGTTTCAAGCAACTCCTCACTCAACATCAAAATTGATTGATTCGCTGAAAAATGTAGAGATTCCAAAACAGCATTTCGAGTAATGATGCTGCTTGTTGCGACCTATTATATTATTTCTCACTGTACTCACCTCAAGTTTCAAATATGCAAATGAAAATTCCACTGCTATAAAGAATAGAATTATATACACACTTGACTTGTACATATTTGAATATATATATTTTTATCCTATTATAATGAATCGAAGGACTATACTGAATTGAATGGTTTCCGTAGTTATAAACACAGTGTCGTTTGGAGAGGAATAAATAATCGATATTCTAATACCAGGCACTGGTGCGGTATTTGCCATTAGAGCACCTAGTCCATACACAAATATGTCACTCTGTGGTTGTATTCATATTGAATGAACTACAGTTCGAACATCCTTGAAAATTGAATAATCCTGCTGTTGAACACTATTATTGAACACACCTTCAGTCGTTTCAGTCCTCTCCTATCTGGTCTGTCAATTGTAAGAACTGTCAAATGTCATTGCCGAATCGCGTTGCAGTTTGAATTATTGAAACTATTTCCGTTTATATCAGAATTCTTCATCAGAAATGTAAATATTCCAAAACAGCATTTCGAGTAATGATGCTGCTTGTTGCGACCTATTATATTATTTCTCACTGTACTCACCTCAAGTTTCAAATATGCAGATGAAAATTCCACTGCTATGAAGAACAGAATTATATACACACTTGACTTGTACATATTTGAATATATATATTTTTATCCTATTATAATTAATCGAAGGACTATACTGAATCGAATGGTTTTCGTAGTTTTATTACCTTTATATATATTTCAATCCCAATCGCCTCAGAGAGCAGGACAGTATTTAATAGAAAAGTTGACTTTTTTCAACGAAGCATCAATCTATTTCCATGTTCCGCTACCGAATATCTCATAAATTAAAACGCAATAATAATTATACTGATCATAATAATAACAATAATAGACAGACATTGAATATTTATATGTAGAATACATTTTTCATCAATGTCTGAAGAAGAAAATGATGCCGTTAATTTCATATAGAGAAATCGAAATCTTTGACACCTTAGCGAATCGAATAGTTTTTATCTACTACGTCACATGAAATCTCATTCACGAAGGTCAGTAAACAAGTCATTTCAATAGAAATTCATCTATCCTATGGACTGGACGCACATCTACAACCAATATAGCTTATACGTGTCTCGTTAATCACTTCCCATTCCCTTCGAACTATTTTGTAGGTTAGCAGATAGGTTATCAACTAATTTTCAGAATTATGGGATCTTGTCGAAGAGAGGAATTATGAGTTCGTAGAAAAAGTATAGTATGTAACGATCTGCTGCGCGCGTGCTCAAAATTCTCGTTACCGAAATGACGTTCATAACACTTTCTGCATAATATACTTTTAGTAGTATATACGGACTTTCATCTAATGTGAGGTTTTAAAGTTACAAGAAATTATTTTATATATCTAGAGAGGCTTATATGGTCATTTACTTATGCTACTATCAAAGAACAAGTTGATAACGTTGTCTTTACTTCATAAACCAGGTGAACATGACATTCTGAAATAGTTTCGTAATTGAATTGCGACACATCAGTATTTTTTTCAATTTTATGGAGTGCACGAGAAGAAATTCCTATTATTTTTGCAGAACAACGTGTGCGAACCTATAGGAAGGATAGAGAGAGAAGATTGGTATTGGAATTTTTTTGAACTTTTGAAAGTATACTTATCAGGCAGAGAATTCCGGAGCTCTGTGACTTAGTACTTCGTGCATGGTTGACGACAAAAAGTGGTTCTATGTGCTGCCTGTTAGCCTTTTGTTATCTGTTAGTGATGAACTGTTAGCCGAGATCATCATTTGCTGTGGCAGAACCTATAGAAAAGTGAAAAGTCGCTGTTTTTCCTGCGGTGTTCCATCAATGATGTCCAGAAATGAGTGAATGTGGCATCACCAGTCCGGTCTCGTATCTGATTGGAATCTAGGTGTGAGATATAATGCTTCATAATAGCGACACACTTTGATGAATCTTGATATGGTTCTAAGCGAGTTTTGGAATCAGTTATAGAACGCTGGGTATTTTTATTATTTCATCTTTCGCAGGTTGATGAATCAAACAGATTGCAAAATACATTATCGTAAGGTACGAACTTTGTACCACCTTATGAAGTTCATCCGATTGTCCAAGAGGTTAGATAAATCTCAATTAACTAACCTAACACTAAAACCCTAACCTGAACGTATGGTATAGTTTATGCAAAGTCAGTTGAACAGATCATCAAACGAATGTCGGGCTGCGCTGCAACACTTTTTGAACTATCAAAGGGGCCGACGGCTTGCGGTGATGTGTTTTTCCAACTGACTGTGCATAAACTATACAATCAGAGGAGTCGGTAGTGAATAAACGTTTAGTGAAATAGGCGCCAGTCACTACATTCATTGAATAGTACCACAACATAATTGTATCATAGTATATACTATGACAGATTGAAGAAACAATAATTATAAATGAAATATTGAAAAATATTGATTTATACGGGTTCTTTCGAATTGTGATATCATGACTATTTACGGTTGTTCAGAAAATACTCTTATCCCGGTCCTGGTTATTCATCAATGAAAAGAAAATATGCTGCCAGTCTAATTTAAACAAAGGATGATTCTACATTAATTCGAAAAAAACATCATTATCTCCACCTATGCAATGATAATGAGCATTATTTGATTTTTTATTATCCACATGCTTGTTATCCAAATAAATAGTTTATCTATGATTTGAAATTGTTATTCATCGCACAGATAGGCATTGATATCTCGAAAAATTCAACTGTTAATCATTTAATGATTCTTGTTCAAGACACTTCACTGCCTTACTCAACCAATCTTTTCAGAAGGAGATTGAAAGTTTCATGAAATGCTTTTCACTTGTTTCATAGATGAACGACTCCCTTGTTCGCACTCTCGGAATGTAGATTCGTTTATTTCTTAGACTTATATACATATACATGTTTCATATGGCGAATGTGCCATAATAAAAAAAACTAATAAACGATTCATCATTCCAGATTCTTTGGGTTTTTCTATCCTCGTTTCTATGAAATAGAAATAAGAATATTATTTCAGTGTAGTAAGGACAAATTAGATGATTTGCTCCAAAATGTCACTGCGTTCAAAGAATTTTTTTATCAAAGAGCCAAAAAGAAAAATTCACCATCTTGTCAGTGACAATTTGTATTGAAATAGGTTTGGAGAAGAGAGATAAAGGTATATAGAAAAATATCAGACTTTCACTTAGCTTTGGACGTTTCGGGAACGAATCTGCTTCCGTTCTCAACATGAAAAATAGATATTCGAATAGCAATTTCTCATTTGTCTCGATACTTTACAGTTCTCAGTGACGATTGGTGATGTTGGCAATGAAACAGTTACATGATGTTTTCATTCATTAATCTCGAATTTACCATTTTTGTTTTTTCATATTTCAGTAGTGAATACCATTTTCTTTTTATATCAACTGAACAGGAAGCAATGTAATTGTCTCCGTTCAGAAGAATGCAAGCAGATTTCTTGACTTTTCTCTTCTGATTGTTATCTTATTCTCCAATGATTTTAATAGCATTCCATTCTGCCATATGTTGTCCATATTCAGTAAGGATATGTTCAGCTAGTTTCGAAATGTCGATGTGTCTTTTCTTTTACTTATGTTCCTTCGTCCTCACTGAAGAAGGTCACCTGTATAAAACTTTCCACAAACACAAGGTATATACTGTAAATAAAATGTTTTTACTATAGTTCTTCATTTTTCGTCTTGTTTGTTCGAGTTAGAATCGATCTCATTGTATTTTCAGTTTTGAACACAGCCAGAATTTAATAAATAAACGACTTTCATCTTGCCAAAATACCGATTCAAATTTACGCTACATATATATTTTATATCGATCGTCCTATGTATTCGGTATACAAGTATTTGATACATAGGCATTAGTCATTCATTATCTGAAATTATCACACTTTTTTTTCTCAAGAATGTAAAGGGTGTCTCCGTATATTTGAATATGGAAATTGAAGAGTTTCATGTGTTCTATCTAATGCTCCTTGAATGTTGAAAATACATAGGGTGTGTATGAACATTTATAGATTCTTTCTCAAATTATTTAGATTTCTTCTGAAAGAATTTGAAATTGTTCCTCATGATAGTGTGTAGGTGACCACTAGAAGCACTCAAATGTGCATTGAAATATATGGCACGCCATTTAAAAAATATATAATTATGACGTCACACTTTTTTGGGACTCCCTGTTTAATCGATTTTTTTTCCTGGTATGCGCCCAATGATACAATTGAGGTCTGCAAAATATCAAAATCCTGACTCAACTGATAACTACTGAACTATAGAAGACGGTAGGTGAGATGCAGAACCCTGCATCAACTCGTCTTAATTTCCCCTATTCATCATTCAATATGTGAGTCTTCTCATGGAACACCCTGTATATTGCCAAAGTGAGCTTTGTGTCACCATTGACTGTATTATCTCTGTCCTTGCAGACTCAATAGTACCTACTCTCGGTCTGGTATTGTATAGGTATCAACTAGTTAGTGATAGTAACCAGAATGTGAAATAAACAATAATAACACAATTTTTGTATTCAGACATTTTACTTATTCATTTTCAATCCGGCATTGCATAAAATCCGTGACTACAGGTATATCATCGCATATAATATATAATTATATAACATATCGTGTACTATAGCCAAATTCCTTAATAGGTATGGTCCATAGTATAGTTAAAACATTATGAAGTTCTGAAAAGTAAAATTATCGAAGAACTTTCTATTAGTTGATTCACCAATACCGAGTGTTCCAATAGTCGATGCCTAGTCATACGGATCGAGATGGGAGGTCGGATTCTCTCGAGCCAAACATACAAAGTTTTACGGTTTTTCAGTTTTTCCATGATTTCAAGTTCTCCAGAATGATTCCATTTCTTCACATTAGTGTTCTTATAATACAATAATGAAACGTGACACATTCATCTCATAAGAACATCTCCGTAATCATTGATATTTCGATCGAAAATCCTTGTTGAAATCAAAGTAAAAATGGAGTTTCATTAGGGGAATCTATATTTTGAGAAATATCTGTGATTCCTGCTTTTTCAGAAATACAAAGCTGATATACACTATAGTATCAGAAAAAATATTGACCAAGGTGTCATGTTCCATTTTTATGTCGATATGTTTTGTTTTGTATGTCATGTGAATAACTGGAATTTGAAAAAAAACTATAAAACTCAAACACGTAAGACTTTCCGTCGACCTCCGGAACACTCAGCATATAACAACGATATAACTCACATTGGTATTCTTCTCGTAAGTACATTTCACCATATCGTATATTCTGTCCTCTAAAGGTGTGACTTCTGAAAGAAAAACATTACCATCACAGGTAGGTTACTTCTAGGATCCAACAAGTGCAGTCGTCTTCAGCGAACATGTCGCGGTTGGACGGTATGAGCGCTCTTATTGCAGTAGTGATCAAGGGAGCTGACACCGTCCATGTGCGACATGATCTCTGAAGACGACTGTACCTATGATATATTATCTTTTATCAAAATAGGAATGCTGAACTCGATATCTGGAATCTTTGTTTCTAATGAGTTACACATGATTCAGGAAAAACTTTGATGGGAACATTTTATTTTCGGTCTTATTCTGACTCACCTTACATAATTATACTTGAACAGATTATGATAATCTCCATATTATATATCATTATATATAATATATTCAGGGTGAGTCAAAAATGAGTACTGAGCTTTCTGGAGGTGATAGTAAGTTGAAAAATAAGTATACTTTGAAAGATAAACTCATTGCTCAAAATGCATATTAAGGGAGAGATATCATTCCAAAGTTGCTTGAATTTAAATAATTCCTCTGCATAACTTCTAAACGGTGGAAGCAACCAGATTGAAATTTCCTGCATGAATGTATATGTTAATCAAATACATTTTTCTGATACACTTCTACATTTCTGATATTGTTATAAACGGTGTTTTTAGGGGACGAGTCATGCTTTCTTTAATACAACTTTTTTCCTCGTATTCTTTCTGGTGCAGAAATAAAAGCATATGATAAAGCGAAGAGAATTACATGAAAAGGTGCTCCTATCCAAATACGAAAAATTGAACAGTTTTCGAGATATTTGAGTTCTTGTAGTCACATCAAATCAAATTTTTCGGTAACAATATTTTACGACGCCATGGTCAATTTTGTTCTTAATTTTTACGTTTATGCGACTTCAACATTGTTATTGTTGATTTCCTTGTTTGGTTAATAGGTAGTATTATAATTAGAGCGACTTGAAGAAATGGCAGATTATCCGTTATCCAGAGATGTCTTCTGCTCGACGTGTTCCAAATGTTACATTGTGTGAAAAATAATGTCCAAGAAGTACGAGGCTACCTAGCATATCATTAACTGATAAATTGATCTGCTGATTATCATGTCATCACAAAAACTGGAATACCTCCGAAACGGTTACATTTTTTGTATTTTGATAAGGAAACTGTTTTTATGTAACTTTTTCGCTCTATCAACTGGTTTAATATTTTCACCAAAAAGAATACGAGGAAAAAATTTGTCTTCAAAAAATTATGACCCATCCTCTAAAAACACCCTTTATAGCAGTATCAGGAATGTAGAAGTATTGCATAAAAATTTGTTCTATCAAGATACATTTATGTATGACATTTGAATTAGGTGGCTTCTACCGTTTAGAAGTTAGGCGGAAACATTATTTCGAATTAATCAACTTTGGAAGGATATAGGTATATTATCTCCCTTGATAAACATTTTGGGCCATTAGTTTATTCACCAAACTATAATTATTTTTCAATCTAACATCACCTCCAGAAAGCTCGGTACACATTTTTGACTCACACTGTTTATGATATGAATATTTTTTTGTGAATATCTCGGTAACCGTTTGCTAGACTTTTGGAATTTATGTACAAGGTGATTTCAAAACGTGGAAACATGGAGGGTCTGGAAATGTTATCACCAATGTTGCTACTTCTTCAGTTATTCCATTATTCTCGACTTCCTCATTTTGAACAGAAGACCTTGCATTTTATCGGATTTTCAGATTCTCCCTGATCATCGATCTGTCACACTTGGGGTCTAGCGGAAATGATTACATAGATATAGGGTATTCAAAATCGAGATTTTTCAACTTTGGAATTTTTTGTGTCGAATGTATTCATGCATTATCGGTCAAAACGGCTTACATGTTCCTATCTTTATTTATCATGCATACACCAATTCAATATTCGGCTGAGGCCTCGGGATATAATCTTGATCCCTGTTCGATGTTGATACCATTCCAGGCCCGGTAGCCGTGCGGACAGAGTGTCAATATTCTAATCCGCATTCGCTTGCCGGTCGCGGTTTCGATTTCCATCGACTGCAGACATCATTCTGATGGCCCAAGAAAGTGTTTGGGATCACACGTCAAATGGTAAGCCCCCCGTCATTCCTTGCTCGCACAAGACTCTCGAAGACTTCTGAGGGTTGCTCTTAAGAGGGCAACCGAATGACGGATAGAACAATTTTAGGACAATTTTTAGAACAACAATTCTTCACAACCTTGGAGTATAAATGACTATTTTCTACAACTGCTATTGAAAGTAGAGTATTTCTCATAGCTTACTTGGTTTCAAAACAATGAATTACTCATGATGTGAGTATCATTATTTCTCACGGAACTTTGTCAACAACACATAATAATGATAATAATAATAATAATAATTATAATAATAATAATAATAATAATAATAATAATAATAATAATAATAATAATAATAATAATAATAATAATAATAATAATAAGCCGATGAATTGTCTCTGATTTTCGACTCCGAGCGCGAGGCTCAGGACTCAGTTACTGAGCTAGAGCCTGCTCGGAGAAAAGCCCGCATCAAAGCTGCAGAAGTGAGAAAGCTCCTGCAGCTTCACATGGATAAGCCCATGCATTCGGTCTACTTCAAGACCATTGAAGACCGGGGCTTATCCAAAGAACTGACTTTCGCTTTTCTCAAGTCAGGCGGGCTTAAATCGGAAACAGAGGGGTTCATCATGGCATGCCAGGATGGGGTTTTTAACACTCTCGTCTACCGTAGCCGTGTCATGGGTATGGAGGTCCCTGACACAAATTGCAGGGCCTGCCGCAGGGCGCCCGAGACAATTATGCACCTGCTGTCTTCTTGCACGGTGTATGCAGTCTCGGCCTATATCCATAGACACAATGCGGCATTGCGAGTGCTTTATTATCACTTGAGGCACTCGTACGGAATAGACGAGACCCCAGTGCTGCCCTATGCTCCGGGAGATAATGAGTCCGTTGTGGAGAATGAGAGGTGCCGAATTTATTGGAACTTTTCATTCCCCACCCTCAGGCAAATACAAGCTAACAAGCCTGATGTAGTCCTCCTCGACCATCAAACCAAAGCGATGTTCGTGATCGAGTTTTCGGCGCCAGCCGAACCGAACATCGTTTTGAAGGAGGAGGAGAAACGGACTAAATATCGAGATCTTCTCTTCGAACTCCGTCGGCTCTATCCAGACCATTCTGTGGAATTGGTCATCCTGATAATCGGCTCCCTAGGAGGCACACGACACACGCTGCTCTCGGAGATCCAGAAAATCCCAGCGTGCCGTGATAAGGCACACATCCTGGCTGGTGGAATGCAGAAGGCCGTCATACTAGGATCATTGCGTCTACTCAGGGCACACGGTACTTGGTCCCAGTGATTACTCACTTCACAGGCTGTGAGGAGTAGTCACTGGATTTTATCCAGCACGACTCTGCGTGACGTCGGAGGCCGCAGGGTCGTGACTGGAATTATATGAATTTAAAATAATAATAATAATAATAATAATAATAATAATAATAATAATAAAATGGCAGGAGGGCTAATCTCTTAGAGGGTTGCCTATGGTGAGTAGCGACACCACCTTTCCGAGCTGAGGGTGCAGAATCGGACTGGCAGCGAGAGCGCACCCAGGAGGAGAAATTCATTTCTCCTTTTATGTCAGCCGTGGGCCTGCTAGGTTAACCACCTGGCAGGTCCGATTACTCTGGTTCCCATAAACCGAGGACAGGGCCCCCACAACCGACCCCAGCCGGATAGGGGTCAAAGGCAAGGTGGTGGGGCCCAACAGGACGGACAGCCTGATAACGACCGCGAAGAAAATGGACGCTTTGAGTGGACAGATGATCTGAGGGACGACCTTCTGCAGTGCTTCGAGAGCAGCGATCCAGGGCGTAGGGGATACATGAGGCGGATGCATGCTCTGTGGAATGAACAACACCCAGAGCATGGAGCATTCACTGCTCAAAATCTGCGAGATTATGTATCTCACCTACGCGCTAGGCAATACGTGAGAGTCCCTTCTCGGCAGGAAGATGGTGTGGAGGAACAACAAGCTCCACCCATTCTGCCCGACAACGAGAGAAGGGACCGTGTGCTTCCTGAGGTGAACGAGATCAGGAACCGCAGGAGCCTACTCAACATTAAGGCCCTGCGGCCTCAAGACCTTGCAAGGATGGATGAATTACTTCGAGGCACACTTCCGGAAGGGGCTGACATCTGGCACATTAACTGTGCCGTGTATGACGTCGTTCGGTCCTCTCTACCGGAGAGACCTATACAAACGGTCTCACCGACTGAGAGGGCCGATCGGCGTGTACAAAAGATGGAAGCCAAGATCCAGTCGGCGAGACAACACACTTCCCGTATCCAGTGTGTGATGGATTATGTGAGGGCCAACAGGCCATTCACGTCGAAGGTGCGACGGATGGCCAATACATTGCGTCGCACCCATCACACACTCAATGAGGCAGTACTATCCACCATCAAGCAGCACTGCCTCGAAAGGATACGGATGTTAGTGGCTGCAAAACAGTCACTAAAGAGGCGAGCGAGAGGGCTGGCGGAAAATAAACAATTCCGTGAAAAGCCCTCTCGCTTATTTCAACCGCCTCCAAGTGTGGTGAACAATCCGCCGACTGCTGATCAGGTGGAAACCTTTTGGAAGAGTATCTATGAGGTGAGACATCCATTCGACAGAGATACTCCAGCCCTGGCGCAGTTCGGTGCCTTCTGCGAAAGATACCGAGAGCCCGAGCCCGAATTACTGCGCCAACCGATAACCACTGAGGAGGTTCGAGAAGCCCTCAAAGGCTCCAAGAACTTTGCTGCTCCTGGCCCCGATGGGATCAATAACTTCTGGTGGAAAAAGTTTCCCTCTACCCACCACCATTTAGCCAGTATTTTCAATAGCTGGCTAAATGGGGAGCAGCAAATCCCTGAGTGGTTTATCGAGGGGCGAACCGTGCTTCTCCCTAAAACTGTAGATTTGTCCAATCCGAAGAATTACAGGCCAATTACCTGCCTGAATGCATGTTACAAGTTGTTCACACGCATCTTGTACATGCGAGTACTCCTAGTAGTTGACCCGGTTTACCAGCGGATTTTTGAGCAGCGTGGGTCGAAGAGAGGTGTCGCTGGCTGCAAGGAGAACCTGTTGATAGATAGAGCTATCACACAGGACTCCGTGCAGTACAAGCGGAATCTTTCTGTGGCCTGGATCGATTACCGAAAGGCATTTGACACAACGTCACATGAGTTACTCGTGTACTTGCTCAAGTGTCTTTCGGTACCAGATTCTATAGTGAGATGCATAGAACAACTGATGCTGGTCTGGAAGACCCGCTTTACCATAACATCAGGTGAAACGAGAGTCCAAACAGAGCCAGTCATCATAAGGAGGGGAGTATTTCAAGGGGACTCCCTCAGCCCTCTCCTATTCTGCATCTCACTTCTGCCACTATCCGTTGAGCTTAGGAAAACCAGGGGATACAACTGCGGCCCACCCAGTTACCGGAGGCATAAGGTCACCCACTTATTTTATGTGGATGACCTCAAACTTTATGCCTCTGGTGAGAGGGATATGGACCAATCCCTCAGGGTGGTGCAGGAGTACACGCAGGCAATTGGAATGGAATTCGGGATGGACAAATGTGCACTGGTTCATCTCAAGAGAGGACGATGCGAGAACTACGACAAGGACGCGCAGCTCGTGGACGGAAGCATCCTACGCCACCTGGATGCCGGAGAGACGTACACCTACCTAGGTGTAGGGGAAACTCACATCCAGGAGGCACAACGGGTAAAAGACGCTCTCCGCAACAAGTATCGGCAGCGGCTCCGACAGATCTGGTCGTCAGAACTGTCGGGGAAGAACAAAGTCGCTGCGACTAACATGCTTGCTGTTCCGATCCTACTTTACTCATTTGGAGTGATGAAGTGGACTCAAGTCGAGCTGCGACAACTTGACGTAAGTACTCGCAAGATGATGCATCTCCATAGGAGTCTGCCTCCAAATTCGTCCGTTCCACGGTTATACATACCTAGAGACCAGGGTGGCCGTGGACTCTTGAGCTTGGAGTATCTCCATAACAGAATGGTTCTGGATGGCGCCTGCAAAGTCATCAGGAGTTCGGACCCCCTTCTGCAAATGGTTAAAACCCATGAAGATGCAGGAGTATGAGCTTTTCTTTTTAGGGCAGCACGTCGAGCAGCCGATGAATTGTCTCTGATTTTCGACTCCGAGCGCGAGGCTCAGGACTCAGTTACTGAGCTAGAACCCGCTCGGAGAAAAGCCCGCATCAAAGCTGCAGAAGTGAAAAAGCTCCTGCAGCTTCACATGGATAAGCCCATGCATTCGGTCTACTTCAAGACCATTGAAGACCGGGGCTTATCCAAAGAACTGACTTTCGCTTTTCTCAAGTCAGGCGGGCTTAAATCGGAAACAGAGGGGTTCATCATGGCATGCCAGGATGGGGTTTTCAACAACACACAACTTGCAGGGCCTGCCGCAGGGCGCCCGAGACAATTATGCACCTGCTGTCTTCTTGCACGGTGTATGCAGTCTCGGCCCATATCCATAGACACAATGCGGCATTGCGAGTGCTCTATTATCACTTGAGGCACTCGTACGGAATAGACGAGACCCCAGTGCTGCCCTATGCTCCGGGGGATATTGAGTCCGTTGTGGAGAATGAGAGGTGCTGAATTTATTGGAACTTCTCATTCCCCACCCTCAGGCAAATACAAGCTAACAAGCCTGATGTAGTCCTCCTCGACCATCAAACCAAAGCGATGTTCGTGATCGAGTTTTCGGCGCCAGCCGAACCGAACATCGTTTTGAAGGAGGAGGAGAAACGGACTAAATATCGAGATCTTCTCTTCGAACTCCGCCGGCTCTATCCAGACCATTCTGTGGAATTGGTCATCCTGATTATCGGCTCCCTAGGAGGCACACGACACACGCTACTCTCGGAGATCCAGAAAATCCCAGCGTGCCGTGATAAGGCACACATCCTGGCTGGTGGTATGCAGAAGGCCGTCATACTTGGATCATTGCGTCTACTCAGGGCACACGGTACTTGGTCCCAGTGATTACTCACCTCACAGGCTGTGAGGAGTAGTCACTGGATTTTATCCAGCACGACTCTGCGTGACGTCGGAGGCCGCAGGGTCGTGACTGGAATTACATAAACTTAAATGAATAATGATAATAATAAACTGGCTGGAGCCAGTATATTTGATAGCTGGCTAAATGGGGAGAAGCAAATCCCTGAGTGGTTTATCGAGGGGCGAACCGTGCTTCTCCCTAAGACTGGAGATTTGTCCAATCCAAAGAATTACAGACCAATTACCTGTCTGAATGCATGTTACAAGTTGTTCACACGCATCTTGTACATGCGAGTACTCCTAGTAGTTGACCCGGTTTACCAACGGATTTTTGAGCAGCGTGGGTCAAAGAGAGGTGTCGCTGGCTGCAAGGAGAACCTGTTGATAGATAGATTTATCACACAGGACTCCGTGCAGTACAAGCGGAATCTTTCTGTGGCCTGGATCGATTACCGAAAGGCATTTGACACAACGTCACATGAGTTACTCGTGTACTTGCTCAAGTGTCTCTCGGTACCCGATTCTATAGTGAGATGCATAGAACAACTTATGCTGGTCTGGAAGACCCGCTTTACTATAACATCAGGTAATGCGAGAGTTCAGACAGAGCCAGTCATCATTAGGAGAGGAGTATTTCAAGGGGACTCCCTTAGCCCACTCCTATTCTGCATCTCACTTCTGCCACTATCCGTTGAGCTCCGCAAAACCAGAGGATACAACTGCGGCCCACCCAGTTACCGGAGGCATAAAGTCACTCACTTATTCTATGTGGATGACCTCAAACTTTATGCCTCTGGTGAGAGGGATATGGACCAATCCCTCAGGGTGGTACAGGAGTACACGCAGGCAATTGGAATGGAATTCGGAATGGACAAATGTGCACTGGTTCATCTCAAGAGAGGACGATGCGAGAACTACGACAAGGACGCGCAGCTCGTGGACGGAAGCATCCTACACCACCTGGATGCCGGAGAGACGTACACCTACCTGGGTGTAGAGGAAACTCACATCCAGGAGGCACAACGGGTAAAAGACGCTCTCCGCAGCAAGTATCGGCAGCGGCTCCGACAGATCTGGTCGTCAGAACTGTCGGGGAAGAACAAAGTCGCTGCGACTAACATGCTTGCTGTTCCGATCCTACTTTACTCATTTGGAGTGATAAAGTGGACTCAAGTCGAGCTGCGACAACTTGACGTAAGTACTCGCAAGATGATGCATCTCCATAGGAGTCTGCATCCAAATTCGTCCGTTCCACGGTTATACATACCTAGAGACCAGGGTGGCCGTGGACTCTTGAGCTTGGAGTATCTCCATAACAGAATGGTTCTGGATGGCGCCTGCAAAGTCATCAGGAGTTCGGACCCCCTTCTGCAAATGGTTAAAACCCATGAAGAGGCAGGAGTAGGAGCTTTTCTTTTCAGGGCAGCACGTCGAGCAGCCGATGAATTGTCTCTGATTTTCGACTCCGAGCGCGAGGCTCAGGACTCAGTTACTGAGCTAGAGCCTGCTCGGAGGAAGGCCCGCATCAAAGCTGCAGAAGTGAGAAAGCTCCTGCAGCTTCACATGGATAAGCCCATGCATTCGGTCTACTTCAAGACCATTGAAGATCGGGGCTTATCCAAAGAACTGACTTTTGCTTTTCTGAAGTCAGGCGGGCTCAAATCGGAAACAGAGGGGTTCATCATGGCATGCCAGGATGGGGTTTTTAACACTCTCGTCTACCGTAGCCGTGTCATGGGTATGGAGGTCCCTGACACAAGTTGCAGGGCCTGCCGCAGGGCGCCCGAGACAATTATGCACCTGCTGTCTTCTTGCACGGTGTATGCAGTCTCGGCCTATATCCATAGACACAATGCGGCATTGCGAGTGCTCTACTACTATTTGAGGCACTCGTACGGAATAGACGAGACCCCAGTGCTGCCCTATGCTCCGGGGGATATTGAGTCCGTTGTGGAGAATGAGAGGTGCCGAATTTATTGGAACTTCCCATTCCCCACCCTCAGGCAAATTCAAGCTAACAAGCCTGATGTAGTCCTCCTCGACCATCAAACCAAAGCGATGTTCGTGATCGAGTTTTCGGCGCCAGCCGAACCGAACATCGTTTTGAAGGAGGAGGAAAAACGGACTAAATATCGAGATCTTCTCTTCGAACTCCGCCGGCTCTATCCAGACCATTCTGTGGAATTGGTCATCCTGATAATCGGCTCCCTAGGAGGCACACGACACACGCTGCTCTCGGAGATCCAGAAAATCCCAGCGTGCCGTGATAAGGCACACATCCTGGCTGGTGGAATGCAGAAGGCCGTCATACTGGGATCATTGCGTCTACTTAGGGCACACGGTACTTGGTCCCAGTGATTACTCACCTCACAGGCTGTGAGGAGTAGTCACTGGATTTCATCCAGCACGACTCTGCGTGACGTCGGAGGCCGCAGGGTCGTGACTGGAATTATATGAACTTAATAATAATAATAATAATAATAATAATAATAATAATAATAATAATAATAATAATAATAATAATAATAATAATAATAATAATAATAATAATAATAATGATAATAATAATAATAAATAACCTGCTAGGTTAACCACCTGGCAGGCTCAAATACTCTGGTTCCCATAAACAGAGGACAGGGCCCTCACAACCGACCCCAGCCGGATAGGGGTCAAAGGCAAGGTGGTGGGGCCCAACAGGACGGACAGCCTGATAACGACCGCGACGAAAATGGACGCCTTGAGTGGACAGATGATCTTAGGGACGACCTTCTGCAGTGCTTCGAGAGCAGCGATCCAGGGCGTAGGGGATACATGAGGCGGATGCATGCTCTGTGGATTGAGCAACACCCAGAGCATGGAGCACTCACCGCTCAAAATCTGCGGGATTATGTATCTCACCTACGCGCTAGACACTACGTGAGAGTCCCTTCTCGGCAGGAAGATGGTGTGGAGGAACAACACGCTCCACCCATTCTGCCTCACAACGGGAGAGGGGACCGTGTGCTTCCTGAGGTGAGCGAAATCAGGAACCGCAGGAGCCTACTCAACATTAAGGCCCTGCGGCCCCAAGACCTTGCAAGGATGGATGAATCACTTCGAGGAACACTTCCGGAAGGGGCTGACATCTGGCACATCAACTGTGCCGTGTATGACGTCGTTCGGTCCTCTCTACCGGAAAGACCCATACAAACGGTCTCACCGACAGAGAAGGCCGAGCGGCGTGTACAGAAGATGGAAGCCAAGATCCAGTCGGCGAGACAACACACTTCCCGTAACCAGTGTGTGATGGATTATGTGAGGGCCAGCAGGCCATTCACGTCGAAGGTGCGACGGATGGCCAATACATTGCGTCGCACCCATCACACACTCAATGAGGCAGTGCTATCCACCATCAAACAGCACTGCCTCGAAAGGATACGGATGTTAGTGGCTGCAAAACAGTCACTAAAGAGGCGAGCGAGAGGGCTGGCGGAGAATAAACAATTCCGCGAAAAGCCCTCTCGCTTATTTCAACCGCCTCCAAGTGTGGTTGACAATCCGCCGACTGCTGATCAGGTGGAAACCTTTTGGAAGGGTTTTTATGAGGTGAGACATCCATTCAACAGAGATACTCCAGCCCTGGCGCAGTTCGGTATCTTCTGCGAAAGATACCGAGAGCCTGAGCCCGAATTACTGCGTCAACCGATAACCACTGAGGAGGTTCAAGAAGCCCTCAAAGGCTCCAAGAACTTTGCTGCTCCTGGTCCCGACGGGATCAATAACTTTTGGTGGAAAAAGTTACCCTCCACCCACCACCATTTAGCCAGTATATTTTATAGCTGGCTAAATGGGGAGCAGCAAATCCCTGAGTGGTTTATCGAGGGGCAAACCGTGCTTCTCCCTAAGACTGGAGATTTGTCCAATCCAAAGAATTACAGACCAATTACCTGTCTGAATGCATGTTACAAGTTGTTCACACGCATCTTGTACATGCGAGTACTCCTAGTAGTTGACCCGGTTTACCAACGGATTTTTGAGCAGCGTGGGTCAAAGAGAGGTGTCGCTGGCTGCAAGGAGAACCTGTTGATAGATAGATCTAACACACAGGACTCCGTGCAGTACAAGCGGAATCTTTCTGTGGCCTGGATCGATTACCGAAAGGCATTTGACACAACGTCACATGAGTTACTCGTGTACTTGCTCAAGTGTCTCTCGGTACCCGATTCTATAGTGAGATGCATAGAACAACTGATGCTGGTCTGGAAGACCCGCTTTACTATAACATCAGGTAATGCGAGAGTTCAGACAGAGCCAGTCATCATAAGGAGAGGAGTATTTCAAGGGGACTCCCTTAGCCCACTCCTATTCTGCATCTCACTTCTGCCACTATCCGTTGAGCTCCGCAAAACCAGAGGATACAACTGCGGCCCACCCAGTTACCGGAGGCATGAAGTCACTCACTTATTCTATGTGGATGACCTCAAACTTTATGCCTCTGGTGAGAGGGATATGGACCAATCCCTCAGGGTGGTACAGGAGTACACGCAGGCAATTGGAATGAAATTCGGAATGAACAAATGTGCACTGGTTCATCTCAAGAGAGGACGATGCGAGAACTACGACAAGGACGCGCAGCTCGTGGACGGAAGCATCCTACACCACCTGGATGCCGGAGAGACGTACACCTACCTGGGTGTAGAGGAAACTCACATCCAGGAGGCACAACGGGTAAAAGACGCTCTCCGCAGCAAGTATCGGCAGCGGCTCCGACAGATCTGGTCGTCAGAACTGTCGGGGAAGAACAAAGTCGCTGCGACTAACATGCTTGCTGTTCCGATCCTACTTTACTCATTTGGAGTGATAAAGTGGACTCAAGTCGAGCTGCGACAACTTGAGGTGAGTACTCGCAAGATGATGCATCTCCATAGGAGTCTGCATCCAAATTCGTCCGTTCCACGGTTATACATACCTAGAGACCAGGGTGGCCGTGGACTCTTGAGCTTGGAGTATCTCCATAACAGAATGGTTCTGGATGGCGCCTGCAAAGTCATCAGGAGTTCGGACCCCCTTCTGCAAATGGTTAAAACCCATGAAGAGGCAGGAGTAGGAGCTTTTCTTTTCAGGGCAGCACGTCGTGCAGCCGATGAATTGTCTCTGATTTTCGACTCCGAGCGCGAGGCTCAGGACTCAGTTACTGAGCTAGAACCCGCTCGGAGAAATGCCCGCATCAAAGCTGCAGAAGTAAAAAAGCTCCTGCAGCTTCACTTGGATAAGCCCATGCATTCGGTCTACTTCAAGACCATTGAAGACCGGGGCATATCCAAAGAACTGACTTTCGCTTTTCTCAAGTCAGGCGGGCTTAAATCGGAAACAGAGGGAGTTCATCATGGCATGCCAGGAAGGGGTTTTCAACACTCTCGTCTACCGTAGTCGTGTCATGGGTATGGAGGTCCCTGACACGAGTTGCAGGGCCAGCCGCAGGGCGCCCGAGACAATTATGCACCTGCTGTCTTCTTGCACGGTGTATGCAGTATCGGCCTATATCCATAGACACAATGCGGCATTGCGAGTGCTCTATTAACACTTGAGGCACTCCTACGGAATAGACGAGATCCCAGTGCTGCCTTATGCTCCGGGGGATATTGAGCCTGTTGTGGAGAATGAGAGGTGTCGAATTTATTGGAACTTCTCATTCTCCACCCTCAGGCAAATACAAGCTAACAAGCCTAATGTACTCCTCCTCGACCATCAAACCGAAGCGATGTTCGTTATCAAGTTTTTGGCGCCAGCCGAACCGAACATCGTTTTGATGGAGGAAGAAAAACGGACTAAATATCGAGATCTTCTCTTCGAACTCCGCCGGCTCTATCCAGATCAGTCTGTGGAATTGGTCATCCTGATAATCGGCTTCCTAGGAGGCACACGACACACGCTGCTCTCGGAGATCCAGGAAATCCTAGCGTGCCGTGATAAGGCACACATCCTGGCTGGTGGAATGCAGAAGGCGGGCTCAATATTCAATGTTGCGAAGAAAGTACAGTATAAATGGATACCAATAAGTTACATTACTTGTATTCTTTGAATTTGTGCGGTTGTAGATGAATATAGTGTGTTATTGATATTATCGATATTTATTATCGATGATTCGATGATTTTTTATGAATTATCGATATTGTCGATCTTTTTTGTATTGTGTTCCCGAAAAGAAACATTGGACGTGCTACGGGTAGAAAGCGAACTATATACTATAGTATATAGTTCGCTTTCGATCGGCAGACTTAACGGTATGTCGCTCTCTTTGGGCGTGTCCAGTAGACGAAAAAAGTCAAAAATTACTTCAAAAAGTGATTTCAGCATGTCTGCCGTTTCAATATATATCTTGAAGTACACAATTTTCTGCTAAAAATATTCGATGGCAGACAAGTTCCAAATATATTTTATGAAATTTCAAAACTTTAAAAATTTCATAAAAATTTGTGTTATTTCAGCGAAGCTGAAATTCAAATATGTTATTTATATCATTATTATACACATATATTCGTAGAAGCAGACAGATATGTCGATTCCAACATGTGGGAAGACGATATAATGTTTTCTCTGTCATACTAATATAGGTGTGCAATATTAAGAATCGCTTAATCTGTATCTGACAGGGAACTAGTATTCTTGCTCTCCTGTAAGATTGATTCACAGAAATGGACACAGTATTTTTGTGGCATATTTGTAATGTGAGAAAATTTCTGATTAGTCACATTTGACCAAGTGGAGTGCAGTGGTCGCAGCAGACCTCAACCCATCTTATTTAGTTGAAGTTATTTCGCCTAGCAATCATGGCGACGCTGAAATAACGCAGATTTTCATGAAATTTCCGTAGATTTTAAATTCTTTGAAGTCTGCTGATCGCTGGCTCTCAGTCTATATTGTTTTTGATTATTTGTGATAGCACACTTCTGACAGTCGGTCAAGTTTTGATTTATTTTCCTACGCCTTACATCAATGTTGAAGTCATAGATTATCTGCACAATGCCATATTGTTTTTCAGTTGGAAGTGAAAGGTCATAATTGGTCCTTTCTTTTGCATGAAAAGTATATCAATTTCCTACAATTCCTGGAATTTATACTGTAGTAATATTCTGTCAAGAAGTGCATTTCACACTAGTGTAGTTTATATCCACCTAGTTTTGGGCAGGTGTCAAATACACCTCAAACTCAAGAATAGATTAAATCGTGATTAAAGACTAAAAATACATATGTGGATATGTTTGGCATTACATTAAAAATGTGCAGTGTATTTTATATGACACTGAAAAGCAGAAGAGAGAACCTGATATATTTATTAATTTGATAGTTGATAGATCTCCGTGATTCTGTGGTGAAGCAAGGTGAGGGGGTTTCCACATTAGAAGGAATTTGTTGAAATTTTGCATTTCTCTATTTTTCAAGATATGCTCTGAAAAGCTGTTAGGTCATATTGGTACTGAGAGATCTCATCATTCAGCCTGGAATGGTTAGTGGAATATTTAATTGAATTTTACTTGACAACACTGGCAAATTATTTTTGGAATGCGACGAACATTTTCACGTCTGCAAAAAGTAGAGCTAGCTTGCTCAATTCAGTTTTGAATTTGACTTGAGGAATTTCAGGTGTGCGTCATATTTTTTTACTGCTTCTCTTTAAAAAATAATGATTTGTCCTGTATGACGACGATTTGTTTGGATGTATCGTCAGTGAAAATAATTCGTTATCAAAGTCAGGGCATTAGAGAGAGAGATCTTTATTGAACCAATTGAAACTTTTTACATTTTCATGTAGGTCCTTCCTTTAAATACTACATTACTTTTCTCTTTTTAGTACATATGTCATTTGTCATTGTTGAACTAATTGAATTATATAAAGCCAGTTGGCATTGTCATATACTTTAAACAAACATAAAAAATAAAAAATAATGTACACAAGCTAAAACTACAGTTTACAGTCGAAATTACATTTTTACATTGTAATACAGTATCGGAGAACATTCTGTATATGCGTGTTTATGTATTTATTCATTTTGGTCTAGTTGAAGTTTTTATGGAAATTTTTCAGCTCCTTCTTGAGCATCATTATTGGAGAATATCTTATATGGGAAGGGAGCTTCTTATACAAAGTGACACCCTTGACAAATATTGAGTTTTGACCAGAGGTTGTACAGAACCTCATTGATTCCAAATCACTGTTATGTCTTGTATTATGGTGATGAATATATCATTTCTCCTGATAACAGTTAAGTTAGACAGCCTCTTAGAGTTAATGATTTGTATATAGAGACATACTTGGTATCTGTAAATAGCATTTAGGGGCATTATGTTATAATTTTTATAGAATAAAATGGAATAGAATGGAATAAAATAGAATAAAATAGAATAGAATAGAACTTTATCCACCTATGAGATCATTTGTGTGATATCTTCTCTATTATGTAAGATCTCAATTGGCTTGATCACTGTTTTGAAGGAAGGGTACCATAGCAGAGTAAGATATTATTGTATGTGACGATGTATCAATGAATAGTGAATTCCTCTTCAAAGATGTTTTCGTATGCAATTATTCAACTGCCATAATATACCTATTGGAGCTGCAATCTTAGATCTCAGCCTGTCTAAATGGGTTTTCCAGGACAAAGTTTCATCAATGTAAAGACCAAAGGTACTTAATAACTCGAGAGTATTGCAAGGTTGTATTCCCATATTGTATGTTCACTTGGACATGGGGGGGTTGTCTAGAGATTATTACATATCCAGATTTATTAACATTTAGTGTAAATTTGTGAGTAACCAACCAGGTAGAAAGTTTTTGCATGTCTTCCACAATATTGAGTTTCAGTTCATCATAAGAGTTGCTAAAGTATAGTATCATGGTATCATCTGCATATAATCTTGTTTCCCCTTTCAGTTTTAATTTTGATATTGAGTTGACATAAACAAGAAATAAGGTTGGTCCTAAAATAGACCCTTGGGGAACGCCACATTTGATTTCTCTTTCTGTGCTTGAAAATTTTCCCATTGAGACAAACTGCTTTCTGTCTGCTAAATAATTTTTGAACCATACATGACAATTTCCTCTAACGCCCAAAGAATATAGCTTATCCAGCAGGATTTTATGGTTTACAGTGTCGAATGCCTTTCGTAAATCAAGGGAGACCATATCACATTTCTTATTTTTATCTATTTCTATTTGTATTTCAGATATCATGTCTGTTGTTGCTGATACTGTGTCACTTGTTTCACGAAAGCCATATTGACGTTTTTGGAAAAAGTTTGTGCTTTTCAGATAACAATTCAGCCTATTGTTTGAAATTTTTTCTATTATCTTCGATAATTATGATTGGCAAAACTGATATTGGTCTGTAGTTGTTCACTTGGTCCTTCTCACCATCTTTATATAGGGGCCGCACATTTGCAATTTTAATTTTATCAGGGACTATTCCACTGCTGAGTGATTGATTAATGATTTTACACAGGATTGGTACTAGAGCTTTCCTAAATTTTTTTACAGTAGTTATATCTATTCCATCAAAACCTTGGGCTTTTTCTGTCTCAAGTGCATCTATGAGGTCTCCTATCTCTTTCTCAGAAGTTGGATTAAAGAACATACTTTGGCACTGTTTAGTTTCATTTTCATTGTCTATGGGTACATCTGGAAGTTGCTTAGCAATATCTGGTCCGATTGAGACAAAATAATTGTTAAAGTGCTGGCATATTTCCTCAGGATTCTTCACTATGGCACCAGTTTCTAACTTGATATTTGTTATCTCTTCTTCTCTTCTATTACTGTTTCCTAGTATATTATTTATCAAACCCCATTCATGGAGTCAACTATTTGTCACATATCTGAATGAGTTTTTTTCTCAATGCATAATTACTTATGTGAACAATAATGCAAGTATAGTCGATTTATGGCAGTGAATTATTACTGTGAATCTTAAACGAAATTCTGGCGTACTAGAAACTGTCGCTTTTGTTTTCACGGTTGAGTGCTGTGCTGTGTTATACAGGGTGTCCACTAAAAGGAGGTCAATTCATTAATCATATATTCCTTGATCAAATACAATATGAGTTTTTGAATAGCATTATTCATTTTAGCCCTTCATATTCGATATACAGGGTGTCAAAGATATTAATCTCAAAATTGGTTCATTACTTCAGCACAAAGATTGAGATCGTGTGAGGAAAGCAAAACAGAAAATTACGTTCAAATATTCAAAATACGGGAGATCAAGTACACACTTATCCCCATATTTGTTTTGTACTTGCGCTAATCACTCACTATCTATTTTTCAATCATTTTTGAGTATTTTTTGAATCTTGTAGAATTTCGATGAAATCATTTGTTCTCAAGATAATTCGAAAAGTACTGGTTATTGTTTGATGCCTATGCGGCTCACTGTTATCTCATAATGTCCACATACTCCTATTTATTTCGTCGAAATTGGAAGAGGGCGTAACTTTTTACGTACGGAAAGGTGACTATGGAAATACCGGATGCTCATAGCGAATGTATTGAAATAATTTTTACAAAAAAAAAATTGATAGAACACGTCTAAATGGATTGCTCGATATGACCTCCAACTTTTTAAATACACATGCGAGCCCTTTTAATTAAAGAAAATCTTTGCCCTTGAAAAATATGTGGCTTATACACAAAATCTTTCATACATCCCCAGACAATCCTGTTCTGCTATTCCTTTCATCAAGTAGCTATTAAAATCATGGATTGGAGGGTGGGTACGGCTTGAAAATATTTTAAAATAATTCCGTACGCCCCAAAACCACTCCAACCGATTTTAAAAAAAAATTGGACGAAATAAATAGGAGTATGTGAACATTATAGGATTCCCGTAACCCGCATAGGCATCAAACGAAAAAAGAACTCAAAAATGATTGAAAACTTGAAGAAAAATAGATACGAAGTCATTAGCACACGTACAAAAAAAGTGGAGGTAAGTGTGTACTTAATCCCCCGTATTTTGATCATTTGACAGCTATTTTTTGTTTTGTTTGCCTCACACGATGTAACTTTTTGTGCTGAAGTAGTAATGTACCAAGTTTGAGATCAATATCTCATTGAATACGCGAGTAATTAAAAAAAAAATAGTTTTAAATTCCCAACTTTGACAACCTGATGTATATCGAATATGAAGGGCTAAAATATAAATATGGTATATATATAGAAACTCATATTGTTTTTGTTCAAGGAATATATGGTTGATGGATTGACCTCCTTTTAGCGGACACCCTGTATATAGTTGAACGATATTCATCTATTTGAAGACAAGATAATTGGGTGTTATTTACTGTTGAAAATAGAATTTGATTATAGTCGTAGCTAAAATAAGCTATAGGGTCCATAGCTCACTTGCGACTATGGTTTAAATCTCATGATACACCAATATTTTGATTGGATTGAATTCAATTATGCTCCTCAATATTCAATTTGTTGAACAGTTCAGAACTTGGAATTTTCTCTTTCAATGGAATTTTTTGATCATACAAACAACTGATGAATTCAATGTAACCATTAGCATGGTAATATGGCATTCACGTGCTACGGACCTTTGAAGATCAATAATGAAATATTCCTCAAACAAATGAAACAGTTTGCAGTATGAGTTAACTTCTCTAGATTTTGTGGAAATTTCTCTTTGTTTTTTCGAAATAAAAGTTATTTATTATATACAAGGGAAAAACTAGTAGTTCAGCTCAAGGTTTTGCTGGGAGCTAATATCTGATATTTTTCCCGTGGGAAAAAAGTAATTTATGAAAAGTGACATTTCATAACCTGTCAACAGAAATGGAATGTGAACAATTTTTCACCGTCACAAAAATATTTGTTCATAATCGTCAAAAAATAACAATATTCGCGCATTGATGACAATATGCGATGTGACCTTCTTGACATCGTGCGCAAAATATTGTGCGAAATACATATTTCACACACTTCATGTAAACTATATGGGATGTTTGTATTTTAACCTTTATGATCCTCAATCAAGCAGGATTCCAAGAAATCATTTAGTTCTGAATGTTTGACAACAATTAATTTTTTTATGACGGTTCAACACTATTTTTCACATTGAGCTAAGGATATTGCTCATTTTAAAACGATGTTTTTTGACTTTTGACTCGTTCGCGAAATACTTTGGTGATCTCTACTGTTATTTCGGCTGTAATTCGGCTGCGAATCGTGAAGAAAATCAGTTATCGTTCACCAAAGTAGCATTCCGCTCACTAAACACAAAACTGATTATAATTATAATTCTAATTCACCTCAAAACGTCAATGCGTTCAAACAAACAGTTTTCAATGAAATTACGTTTTTTGTTTCCAGCTATCATTTGCGGAATTATATACTAGACAGCAATAATTATCATGTTCTGTATCAAAATTGAATTGCCTCAACTGATTCATTATTTTGGTGGTGTGATCTCTAAGTATCAATATACCGCTTTGATTCAGATGAAAGTAGACAAGTATTTCTACATACTGTGCAAATTATATTCGCATAATAGACAACACAGGTGATACACGAAATTGGATTTATTTAAGATATTACCGAAGGATATTGTCAAGATATAATGATCATTCGTATTTTATTCAGTAATTTTAAAATTCCAATTTTTAGTCTTTTCCCAGTAAATATATTTTTCATAGCTAATTTTACATTTCCGGAAGACAGTTCAGTCGATCGTAGTTGCCAGGAAATCAAGAATCCAATTTCAATCAGTATTATTTTGATTTGCAATCTTTTTACCAGGTCGCTGGCACCTATGATCGGGTAAATTATCGCTGACGGAGTATTTTTCGAAACAAGGAATATCGAGTTTGATGAAAAAGCCGGCATTACGATTAGGGATCGCGAGTAGTGCGATCACGCGTTTCATTCTTGAAGTAAGTTTAGTTTTTCGACACACCGCGCCCCTCGAGTTCCACCCCCATGGAGAAGCACGCTCTTTGGTGAGTACATGATTTCTATGTTATATTTATGTTTCATTTTTATATTACCTCATATACTATGTGTTCTGGTTATTTTGTCTCGTTGACGCTCGACATCTTTTGTTTTTGTATTTTTCACTCATTTTTGTAGTCCTTCAATTTACGCCCCAATGTGAGCTTATGATTGAATAAAAATTCATGAATTTGTTAAGTTGAATCTAGCCCCATTATTCTGCTGCCAAGCGAGTAACCCCTCACTGGTCATAGGTTTGAATGTCTCGGGAAGGATTATGGGTACTTACAATTCTACCCCTAGAGATTTAAACGAGACATATGGTGGAGGCGCCGAATTAATTTTGACGCTAATTCTCCGAAATTAGCTTTCTTTTTGTCACAGTTTGATTATTCTCATACTGCTGAGTAATGTTACATATTTTTTTTTCCTACTTGAAAATAATTAGACCGACAAGATAATGGGGGCTTTGGTTCATTTTCAAGAGTATTCTCTGTAAAAAAAAAATAAAATAAAAAAAAAAGTAGTTCTTTTCGAGGGTGCATATCAGAGGGAATGTTGAGGGCGCTTCAAATTTTTTTTAACTGGATCAATTCCTTCTTCTTTGTAACATAATCTGACTATTTAGTTTTCCTTTTCACTTCCACATATCCATATGAGTATTTCTTGTTTTTCTGACGAATAATGAGTAAATATATACATTTTTCAAGTCTAATATTGAACAATTTCTTAATTTTTGTGATATGACTCGGGAAATACTCTAGTTTCGATGTTGAATTAATGTAACTTGATTTTTTTTAATTGGGATGAACACAACTTGATTTCAATATTATAATTCTTTTTCGAAAAGCTGATGTCGAGCGACAATGAAAAACGTATAACACGTTCTACCAAATTGCGATTGGAGTCTCTCCCCGCAGAAGTAAGTTCTTTTACACCACCCTTTCGTAGCACTGACCAATTTAATTTTAACGACCCCTTCGCTAGGTCGCCTTTAGTAAATCGATCTCCTGAACGGCAACAAAATCATTTTCTTTCTAAAAATCAATCAGTTGGGGCTTCAAGGAAATGTACAAATCTTATAACTGAACCTGATTTATATTCCAATGAGGGTGGCTTTGGTACCGCAGGTTTAGAAAGTAGATCAAATAATCAAAATCCAAAAACTCCCCTCGTAAATCTTGAGTCAACTAATTCTTCTAGGGCAAATAGCCCGCCGCCAAATAACACCTCATCAACAGGAACATCTTCTAGAGTATCCACCCCGGAACTCAACATGGGAGACACAACATTCGCGGATAGTTTGACCCAGCCTAAAACCCCCGCGAAACCAAAATTTTTGTGTCCCTCAACGTTCAACCCTTGCACATCGAATGCAAATTCTTTCTTGAAACAATATGAAAGAACTAGTGCTGCAAACGGTTGGGACGATGGTCTAAAAATGGTTTATTTCGAAACATTTTTAGAAGGGGCAGCCGAACAATGGTTCAGGCGATTCAAAAACGACAATAGTAGTCTAAATAAAACTTGGACCAATATAAAAAACGATTTCCTGGAGGAATACGGTGAAGGTGAGGTGAAAAGGTCTCTAGAGCGAAAACTTTACGCTCGAAAACAAAAGCCCAACGAAACAATCAAAACGTACTATTTTGAACTTCAAGCATTATTTGGGGAATACGACCCCAACTATGATATCGAAGAATTCAAGAAATTCTTCGAAAATGGTTTGCGTCAAGACTTATACCCCAACTATAGGTTAATTCTGGAAGAAAATGTTGATTGGGGAAGATTCAAGAAAATAATCGACAAGCTTGAGGACATTACCACTTGTTCGATAGGGGCCACGTCAATAAATTATCCACAAAACATAGGTAACTGTAATAGGTGTTGCCATTCAGGTTCATGTCAAAGTACCCTTCCACAGAGCCACAATCAAACGATATACCCAAATATCCAACAAGTTAACAATGGCTATCACAATGCAGGAAATTTTTCACAATTTCAAAATAATATACCACGTTTTGGACAATTCTCAGGACAAACGCATTACCGACCAAATAACAATTTTAGATATAACCATCAACCTACCAGAAACTTTCAGCAAAAAAGTTATTATCAAAGCAAATATCCTGATAATGGTAGGAATTATCAACCACGATTCCAACAGGAAACCTGGCGGAATGCGATTATTAGAGAAGTGCCTAAAACACAGGACCATAATAGAATTCGATTTGAAGGTCCGAAATATCTTAATAATAGTAGTCAAAATCAACGTTTTCCTAGAAATAGTGCGTTGCCTGAAACAAGGACTAATGACGGACGCCCAATATGTTACTTCTGTCATAAAATTGGACATTACTCTAGTACCTGTAGAGAAAGACCCAATCATCAAGACCAATCACCCAAACGGGGATGGACGTCGATAAACCCCGCCGCCGTCCTAGCGACAAAGGGGATAAATGATATACATTCGGATATACTTACGATTACTGTAAAAATTAATAATATTGAAACAGTGGCAATCCTCGACACTGGAGCTCATCTCAATGTAGTAACGAAAGCGTTATATAATGGGAAATTCATAAATAATTGTAAGGGTCAGAATTTACTCGCGGCAGGGGGAGTAAGGGTCCCTGTGATAGGAAAAACATCCTTTCACTTGAATATTGCTGGTTTAACTACTATTTGCGAAGCTATAGTAATAGAAAAATTGCCTCACCCCCTGATTTTGGGGATGGAATTCTTAAAAAAATTCAATGCTGTAATAAACTTGCCTCAGCGAAACATAACTTTGTCGGACAAACATAAATTAGTCAAAATTTCAATGAATAACGATCAAAAATCAAACAAACAGTCACACCACCCTTTTATCAATTTTTATTACAAACCACCCTCTCACATTGATAATAATTTATACCAATCACAGGTTTCTGAAACGAATCTATCGAAAGAAGTATTATCGAATGCGTACAGACAAGAAGCACTCATCAATATCAAAAATGAATTAGATAATATAAAAAACACAACCACATCAATGAACGAATCTGATTCTAAAAGAATTCAACACATATTAACTCTGAACAGAAATAGTGACGCGAATAGTATCAATAGTTCATTATCATCCAACTCAACTAATTTAACAGATAAAAATGTAGAATTTGGATCCGAGGTAGAATCAACTCACGAACATATTATTGAAATCCAATCGAGACCCTCTGAAGAGGCAAGAATCCCAAAAACTGAAAATAGTTATGAAATTTTTTTAAGAAATTCAAAAAAACCGATAGAAATTTCGAAAACTAGAATTGATGAAACTATTAGGGATATTTCCACAACTGATAGGGAATATTCGTTAGCACATTGTGTATCTGCAGATTTAAAAATGTCTAAAGGAATAGCAAAGGATTTCAGAGAGAAATATGGTAGGATAGGTGATTTGAAAAACCAAAATCCTCGAAAGGGATGCGTAGTGTATATAAAAAATGGTAATAATTATATCTATTATTTGGTCACAAAAAGTTTGTACTGGGAAAAACCTGTTTTAGAAGATGTTTGGAATTCTTTAGTTTCTATGAAAAAACATATACAAAATCATGAAGTACAAAAACTTGCTTTACCAAAGATTGGATGTGGTTTAGATAATTTACAATGGCCTGATATTAGACAGATATTGGATTATTTATTTCAGGATTATACAATGGACGTGCTGATTTGTTCTTACCCTGTAGTTATTGACAAAAATTTTTCCCAATTTGAGTCGCCTATCGTACATGAGAATGAATTAGAAAATGAAAGAATTAAGAGTTACGGAAAAGACGACCTTAGTATGGTGAAAGTTAGACTTGAAAACGACTGCACAATAGAACCGGGTAAAACACGTAAAATTTCTTTGGAATTCGACAAACAAATTTGTGATTGGCTAGCCAATAGAAATTTCGGGAGTAGTGAAAACTTTTTGGTATCAAGAGGTCTAATAGGTAACGGTGATCCATATTTCGAAAACAGAAATCTGGTTTGGGAAATAAGGAATATAGGTATAAATAAAGTACGTTTAATGAAAGGCACAACAGTAGGGTTTTTTTATGAAAAAATTCAACAAAACACTCACGATGCCATAGTTTTATACTTAGAAAATGATATTAACGATGAAATAACCTTGAACGACTTCGATCTAAATCACATAACAGATTTTCATTTCAAGCGTAAATTAGAGACTCTTTTATTAGAATATTCTCATGTTTTTTCAAAATCTATGAGGCGAATGGGACTAACGGACTTGACCCAACATGAAATTGAAATTTTATAAAACACTAAACCCATCAAAAGCCACCCTTATAGAGTGTCGCAGAAAGAAAGGGAGATAATAAATGATCAAATTGAAGAAATGTTAGAAAATAACGTGATTAGACCTTGTCATTCTCCCTGGGCCAGTCCGATTGTTTTGGTTAAAAAGAAGGATGGTACCACTAGATTTTGTGTAGATTATCGTAAACTGAATAACGTCACGAAAAAATCAACATATCCTATTCCGAACATCGACGATATTCTGACATATTTAGGCGGCGCAAAATATTTTAGTAGTTTGGATATGTTTAGTGGATACCATCAGGTGAAAATTGAGGAGCAGTCGAAACAATATACTGCCTTTGTTGCACAAGGCCATGGATCGTTTGAGTTTAATGTCCTTTGTTTCGGTCTTTGCAATGCCCCCGGGACGTTTCAAGAACTAGCAGATAGGGTTTTTCATGGAATGAAGTGGAAAGATGTCCTTATATATCTTGATGACATCATTGTCTTTTCCAAAACCTTGGAGGAACACTTAGAAAAATTAAAAAGAGTATTCGAAAGGCTAGAAAAAGCAGGGTTAACGTTAAAACCGAGTAAATGTCTGTTTGCAAAAATGGAAGTAATAATTTTGGGACATAAAGTCAGTGAACAGGGAATTTTTCTGGATGAAGAGAAATTAGTTGCAATTAAAAAATTTCCACAACCTAAATCCGTGAAAAACACTCAAAGTTTCTTAGGGCTCTGTAACTATTATAGAAAATTTATAAGAAATTTCTCTATATTGGCTAGACCACTATACGAGGTCACCAAGAAACATTCACCTTTCAAATGGGGTGATGAACAAAATGCAGCATTCAAAAGATAAATTGGTCACGGCCCCTGTTTTACAACATTTTGACCCTAACATCGGTTGCGAACTAAGGGTTGATGCTTCAAGGGTTGGAATTGGAGCTGTTCTACTGCAATCCGGAAAAGACGGGGAAAATCACCCAATAGCTTACGTCAGTCGAAGCTTATCGAATGCTGAAAAGAATTATTCTATTACTGAATTAGAAGGGCTAGCCGCAATTTGGGCTTTAGGATATTTACGGCACTTGATTTATGGTAGACCAGTCAAAATCGTATCTGACCATCATGCATTATGTTATATCCGGTCTTTGAAAGATCCAACAGGCAGGTTGGCAAGATGGTCTATAAAACTCTCCGAGTATGACTATACAATTGTACACAAGAGCGGTATAGCTCACAAAGATGCTGATTGTCTTTCGCGTAATCCAGCAACCGAACCAAATGAAGAGAGAGATAACCAATTCATTAATGACATTCCAACATTTTTATTGACGCCGTCGGATATTCAACAAGAACAATCAAAAGATAGGGACATAGTCGAATTGATAAGGGCTTTGAAAAATCCGAATGATAAACATATTTCAATCGCACTAAATAGGAGGGCGAAGAATTTCAGACTCATTGATGGTGTACTGTATAAAGCAAACCCAACGACTGATGGCCTAGATAACTTGTTAGTCGTACCAAGGTCATTAATTCACGAAATTTTATTCTCCCACCATTCTGAACCCTTAGCAGGACACTTGGGAATAACCAAAACTTGGCATAAAATTAAAAATAGGTATTATTGGTCTGGTTTACAAAAAGACATAGAACGGTATGTTAAAGGGTGTAAGGATTGCCAAGCTCGAAAAGGTCAGAAAAATAGGAAACCAATCGGGCTATTACAACCTATACCAGTAGGAACTCCTTTCGAGAGAGTAGGTATCGACATTTTAGGGCCCTTCAGGCGAAGCCGCAACGGCAAAACAGTTATCATTGTTGCAACAGATTATGCTACAAGGTGGGCTAAGACGGCAGCCCTACCAAGTGGTAAAGCTGGTCCGGTAGCTAAATTCGTTCTAGAAAAAATAATAACGATTCATGGGGCACCTAGATATTTACTAAGCGATCAGGGCCAAGTTTTTAAGTCAGAAATGGTAACTGAATTACTGAAACTCATGGGAACGACAAGTCAGTTTACAACAAGTTACCACCCATCTACGAACGGTTTGACCGAGAGGCTCAATAAAACTCTAGCCGATATGTTAGCTATCTATACCAATACTTCCCATACCGATTGGGATGAGTATTTGCCACTGGTAACGTTTGCATATAACACCGCCATACAAGACACCACTCGGTACTCCCCATTTATGTTAGTGTATGGAAGAGAGCCTATACTTCCATCCGAGGCTAATTTGATCCAGCCTTTAAACTCTCCTGATGTATTGGAAATCAGAGAAAAAGCACTAGCAGTTCGGAATGCAGCAATTGAAAATATCAAAAAGCGGCAGGGTGAGGACAAACAATATTATGATCAAAAGCACAGACACGTCGAATACAACATAGGAGATCAAGTAAAAATTTTTACACCTAGGAGAAAAGTCGGCAGGAGCACAAAACTTTTACTAAAATACTTTGGACCCTATGAAATTACTAGGAAAATTGGCGAGGTAGATTATGAAATACGGAAAGGCCCATCAGGGAATGCAAAGAAAGAGGTGGTGCATGTGAGTCGCATTTTACCCTATAATGACCCGTGGACTCCAGAGCCGATACCTGACCTTGATTAACTGTACATATCTATATTTTATGTCCCCATATATTTTTTTTACAGATGCTCGAGTTTTTGTATGTAGATTTATATTGAGTCGAACCAACAGATTCCATTAAAATAAATAATTATAATGAATTTTTGATACGCATAATGTAGAAATATAAGTAATAATAGTTTTGGTATATCAACAGGTTCCTACCTCTCTACCTGATAGGCTTGGTCAGGAGTGAAAAATTGGAAATCAGGGCAGGGGCGTTTTGGAGACCCCTCCCCTCTACAATCAGTTATGAGGCAACAATACCTCTTTTATATCAATCAAAATGGCACGAAAAAATTTTGAAAGAAAAAAGACAGTTTTCTGGAGAATGCACTAATGATCCGAATAATAGACCCGAATGTTTTTTGTTACATAATTTAGATTTATTAGAATCTTCTTCTGAAAAGAAATTTGAACTTTTAGAAGAAAGTTGGAGTACAAATTTTCTGAAAATATATGTTAATGAACCCAGTATAATAAGTAGAAGTAAAAGATCACTCGATTTTCTGGGTGAGGGTCTCTCTTGGTGCTGTGGGGTTGCTACCCTTCAAAAATTGGATAAATTAGTCACAAACGAGAATAATTTACAATTTCAAATTGACAAACTTACTGACGGACTATCGAAAAAACTGACAAAAATTTCAGATGATTCAAAAAAGTTTTCAGAATATGAAAAATCCATAGGTAAAGCTTTCAATGAAACAGAATTTAGAATTCATAATTTAGAGTCTTTTGTAGGAGACATGAAAAATAAAATTCTCAGTAGTGAACAGAATCAGGGAAGTATAATGATTAAAATGTTATTTAGACAATTCAAAAATCTGAAACATAATATCCAACTGGTTAGGACTATTAAGAGACAAGGAATTTTGAACTCCTGCCACCATCATCATATTCCCATCGCTATCCTAAATCCCTCTATTTTATATCATGACCTTTCAAAATTGCAAACAGAAATAAATGATGCGGGTCAACATTTAGCCATACCTATTTCAGATATTTCAAAATATTATCAACTCCCAATTTGCGACTGTTCATTTACAGATAATAACATTCATAAATTATGTTATATACCTAGGTTATCTCTGCTGACACTTTTCAAGGGCCCGCATGTGCTAAGAAATTATACAATGGTGCCACAGTTAGTGAACTAAATAATGTTTGCCCTATGCAATGCCATAAGTCAAATTCATTATCTATTTCGGAAATTGAAGAAGAGACCTATATACTAACCTACCCCAAACCAACTACAAAAATTATGTGCCCTAATATAACCACCCCTCTTCCTGATTCCGCATACTATCACCCAGGAGCAGTCAAAATACGTGTCCCGTGTAATTGTAAACTCATGATGAATGAAGAAGAAATGATTCCTCAAAGATTTCCGTGCCCAGAGGCAAATATTCATGAAGCTAGTATCATACATATAATTCCTGCAGCATGGACGAATCTTCAATCATTTATTCTCAATCCGAATTTGGCGAACCCTCCTCAGTATCAAAATTTTACGAAAACTTTAAATTACAACTGGACTCTGAACATACCACATTTGAATCTGACAACTACGCATGACACGATAAACGAAGTAGTAGACAATGTCAGGGAACATATCAAATACATTTATTCTAATACTTACGGACTTCATAGCGACTCAATATTTTTAGTATGGAATTCCATCATGTCAATCATCATAGTTTACCTAATATTCCGAGGTCCGAATCAATTAGCACTCCTACCAAATTTATTCACTCGGGTTCATGCAAAAACCTCAGCACCAATAGAACACGATATATTCTTTGGTGTTTTATGTGCAACCTTACTTATGTTCATTATATATATTTCACTTAAAACTCTCTGGACTTGGTGCATCCTCCAGAAGAAACGTAAAACAAACGAAGCAAAATCAGCAAACAAATCAAGATCTGAAAGAAGTAATACACGTGGGGAATATCGAATCGAGTTAGACGAACAAAGTATGAATTTGCGACCTGGACAACATTTGAAATGTACAATTTATAGAATCACAGACGATGAAGAGGGGGTTGATCAAGATGATTGATAATGTTTTGTTTGCATATCAATGAGAATCTGAATCGTTGATAATAGTCTAAAATAGTTGAAAAAGAAGGATAGAAAAGTAAAAGGGTTGAGGGAAAAGCCGGAAACGTGGTATTTTGATGATCATTTAGGTTTCCAAAAAGAATTTACAAATTAGGTGTTCCTTGCGGTCTACTCCTAATGGATGCCATATAGTCAAAGGGCCCTGACTGCACCCATTAGAACTACACCAAAAGATGACAACTAAGTACTAGAGTACTAAGTTGGGTAGAAATACGCTAGTTCATAAATGTATCCTTTTGGTACTTATATGATGAAATCTGGCGAATTTCTACAGAATTGAGTTCAAAATACTGATAAAAAATAGAAAAAAAAAAAAAACTATATGAATGATTCATGTTGAGAATCGCTCGAGTTATTTGTCAATTGCAAATAACTCGTTATTTTCCTCATTAATTCAGATTAATGAGAAATTACTGAAATTAGGAAAATTGTCGAAATATGTAGTGAGAAAAGAAGAAATGTTCAAATGCTCATACTAGGTAGCAAAATAATAAATTTATAATTTTTGTTGTTGTTATATGCTGCCAGGTTACTGAATGTAATGATTATATCTGTTTTGAAAACATCGAACGAAGACCAAGTTGATTGTAGAGGATATTTTTTTAATTTTTTTCTGAGAACCTGTACTGATCTTCAATAGAATGAAATCATTGTAGTTTTTTAAGCAAGGGTAGATAGGGTTAGTTGAAGAAATAAAAAGGGGTGTAATTGATCAATTACCACATAGAAATATTTATGTAAGTTGTTAATCACATCAAACAAGAGAAACTTCGATTGAAAAGTTACAAAATTTTTTCTTCTAAGAACTTACTTGGTGTATATTTCCTGTTACATGTTCAACAAGAGATGAGCCATCACAACGGATTCTGGGACACACACTCACGAAGGAGAGAGCCTAAGGAGATGAAGACAATGTATCCTATGCTCCTATCTCCATGCCACGCCCAGAGGTCCCATACTGCGAATGGGAGATCTAAGAAGTGACCATGCAAGGACAACACAGAAAACCTCTGTTTGCTGAGACGGAAACCCACCCAGTCGTTTATACTTTGGGAAGTATAATCGTACGAATATGGCACCTGAGTGAAGTTCAATAACCTGGTTGATGAGTCTGCGAAGAAGACGGAAAAAGGGACAGTGGTACCTTCATACCTTACGAAAATCCTGTAGGGTGGCCCGCTGCTCACCAGGAGTCAGACCACCTTCACAACCTACGAGACACAGCAATGTAGAAGTTACCAGCAGACCAAGTAATCCACATTGATCATGTGGAGATCATGTTCCTCAGCAAGGCACTTCACTGCGGTTCCCAGGACTCCCATCGATGAGGAACCAAGAAGGCAGAGAGTATACTTTGGAGACGTCGGAGGCTTATTATATTATATTATATTATAATATTTCTTGTGACTGTTGTAAGTGGACAGGGCTGGACTTAGTATTTTGAGCCCCTTGACTTATCTTGTGAGTGGACAGGGCTGGACCTAATTTTTCAAGCCCCTTGACTTATGTTGTGATGGACTCAAATGAAAGACATTAGTTTTTTTTTATATTATCATTTTTTTTTTATTATTCATTGATAGACCTTGGTTTTCATTCATTGATTTTTTTTTTCCTTTTTTTTTCCATCTGCTCTCAATTTTTAGGTAACCTCAAAGCTGAGGGGCCAGCTTTTCCATGGTGGGGGGAAATATGTCAAGATATAATGATCATTCGTATTTTATTCAGTAATTTTAAAATTCCAATTTTTAGTCTTTTCCCAGTAAATATATTTTTCATAGCTAATTTTACATTTCCGGAAGACAGTTCAGTCGATCGTAGTTGCCAGGAAATCAAGAATCCAATTTCAATCAGTATTATTTTGATTTGCAATCTTTTTACCAGGTCGCTGGCACCTATGATCGGGTAAATTATCGCTGACGGAGTATTTTTCGAAACAAGGAATATCGAGTTTGATGAAAAAGCCGGCATTACGATTAGGGATCGCGAGTAGTGCGATCACGCGTTTCATTCTTGAAGTAAGTTTAGTTTTTCGACACCCCGCTCCTCGAGTTCCACCCCCATGGAGAAGCACGCTCTTTGGTGAGTACATGATTTCTATGTTATATTTATGTTTCATTTTTATATCACCTCATATACTATGTGTTCTGGTTATTTTGTCTCGTTGACGCTCGACATCTTTTGTTTTTGTATTTTTCACTCATTTTTGTAGTCCTTCAATTTACGCCCCAATGTGAGCTTATGATTGAATAAAAATTCATGAATTTGTTAAGTTGAATCTAGCCCCATTATTCTGCTGCCAAGCGAGTAACCCCTCACTGGTCATAGGTTTGAATGTCTCGGGAAGGATTATGGGTACTTACAATTCTACCCCTAGAGATTTAAACGTGACAATATGACATTATTATTTTTCTCTATGACATCCATTACATGAGTATTCCTAATAAAGGCAATTCTGTACGTACTTACTGAAATTTGTTACATATTACAAGTTGATCAATGGGAATGATTCAACGGACTGAAACCAACCAATTGCTTCCCATAGTTCTTTCTAACCGGCATAGAGAAAGTATAGTATTATCTGAATTTCCTGGTGAAATCCATCGTGATGAATTGTGAACTTACTGAACTTGTGAGATCATTTTATATTTTTTAAAGCAAAGCGAATATCTTAACTAACCTATCCTGTGGCTGATTGCCCTGATGAATATCAGGTTACTTCAGGTATTCGCATTTGTTCAGAAAATATCAATCATATTTATTCTAGGAAACTATTTCCAAATTTACTGAATAATGGTGAATAATGGGCTAGAGAGAGAAAATTTTTATAGGATATCACCAGAAAACTCATTCAATGCTTAAATTTTGAACTTCCATATGGAATATTTTGATAAATAGTGGTTTGTTCACGTTTTCATCATCAAGTTCGTGTTTTTTGAACCAAACCACCCATCTCATGAGTGCAAAATCATCTTATATCTGTTTTTCTTATTGTAAATGAATGAGAAAATGGCCAGAGGAACCATTTTCATGGTTTACTTATCTGAATCATTTGACTGAAACTAACCTTCAGTGCTGGTTGTAGCGGGCTTAGGTGAATCTGAGATTCTGCCAGAAATTAAGTGAAAGAGACATACTTCTTTATACTGTACCCCAGTGCTAATTGAAATGTGCCAAATCAAGTGATATAGGTTAACTACGAGAAATAATATTATGTAGTTTTTATTACCACAATGAATTTATGTACCATTTTGTTCTTGTTATTCATGAATTAGTCTGGAATCTACATTATTGTTTTCTGAATACAATCATGCAATTTGTGTTATAGACGAGAACTTAGGATGTTCACTAATAACCGTAGAAAAAACAATGATAATTCAGATCTAGACTAGATGATGGGTACAGCTGCTTGAAACAATTGTACTGGATGATTTTTCAAAAATTACACATATTACTACAATATGTATTCATTCCAACGTCACCCTGATGTATACGGGACTAAAGTGACCCATTTATTCTCACTATTTTTTTGCACTTGGGATAAGTATCACTGAAATTAGGTAATGTTACGATTTGATTTGTCAAGAATCAGATGGTTAATTTGTCAATTCACTTTGAAATAATGAAATAAGTTTCATATCAACGGTTCACTTCAGTCTCTATCTAGTGCTAGAGTGAGTCATTTTGGGCCCTGTTCGGAGTGACCTAAAGATCTCCTTACTCCCGGAAGTTCAACCATGTTCAATTTTTTTTTTTTTGATTCCCACGAAAAAGGATATCCTGTAATGTTCAGGGAACATCGTGAGAACCCAGGGAACTGAGGTAGGAATTGGAGTTTTCCTTGAATTTCTGGAGGTTATATGCCTCGGGAAACACCTTATAATTTATTTTTTCATGACTAGTAACCAGAACATTGAAGGGTCTCTGATCGAATTCCCGGCAGATCAGAGAATTTTTCATTTCGATTATTTGGGATTTTCTCTCCTCGTTCCTAAAATAATCGGGTAAAATGAATGTACCACCTCCTCGATTGACCTAGAGGCAGTATTCAGAGAATTTTCATTCAGAAAATAAGATAAATTCTAATTTCCGTAGTCTCAGCCGGATATGATTCCGCACAACTCACTGTTGCGTTCCAATCAATAGTGCTACTCCTGAAGTGGCGTATGGAGTCAGTAACAAATCCTACACAGGACACACATGGCTGCAGGACCTCTCGTAGGGTCAATGGCCAGTCGGTGTGTATGTACACACCAACAATGAAGTACATATACTACTATCTATTTTTTCATTCGTTTCCGAATCATCTAACCATATTCAACAATTCGAAGACTCGAATAAAATCAATACATTTCCATAAATTGCCAGATTGTATTCAGGAAGCCAGTGTGAGAAAAAACAGAAAATTGATTAATCCAGTGGTCACATATCTTTTTGCTAAAAAGAATCTTGAATGCATCGAATGCATACAAAGATTTGGTCCATATGATTTTGATACTATTTCTGTTGAAATCTTTTTATGTTTTAGGAGAAATTCAAATCAAAACTATGCTAGTTGTATAATTCAGTGCCTCCAAATTTTATATTGTACATATAATACACATCAAAACATTAATATCTTGATATAATATCTGTTTGAAAACTGCTCAAATCACATGAATCAGACGGAATTAGATTCATCTAAATTTAGCAGTAGAAATTTAAATTTTTTAATAAAAAATTCATATCAAATCGATGACTTATTATGAAAATACTCATACATACTCAGTGTTATCATAATCAGTATTTTGTTGTAGGATATATTATAATTAGTACCTGATCATTCTTTAACATTTTGTGTATATAAGGTTATGTCATTTATGTATGTCAAATATTCCTTGAGCAATATATTTAGTTTCCAAAACATGTCTTGTATTGATGATTTCTCCTCTCATTCTGAACTGCCTATGAGCTTCTATATCAGAACCAAACAAAATAAGAAATTTGTAGATGTAGGTACGTTTGCAATAGAGGTTTAGTTTTTCAGTCATAGTATGAATTAAAAGCGAGATTGAAAGTGAATACGGTTTTGGTTAGTTTATCACTATCGGCTGAGGCATCTCTTCGAAATCAACGAAAAAACAATTCTTCAAAGAAACTACAACACCCTGTATCTGGAAAACAAATAAGATAGCAAGTGTTTCCTTCCTAAATGTTAAATTGTACCTGAATTGTTCAGGAACGCTTGACTACCTACACAAGCCGGTTTCAAGCTTTCGGCTATCATCAGTGCTGGGGTGTCCCCAGATGGCATTCATGACCGCATTCTGGTGCGACCCTCACTCAACGTAAACACATTCCAGCATTCAATTCCCACGAGGCGTTCGGCATCTGCGAGATATGGACACGAACGCCACCTGAGTATATAGAAGGAAAGAAACACTCCAGAACGAATTCCCATCTCAGATTAAATTGGAGTGCCTCCCATCATGATATGTTGCTCACACTGTTTATTGTCCAGTAACTTCGTCGCCTGAACATATATGTATGGGGGTAGTATGCGTTACATCCGGTAGTATTTATTTTTTGCAGGCTTGTTCATGATGTTAGCCCAATAAATGATCCAAGTTTGTGACCTCGAGCACCAAACGCAACTTTGTCAAAAATCGAAAAAATCGTAATTTTTTCAAATTTTGGCGATTAAAACCCTGAAGGACTAGTTTTTGAAAAAATCTCTCAGGACGTTTTTAAAGCAGATCAAATTTGCTACAATATGATACAAGAACTGTCTCTGTAGACCCAATCGTTTTCGAGATTAAGCCTTTCGAAGTTTATAATTTTTTCAGAACTTCGCGGGATGAAGTTTCAATTACCTTCGACGGAGTGTGCTAGTACTGTTCGTGTGAAGTCACGAATGCGACCCACCTGTAGCACGTTTTCAAACTTTTTAGGCAATCTCAACCACAGGACTTTTTAGCTGGCAAGATGGCGCCTGGTTGTAGGGCCATCACATATAATATAGGTATTGGTTTTCTCTCAGGTACCTGCAACACATCGTTGCATCAGTACTTCACATTATATATTATCTTTCATCATTTTTCATTCTCATATACAATCTCCTGACAGGTACAGTTGTGGTTGGGAGTCACACTGAACCCTCCCTCCTGGGGGTGGATATCTACGCCACGAGGCCTCAATCCCAAAATGATTCCCAAAATGATGACCAGAGATGCAGCCCCACAACACCTCTTGCGGATGATTTCTTGCGGCTGCACGAAGGGTTGTGGGAACGCGTGCAGCTGCAGGATGTCAGGATTTGAATGCTCATCAGTCTGCAGGCACTGCAGTGGGGCATCTTGTGACAATGTACCAGATGTTGTAGTAGTAGATATCCCAGAAGGCGACGATCTGCCCGATGTTGAAATGGTGGAAGACTTTTGGGCAAAATACGTCGACGATTCATCACCATCCCCTGATGCGGATATGCCATCCCAATACGTCGATCCAGATCCAGACGAACCTGAACCGGGACCTTCCAAGAGGGCTGAATTAATCTAATTTTTTTATCTTCAATTTTACTCCATTTCCTAACAAATAAAGTCATTAACTTTGGTTGTACTTATCTTTTTTATCTCATTATTCGTAGCTCATCTTGAACATCCTCGTTCACACTCCTCATTTTCTTTCTCATCATCTCATCGGGACTTCGATTGTATAATCAGGGTAAAAATTCAATCAGAACGACAGGATTGCAAAAAATTTCGAAGTTCGAAAAAAATGATAAACTTTGAAAGGTTCAATCTTGGAGAATAATGAGTCTACAGAGACAGTTTTTATATCATATTGTAGCAAATTTGGTCTACTTTAAAAACGTTCTGAGAGAGTTTTTTTCAAAAACTAGTCCTTTAGGGTTATGATCGCCAAAAGCTGGAAAAAAACGATTTTTTCGCAGTTTTATCGATTTTTGACAAAGTTGCGTTCGGCGCTAAAGGTCACAAACTTGGATTATTCATAAGGTCAACATCATGAACAAGTCTGAAAAAAATCAGAATGACCGGATTTGACGCATACTGGGATGTATAAAGTTACTGGATTATTACACTAATCTTAGTTACTGGATCTCCCGAAATAAGTCTAGGAAAATCAATAATGATCAATAAAAACGAATTTGTTGAATCGAGAGGTTTAATGATTCGAAGTTTCAATTTATAATCATTCTGGAGGAAGAAGAGGAAACTCTTATGTAGGTAAGTCCGAATCCACGCTCGCAGGAGGGCCTCCTCAACTTACGGTGCAGTATCATCGTCTCCTCAAATCATAATATGATTCTGCAAATAAAAAAAATGCCATATTGATAATAGTTCAATGACAATATTTGCTTCACCCTACCTCTGGATCAGATTTGTAGAAACATTTCTGCAGTTCGTATACTCTCTTCTCCAGGGGAGTCACCTCTAAAACAAAAAATGAGATATTAAATTAGCAAATCCGCTGACTCCTGAATACGGGTATTTGAAATTTGACATGGATTAGCCGTAGTAATCTGAATTGCTTTTTCTGCAGTTCCTTCAGATCATATACAGGGTGGTCAATTGTAATTGTCCCACTCAATGGTTTCACTCCTCTTTATTATTATAATTCTAACATATTCTCGTTATTCAAAAACTTTTCTGGAAAAATTTTTCACTATTCCTTTAAATCTGAGGTAATCTAGACTAGCGAATACGTACAATTACCGAATCATGTTGCCATTGACATGTAACGATTGGGCAAACAATCTGTATAGTTTTCTTCAAATTATTCATGGCCGGCCCAGTACTACATACGCTCTGCGCATGCTCGTCAGAAAAGGAATAGCTTCGTTTTTTATACTGGGTGGTCCAACGAAAACTTCAAACCCCGATTTCAGGGCTTTAAAATGAAAATATAGAATAATGCTCAGATACTTTGATTACTGATTCGAACAGGTCTTCAAAAAAATTAACAACAAAAATAGTGAATGACGGGAAGAATAACCGCCTCGTTTGACAAATTCGAACACTTAGGTACTTCTTGCACTCGTTGCAAAAATAACAATTGTTTCCTGCTTTTTTTAGTTTCGCTGTACATATTGAAGTGTGATTCATATTTTTTTAAACCACGATATATTTTTCGAGATATTCCGTAGTTAGTCAAGGACATTTTTGCCGAAGTTTACAGAGAGAAACTTTGTTTTCACGTTCGAGTAAATTGGGCCCTCAGATAGTGCTCACCCCTGACTGGTCTTAATTTTTATAATTTCCAAATTTTTGTCTATGCAGCAAATCCTTAAATTGCATTATTTTGTACAGAATGACGTTATTGTAGATGTATACGAAAACTAACCTTCAACTTTCTCCCAACATCCTAGTACTATTTTCGGACCTGTTTCTTTTATCTGAGGAGGGCAAAGTTCCATCATGCGATCCCTGTTTAGAGTACCATCAGGCTTAACCTAAAAATTAGAAATATTGATTCTGATTAGAGTTTTTCGATACTGATACCATTGATAAATGTTTTTGAAATGAAAGAATTGGAGTGATAGTCACTTTTGGTAATTTAAACTTCAAGGACTTTTTCTTGCTTTCGTACAGGATCAGATACAAAAGCATCACTTTTGGAATTGGCCTCTGTGAAATAAACATATCGTGTATGAGATATCACGCTCGGAATTTGTAAAAGAGTTGGTATTATTCTTGAGATATGACTGAATCAAATAGGTCATGAATACAAATAAAAACGGGTTTTCGAAAAATGAATATTGCGAATTTGATCACACGATATGAGCAAAACCGACTACTTTGATATAAGTGTTTAAAAAAAAAAAGTGTTTTTAACCGCCAGCTTAGTTGCAAAGCAACCCTCGAAAGTCAGAGACTTGTGTGAGTTAAGAAGACGGGGACCTTAGCTTTTTAAGTGTCATCCGAAGCACTAAAGTACTTCCTACATCTTGATATTTCAAGTTTTTAGTAATAAGTTAGGTAGTTAGTGAGGTTTCCATTCAGATCGACATTGGTCAACGCATTCCAGATGACGAGAGTTTTGCGGCTTCGAATCGCACACATCATATTCAGCGTTTCCATGGAAGAGAGTTTGTTTCTCCTAAGCAGACCCAACACGATGTGCTGAGACAATTTCTTGAATCATCATGTTGGAGATGCAAACCTACATACCGAACACTGCAAGGAGAATATCTTTCGATAAGGCCTGGTTCAGAAAAAACTGCTCTAGAACTGTCGCTTCCAAACAGGCAGCATTCCATCGATGGCAAAAAAGTCCCGGCCCTGAGACTAGAGCAGAATATGTCGAGGCTAGAGGCATATGCAATGAGACCATTCGACTATTAAAGGATGCTCATAATGCCGGAATAAGATCGAAACTTGTTGAATGTCCTAACGGATCCTGTTCATTTTGGTCCTTCGCCAAAGCTGAAGAAAGAAACTTTACTTCCAGCTCGTTTCCTCCTCTAATTAAGGAAGATGGAATACTAGCCACAACTGCCCAGGAGGAAGCCAACATTTTTGCACATTTATTTGCTGTAATTATCACTCTGGATTCATCGGAAAAACTACCTCCAAACATAACGCCAATTGACAATCATATGCCCGAGATCACCTTTCGGCAACGTACTATGAGCACCGAACATAAACAGGTTCGGTGCTATAAGGAAGATTTTATTGGGTGTCAACACCAACAAAGCTTGTGGCTCCGACGGAATCCCACCGATTGTCCTCAAGGACTGTGCTCCTGAACTAACAAATGTTCTCTGCAAGTTGTTCAACTACTCTTACGAATTGGGGATATTTCCTTTCAACTGGAAAATTACAAGAGTACAACCAGTTCCTAAAAAACGCAAAAAGAACCTACCTAGCAACTACAGACCGATCGCACTGCCATCAAATATCATGGAGAAAGCTATCAACATCGAGCTCATGAAATACCTTGAACATTCAGGTATTATCAACGATAAGCAATATGGCTTTCGTCATCAGAGATCAACTGATGACCTGCTCGCTTACGTCTCACATATATGGCAGCAATCTGTTGGGAAATATGTTGAAAACTTAGCTGTGGCACTTCATATTCCCAAGGCATTCGATCGAGTCTGGCACCACGGACTCCTCGCCAAGCTTTCATCTTATGGCTTGCCCCCCCAGCTATGTTCTCTGCTAGCTAGTTTTCACTCACACAGGTCTCTCCATGTAGTGGTCGACGGAGTTCCATCTGACTCTCTCATCCTTAATGCTGGTGTACCGCAAGGAACAATTCTAGCACCAATACTATTTCTACTCCATATCATCGATTGGTTGGAAGCAACTCAATGTCCAGTACACAGCTTCGCGGATGATAGTACCCTCCATACCGCCTTCTCTTCCAGGGCTCAAATACCAGCCAGGCAAATCAGAAACGAACGAGGGAGAAATGTTGACAACATAAATATGGACTTGGCAACAATTCTCGAATATGGATCTGATAACTTGGTAGATATCAATGCAAACAAAACACGAGCAAGCCTGTTTTCAAGAAATGCCAATCTCACTGTGTCCAACATGAGCTTGTGAGGAGTAACCATACCTTTGAAGACATCCATTTCGATTCCTTGGTATTACTATCAGCAATAACCTTCCTGGCGAAAATCACGTGAGATCAATTGCTAAAAGTGCATATCAAAAACGTGGTTCTCTGTTTCGGGCCAGGAGCAATTCCACTTCCAGTCAGCTGCTTATGAGCAATTAGGCCTGTCCTGGAAAACTCTTTCCATATTTGGAGTGCAGCACCCAAACATACCCTATAAACTGTTGGATTCTGTCTAATGAAGGGAACTCCGTCTCGTGGGTGATGCCTCGCTCACAAACTCACTCACTTCTCTGGAACACTGTAGAAAAGTTGCCGATCTGGCTCTGTATTTTCATGGACGATGTTCCTCTGAAATATCAACAATTGTTCCTGCTTTGGCAGTCCCCGCGAGATTAACCCATCGAGTTGAGGCTTCGCACCCCTTCGTGGTCACTTAACAGACCTGCAGAACATCTCTTTCCAAAGACTCGTTCATCCAACGTACAGCGAGGCTCTGGAACACATTGCCAAGAGAGGTGTTCCCCGAGGCATATAACCTCCAGAAATTCAAGAAGAACACCAATTCCTATTTTATTTTTTTATTTCCCTTGGTTCTCACGATGTTCGACGATACAATTCAGGAAGACATATTCATGATAATCTGCCAATGCACGTCGATTGATATTTTTTCAGGCTTCATATTTAGGCATAATGAACAATCAGATTTTTCTCAATATTCAGGAGCCTGTGTCACTGTGGCAGGGACTCCAATACTTGTTCGTGGAAGCCATTGGGTTACTTATCGCGTACCTAGGGATATTCATAGTGATAGGGTGAGAAGGTTGGTATTGGAATTGTCCTGTTACAACTTGTACCATATCCCATTGAAGACCTCTTGTGGAGAGAAAATTTACAGGAAAAGTGCATAATTGGAGGAAAAACGTCATACCTTCGAATTTGACCTCCGAAACATAATTAATAGAAAATAAACATAATATAATACTACGAAATATTGAATATTATATCTATTATGCAGAAAAATGCATCTTCAATACACAGATAACTATTTGGTCGACAAAACAATCATTTCAAGCTTCTGATCTCGTAAAATTTTGATACATTCATTCATTGATTGATGATAAAATAAATGGTTAGGCATGCTTCGGATGGTATGGAGGAAAGGTGGATATATGTATGGTGAAATAGCTCCCTCTTACAAAACCCTAGAAATTTTTTTAGACCTCTGGCCTACTTGATTATGTCGAATTCTATCACCGTAGTAAGGCCGCGCAAAACTAACGCTATATGGCGCGGTTCCCGAAGTGATCTTGCTACACAATGGTTGTATTGTTTTGTTGTTTACATTTACGTATATTGATTCGTAATTTGAAAACATTGAGAAAAAGTGATTGATTTAATGAAAAAGACGTGATATTTTCATTATATCTGTGAAGTATATGTGGCACGATGTTCCCTACGCCATCTACAGTCAATCCGGTGCGGCCTTGCTACGGTGTTTCGCGGTCTACACGTTTTGGATAGAAACAATTGACAAGTGGTTACACCAGTCTATTTTCATCATGTATGGAGGGGTTCTGGAAGCCGAGAATTTGTTTGAGATTCAAACTATAGCATATTTACATCGAAAAAAAAAAAAAAGTCGGTATTGAATACCATTAATACCAATCGTTTAGTGAAATATAGACGCCAGTCACTACATTCATCGAATAATACCACTAGATATCATATAGATACATGACGTTTTTTATAAGGAATTATCTATTTTCCGTGAAAGAAATCATTTGAAAATAAAAATAATCATAGGTGAATGTTGAAATTTTTATACTCACAATTTGGGATTCCAGCCATATGCATGTGACATATTCCTATAAAAAAGAAATTTTTTTGAAATGCTTTATTCCACAGGGTGACTTCGGACCTGCAGCGATAAATAAAATGGGATAGTGTTGTATGATTCAGAATTACAAAACAAATCACAAGAAACCATTTTTAAAAGCAATCGAGATCACAGTTCACGACTATTATGTAATCGAATAACTTATATTATTGCATGTCGGCTCACCAAGAGCAAAACTTTCGGAATTTTTTCTGTACGCAAATTCAAAAATTTAGGCGTATCATGAATACGTGATATTTTTTCCTGATTATTATAAATCAAATTGTGTGGAAAACTGTCGTATCTCTATAAAACAAAGATTTATTTTCAAAAAATCCTCGGACACGTCGTTTTATATTGTTGGAAATCTGCTTTTTGACTAAAAACATTTTTGACTACCTTCAACCTCCTATACCTCACCGATCAACCCCTTCAAAAATTTTTCATTAAGTTATAGAGGTACTCCAAATCTCTATACAACGATCTTATTTTCTCAAATTCGGTTGAGGTACATCCTCAAGAGAACAGTTACGAGATTGAAAATTTATTAGAATTTTTATCTGAATTTATGGGATATGGTAGCTGCTGTTCTAATGTATCACTTTTACAGCTTATTTACCTACATTTAAATTCAATATTTTGACAGCATGTCTGTCAACGCCTATGTACAATGAAAAATGAATGTTTATATACCATTTACATTCTACATACATTCTATACAAATGCGTAGATGTCCATTCAGTATAATAAAACAGTACACTACTCAACTAAAATACCTAATCTTTGACAAAATATACAAGACATTTATTCAAAGTGTACAAGACATTTATTTATATACAGATTTCATTATGATGCTGAGACGCAATTTCTTCAAAATCGAACCTTTCAATTTGTCCATGTTTGAATGAATTTCTGTCTTTATTCGATTTATTTGTAATTTTAATTGCTATATGAATATTATCAATTTCAATGTGAGTTTCAGTTTGGAATTCCTTCAATATTTTGACAAATTCAGAAATATCCGGATGAGGTGCATACAAACTTTTAGTTAAATCAGAATGAAAGGATTCACAGCAATTTGTTGTTCTGTAACTACTAGCTTCATCACGAGCCCAAATTTAAGAAGGATATTCAGAATCCTCGACTATATAATTATCAACAAGATAATCAAAATAATTTCTCAATCTTGCGTTATTCGTCAACATTTGATCTTCCACTGTTTTTGGCTCTAACCAAGTGTCCAATGTAAAATACTCCCAATCAGTGAATAATTGTTTTTGTATCCGGACATCAACCCTAAACTTTGGATTTTCCTAATCCAAGAATGACTTAGATGAAATCTGCATCCTATCATTTCAGTTTCTGGCCACATAAATCTCGTGGATAGATGAATAGAGTTTTCAAAATCCGATGCAACTTCAACAGGTTCAAAATTGATATCCCAGTTTTACACATTCTTGGCTTACGATTTCGAAACATTCGTTAGGATAGGGGGTGTTCCGATAATGAGCAAGGACAGTATGTCATTGATAACCGGCTGAGTCTATAGATCAGGCTCATTTTTACCATAGGCGCAACTGGGCAATCATGAATTCCGGGCACTTTTGAGACAGGATTAGACCAGGTAGAATAGGCGCAATGGGGTTATTCCCGCTCAAACGAATTTGAAAGGAAATTGAGAATTGTACAAAGCTTTGAAATATCTCTGCACGAAGTATAATAAGACCCATTGTACAATTTAAACATTTTGAAGGGCTTAATTTGAAGGGTAGGAGGTTGTCAGGTGGTTGAGATATTTTATGTAATAAATACATATTCGAAAATGAAAATCGACCTGTCCAAGGAATAATAAATAGTTATTTATGCAACAAGTGCAAAAAAGTTTCATGTCGAGTGCAATAAACAATTTTTGCACAAGTTGCATACAACATTTTCTCTACGTTCATGCAAAAAGCAAAAAATGATTTATTGAGGTGCGGCACTAGGTACAATTCTGTTAATTGTCAGAATGAATTTTTGACTGACGTTTCTATAACCACAGTTGCAATATAAAAAATGTTTGTCACGATGACAGCACGTTGAAGTAGAATGACAGATAAGTGCAATACAAACTTTATTGCACTAAGTGCAATGAAGGATTTTTTTTCCACTAAATATAGTTCGATAAAGTTCTGCTTTTTGCATGTATGTATAAAAAATAAATTATGTTATGGTCATAGGGATTGTATTCGGAAATGGTGTTTTTCCAGCATTACAGCACTAGCAAATCAACCTACATACAGTATGTGATTTTTCTGGTGGGTTCTCCTTTCGTCTAGAAATGATTGTAGGTTGTAAGGGAATTCTGGATTATTCCTCCGTTTTTTTTCTGTTATAAGTATCCTATACTATATCATACCACTTGGGGCTGAGGTGAACTTTCACTCATCATGCAACAAATACACTTGTTTGCACTAGTTACACAAATAACTATTTAACTATTTGAAAAAATCAGTCCTCGATCTACGAAGTAGCATATTGCGCACTTTTTTTTTCGCTTGGAGAGCACGAAAGGGAATACCTATAATGTTCTAGGACCATCGTGCGTGATATTCATTATTCCTCAAGAAGTTTTATACAATTCGATATATTAGGAAAGAAATTACGGAGAATGAAGTTTGTCCTTAGTAAATTGCACTAGCCGCAATATTGAAATTGACTCAAAAAGCAGATGAATATGGTTTTATAAAAATGACGTTATAGTTTAATTGTTTCATTTCATTGTAGAACTATTTTAAGAAACACTATAACATTCATGGTTTTATAAAAGACTCCTGAAGAAATTTTGAAATAATAATTAGTAAAATCGATCGAAAAAATGTTGTTTGGTCAATGTGCAAAGAGCATCGATATTAATTTGTTGCAAAAAAAAGTCAATTATTTGATTTTGTTCTTTCATCTTCTATTACTCATTCTATTTATCGCTTCAATTTATGGAACACCATGTATGATTTCAAATTCTCATATGTTACCAATATTTACCTTTGATTTGTCTTCTTCTTCAAAATGTCCTTCTCTCATGCTTGATATTGTAGCTTCGGGTATTCCTGTTTTTATGACACAAGTATTGTGTAACACCGTTGCCAGTTTCGAAAGGTTTTCTCCAAGGTCCTGAAAAGGAAACGTTCACTTTATATATTGCCACTGCTTTGCTCCTAGTTCTCATTAATTTTTGTTTTTCTCAATAGTCGTTACCAACTCTATTATCTAATCTGTAGAATAATTTCGAAATTTCAAAATAATATATCTTGATATTGTGATCATATTTGTGGAAGGTAATCGATATTCAATTTCTGAAACGCATCAACAATGGCATTTTCAATGGTTTCAGACAAACATATCCTGAACCTGTGAGTGGCGAATGTGGTATTCTCACCCGATATTTGCCTATATTCAAGGGGTCCGTGAAGAAAAGGAGGTCAATCCCTTAACTGTATACAGGATGAGGCAAAAGTATGGAAACAGTTTAACATATTATCTGTAACCGTTCTTTAGATTTTTTCCGAATATATGCCTAGCTGATATCAAAACATGCAGGATTTGATAACGTTATCGCCAATGTTGCCACTTTTCCAGTAATTCCGGAATTATTATTACCTTCCTCATTTTGAATAGAATTTTCAGATTCTCCCTGAAAAGCTGATCTCATCGATCTTGGAATCTATAAAAAATGATTACAGAGATATTGGGTGTTTTGAATCGAGATTCTCCAACTATACGATTTTTTTGTGTCGAAATCATTCATTTTTGGTTAAAACGGATCACATGTCCGTCCTTAACTGATGATTTGCTTTCTACTGACTTTTTTAATTGAAAAAAATACAGGATGGTTCCAGATTCAGAATTCTGATCTTCATGTATCTGTTCCAATTAAATGTCAGTAGATAGTAAATCAAAAGCTGAGAAAGAGTCATTGAACCTGTTTCGAGCAATAATGAATGGTTTCGACACAAAAATATCCTAAAGTTGAAAAAACTAGGTTTGACCACCCTATATCTCGGTAATCATTCCCGCTGGACCCCAAGTGTGATCGATCTATGAAATCAGCTTCTGAGGAAGAATATAAAAATTCAATGAAATACAGGGTATTCTATTTAGAACGAGGAAGTTAAATTTAATTCCGGAAGAACTGAAGAAGTGGCAACAAACGGTTACTGAGATATTCACCTGTTTCCATACTCTTGCCTAACCCAAATATACGTTTTCAAGACGTGTATTCTTGGAACAGAAATAATATGACGTTACTCAAGCCTATTTTTTTCTGAGATCAATGTTCGCCTTACTGGACGTCAGAGTTTGAAATTCGAATCAGTTTTTTTCAATAATTCGACTATTCAATAGGATATCGATTTCAACTCGAATGTATGAATGAAGAGAGATAAATTGAGAATTTGAAATTATATTTGAATAGTCATTTACCATAAGGGTTCTTCAATGTCAAGCAAGACAGTTGGAATGGTCTTATTCTTCTTAACTAAAATACAACGATCACCTTGCCTAGACCAATTATTGCATAAACCATAAAAAAATATTGTGATCCGAAAACATCAACAGTAGTTAACCGTAAAGTCATATCCACGAAGTATATTTTTCCAAATCAAGGGTTGGAGGAACATGCTTCGAGCATATACAGGGTGTTTCAAAAAATCCTAACCCTATCCTAATCCTAGGTAGAATATTGCAAAATAAGTTGGGTTTGCTCTGTGAAAAAATGTCGTAACGGCATTCGTTATCATGATAGAAGGTGTTGAAAAAATTATTTTTTCACACATTTTTCACGATTATTCCGAAACTACTGGCAACATTGCAATGAAATTTCGTATGGATGTTTCTTGAAATCTGACACATCGCATGATAGAGGGCGCTAGTTACACGGTTCGTACCGAGTAGTTTTGAACATAACTTTTTTGTCCTCCTGGTGAAACTCGATACTATGGCCCGTGTTCGGAATATTTCGATTTGAAAATAATGGAGTAGTAATGATGCTGGTATAAAATGAATTTTATTGAGATTAATTACCTATTTATTCAGGTTCAAAAACAATAAAATCATATTCCTGTGCTGAAGTTATTGATGGAACAAAGAATCATAAGTAGGAAATTAAGAGATATTTGACTAGAAACATAAAATATTGAATCAGTTAGAGTAAGTGCTAAGTGTTCAAAATGTCCTACGTTACGAGGAATACACGATTCTTTTTTTATTCTTCTGAACAGTTGAGGATCAGCTGTTAGGTCATTTAAGTGATGTTCCATTATGTCTCACAACTCTTGACGTGAATTTACCTATGTAGCATAGACTTTCTGCTCAAGATACAACAAAACTATGTAATCCATGTTCTTAGTTAAATCTGTTTCGATGTTATTCTTGTGATTCAATGTTAAATCAATGAGTTTTGCATCAGAAATGTATTGTTGTTTTCGGTTTTCAATTAATAGTTGATAATTTTTCATAATACTCACTCTAATACATATAGCTTTATACCAGCAACAGTTACCACTTCATCATTTTCAAATCGAAATATTCCGAAAACGGAACAAAGTATCGAGTTTCACCAAGAGAACCTTCTTGGTGTGGAATTGAATGATGTTCAATTCCACATCAAATTTGGATTGAAAAATCTAACCTCAAAAAAGTTATGTTCAAAACTACTCGGTACGAACCGTGTAACTAGCGCCCTCTATGAGAGTCAGATATAAAAACAAATGCATGCGATGTCTCAGATTCCAAGAAATTCGTAGAAAATTTGTAAAAAAATCATTTTTTCAACACCTTGTATCTTGATAACGGATGCTGTTACGAAATTTTTTTACTGAGTAAACCCAACTTATTTTGCAGTGTTCTACCTACCCTACCAAGGAAGTTAGGTTTTTTGAATCACCCTGTATATGCCATCATCAGGCTCACAAGAACAAGAAAATATCACCTACAAGGATATTGGAGATGGAATGACTGAAAATACTCAAAAAATCTCACAATTAACAATTGTTGAAGTTTTCATACTTCATTATGTGGGGCGAGATAACTAATACGAAAAATATTTTCGGGCCTTACGAACAAGTCGCTTTTTCAGCTTTCTCCCAAAAGCTTATATTTTGGAAAAAAACATAGACCAAGTGAATAGGGGGACATCTGTGGGGATTATGCACAAGATCAAGCACAAAGATAGAAAACCAACTGATATGAAACTCACAGATTTCTGCGGGAAAGTAAAGAAAATAACTCAACACCAGGTGAAGTCAATAGGAATCAGCCCAGATGATCAAACCATAGATGAAACCAAAAATTCATATCAGAACACTGAACTTGAGTGTATTTATAATAACGACTCATTTTTTTGAAATAATTCTGGAATTTCGATGACAAATCTCATGAATCAATGAAGACAAACTAATGAGTTAAAAAATGGGAGGTCATCAATAAAGTGGATAGGGATATAGTAATATTGGGGTCGATTTCGAAAATTTACAAAATGTTCAGTTTTGTACCCTCTTGGTCATTTTATGCATCACATATTATGATGCCAAATGAAACTTAGTACGTACGCGGTACGTTTCAAGCAATTCCTCACTCAACATCAAAATTGATTGATTCGCTAAAAAATATAATGATTCCAAAACAGCATTTTTTCGAGTAATGATGCTGCTTGATGCTACCTATTATATTATTTCTCACTGTACTCACCTCAAGTTTCAAAGATGCAGATGAAAATTCCACTGCTATAAAGAATAGAATTATATACACACTTGACTTGTACATATTCGAATATATATATTGTTATCCTATTATAATGATTCGAAGGACTATACTGAATTGAATGATTCCCGTAGTTTTATTACCTTTATATATATTTCAATCCCAATCGCCTCAGAGAGCAGGACCGTATTTGATAGAAAAGTTGACTTTTTTTAAGGAGACATCAATCTATTTCCATGTTCCGCTACCGAAAATCTCATAAATTAAAACGCAATAATAATTATACTGATCATAATAATAACAATAATAGACAGACATTGAATATTCATATGTAAAATACATTTTTCATCAATGTCTGAAGAAGAAAATGATGCCGTAAGTTTCATAGAGTGAACTAACCCCTGTCGAATTTCGATGATTTTATTATTTAAGTCATTCTGAACAAAATGTTGCACGGAATAATAATGAATTTTTTGCCGAATTTCATGGTGATCCTTTCATGAATAAGATACGATACACAAAGTTATCAACATCGCATCCAAAGCCATCCAGGAACATGAAAAATTATTACCTTCTGTTGGTATAGAATAATACAGGAAACGATAATATTTATATATCAGATATCGGCGGTAGTGCACGATACGTAAATGAGTTTCTAAACTATATCTCTGCAATCTTGAGCTTTACCGGTTTTCTTATAATATTTTTTTCTACTCACATAACTAAAATGGCATTTAGCGTACGGATATGTACCACACTCCAAATGATCGATTAATCACGGATTGAAGATATGTGATTTATTCAAAATATTAAACACGTTACAATGGTAAAAGAGTTTCTCTGCAACCGATACAAAATTCGGCCATTTCAGTACCGAAATTTGCTCTTGAATTGACGTATCTATTACTGATAGAAAAATTAGTATGTTGCTAGGCAACATATTCAGTTCCTTGGAGCTGATGTTGAACTTCAGTTCCTAGGAATTGAAATAGATGTACCAGACGTCATCAAGAAGACACATTGTTACAGTTGATTATTTGGGACGCATACCTGATTTGTTTCCGATCTCGGCAGATTTGACATTTCATACCCATGCTGGAGATATGAATACACCTTATTATAGTTAAGTATAGGAATTATGAACATCTCAGTCAAGTATTTTTGTTTTGATCAGGAAAGCCTTCAAGATTCAGATACTTGCTTGTTCTGAATTTCATTCGTTAAGTATTCTCGGGATCGATAACTTTGTTTTGAATATTCACAACAAGCAATAGTTTCTTGTCTCAAACAACGATATTGTTTACCTCCATCTGATTATCAAGTCAAACACAGTGTAGTTTGGAGAGGAATAAATAATCGATATTCTAATACCACGCACTGGTGCGGTATTTGCCATCAGAGCACCTGGTCCATACACAAATATGTCACTCTGTGGTTGTATTTATATTGAATGAAATACAGTTCGAACATCCTTGAAAATTGAATAATCCTGCTGTTGATGCAGGTAGAATATTCTCACCATACGGATTATTGATCTGTTGCATTGCATACATATTATGGCACGGCATTGGTGATTACTTCACATATTTATTTGTGTTAAGTGTTTCGGTTGCAGAAAAAATAGCATGTTTCTTTAGGAACTAAAGTAACTCTGTTTGACTCGCAAACTTTGCTTTTGCTCGGCTTCGCTAAACGCTCCGCCTCGCAAATGCAAAATTCGCATGTCAAACAAAGTGTCACTTTTGATCCAAATAAAAGAATCTACTATTTTTTAACACACTTTCAGTCGTTTCAGTGCTCTCCTATCCGGTCTGTCAATTGTAAGAACTGCCAAATGTCAATTTCGAATTGTGTTGCAATCTGAATTATTGAAACAATTTTCGCTTAAGTATCAGAATTCCTCATCAAAAATGTATGCGAAATGTAGACGAAAGTGAAATCGAAAAAAATGTTTCAGGTAGGTATTTCCAAGAACTCTAGGTAAAAATTAAGCTCTCATCTTTGTGAGCAATTGTTATGTATGGTAAGTATGATAATAAACGTGAAGCACAATATTCATGTGAGCAGAATTATGCAATCAGAATATGGATACAAACCCGATAAATCGGAAACTCTGACACCTTATAGCGAATCGAAAAGTTTTTATCTACTATTTCACATGAAATCTTATTCACGAAGGTCAGTAAACAAGCCATTTCAATAGAAATTCATCTATCCTATGGACTGGACGCACATCTACAACAAAAATAACTCATACGTGTCTCGTTACTCACTTCCATGCAGTTGCATAGTATTATATGTATTATTTTCTCAATTATCATTCCCTTTGAATTATTTTGTAGGTTAGCATTCGGTTATCAACTAATTTTCATAATGAGTTCGTAGAAAAAGTATAGTATGTAACGCTCTGCTGCGCGCGTGTTCAGAATTCTCGTTACTAAAATGACGTTCATAACACTTTCTACATAATATATACTATTAGTAGTATATACGGACTTTCATCTAATGTAAGGTTTTAAAGTTACAAGAAATTATTTTATATATCTAGAGAGGCTTATATGGTCACTTACTTATGCTACTATCAAAGATCAAGTTGATAACGTTGTCTTTTCTTTATACACCAGGTGAACATGACATTCGAAAATAGTTTCGTAATTGAAATGCGACACATCAATATTTTTCTTCAATATTATGGAGTGCACGAGAGGAAATTCCTATTATTTTCGCAAAACAACGTGCGCGTACCTATTGGAAGGATAGAGACAGAAGATTGGTACTGGAATTTTTTTGAACTTTTGAAAGTATACTCATCAGGCAGAGAATTCTGGAGCTCTGTGACTTACCTCGTGCATGGTTGACGACAAAAAGATGTTCTATGAGCTGCCTGTTAGCCTAGAAAAGTGAAAAGTCGCTGTTTTTCCTGCGGTGTTCCATCAATGATGTCCAGGAATGAGTGAATGTGGCATCACCAGTCCGGTCTCGTATCTGATTGGAATCTAAGTTTATCATTATATCTTCATAATAGCGACACACCTTGATGAATTTTGATATGGTTCTGAGAGGGTTTTGGAATCAGTTAAAGAATGCTGGGTATTTTTATTATTTTATCTTTCGTAGGTTGATGAATCAATCAGATTGCAATAGTAGATTGTTTTATTAGGATCAAAAGTGACACTTTGTTTGACAAGCGAATTTTGCATTTGCGAGGCGGAGCGTTTAGCGGAGCCGAGCGAAAGCAAAATTTGCGAGTCGAACAAAGTCACTTTTGATCCAAATGAAACATGCTATTTTTTCTGCAAACGAAACAATTAACTCAAATAAACATGTGAAGTAACCACCAATGCCGTGCATATGTATGCAATGCAACAAATATTGACCAATAATCCATGGGGTCAGAATATTCTACCTGCATTAACAGCAGGTTAGGTTTTCTAGGACGTTCGAATTGTAGTTTCAATATAAATACAACCACAGAGTGACATATTTGTGTATGGACCAGGTGCTCTAATGGCAAATAGTGCGCCAGTGCCAGCTATAGGAACAAGACATGGAAAATGTTAGGTTAGTGAGCATATCGACAATGATAATAGTGATTATTTATTCCTCTCCATACTACACTGTGTTTGACTTGATAATCAAATGAAGCTAAACAATATCGCTGTTTGAGACAAAAAAACTATTGCTTGCCCTGATTATTCAAAAACAAGTTATCCATCCCGAGAATAACGAATGAAATACAGATCAAGCAAGTATTTGAATCTTGAAGGCTTCCCTGATCAAACAAAAATACTTAGCTGATATGTTTATAATTCCAATACTAAACTATAATAAGGTGTATTTATATCTCCAGCATGGGTATGAAATGCCAAATCTGCTGAAATTGGAAACAAATCAGGTATGCGTCTCAACCCAAATAACCAACCGTCACAAGGTTGTTTATTCTTGATGACGTCCAGTACATCCTTTTTAGTTCCTAGGAGCTAAAGTTCAACTTTAGCTCCTAGGAGCTAAAATTCAACTTTAGCTCCTAGGAACTAAATATGTTGCCTAGCAACATACCTATTTTTGTGTCAGTAATAGAAACGTCAATTTAAGAGCTAATTTTGGTATCAAAATGGACGACTTTTGTGTCGGTTGCAGAAAAAATACATTATCGTGAGGTACGAACTTTGTACAACCTTATGAAGTTCATCCGATGGTCCAAGAGGTTAGATGAATCTCAATCAACTAACCTGACACTAATACCCTAACCTGAACGTATGGTATAGTTTAGGCAAAGTCAGTTGAACAGATCATCAAACGAATGTCGGGCTGCGCTGCCGCACACTATGAACTATCAAAGGGACCGACGGCTTGCGGTGATGTGTTTTTCCAACTGACTGTGCATAAACTATACAATCAGAGGAGTCGGTAGTGAATAAACGTTTAGTGAAATAGGCGCCAGTCACTACATTCATTGAATAGTACCACAACATAATTGTATCATAGTATACTATGACAGATTGAAGAAACAATAATTATAAATAAAATATTGAGAAATATTGATTTATACGGATTCTTTAGAATTGTGATATCTTGACTATTCTTATCCCGGTCCTGGTTATTCATCAATGAAAAAAAAAATAAGCACCCAGTCTAATTTAAACAAAGGATGATTCTAAATCAATTTGAAAAAAACATCATTATCTCCACCTATGCAATGATAATGAGCATTATTTGATTTTTTATTATCCACATGCTTGTTATCCAAATGAATAGTTTATCTATGATTTGAAATTGTTATTCATCGCACAGATAGGCATTGATATCTCGAAAAATTCAACTGTTAATCATTTAATGATTCTTGTTCAAGACACTTCACTGCCTTACTCAACCAATCTTTTCAGAAATTGATTGAAAGTTTCATGAAATGCTTTCCACTTTTTTCGTAGATTAACGACTCCCTTGTTTGCACTCTCGAAATGTAGATTCATTCATTCCTTAGACTTATATACATATACATGTTTGATATGGCGAATGTGCCATAATAAAAAAAACTAATAAACGATTCATCATTCCAGATTTTTTTGGTTTTTCTATCCTCGTTTCTATGAAATAGAAATATAAATATTATTTCAGTGTAGTAAGGACAAATCAGATGATTTGCCCCAAAATGTCACTGCGTTCAAAGATTTTTTTTATCAGAGAGCCAAAAAAAAATTCACCATCTTGTCAGTGACAATTTGTATTGAAAAAAGTTTGGAGAAGAGAAATAAAGGTATACAGAAAAATATCAGATTTTCACTTAGCTTTGGACGTTTCGGGAAGGAATCTGCTCCCGTTCCCAACATAAAAAATAGATATTTGAATAGCAATTTCTCATTTGTCTCGATACTTTACAGTTATCAGTGACGATTGGTGATGTTGGCAATTTTGTTTTTTCAGATTTCAGTAGTGAATACCATTTTCTTTTTATATCAACTGAACAGGAAGCAATGTAATTGTCTCCCTTCAGAAGAATGCAAGCAGATCCCTTGACTTTTCTCTTCTGATTGTTATCTTATTTCTCAATGATTTTAATACCATTCCATTCTGCCATATGTTGTCCATCTTCAGTGAGGATAAGTTCAGCTAGTTTCGAAATGTCGATGTGTCTTTTCTTTTACTTATGTTCCTTCGTCCTTACTGAAAAAGGTCTCTTGGTTTCACCTGTATAAAACTTTCCACAAACACAAGGTATATACTGTAAATACAATTTTTTGACTATTGTTCTTCATTTTTCGTCTTATTTGTTTGAGTTAGAATCGATCTCATTGTATTTTCGGTTTTGAACACAGCCAGAATTTAATAAATAAACGACTTTCATCTTGCCAGAATACCGATTCAAATTTACGCTACATATATATTTTATATCGATCGTCCTATGTATTCGGTACACAAGTATTTGATACATAGGCATTAGTCATTCATTATCTGAAATTATCACACTTTTCTTTCTCAAGAATGTACAGGGTGTCTCCGTATATTTAAATATGGAAATTGAAGAGTTTCATGTGTTCTATCTAATGCTCCTTGAATGTTGAAAATACATACAGTGTGCATGAACATTTATAGATTCTTTCTCAAATTATTCAGATTTCTTCTAAAAAAATTTTCAATTGTTCCTCATGATAGTATGTAGGTGACTACTAGAAGCACTCAAATGTGCCTTGAAATATATGGCACGCCATTTAAAAAATATATAATCATGACGTCACACTTTTTTGGGACACCCTGTGTAATCGATTTTATTTCCTGGTATGCACCCAATGATACAATTGAGGTCAGCAAAATATCAAAATCCTGACTCAACTGATAACTGGACGTAGTTATGCAAGAAGGAACCAAGCGACATGATCATCGAAATCCAATTATACAGTGTCTTTCGAAAGTATCGGAACGGTCTCATATATCAGGAACGGCTTGAGGAAAATTCACGAAATTTTCAACAGGGTGATTATTGATGATGTCCGATTCAATGGTGGCATCGGCAATGTTGCCAAGTTCACAGTTTTTCAGATATTAGGAGTTACTCCACTTTTTCAAATGGAATACCCCATTTATTTTTATTGCAATCAATTAAGCGCCTCCTAATCACTTGAGTCCCTGATCATCAGATTCGTAATTAACTTTAAAAAGTTCTGGAACGGTCCCATATTTCAGAAACGGCTCAAAGAAAATTTAAGAAAACTTCGACAGGATGGTTGTTGATGATGCCCAATTCAATGGTGATATCGGCAATGTTGCCAAATCAACAGTTTTCCAGATATTTGGGGTAACTCAATTTTTTCAAATAGGATACCCTATTTGTTTCCATTGCAATACATTCAGCGACACCTCATTACTTATGTCTTCAACTATCAGATTTTAAACTGAAGTGGTTTTCGAAATATGACAACATGGCATTTTCGTTCAAAAGTTTGGGAACCTTCTAAAATTTTCAATACGGTTCAAGGAAAATTCATGAAATTCCATAAAAGATGGTTTCTGATGATGCCCGATTCAATGATGAAATCGGCAATGTTACCAAATCAATAGTTTTTCAGATATTGAGGGTAATTAAATTTTTTCAAATAGAAAACCCTATTTATTTTCGTTGCAATCAATTCAGCTTCCCCTCATTACTTATGTCTCCAAATATCAAATTTGAAATAAGTGTGGTTTTTTAAATATGAGAACATGCTCCGTTGAAATGTCCGCGAACGCTCCAATATTTTCAAAAGGGCACGCAAAAATATGAAATTTTATTGCGATCCATTCTGAAAAACTGTTGATTTGGCAACATTGCCGATATCACCATTGAATCGGGCATCATCAGAAACCATCTTGTATATCTATATATTGTATATCTTTTTTTCTTTTTTTTTTTTTTATCGTTCCTTCGAAATCACTTCAAACGTTGATATAAAGGAGACATTACGCTGTAAAATGATTTTTTTGTATCTCTTCAGGCCGTGATGGAAGAACAGAAGCAGTATCTACTGCTATCTGAATAAATGTGCCTTTTTCTCACTGTGTTACTCTCATACTCTGCCAAAATGTTTGATAATTTTATTTTATTAATTACTATTTTCATTAAATTACATGTATCTTGTTGTAATACGTGGTGGGAAATAAAACTATTATTATTATTATTATTATTATTATAAAATTTCATGAATTTTCCTTGAACCGTATTGAAAATATTAGGTTCCCAGACTTTTGAACGAAAATGTCATGTTGTCATATTTCGGAAACCACTCAAATTTGAAATTCGATATTTGGAGACATGAGTAATGAGGCGTCGCTGAATGTATTGCAATGAAAACAAATAGGGTATTCCATTGGAAAAAATTGAGTTACCCTAAATATCTGAAAAACTGTTGATTTGGCAACATTGCCGATATCATCATTGAATCGGACATCATCAACAACCATCCTGTCGAAGTTTTCATGAATTTTCTCCGAGCCGTTTCTGAAATATGGGACCGTTCCAGAACTTCTTAACAAAATTGCTATGTTGTCATATTTCGAAAATCACGTTTCTTACGAATCTGATATTCAGGGACTCAAGTAATTATAATTAGGAGGCGCTCAATCAATTGCAATAAAAATAAATGAGGTATTCCTTTTGAAAAAATGAAGTTACTCTCAATATCTGAAAAACTGTGAACTTGGCAACATTGCCGATGCCACTATTGAATCGGACATCATCAATAATCACCCTGTAGAAAATTTAGAGAATTTTTCTCGAGCCGTTCCTGAAATATGAGACCGTTCCGATACTTTTGAAAGACACATGAATGATAACCCAAATATCCATACTACACTTAGCAAAAAAGAACCAACCAAATTTTATATATATAGGCTATTTTATTATAGGTAAGAACCATCGCAAATCGAGAGAATCACCCCAACTGTTATACAGAAAGGAACCATACGACATGGTTCCTTTTTGTAAATATCTGTTTGATCGTTTCTTGGTGTTGAATTAGGATGGTTTCTATCTCGTTGAACGCAAAAAAAATTCGACTGCTGTTCTGGCTTTCTGTCTATTGTTTTCAGGTGTTTTCAGTTAGATGCAATACGTATATGCGTGAACATCGTTTTTTGTGTTGTGATTGTTTAGTTAAGCAGATTACAAATCGCAAAAAAGGAGTTAATAAAGAAGACATTAGTTGGTTGAAAACGAGGGAAATAACATTGATGAAAGACAAGCCTTATTCAATATTCATGAAGCAGAATTTGAACGATGAATCAATGGCGGTGGAAGTAGATATTTCTAAGAAATTCCGTGGTAGACCCTATCAAAGTGGAATGAAAAAAAGTAATCTGAATGCACAGTGGCCCATAGGAAAGGGGATTGCGACAAAAAGTCGATATTGCATCTCAAACCAAAAGATTGCTGACCATTTTATTCGACACTTTTCGCAGACGACACTGTGGAAGATGACATTGACGGATTCTCGGAGGCATTGGACTCTGAACATTATACCTGATAACATGTGCAAAATTTTGTTTTAAGATGAAGTATTACGTTTATCTGTTTTTTTCGTTCTGGTTCCCATTTGAAATTTCGGAAATTTCAAAATGCAAAATGAAATCAAAGCACATTTTTCAGAAAAAATATAAGTTGTGATGAAATTTAAATGATTATTTCATTCATCTGAAAATTCACGCTTTTGATTGGTTGTAACAGCTGTATTGATAATCGAAAACACTATGTTATCGATTTTGTATTTCGGCACCTGATTGGCTACCTACTGTTTGAGTTTTTGTAGCATGACAGCAGGATATAAATGCTGTCATAATATATTCGTGTTCAGGGAATAAAAACACTACACTTCTATTCAAAACCCAATAGGCACTATCACAATTTGAATTGTCCTCACAATTATTATAAGACAATTCCAAATAATTATTGATTGAGCATGATTCGCATGATATAACCTAAAATAGGAATGATTTTTCAACCACGACTGACGTGACATCTCTACATCTCTCTCTTCTCACTCCCTATGATGTACGCTGCTTTATCCATTCAACGCTTTAATGTATTGTTAGTTGCATAACATCCCTAGTACCTTCGATCGCGAGTGAAGAGGAAGAGTGAATGCGGGATCACGATTGCGAGAAACTCAATTGAGAAGGCTGTGGCCAGTTGTGAAGGAATCAAAGAAAACAAAACTGTTTATATGTTGATAAATATCGTTACTAGGTGTGGTGTATAGCTTGAAAATGGACAGTGAAAATCGTTTCGGTAAATATAGTGTAGAATAAATAAGAAATGAAGTCAAAGACTTAACGCCTCAAAATACCGTGCGTTCCAAAAAGTATGTTTGGAAACAATTCACAGAATTTTGTGAACAGCGAAATCATCAGCTAAACGAAAATACATCTGATGAAAGACTTCTCTATTCTCACAGAATGGGCATTTAATATGCGGAAAACCGATGGCAGTGAGTATAAGAACATGGTAGTGAAAACTATTTGGAATAATACAGCTAAATTACTCCAAGAAAAATACTATCATGAATACAATCGAAAATTTGATCCATTCAAAGATATAACATTTGAAGTTGCTAGAAATGCCAAATTACTAAAAGAAAACAACTACAAAATATTCCGGAAAAACGAAAAAAGTCATGTGTTTCATTTACATCGGAAGAATTTGTGTCAATTATCCAAAGTTGGGATGAAAATACTCCAAATGGATTACAAAGGAAACTGTATCATATTATAGCAGTGGAATTAGCTTGGCGGGGCGGTGAAGCATGCCGATGTTTGATTCATTATTTCAAGGAAAAAATAAATAACAAGGGAACACCAACTGGAAGACTGGAATATAACCCTATATTCGCGAAAACCGCACAAGGTGGATCAAAAAATATTGCAGAAAGTAAATGGCTTGTGTCAAATAAAGAAAATCAAGATAATTGTCCAGTTCGTTTATTCAACAAATTGATGTCATAAAGGGGAGGGAACATTAAAACTGATCGACTATTTTTGACAGTTAATGGTAATTGGAATAAAGATCATAAAAGTCCTTGGTTTAAAAATATGCCAATGGGTATAAATGAAATAAGTAAATGGACCAAATTGTCAGCTGAAAAGATCGGTTTATATACAAAAAACGTGAAAATATCAAACCATTCAAACAGATCTACAGCTGTGAGTCAATTGGCAAGTTCTAGAATTGGGGAACAACAGATAATAAAAGTTACTGGGCACAGTAGTTCAATGTCATTGAAAGCATACTTACAACTGAGCAAAGAACATCATGCTGATATAATATCAAACCTCAGAAAAGAAGATAATATGGATATATCCACGACGGTTGCATCTAGTAGCAGTAATGATGAATGTCACTATGTCAAAATAAATAATTGCAATAACTGTACATTCAATATGAATATTAACAATAAATAGGTAGTGAAAATGGTTTATTTTTCATTCATGAAATAATCTTGACAAATACAACACGTGTGATTGATGATTATCGAAAATTCCTTCGATTTTGAGAAACAAATTGTGTTGCTTGGAAACCACACGAGCGCATAGCGCGAGTGTGGTTGCCTAAAAAAAAGTTTCGATAATCATCAATACACTTGGTGTATTACAAGCGAGAATATCAATTGTAAGAGATGCTGCATGACTTCATACATCTCATAAAATGAAAAAGTGTCATTGAAATACTCTGTTGATTTATTGATGAAACAACATCTTCAGACCTAAATAACTCCAAACTTACTCGTCGCCTGGTCCTTTTTTGCATAACTACGTCCAACTGAACTATAGAAGACGGGAGGTGATATGCAGATTGCAGAACCCTGCATCGACTCGTCCTAATTTCCCCTATTCATCATTCAATATGTGAGTCTTCTCATGGATCACCCTGTATATTGCCAAAGTGAGCTTTGTTTCGCCATTGACTGTATTATCTCTGTCCTTGCAGACTCAATAGTACCTACTTTTGGTCTGGTATTGTATAGGTATCAACTAGTTAGTGATAGTAACCAGAATGTGAAATAAACAATAATAACACAATTTTTGTTTTCAGACATTTTACTTATTCATTTTCAATCTCGCATTGCATGAAATCCGTGACTACAGAGGTATATCATCGCATACAATATATAATTATATAACATATCGTGAACTCTAGCCAAATTCCTCAATAGGTATGGTCCATAGTATAGTTAAAACGTTAAAACATTATGAAGTTCTGGAAAGAAGAACTTTCTACCAGTTGATTCACCAATACCGAGTGTTCCAATAGTCGATGCCTAGTCATACGGATCGAGTTGGGAGGTCAGATCATTCGGATTCTCTTGAGCCAAACATACAAAGTTCACGGCTTTTCAGTTTTTCCATGATTTCAAGTTCTTCAGAATAATTCCATTTCTTTACATTAGTGTTCTTATAATACAATAATGAAACGTGACACATTTATCTCCGTAATCATTGATATTTCGATCGAAAATCCTTGTTGAAATCGAAGTCAAACTGTAGTTTCATTAGGAGAATGAATATTTTGAGAAATATCTGTGATTCCTGCTTTTTCAGAAATACAGAGCTGATACACACTATAGTATCAGGAAAAATATTGACCAAGGTGTCATGTTCCATTGTTATGTCGATATGTTTTGATATGCTATGTTATGTGAAAAACTGGAATTTGAAAGAAAAAAAAAAACTATAAAACTCAAACACGTAAGACTTTCCGTCGACCTCCGGAACACTCACCATAATATAACAACGATTTAACTCACATTGGGATTCTTCTCGTGAGTACATTTCACCATATCGTATATTCTGTCCTCTAAAGGTGTGACTTCTGGAAGAAAAACATTGCCATCACAGGTAGGTTACTTCTAGGATCGAACATGTCGCGGTTGAACGGTATGAGCGCTCTTATTGCAGTAGTGATCAAGGGAGCTGACACCGTCCATGTGCGACATGATCTCTGAAGACGACTGTACCTATGATATATTATCTCTTATCAAAATAAGAATGCTGAACTCGATATCTGAAATCTTTGTTTCTAATGAGTTACACACGATTCAGGAAAAACTTTGATGGGAACATTATACTTTCGGTCTTATTCTGACTCACCCTACATAATTATATACTTGAACAGATTATGATAATCTCCATATTATATATCATTATATACAATATATTCAGGGTGAGTCAAAAATGAGTACCGAGCTTTCTGGAGGTGATAGTACGTTAAAAAATAAGTATACTTTGAAAGATAAACTCATGGCTCAAAATGCATATTAAGGGAGAGATATCCTTCCAAAGTTGATTAAATTTAAATACTTTCTCCGCATAACTTCTAAACGGTGGAAGCAACCAGATTGAAATTTCCTGCATGAATGTATGTTAATTGAATACATTTTTCTGATACACTTCTACATTTCTGATATTGTTATAAAGGGTGTTTTTAGGGGACGAGTCATGCTTTTTTGAATACGATTTTTTTCCTCGTATTCTTTCTGGTGCAAAAATAAAAGTATATGATAAAGCGAAGAGAATTACATGAAAAGGTGCTCCTATCCAAATACGAAAAATTGAACAGTTTCCGAGATATTTGAGTTCTTGTAGTCACATCAAATCAAATTTTTCGATAATAATATTTCAGGAGGCCATGGTCGATTTTGTTCTTAATTTTGACGTTTATGACATCAACATTGTTATTATTGATTTTCTTTTTTGGTTATTAGGTAGTATTTTAATTAGAGCGACTTGAAGAAATGGCAGATTATCCGTTATCCAGAGATGTCTTCTGCTCGACGTGTTCCAAATGTTGCATTGTGTGAAAAATAATGTCCAAAAAGTACGAGGCTACCTAGAATATTATTAACAGATCTGCTGATTATCATGTCATTACAAAAACTGAAATACCTCCAAAAACAGTTACATTTTTTGTATTTTGATGAGGGTACTGTTTTTATGTAACTTTTTTGCTCTATCAACTGGTTTAATTTTTTCACCAAAAAGAATACGAGGAAAAAATTTGTCTTCAAAAAATTATGACCCATCCTCTAAAAACACCCTCTATAACAGTATCAGAAATGTAGAAGTATTGCAAAAAAATTTGTTCTATCAAGATACATTTATGTGGGATATTTGAATTAGGTGGTTTCTACCGTTTAGAAGTTATGCGGAAAAATTATTTTGAATTAATCAACTTTGGAAGGATATATCTCCCTTGATGAACATTTTGGGCCATTAGTTTATCCACCAAACTATAATTATTTTTCAATGTAATATCACCTCTAGAAAGCTCGGTACACATTTTTGACTCACCCTGTTTATGATTTGTATATTTTTTTGTGAATATCTCGGTAACCGTTTGCTAGACATTTGGAATTTATGTTCAAGGTGATTTCAAAACGTGGAAACATGGAGGATCTGAAACTGTTATCACCAATGTTGCTACTTCTTCAGTTATTCCATTATTCTTGACTTCCTTATTTTGAATAAAAGACCTTGCATTTTATCGGATTTTCAGATTCTCCCTGATCATCGATCTATCACACTTGGGGTCTAGCGGGAACTTTGGAATTTTTAGTGTCGAAAGTATTCATGCATTATCGGTCAAAACGGCTTACATGTTCCTACCATCATTTATCATGCATACACCAATTCAATATTCGGCTGAAGCCTCGGGATATAATCTTGATTCCTGTTCGATGTTGATACCATTAAAGGCCCTGTAGTTGTGCGGACAGAGTGTCAATATTCTTATCCGCATTCGATTGCCGGTCGCGGGTTCGATTCCCATCGACTGCAGACATCTTTGAGATGGCCCAAGAAAGTGATTGGGATCACACGTTGAAAGGTAAGGCCCCCGTCATTCCTTTCTCGCACAAGACTCTCGAAGACTTCTGAGGGTTGCTCGTAAGAGGCAGTCGAATGACGGATAGAACAATTTCAGGTCAATTTTCAGAACAACAATTCTTCACTACCTTGGAGTATAGATAACTATCTTCTACAACTGCCATTGGAAGTAGAGTATTTCTCATAGTTTACTTAGTTTCAAAACAACGAATCACTCATACTGTGCGTATTAATATTTCTCACGGCACTCTGTCAACAACACATAATCTTCTTCTCCAGTCAGGCGGGCTTAAATCGGAAACAAAGGGGTTCATCATTGCATGCCAGGATGGGGTTTTCAATACTCTCGTCTACCGTAGCCGTATCATGGGTATGGAGGTCCCTGACACAAATTGCAGGGCCTGCCGCAGGGCGCCCGAGACAATTATGCACCTGCTGTCTTCTTGCATGGTGTATGCAGTCTCGGCCTATATCCATTATCCATAGACCAATGCGGCATTGCGAGTGCTCTATTATCACTTGGGGCACTCGTACGGAATAGACGAGACCCCAGTGCTGCCCTATGCTCCAGGGGATATTGAGTCCGTTGTGGAGAATGAGAGGTGCCGAATTTATTGGAACTTCTCATTCCCCATCCTCAGGCAAATACAAGCTAACAAGCCTGATGTAGTCCTCCTCGACCATCAAACCAAAGCGATGTTCGTGATCGAGTTTTCGGCGCCAGCCGAACCGAACACCGTTTTGAAGGAGGAGGAGAAACGGACCAAATATCGAGATCCCCTCTTCGAACTCCGCCGGCTCTATCCAGACCATTCTGTGGAATTGGTCATCCTGATAATCGGCTCCCTAGAAGGCACACGACACACGCTACTCTCGGAGATCCAGAAAATCTCAGCGTGCCGTGATAAGGCACACATCCTGGCTGGTGTTATGCAGAAGGCCGTCATACTAGGATCATTGCGTCTACTCAGAGCACACGGTACTTGGCCCCAGTGATTATTCACCTCACAGGCTGTGAGGAGTAGTTACTGGATTTTATCCAGCACGACTCTGCGAGACGTCGGAGGCAGCAGGGTCGTGACTAGAATTATATGAACTAAAATAATAATAATAATAATAATAAAAATGATTTATTCATTCATTTACAGAAATACAAAATACAAAAATGAATATGTCTGAATGATAACAGATTCAGTGAATAAATCAATAAAAATACTCAATAAGTGATGAATCACTTGTTTCGAGAAGTTGATAATCAAAAACAATTTAAATTATCTGAATATTAATCAAAATTGGAATTTAAAACTGTACGTGTCTTAAATACAAGCACCAGCGATATACAATAACTAATATGCAAAAAACACATATACATGTATATACATATAAACTCTGAATAAAAAGGAAAATATAATAATTATAAGAGGCTCACTTGAAATAATCATTCAGGATATTTCGATCTTCTTCTTTGATGAATAATTTCAAAGCTTTCTTTGAACGAATGTTTCTATAGGAAGGGTATTGAACGTTTTTGGGGCCATGTAGTTGTATGAGCGCTGACCTATGGATTCATTCATTTTTGGGATGATATGTTGGTGTTTACGTCGAGTATTAATTGTGGTCATGATTCGGTAAGACGAAGGTTTGACGAGTTGGTTTTTACTGTGATAATGAATGTTCAGGTTTAAATAGTATAATTGAGGATTATCTAGCACAGAAACCTAGGTATATAACTTATCTGAAGGATATCGGGTTGTTTTTTGGAGAATTGATTTCAGAAATCTTTTTTGGATTACTTCAATTGGCCGTAGGTGAGTTCTCAATGCTCCACCCCAAGCTGCTATAGCATATCTCAAATGGCTATCGACAAGTGCATGATACAATGCCTTCATTTTGTGTGCAAGATAGTAACGTTTCAAGGTATTTAAATCGATATAATATTGTACCTAATTTTTGCAAACATATTGAATATGAATGTCCCATTTTTAGTGTTTTTCAATGAAAACATCCAAATATTTGACATGTCCAACCGACTTGATGATTTTGCTATACTTTTCATTATCCATTATGAGGTGATCGAAGGAGGGTTTATAAGATTTATTGCAATAGAATGGAACGAAACATGTTTTTTCATGGTTGACGGTGAGCAGTTTATGGTCAAACCAATTTCGCAATAATAAAAAGTCAGTTTCCACTAGAACTTTCAACTCTTCCCAAGAGTTGGCTCTGTAGAAGATTGCAGTATCATCCGCAAACCCATTAATATCTTCTCCACTTCTCAAGGAAAACAACCCATTCACGTAAATATTGAATGAAGTGGGTCCCATAACAGTACCTTGTTGAACGCCACATTCGATTACTTGTCGATCACTCAGAACATCACCCACTCTTATGCTCTGGAGTTTATCGGAAAGGTAACTTTGGAATAGTTTCAGAGCAACACATAAGACATTTCAATAAAGAATCAAGAAAAATCAGAACTTGTTGGCTGCTGTTCAACTTTGAATAGTTATCGCAACTATCAGCATTATTTCAAAATTCTTATGAATACAAGTCGTAATTTTCGTTGAATATTATTCCAACAATTCATCATGGATAATATAGCTAATAAGCTAGAGTAGTAACGATTTTGATAATACACCTTGTAATGAAAAAAGCTGCAAAATTTAGAATTGTTGCCGGAAATTACAAGAAAAAAGCAGGAATTGGCATACTAAAAATTTAATGGGATGTAAAAAAGATACAAAATCAAAATCTAATTTGGAAAGTGTACTTCTTTAGTAGGTATACTTCAAGGAACTACGGAAGACGCCTAATCTTTGGTCACAATATTCAATGTTGCGAAGAAAGTATAATATAAATGGATACCAATAAGTTACATCACTTGTATTCTTTGAAATCGTGCGGTTGTAGATGAATATAGTGTGTTATTGATATTGTCGATAATTTTTGTGCTGTGTACCCGAAAAGGAACATTGGACGTGCTACGGGTATAGTTCGCTTTCGATCGGCAGACTTACGGTATGTCGGTCCCTTTGGGCGTGTCCAGTAGATGGAAAAAGTCAAAAGTTACTTCAAAAAGTGATTTCAACATGTCTCCCGTTTTTATGGAATTTCAAAACTTCGAAAATTTTATGAAAATTCGTGTTATTTCAGCGAAGCTGAAATTCAAATATGTTATTTATATCATTATCATACACATATATTCGTAGAAGCAGACAGATATGTCGGTTCCAACATGCGGGAAGACGATATAATGTTTTCTCTGTCATACTAATATAGGTGTGCAATATTAAGAATCGCTTACTCTGTATCTGACTGGGAACCAGTATTCTTGCTCTCCTGTGAGATTGATTCACAGAAATGGACACAGTATTTTTGTGGCATATTTATAATGGGAACAAATTTCTGAATAGTCACATTTGACCAAGTGGAGTGCAGTGGTTGCAGCAGACTTCAACCCATCTTACTAAGTTGAAATTTTCGTAGTTTTTTAATTCTTTAAAGTCTGCCGATCGCTGGCTCTCAGTCTATATTGTTTTTGATTGTTTGTGATTGCACACTTTTGACAGTCTGACAACATGAGTTTTGATTTCCTTTCCTACGCCTTACATTAATGTTGAAGTCATAGATTATCTGCACAATGCCATATTGTCTTTCAGTTGAAAGTGAAAAGTCATAATAGGTCCTTTCTTCTGCATGAAAAGTATATCAATTTCCTACACTTCCTGAAATTTATACTGTAGTAGTATTCTTTCATGAAATGCATTTCACACCAGTGTAGTTTATATCCACCTAGTTTTGGGCAGGTGTCAAATACACCTCAAACTCAAGAATAGATTGTATCGTGATTAAAGACTCAAAATGTGGCATTACATTAAATATGTGCAGTGTATTTCATATGACACTGAAAAGCAGAAGAGAGAACCTAATATATTTATTAATTTGATAGTTGATAGATCTCAGTGATTCTGTGGTGGAGCAAGGTGAGGGGGTTTCCACATTTGAAGAAATTTTCTGAAATTTTGCATTTCTCTATTTTTCAAGTTATGCTCTGAAAAGCTGATAGGTCATATTGGTACTGAGAGATCTCATCATTCAGCCTGGAATGGTTAGTGAAATATTTGATTGAATTTTACTTGACAACACTGGCAAATTATTTTTGGAATGTGACGAACATTTTCACGTCTGCAAGAAGTTGAGCTGGTGAAATATCCTCTTGCTTCATTCAGTTTCGGATTCGACTCATATTTTTTCACTGCTTTTCTTAAAAAAAAAAAGATTTGTCCTGTATGACGACGAATTCTTTGGATGTTTCGTCAGTAAAAATAATTCGTTATCAAAGTCGAGGCATTCATGGAGTCAAAAATGGGCTTATATCACTAAACATTTTTATTCCATAATTCGGTAGAACTCACCCAAACTAGCTCACCACCGCAAACCGTTTTTTGCTGTGAGCTCCTTAAGTTTTATAAAAAATTATTGAAATCCCTGATTTTTCGGACCTCTGAAAACGAGGCGATGATGTAACGTCAAAACCCTAATACTGAAACAAGACTAATCCAGACAGAGATGAATGATACATGATTTCTGACAGAGTGAATTGGCGCGAGATCACAGTTGAAATAATTGATATATCAGTTGCCTCAGTCTCCGTCGGGCGTTTGGTTTTTTCTTTTAACTATGACGAGATGAGGTTTCTACGTCATAAGAGGGGCCGTTTTCAGGAGGTACTATTATTTATGTCCAAAAATTAAACAATCCAGTTAATTTTTCGATCGAATTATGTCGTCAATCATTATTTATGTATAAAAGGATCATTATAAACATTGTTTGAGTTGAAAGTTCTACTAAGGTGTACACGCCCATTTGTCACATATCTGAATGAGTTTTTTCTCAGTGCATAATTACTTATGTGAACAATAAATAATATGTATTATGCAAGTATTACATTTTTCATGACGGTTCAACACTTTTTTTCACATTAAACTAAGACTATAACTTATTTTAAAACGATGTTTTTCGACTTTTGACTCGTGCGCGAAATACTTTCGTGATCTCTACTGTTATTTCAACTCGGCTGCGCCTCGTAAAGAAAATTTATTCTCGTTCACCAAAGTAGCATTTCGCTCACTAAATACAAAACTGATTCTAATCATAATTATTCTAATTCACCTCAAAACGTCAATGCGTTGAAACAGACAGTTTTCAATGAAATTACGTTTTCTGTTTTCAGCTATCATTTACGGAATTATTCTTCACATCTACGTCCTCCTTTGGTACATTTTGATAGATTCCAATAATTATGTCCTGTGTACACGGCTTTAGAGTATAAACACTTTTTTGTTTCCCATGCTCTTATCACCTCGCCTGACCAGTTCCTATGAATCAGTCCAAAAATTTGTGTCGGTGTGTGCGGTACGAGTTCCGATTAAAAATGTCGCGTAAACGAACACATGATTACTTAGGCGAAATGCGAGAAATGCAGAAAAAACTGAGGAGATTGGAAAAGCACTTATTAAGGAATGATTCATCTACGGAAAACTCAGATAGTAAGTACAAATAAAAATAAGTTTTTACAGCTACAGGGGGACTATTATGAAGCGGTGACATTGGGCACCACATACCTATTTATAGGTATTTTATGTTACTCGGTGACATTGGGCACCATGTTTCGAGTTTATTGGTGACATTGGGCACTATGTTTCAAATTATTGGTGACATTGGGCACCATGTATTATGCTGATCGGTCACGGTGACATTGGGCACCACGAAGTGATCAAGTGAAACTCTGAATGACTAGGAATCTTTTCCATTGACAGGTTGTTCTTCTGAGGAAGAAGGAGCGAGTCATAGTGATTCTTCAGAGGTTTCGACCGCAGCAGAACCTCCGCTGGTCACAGTGGCGCAGGTTCATAGATCCGCTGATGCTGACCTAACACCTCTACTGGGTACAAATCCGAATTTGCCGGCGAAATCTGGTATTTTTTTGAATGAAGAATTGATTTCAAGATGGACGGCATACTTAAGGCAGGGAATATCAGCAGAAATTCGAAAGGATATCCAAGAGAAATATCCCACTCCATCCAATTGTCAGGCATTGAATCCACCTAAAATGAACGAGGAATTGAAAACCCTCATTCCAGAATCAATTGCAACAACAGAAAGATTCTTTATTTCAATCCAGGAACAGATAGCAAGGGGACTTTCAGCTATTGGTGAAGTATTAAATGCAAAGTTAGACAAACCTGAGGATGAAGTAATTCTATCTACTGAGTTAACTCAAAAACTTGTTGACTCTGCTCAGATGTTTTCAAACGTGCATCATGCAATTTCAGGAAGAGAAGGACGAATATTATACCTTTTGTAAATTTAGATAGCAAGGCAGCATCAATGCAATCTCCAATAGATGAATATTTATTTGGAACCAATTTTCTTGATAAGGTCAAAGCTCACCAGTCATTAAGGAAAGCAGGTTTGGAGATAAGAAGAGCTAATCCAGAAGATGTGGTCCAAGCAAAAAACAAGAATTCTTTAAACTACAGGAAGGGGTACGGGAAACACAAGAAGAAAGAAGAGGTAGAGAAAGAAGAGAGGTGGAGCAGGAAGTCATATCCCAGGTCCCGAACATTCAACCACCAGTACCAGTCATCCAACCAGTTTCAGAAGAAGCCGCTGAAGAAGCCATATTTCCGTCGTCAGGAAGGTCAGAGGAAAACCTATTAAATCAGGTAACCAATGTTGATGTGGTTACCAAATATGCTGGTAGACTGAAACTTTTCAGTGATAATTGGTCAGAAATATCTAATAATAAGACAGTTTTGAATTGGGTTCGTGGTGTGGATATACCATTTATATCAAAGCCATATCAAAAACAGGTTCCCCAAATTAAAATAAACGAATCAGAAATGTTCAATTACAAACAAGAAATAAAGTTACTTCTTGAAAAAGGCGCAATCAAAGAATGTAAACATACTAGAGGGGAATTTTTGTCATCATATTTCCTTATCAAAAAGCCTAATGGAGAACGAAGGTTCATCATCAACTTGAAAAAGCTCAATCAATTTATATATGCACCTCATTTTAAATTGGACGGTCACAAATCTGTTATGAAACTTTTGACGAATAATTGTTTTATGGCTAGTATGGACCTAAAAGACGCATATTTACTCCTTCCTATCAGAAATAATTTTCGAAAATACCTAAGATTTCAATTTCAGGAAAATCTTTATGAATTTACATGTCTGCCATTCGGCCTCAATATCGCGCCGTTTATTTATACAAAATTACTGAAACCAGTTGCTTCTTCACTAAGGAAGAAAGGCTGTACCATAATTGTATATTTAGATGATATACTACTCATTGATGAACAGTACGAACAATGTAAAAAATCGGTTGATTTAACTTTGAAATTGTTCACATCATTGGGATTCATCATAAACTATCAGAAGAGTAAGCTAGTTCCATCGCAAGTGCTGAAGTATTTAGGTTTTCTTTTCAACACAAGGAAAATGACTATAGTTTTACCGTCAGATAAATCTCTAAGAGTGACTAAATTCGTGAAATCACTTGTCAAGAAACCACATTGTAAGATTAGGTATTTTGCATCGATTATCGGTATGCTTGTTTCAGTCGCACCTACCTTAAATTATAGCTGGCTACACATAAAGAAATTTGAAATTGTAAAAATCAGGGCGCTGAGACATAATCATGGAAACTTCAATGCAACCATGAAAATACCTCGTTTTCTTACGGATGATATTAGTTGGTGGTTAGCAAATATAAATAATACGGGTAGACACTTCAAACTAGAACAATTCAGTCTCGAAATATTTTCTGATGCTTCAACTACTGGTTGGGGTGGTTTTTGTGAGGGTATGGAATGCAAAGGTTTTTGGAATTATGTTGAAAGAAAAAAGCATATTAATTGGTTAGAGATATGTGCCGCATTTTATACATTGAAATGTATAGCAAAAAATGTATGTCAAAAAACAATTTTATTGAGAATTGATAATATCACAGCAGTAGCCTGTATCAATAAGATGGGAAGTACTCGATTTCAACATCTGAATGATATCACAAGAGAAATGTGGCTTTGGTGTGAAGATAGGAGAATATTGATTCAGGCCTCATATATTAGTTCTGTAAAAAACGTGAAGGCAGATCAACTTTCAAGATCAACTTCAATTGATAGTGAATATGAGTTGAATCGAATGTCTTTCAATTATATTGTGAAAAAATTCGGAAAACCGGAAATAGACCTATTTGCAACAAGAATAAATAGAAAATGTGACCCGTATGTATCCTGGGGTCCTGACCCAGAGTCCATAGCAATTGATGCCTTCACAATCAACTGGAAGAACTATTATTTTTACAGCTTTCCACCGTTTTCTATGATTCATAAGACCCTTGAAAAAATTATATCAGATAAAGCTACAGGAATTTTAGTTGTTCCAGACTGGCCATCCCAATCATGGTACCCGTTATATTTCAAATTACTAGTGGGAAAGCCGGTAAGATTTTCCCCACATGAAACATTATTATTATCTCCTTCCAGGGAAAGCCATCCCCTACATCGGAATCTTTCCCTGGTGGTCGGGAAGTTATCTGGGCTGCATTTTCCAAGAACGTCCCAGAAGAAATTGTTCCAACAATGATATCTTCAATTTGTGAGACTACTTTGAAACAATATTCTTCTGTGTTCAAAAAATGGTGGGAATATTGTACATCACAAAATATCAATCCCTATAAATATGATATAACATATATTTTGAAATTTTTGAACGAAATGTTAAAATCTAAATTATCTTACTCGTCTTTGAATACATTTAGATCCGCGCTATCACTCATTTTCGATTTTGAGCAAAAAGATAGAATTATACTCAAAAGGTTTTTGAAAGGTGCATATAACCTTAACCCCTCTGTACCAAAATATTCTGTTACATGGGACACAACATTGGTATTACGGGAACTTGAAAAACTGTATCCATTAGAGAAGTTATCAATAAAAAATCTCACATATAAATTAGTGACTCTACTGGCCTTAACTACAGCGCATAGGGTTCAAACATTATCCAAGATTCATCTTGAAAATATCATATGTTCTGACGATAAAGTGGAGATCAGGATCACTGATAAAATCAAAACTTCGGGACCTAATAGGAATCAGCCATTTATTACCTTTCCATATTTTAATGAAAAACCTGAACTATGTGTAGCTGCCACTATAAATCATTATTTGGATAGGACAAAATCAATAAGACCTGATCAGGTTCATTCTCTTATAATAACTCACAAGAAGCCAATAAGAGCAGCAACTACACAAACTATAAGTCGGTGGATTAAAGAAATTTTGGTACAGAGTGGTATAAACACAAGCATATTTACTGGACACAGTGTTAGACATGCATCCACTTCGGCTGCATACAGAGCGGGTCTAAATATTGACATAATTCGGAAGACTGCCGGTTGGTCAGAATCATCCACGGTGTTTAATACGTTCTACAATAAACCTCTTCGTTCAGAACCAGGAAAATTCATGAGAACTATATTGAAAGACTGAAAAATCATCTAGAGGTCATTTTGATGATGTTTTGTAATTTATTGATTCAATTTAATAACAATGTCTAAGTGGGTAATGAATATTGAAGTTGTTCTTTGTAATATACTTGTTATATACCTTATTGCTATCACTACAATAAGGTTATCGTTTTTGTGAAAACAGCATTTACTATTATATTATTCTATATTTTTTATAATTTAATAAATTCTATTTACTGTATCATTGCACTTTTATGTGATCTCTGAATATCTATCAAAATGTACCAAAGGAGGACGTAGATGTGAAGAATAATTAAATGATTGATCGACTTACCTGTAGGAAGATCAATCCTAATTATTCGAACATCGTAGTCCTCCTTTGGTACCAAAAACCCTCCCACCCCAAGGTTCATCACTATCACCCTGTATAAAAGTGCAATATATAGGTACCTCCACAAATTTTTAGACTGATTCATAGGAACTGGTCAGGCGAGGTGATAAGAGCATGGGAAACAAAAAAGTGTTTATACTCTAAAGCCGTGTACACAGGACATAATTATTGGAATCTATCAAAATGTACCAAAGGAGGACTACGATGTTCGAATAATTAGGATTGATCTTCCTACAGGTAAGTCGATCAATCATTTAATTATATACTAGACAGCAATTATCATGTTTTGTATCAAAATTGAATTGACACAACTGATTCATTATTTTGATAATTAAGTACTCTAAGTATCAATATACCTACCGCTTTGATTCAGATGAAATGAGACAGGTATTTCTACATACTGTTCAAATTATATTTGCATAATAGACAACACAGGTGATACACGAAATCGGATTTATTTTAAAATATTACCGAAGGATATGACATTTTCATTTTTCCCTATGACATCCATCACATGAGTATTCCTATTGTAGGCGATTCTGTACGTAATTACTGTAATTTGTAACATATTACAAGTTGATCAATCGGAATGATTCAACGGACTGAAACCAATTGCTTCATATAAATCTTTTTCACCGGCATAGAGAAAGTAGAGTTTTATCTGAATTTTCTGGTGGTATCCAGCGTGATGAATTGTGAACTTACTGAACTAGTGAGGTCATTTTATATTTCTTAAAGCAGAGCGAATATCTCAACTAACCTATCCTGTGGCTGATTGCCCTGATATTTATCAGGTTAGTTCAGGTATTCGCATTTGTTCAGAAAATATCAATTATATTTATTTTATGAAACTATTTCCAAATTCACTAGATAATGAGCTAGAGACAGAAAAATCTCTGATATAGGATATCACCAGAAAACTTATTCAATGCCTAAATTTGAATTTAGAAACTTCCATATGGAATATTCTGATAAATAGTGGTTTGATTACGTTTTCATTATCAAGTTCGTGTTTTTTGGACCGAAATACCCATCTCATAAGTGCAAAATCATCTTATATCTGTCTTTCTTATTGTAAATGAATGGAAAAATGGCCAGTGAAACCATTTTTATGGTTTACTTATCTGAATCATTCGACTGAAACTAACCTTCAGTGCTAGTTGTTGGGGGCTTAGGTGAATCTGAGATTTTGCCAGAAATTAGGTGATGAAGACATACTGTACCCCTGTGCTAATTGAAATGTGCCAAATTCAGTTATATAGGTTAAGTACGACAAATAATATTATTTAGTTATTATTACCACATTAAGTTTATGTATATAAGTGCCATTTTGTTCTTGTTATTTATGAATTAATCTGGAATCTGCATAATTGTCTTCCGAATACAATCATGCAATTTGTGTTATAGACCAGAACTCAGGATGTTCACTAATAACCGTAGAAAAAACAATGATAATTCAGATCAAGACAAGAAAAGAATTACATATATTAGTACTATATGTATTCATTTCAACGTCACTTTGTATATGGGACCCATTTAATCACACTATTTTTCTGCGTCCGGGATGAGTATCACTGAAATTAGGTGATGTTACAATTTGATTTGTCAAGAATCAGATGGTTAATTTCTCAATTCACTTTGGAATAATGGAATAAGTTTCTTATCACCGGCTCACTTCAGTCTCTATCTAGTGCTAGTGAGTCATTTTGGGACCTGTTTGGAGTGAATGAAATAGGGCAATGATACTCCTAAATATGTTTGTTTATTCCCTAAGTTTCAATGGCCGACAAATTTCCCAAAGAGAATTACACTTCAAACATGGCGTAGGAGTATTAAAGGCTTTCAAATTTAGTCTGCTGGAGAACCAACTTTATACCTGAACTGCAACTGATGGGGTTTCGTATCCGACCTTGAACTGAACGCAGTCCAACTACTCCACCATGCTCCACATTGTGCAACGCGCCTCTCGCCATCATTTGCGTTAAATGTCATTTGTCATCGATCGATGACCATTGATATGATTGATGTCATTTCTCGTATTTTCCGCATTCTTTATTCTCTCTATCACATTTTCTTCTGAAATCTGGGATAGCAAAAGATTTCAGAAATAATGGCTGCCCATTTCATAGCTTTGAACATAAAAAGCACGCAAGAGGACCAAGAGGTAGGACCCTTTTACCACACGAATGGGAAGAAACTGGTCAGGGCATACTGGCCCCCTACAAAGGTGCAAGTTGATGATTATTCCTGCATAAAAAATCAAACTCTACAATCGCTCTGTCTTCATGTAGGCTTATACCTGTGAAATATCTTCACGATATAATCTCTTTTTTTGCCTGATAGGAGCCATTAGTGTATTTGAAGGCTCGTGTTATTTTCAATTTCGGAAGCTTTTCACCATAACTTGAGTTCACATAAGTCATGAATAAGAGACACCATACTGCTCTCGTTCCGAAGATGTTCAGAACAACAGGCCTCAGCATTCAGCTATCCAGAAGAATTTGAGGAATTTTGACACTGACATCATTCATCAAATCATCATGTAATGTCATGTCCTAAAAATAGGTCAGTTGTGAACAAGTATATGTTCAGATTTGAATGTTTGAATAACTAAAGTTGTCACTCAACCATATTTGAAGTCAAAACGTCATTTTGCCATTCCCAGAATACTTACTACTTTGTAGTTGGTTGGGTGAACGTTGTAACAACGTCATAGTTCAACTTAAGTCATGCTAAACATTGAGACGACGTTGTTCGGTGGTTGAGAGGACTTCGTTTAATGAATGACTAATTTCAATACCTACTACGTACAACGCTAGTTTTGGTGTATTATATGGTTGTCGTCGCCAAATTGCTACTTGCGTAATCAATAAAAACGAATTTATTGAATCGAAAGGTTTAATGATTCGAAGTTTCAATTTATAATTCTTGAGGAAGAAGAGGAAACTCTCATGTAGTTAAGTCCAAATCCACGCTCGCAGGAGGGCTGCCTCAATTTACGGGTCAGTATCATCGTCTCATCAAATCATAATATAATTCTGCAAATTGAAAAAATGCTATATTGATAATATATAGTTCAATGACGATATTTGCTTCACCCTACCTCTGGATCAGATTTGTAGAAACATTTCTGCAGTTCGTATACTCTCTTCTCCAGGGGAGTCACCTCTAAAACAAAAAATGAGATATTAAATTAGCACATCCGCTGACTCCTGAATACGGGTATTTTAAATTTGACATGGATTAGCCATAGTAATCTGAATTGCTTTTTCAGCAGTTCCTTCAGATCATATACAGGGTGGTCAAAATGTTATGGTACAGGGTGTCCCACTCAATGGTTTCACTCCCCTTTATTATCATGATTTTAACATATTTTCGTTATTCAAAAATGTTTCACAATTCTTTCAAATCTAGGGAAATCTAGACTAGCGGAAACGTACTATAGCTGAATCATGTTGCCATTCACATGCCCTATACCGGGTGTTTCTCAAAAGTAGCTCACCTCTTCAATTTTTTTGTTTCTACAGATAAACACATGACATTGGGTGTGTGAGTATAGTATATAAATATGCATTATTCGATTCTCTTTTTTTCTTATTTTGAATGGGATACTCGGCATATTTATACTTATTTCGATTAAGAATGACATTGTGAGTACAACTACACGACATTTGCAACTTCCAGACATGTAGGTATCATCTTAAAATTCTGTTTATCAATTTTCAATACAGAGTGCCATGAATGAGTTAAAACGATTGATTCCGAACCAGTTGCCATGGAAAAATATTTTCGATGTAATTTCACTCTCCATTTGTTTCACAGGTTGTTTAAGAAGTCGTAATAATTATCATGATGTTGACTCAATTAATTTTTAATAGAACAAGGGTGGTTCATGACAATATTTGAGAAGAGTATTTCGTTGCGAACACGTTGATACCACATGATCGATATTTTGAATCATAATATCATATTCACTCTAGATGGAAGATTCAAAAATGAAAATTCCAGAATGGTAAATGTCAAGAAGTGGCAAATGTGGTGTCATCGTACTCACAATGTCATTCTTCATCGAGATAAGTAAAAACATACCAAAAGTTTCGCATTTAAAATAAGAAAATAAGGGTCATTTCCGGCTAAACAGGAAGTGACAGAAAACAATTGAATACGTCTATCAAAGCATATTTGTGAACTGGACTAAAAAAGCGAATTGCATTTGTTATAGGGTTATAGAGGTAGTCATTATTGTGAAACACCCGGTATATGTAACGATTGGGCTAACAATCTGTATAGTTTGCTTCAAATTATGCATGGCCGGCCCAGTACTACATACGCTCTCCGCATACTCGTCAGAAAAGAAATAGCATTGTTCTTCCATTTATACAGGGTGGTCCAACGAAAACTTCAAACCCCGATTTCAGGACTTCAGAATAAAAATATAGAACAATGCTCAGACCCTGTGATTTCTGATTCGAACAGGTCTTCAATGGAATTAACAACATAAATGGTAAATGACGGGAGGGATAACCGCCTCGTTTGACAGATTCACAACGCGTGCAATAAACACTTAGGTACTTCTTGCACTTGTTGTATGAATAACAATTGTTTTCTGCTGTTTTTAGTTCGTCTGTACATATGAAAGTGTGATTTTTAGTTTTTTGAACCACGATATATTTTTAGAGACGTTCCGTAGTTAGTCGTGGACATTTTTTCCAAAGTTTACGGAGAGAAACTTTGTTTTCACGTTCGAGTAAATTGGGCCCTCAGATAGTGCTCACCCTTGACTGCTCCTAATATTCATTAATTCCAAATTTTTGTCCATGCACCGAACCCTTGAATTGAATTATTTCAGTGAACAAAATGGCGTTATTGTAGATGTGAACGGAAACTCACCTTCAACTTTCTCCCAACATCCTAGTACTATTTTCGGACCAGTTTCTTTTATCTGAGGAGGGCAAAGTTCCATCATGCGATCCCTGTTCAGAGTACCATCAGGTTTAATCTGAAAATTAAAAATATTGATTCTGGTTAGAGTTTGTTGAATCTAATTCCATTGATAAATGTTTTCAAAATGAGAGAATTGGAGTGATAGCCACTTTTGGTAATATAAACTTCAAGGACTTTTCCTTGCTTTCGTACAGGATCAGATACAAGAGCAATAATTTTGAAATTGGCCTTCGTGAAATGAACATACCGTGTATGAGATATCATGCTCGGAATTTGTACAAGAGTAAGTATTATTCTTGAGATATGACCGAATCAAATAGGCTATTGATACAAAAAAAAACGGGGTTTCAAAAAATGAATATATCAAATTTGATCACACGATGGAAGTACTACCAACATTTCGACATTTCAAGTTTTCGAAATGAGTTAGGTAGTTAGTGAGGTTTTCATTTTGATCGACATTAGTCAACGCATTCCAGAAGACGAGAGTTTTGTTGTTTCGGATCGCACACATTATATATAGCGTTTCCATGGAAGGGAGTTTGTTTCTCCTCAGAAGACCCAACACGATGTGCTGAGACAATTTCTGAAATCATCATGTTGGGAGATGCAAACCTACATACAGAACACTGCAAGAATATCTTCTGGTAAGGCCTGGTTCAGTAGAAACTGCTCTAGAGCTGTCGCTTCCAAACAGGCAGCATTCCATCGATGACAGAGAAATTCAGGCCCTGAGACTAGAGTAGAATATGTCGAGGCTAGAGACATATGCAATGAGACAATGCGATAATCAAAGGCTGCTTATAATGCTAAAATGAGATCAAAACTTGTTGAATGTCTTAACGTTTTCTGTTCATTTTGGTCCATCGCCAAAGCTATTGGAAGAAACTTAACTTTCAGCTCGTTTCCTAACCAAGGATGATGCTACACTAGCCACAACTGCCCAGGAGAAAGACAACATTTTTGCGCATTTATATGCTGGAAATTCCACTCTGGATTCATCAGGAAAACAACCTCCAAACATAACGCCAATTGACAGTCATATGCCCGAGATCACCTTCCGCCAACGTACTATAAGGAATATTTTATAGGGTCTCAACACCAACAAAGCTTGTGGCTCCGACGGAATCCCACCGATTGTCCTCAAGGACTGTGCTCCCGAACTAACATCTGTTCTCTGCTCTTATTTATACAGCTTTCAAAATCGAGCTCATGAAATACCTGGAGCACTCAGGTGTTATCAGCGATAGGCAATATGGCTTTCGTCATCAGAGATCAACTGGTGACCTGCTCGCTTACGTCTCACATATATGGCAGCAATCTATTGAAAAATATGGTGAAACCTTAGCCGTGGCACTTGATATCTCCAAGGCATTCGATCAAGTCTGGCACCACGGGCTCCTCGCCAAGCTTCCATCTTATGGCTTATCGTCTCCCCAGCTATGTTCTCTGCTGGGTAGTTTTCGTTCACACCGGCCTCTCCATGTAATGGTCGACGGAGTTTCATCTCACTCTCTCATCATGAATGCTGGTGTTCCGCAAGGTTCAATTCTAGCACCAATACCATTTCTACCTGCCAGGTAAATCAGAAAAGAACGAGGGAGAAATGTTGACAACATAAATATGGACTTGGCAACAATAATTCTCGAATGGAGATCCAATAACTTGGTAGATTTCAATGCAAACAAAACATAGGCATACCTTTTTCCCATAAAAGCCGATCTCACTGTATCCAATTTAAGCTTGTAAGGAGTAACCATACCTTTGAAGACATCCATTTCGATGCTAGGTATTTCTATCAGCAATAACCTTTCTTGAGAAAATCACATGAGATCAATTGCTGAGAGTGCATCCCGAAAACTTGGTTTTCTGTTCCGGGCCAGTAGCTATTCCACTTCCAGTCAGCTGCTTATGAGCTTTAAGGCACAGATCTGACCTGTACTGGAAAACTGTTTCCATATTTGGAGTGCAGCACCCAAACATACCCTGAAACTGTTGGATTCTGTCCAAAAATGGGGAATTCGTCTCGTGGGTGATACGGAACACCGTAGAAAAGTTGGCGATCTGGCTCTATATTTCCATGGACGATGCTCTTCTGAATTATCATTAATTGTTCTCCACTTGGCAGTCCTCGCGAGATTATCCCGTCGAGTTGAGGATTTGCACCCCTTCGTGGTCACTTACGAGACCTGTAGAACATCTCTTCCCAAAGACTCGTTCATCCAACGAACAGCGAGGCTCTGGAACACATTGCCAAGGGAGGTGTTCCCCGAGGCATTCAACCTCTAGAAATTTAAGAAGAACACCAATTCCTATTTAATTTCCCTTGGTTCTCACGATGTTCTCGGAACATTACAGGATATCCCTTTTTGTGGGAACCAGAACATAAAAAAACAGGGTGAGTGTAGCTCCGCTATATACAATTCAGGAAGACATATTCATGATGAACTGCCAATGCACTCCGATTGATATTTTTTCAGGCTTTATATCTAGGCATAATAAACAATCCGATTTTTCTCAATATTCAGTAGCCTGTGACACTGTGACAGGGACTTCAATACATGTTCGTGGAACCTATTGTGTTACTTATCGAATACCTAGGGATATTTATAGTGATAGGGTGAGAAGGTTTGTATTGGAATTGTCCTGGTACCACTTGCAGCATATCCCATTGGAGACCTCTTGTGGCGAGAAAATTGACAGGACAAGTGCATAATTGGTGGAAAATCGTCATTCCTTCGAATTTGACCTCCGAAACATAAATAATAGAAAATGAACATATTATAATACTACAAAATATTGAATATTATATCTGTTATGTTGAAAAATGCATCTTCAATACACATAGATAACTATTTGGTCGGCAAAACAATCATTTCAAGCTTCTGATCTCGTCAAATTTTGATACATTCATTCATTGAATGATGAACAAGGCATGCATGGTTAGGCATGCTTTGGATGATGGTACGGAGGGGTTCTGGAAGCCGAGAATTTGTCTGAGATCCAAACTATAGCATATATACATTGAATACCACTACAAAATTGTATAATACTATATTATATCGAATATAACCACTAAAAAATTGTATAGTACTATATTATATCGAATATTACCACTACAAAATAGTATGATACTCATAGTATAGTATGATATAATTTTGTTGTGGTATTATTCGATGAATGTAGTGACTGGTGCCTATTTTCCTAAACGTTTGGTATTTATAGTTTACCCAAAATCAAATGCAGAGTCAAGTGTCTCAACTGCAGTCACTTCAAAGGGAACTTCAAACACGCCGACGCCGCACAATGCGGGGTATTCTGCAATTGATATTGGATAAACTATACTACCGACTATCTCTGTGTGAGCTGCACCACCTGTGTATTCTCTTATTCGTCGACCGACTCCAATTTCTTTTTGCTCAATGCGATCTACTTTCTCAATTCTCTCATTTCACACGATCTACTATGATCGAATCAAAGTTTAAATAATCCACTATTGATATCACTCATTTTTTTAGCAAAAAACTAATATCATCAGCATGTTGGGAATATCTGTTACAATTTTCATGAAGATATCATATAGATACAATACGTTTTTTATAAGGATTTATTTATTTTCCGTGAAAAAAATCATTTCAATAAAAATAATCATAAAGGTACATGATTTTATTTAGGTGCTCTCAGAATAACTTTCAAATGTTGTTGTTTCGTAAAAGATATTATAATCATTTTTCAGGTTCAGTTGAGAAGAAATTGTATTGCATAATCCAATTGACAAATCTTTTTATATAGGTATCGAAAAATTAAAAATTTGTTAGTGATATCGTCATCTTTCGTTACTTTTCTGTGAAATTAATCGAAATCAGAATGTTAAAATTTCTATACTCACAATTTGGGATTCCAGCCATATGCATGTGACATATTCCTATAAAAAAGAAATTTTTTTGAAATGCTTTATTCCACAGGGTGTCTTCGGACCTGCAGCGATAAATAAAATGGTATATTGTTGTATATGATTCAGAATTACAAAACAAATCACAAGAAACCTTTTTCAAAATCAATCGAGATCACAGTTCACAACTTTTATGTAATCGAATAACTCACTATTATTGCATGTCGGCTCACCAAGAGCAAAACTTTCGAAATTTTTGCTGTACGCAAATTTAAAAATTTAGGCGTATTATGAATACGTGATATTTTTTCCTGATTATTATATATTATATTGTGTGGAAAACTGTGTGAGAATAAAATCTGTATCTCTATAAAACAAAAATATATTTCAAAAAGTCCTCGGACCCGTCGATTTATATTGTTGAAAATCAGCTTTTTGACTGAAACATTTTTGACCACCTTCAACCTCCTATACCTCATAGATCAACCCCTCCAAAAATTCTTCATCAAGTTATAGAGGTATTCCAGACTGCTTACGGGACACTGTCGTCTGAGGTACCACCTGGGAAGGATGGGTCTGAACCAACAAACGGACTGTCGGTTCTGTTGTGTGGAAGACGAAACGGCTGAACACATATTATGTTCATGCTCTAGCTAAGAAAGACTAAGGTTCGACACATTTGGCTTCACCAATTTAGAACCTATCGATTTCAGACAAATCCCATCCAATTCAACCATGAACTTTCTAAAAAGATGTGGATTGTACAGTGAACTGTAACCTCTAGGGGAGAGCCACAATAGACCCATCTGGGGTTGCAGTGGAGGAGAGGTATTCGCCCCACTCACATGGAACCTAACCTAACCTAACCTAACCTGGGGGTATTCCAAATCTCTATACAACGGTCTTATTTTCTTAAATTCGGTCGAGGTATATCCGCAAGAGAACAGTTGAAAGATTGAAAATTTATTAGAATGTTTGTCTGCATTCATAGGACTTGCTAGGTGCTGTTCTGATGTATTACTTTAACAGCTAATTAACCTACATTTGAATTTAATATTTCGTACAGCATGTCTGTCTACGCTTATGTACAATGTACATATGCGTAGATGTACATTTAGTACAATGAAACTACACTATTCAACTGAAATACTTAATCATTGACAAAGTATACAAGACATTCATTCAGAGTGTACAAGACATTTATTTATGTACAGATTTCATTATAATGCTAAGACGCAATTTCTACAAAATCGAACCTCTCAATTTGTCCATGATTTGATATATTTAAATTTTTGGCTAAGATTTGAATTCTGTCTTCATACTATTCATTTGTGATTTTAATTGGTATATGAATACTATTAATTTCAATGTAAGTTTCAGTTTGAAATTCCTTCAATATTTGAACAGATTTAAAAATATTCGGATGAGGTGCATACAAACTTTTAGTTGAATCAGAATGAAAGGATTCACAGCACTTTCTTGTTCTGTAACTACTAGCTTCAGCACGAGCACAAATTCAAGAAGGAAATTCAGAATCCTCGTCTATAATTATCAACAAGATATTCAAAATAATTTCTCAATCTTACGTCATTCGTCAACATTTGATCTCCCACTATTTCTGGCTCTCAAAATGTCAAGCAAAGTGTCCAATGTAAAATACATTCTTGGTTCACGATTTCGAAACATTTGTTAGGGTAGGGGGTTTTCCGATAATGAGCAGCGACAGTATGTCATTGATAACCTGCTGAGTCTATAGATTAGGCTTATTTTTACCATAGGCGCAACTGGGTTATCATAAATTCCAGGCTCCTTTGAGACCCGGAAAATAGGGTTATACCCGCTCAAACGAATTTGAAAGAGAATTGTACAAAGCTTTGAAATATATCTGCACGAAGGTGGTTGACAAATGCACTACAGCACTAGCAAATCAACCTACAGTATGTGATTTTTCTGGTAGGTTTTCCTTTTGTCTAGAAATGATTGTAGGTTGTAAGGGAATTCTGGATTATTCTTCCGTTTTTTTTTTCTGTTATAAGCATCCTATACTATATTATATAACACTTGGGCTGAAGTGACCTTTCACGCATCATGCAACAAACACCCTTGTTTTCACTAGTTTCACAAATAACTATTTAACGGCTTCTTTTGACTTTATTGATTTTTATTGCCCCCCATTTGTTTTACTCGGTTGCGCCTCCTCAAAAAAATCAGTTCTCGATCTACGAAGTAGCATATTGCGCACTTTTTTTTCGCTTGGAGTGCACGAAAGAGAATACCTTCAATGTTCTAGGACCATCGTGCATGACATTCATTATTCCTCAAAATTTATATAAAATTTGATATATATTATTGAAGAAATTACGGAGAATGAAGTTTGTTCTTAGTAAATTGCACTGGCCGCAATATTGAAATTGAAATAAACTCAAAAAGCAGATAATTATGGTTTTATAAAAATGATTTAGTTCAACTTGTTCATGTTATTGTAGAACAATTTCAAGAATCACTATTACATTTATGGTTTTATAAATGACTCCTGAAGAAATTTTGAAATAAAAATTAATGTAAATCGATCGAAAAAATGTTGTTTGCTTTATGTGCAAAAATCATAATCGATATTAATTTGTTGCTTTCAGCAAAAAAAATCAATCATTTGATTTTGTTCTTTCATCTTCTATCATACTCACTCCATTTATCGCTTCAATTCATGGAAGATTTCAAATTCTCATATGTTACCAATATTTACCTTTGATTTGTCTTCTTCCTCAAAATTTCCTTCTCTCATGCTTGATATTGTAGCTTCGGGTATTCCTGTTTTTTTGACACAAGTATTGTGTAACACCGGTGCCAGTTTCGAAAGGTTCTCTCCAAGTTCCTGTAAAGGAAACGTTTTCTTTATAAATTGTTACTGCTTTGCTCTTATAGTTCTCATTAATTTTTGGAATTCCTGATTTTCTCAATAGTCGGTACCAACCCAAATCAATTTCCAACGGATTCGCATTTCATAGTCCAATATCTACCTATCATCTAATCTGTAGAATAATTTCGAAATCTCAAAATAATATCTTGATATTGTGATCATATTTGTAAAAGGTAATCGATATTCGAGATCTGAAACGCATCAACAATGGCATTTTCAATGGTTTTAGACAAGCATATCCTAAACCTGTGAGTGGCGAATGTGGTATTCTCACACGATATTTGCCTATATTCAAGGGGTCCGTGAAGAGAAGGAGGTCAATCCCTTAACAGTATACAGGATGAGGCAAAAGTATAGAAACAGGTGAACATATTATCTGTAACCGTTCTTTAGATTTTTTCCGAATGGATGTCTAGGTGATATCAAAACATGGCGGATATGATTACGTTATCGCCAATGTTGCCACTTTTCCAGTTATTCCGGAATTATTATTAGCTATTTCTCATTTTGAATAGAATTTTCAGATTCTCTCTGAAAAGCTGATCTCATCGATCTATCATACTTGGAATCTATAGAAAATGATTACAGAGATATTAATAGGGTGTTTTAAACCGAGATTATTCAACTATACGATTTTTTTGTGTTGAAATCATTCATTATTGGTTTAAACGGATCACATGTATGTCCTTAACTTTTGATTCGCGTTCTACTGACTTTTTTAATTGAAACAAATACAGGATGGTTCAAGATCCAGAATTCTGATCACCATGTATCTGTTCCAATTACATGTCAGTAGATAGTGAATCGAAAGTTAAGATCGATTCATTGAACCTGTTTCGAGCTATAATGAATAGTTTCGACATAAAAATATCCTAAAGTTGAATAAACTAGGTTTGACCACCCTATATCTCGGTAATCATTCCCGCTAGACCATATAAGTGTGATCGATCTATGAAATCAGCTTCTGAGGAAGAAATTCAATGAAATACAGGGTATTCTATTCAGAACGAGGAAGTTAAATATAATTCCGGAAGAACTGAAGAAGTTGCCGCACTCACTGAGATATTCACCTGTTTCCATACTCTTGCCCAAATATACGTCCTCAAGACGTGTATTCTTGGAACAAAAATAATATGACGTTCCTCAAGGCTATCTTTTTCTGAGACCAATGTTCGCCTTACTGGACGTGAGAGTTTGAAATTCAAATCAGTTTTTTTCAATAATTCGACTAATCAAAAAGATATCGATTTCAACTCGAATGCATGAATGAATAATAAGGAAGATTAATTGAGAATTTGAAATTATATTCGAATAGTCATTTACCGTAAGGGTTCTTCAATTTCAAGCAGGACAATTGGAATGGTCTAATTCTTCTTAACTGAAACACAACGATCACCTTAGACCAATTATTGCATAAACCATAAAAAAAATATTATGATCCGAAAACATTAACAGTAGAAAACCGTCTAGTCATATCCACGAAGTATATTTTTCCAAATTAAGGGTCGGAGGAACATGCTTCCGGCATATATATGCCATCATCAGGCTCACGAAAACAAGAAAATATCACCTACAAGGAAATTGGGGATGGAATGACTGAAAATACTCAAAAAATCATACAATCAACAATTGTTGGAGTTATCATACTTCATTATGTGGGGCGGGATAACTAATACGAAAAATATTTTCGGGCCTTACGAACAAGTCGCTTTTCCAGCTTTCTCCCAAAAGCTTCCATTTTGGAAAAAAACATAGACCAAGTGAATGGGGAGACATCTGTGGGGATTATGCATAAGACCAAGCACAAAGATAGAAAACCAACTGATATGAAACACACAGATTTCTGCGGAAAAGTTAAGAAAACGCAACACCAGGTGAAGTCCATAGGAATCAGCTCAGATGATGAAACCATAGATGAAAACAAAAATTCATATCGGAACACTGAACTTGAGAGTGTATTTATTATAACTTCTCATGTTTTTGAAATAATTCTGGAATTTCGATGACAAATCTCATGAATCAATGAAGACAAACTAATGAGTTCAAAAATGGAAATTCATCGAAGTGGATAGGGGTATAGTAATATTGGGGTTGATTTCGAAAATTTACAAAATGTTCAATTTTGTACCCTCTTGGTCATTTTATGCATCACATATTATTATGATGCTAAATGAAACTTAGTACGTACGCGGTACGTTTCAAGCAACTCCTCACTCTACATCAAAATTGATTGATTCGCTGAAAAATGTAGAGATTCCAAAACAGCATTTCGAGTAATGATGCTGCTTGTTGCGACCTATTATATTATTTCTCACTGTACTCACCTCAAGTTTCAAAGATGCAGATGAAAATTCCACTGCTATAAAGAATAGAATTATATACACACTTGACTTGTACATATTTGAATATATATATTTTTATCCTATTATAATGAATCGAAGGACTATACTGAATTGAATGGTTTTCGTAGTTATATACACAGTGTCGTTTGGACAGGAATAAATAATCGATATTCTAATACCAGGCACTGGTGCGGTATTTGCCATTAGAGCACCTGGTCCATACACAAATATGTCACTCTATGGTTGTATTCATATTGAATGAACTACAGTTCGAACATCCTTGAAAATTGAATAATCCTGCTGTTGAACACTATTATTGAACACACCTTCAGTCGTTTCAGTCCTCTCCTATCCGGTCTGTGAATTGTAAGAACTGTCAAATGTCATTTCCATATTGTGTTGCAGTCTGAATTATTAAAACAATTTCCGTTTATATCAGAATTATTCTTCATCAGAAATGTAAAGATTCCAAAACAGCATTTCGAGTAATGATGCTGTTTGTTGCGACCTATTATATTATTTCTCACTGTACTCACCTCAAGTTTCAAATATGCAGATGAAAATTCCACTGCTATGAAGAACAGAATTATATACACACTTGACTTGTACATATTTGAATATATATATTTTTATCCTATTATGATGAATCGAAGGACTATACTGAATTGAATGGTTTTCGTAGTTTTATTACCTTTATATATATTTCAATCCCAATCGCCTCAGAGAGCAGGACAGTATTTAATAGAAAAGCTGACTTTTTTCAACGAAGCATCAATCTATTTCCATGTTCCGCTACCGAATATCTCATAAATTAAAACGAAATAATAATTATACTGATCATAATAATAACAATAATAGACAGACATTGAATATCTATATATAGAATACATTTTTCATCAATGAAAATGATGCCGTTAATTTCATATAGAGAAATCGAAAACTTTGACACCTAAGCGAATCGAATAGTTTTTATCTACTACGTCACATGGAATCTTATTCACGAAGGTCAGTAAACAAGTCATTTCAATAGAAATTCATCTATCCTATGGACTGGACGCACATCTACAACCAATATAACTTATACGTGTCTCGTTACTCACTTCCATGCAGTTGCATAGTATTATATGTATTATTTTCTCAATTCCCATTCCCTTTGAATTATTTTGTAGGTTAGCAGATAGGTTATCAACTAATTTTCAGAATTATGGGATCTTGTCGAAGAGAGGAATTATGAGTTCGTAGAAAAAGTATAGTATGTAACGCTCTGCTGCGCGCGTGCTCAAAATTCTCGTTACCAAAATGACGTTCATAACACTTTCTGCATAATATACTATCAGAAGTATATACGGACTTTCATCTTATGTGAGGTTTTAATGTTACAAGAAATTATTTTATATATCTAGAGATGCTTATATGGTCACTTACTTATGCTACTATCAAAGAACAAGTTGATAACGTTGTCTTTACTTTATACACCAGGTGAACATGACATTCTAAAATAGTTTCGTAATTGAATTGCGACACATCAATATTTTTTTTTTAATTTTTTGGAGTGGACGAGAGGAAATTCCTATTATTTTCGCGAAACAACGTGTGCGTACGTACCTATAGAAAGGATAGAGAGAGAAGATTGGTATTGGAATTTTTTTGAACTTTTAAAAGTATACTTATCAGGCAGAGAATTCCGGAGCTCTGTGACTTAGTACTTCGTGCATGGTTGACGACAAAAAGTTGTTCTATGTGCTGCCTGTTAGCCTTCTGTTATCTGTTAGTGATGAACTGTTAGCCGAGATCATCATTTCCTGTGGCAGAACCTATAGAGAAGTGAAAAGTCGTTTTTTTTCCTGCGGTGTTCCATCAATGATGTCCAGGAATGAGTGAATGTGGCATCACCAGTCCGGGCTCGTATCTGATTGGAATCTAAGTGTGAGATATAATGCTTCATAATAGCGACACACTTTGATGAATTTTGATATGGTTCTAAGCGAGTTTTGGAATCAGTTATAGAACGCTGGGTATTTTTATTATTTTATCTTTCGCCGGTTGATGAATCAAACAGATTGCAAAATACATTATCGTAAGGTACGAACTTTGTACCACCTTATGAAGTTCATCCGATTGTCCAAGAGGTTAGATAAATCTTAATTAACTAACCTAACACTAAAACCCTAACCTAAACGTATGGTATAGTTTATGCAAAGTCAGTTGAACAGATCATCAAACGAATGTCGGGCTGCGCTGCCGCAAACTATGAACTATCAAAGGGTCCGACGGCTTGCGGTGATGTGTTTTTCCAACTGACTGTGCATAAACTATACAATCAGAGGAGTCGGTAGTGAATAAACGTTAAGTGAAATAGGCGCCAGTCACTACATTCATTGAATAGTACCACAACATAATTGTATCATAGTATATACTATGACAGATTGAAGAAACAATAATTATAAATAAATCGAATTGTGATATCTTGACTATTTACGGTCGGTCAGAAAATAGTCTTATCCCGGTCCTGGTTATTCTTCAATGAAAAAAAAAAGCACCCAGTCTGATTTAAACAAAAGATGATTCTACATTAATTTGGAAAAAACATCATTATCTCCACCTATGCAATGATAATGAGCATTATTTGATTTTTTATTATCCACATGCTTGTTATCCAAATAAATAGTTTATCTATGATTTGGAATTGTTATTTATCGCACAGATAGTTGCATTGATATCTCGAGAAATTCAACTGATGTTAATCATTTAATGATTCTTGTTCAAGACACTTCACTGCCTTACTCAACCAATCTTTTCAGAAGGAGATTGAAAGTTTCATGAAATGCTTTTCACTTGTTTCATAGATTAACGACTCCCTTGTTCGCACCCTCGAAAATGTAGATTCATTCATTTCTTAGACTCACATACATATACATGTTTGATATGGCGAATGTGCCATAATAAAAAAAAACTAATAAACGATTCATCATTCCAGATTTTTTGGGTTTCTCTATCGTTTCTATGAAATAGAAATATAAATATTATTTCAGTGTAGTAAGAACAAATCAGATGATTTGCCCCAAAATGTCACTGCGTTTGAAGAATTTTTTTATCAGAGAGCCTAAAAGGAAAATTCACCAGCTTGTCATTGACAATTTGTATTGAAAAAGGTTTGGAGAGTTTCACTTAGCTTTGGACGTTTCTGGAACGAATCTGCTCCCGTTCTCAACATGAAAAATAGATATTTGAATAGCAATTTCTCATTTGTCTCGATACTTTCCAGTTCTCAGTGACAATTGGTGACGTTGGCAATCAAAGAGTTACATGATGTTTTCATTTATTAAATCAAATTTACCATTTTTGTTTTTTCAGATTTCAGTAGTGAATACCATTTTCTTTTTATATCTACTGAACAGGAAGCAATGTAATTGTCTCCGTTCAGAAGAATGCAAGCAGATTCCTTCACTTTTTTCTTCTGATTGTTATCTCTTCTTCCAATGATTTTAATATCATTCCATTCTGCCATATGTTGTCCATCTTCAGTAAGGATATGTTCAGCTAGTTTCGATTTGTCAATGTGTCTTTACTTCTACTTATGTTCCTTCGTCCTTACTGAAAAAGGTCTCTTGGTTTCACCTGTCTAAACTTTCCACAAACACAAGGTATATACTGTAAATAAATTTTTTTGACTATTGTTCTTCATTTATCGTCTTATTTGTTTGAGTTAGAATCGATCTCATTGTATTCTCAGTTTTGAACACAGCCAGAATTTAATAAATAAACGACTTTCATCTTGCCAAAATACCGATTCAAATTTACGCTACATATATATTTTATATCGATCGTCCTATGTATTCGGTATACAAGTATTTGATACATAGGCATTAGTCATTCATTATCTGAAATTATCACACTTTTTTTTCTCAAGAATGTACATTTATATATGGAAATTGTAGTTTTATGTGCACTATCTAATTCTCATTGAATGTTGAAAATACATAGAGTGTTACATGAACATTTATAGATTCTACCTCAAATTATTTAGATTTACTCTGAAAAATTTTGAAATTGTTCCTCAAGATAGTATGTAGGTGACCACTAGAAGCACTCAAATATGCATTGAAATATATGGCATGCCATTTAAAAAATATATAATCATGACGTCACACTTTTTCGGGACACCCTGTATAATCGTTTTTTTTTCCTGGTATGCACCCTATGATACAATTGAGGTCCGCAAAATATCGAAATCCTGACTCAACTGATAACTGAACTATACAGTGTGTCCCACTTACCATGCTCACCATGGGTATCTTTTTAACGGTGAGAGATACGAGGTCGGTTGAATGACACCAAACGTGGAGTTTGTCAAGACAGATTTTGATTATTTTCATGTCTCCTTTGTAACTTCTTTATTTATGAAAATATTCAAATAGGAATTTCACATCCTCATGGCAGTTTTTCAAAGTGATTTTGTAAAAAATATGAAACTTATACCAACTCTTCTAGAATTTGAAATATCAGCACCAACTTCAGTTTTTCAAATGTAGGCCATAGCTCACTATGACTCAGTTACAAATAACATTTTCGGATTCTCTTGAGCCAAACATACAAAGTTTCACGGTTTTTCAGTTTTTCCATGAATTCAAGTTCTTCAGAAAAATTCCATTTCTTCACATTAGTGTTCTTAATACAATGATGAAAAGTGACACATTTATCTCATAAGAATATCTCCGAAATCATTGATATTTCGATCGAAAATCCTTGTTAAAATCGAAGTGAAAATGGAGTTTCATTAGGAGAATGAACATTTCGAGAAATATCTGTGATTCCTGCTTTTTCAGAAATACAGAGCTGATATACACTATAGTATCAGAAAAAATATTGACCAAGGTGTCATGTTCCATTGTTATGTCGATATGTTTTGATATGCTATGTTATGTGAAAAACTGGAATTTGAAAAAAAAACTATGAAAGTCAAACACGTAAGACTTTCCGTCGACCTCCGGAACACTCAGCATATAACAACGATATAACTCACATTGGTATTCTTCTCTTAAGTACATTTCACCATATCGTATATTCTGTCCTCTGAAGGTGTGACTTCTGAAAGAAAAACATTGCCATCACAGGTAGGTGACATCTAGGATCCAACAAGTGCAGTGGTCTTCAGCGAACATGTCGCGGTTGGACGGTATGAGCGCTCTTATTGCAGTAGTGATCAAGGGAGCTGACACCGTCCATGTGCGACATGATCTCTGAAGACGACTGTACCTATGATATATTATCTTCTATCAAAATAAGAATGCTGAACTCGATATCTGGAATCTTTGTTTCAGGAAAAACTTTGATGGAAACATTTTACTTTCGGTCTTATCCTACATAATTATACTTGAACAGATTATGATAATCTCCATATTATATATCATTATATATAATAATAATAATAATAATAATTTTATTGCTTTCAAAAACGGGTTTACAGCAAGAAGTATGTGTGTGTGAGAATACAGATATATGTATATATATATATATAAAGATTAATAAGTAAAATAAAAATCTGCTACCAGTGAATTGTAAAAACTTAAATGTATAATGAACTACATCATTCGTTCAATATAAATGAACGTAACCTAAGGATGTTCCAGATATATTCGGAGATTTCTTTGGCTATAGAAATAGAAATATTCTCTAAAGCATGGATAAGTTCTTCCAAATTCTGAAGGCATTGTATATTTCGTTTCATAACAGTGTATATCGGGCATTCAAAAATGATATGAAATAAAGTTTCGGCTTTATTACTATTGCAAACAGTGCATATTACATCTGGATCGATCGAATACACAATTCCATTCAAAGTAAACTCAATTTTAAAATGATTGGCCATGCGTAACTGCAAGAGTGCGGGTAATTTGTATAGGTAACTTTAACAGCAGATATGAGCTTGGTTCCTTTGAGGTACTCAAAGAATTGTACATATACATGAAAGGGTAACGAGATGCCATAGAGACATCTTTGTTGAACAGATAACTGTAATAATGATTCACTATATTTCTCCTATTTGAAATCAAAGTGTGACCAGTCATACTGTTCCAAATTTCCAGAGATCCGCTATCAATAAAAAATTGCTTTACTTGAAGTGCCCAATTATATTTTGCATCAGTCGTATTTATTAATCTTATTTGTTGTTCAAAACAAAGTCTTGGGTAACGATCACTTTTCATGGTAAGAATCTTGTACAGCCAGTTTAAGGTAATTTTTAAAATATTAAATGCAAGTTTAACACGCCCAGTTTCCAAACGTACTATTGAGTCAGGTGTATTGATAGGCACTAAAAGAATTCTTTTTAAGAAACTGAGATGTACTCTTTCTAATACTTCCAAATACCTGATGCCCCATGCCGTAACGGAGTTGAACATAACACTCATTGCCAATGATTCAAACAATTTTACTCGTGGGTACCAGGTGTCAATTTTAGCTTTAGACAAAATGGGGATTACTAATATATTCAGGGTGAGTCAAAAATGAGTACTGAGCTTCCTGGAGGTGATAGTATGTTGAAAAATAAGTATACTTTGAAAGATGAACTCATGGCTCAAAATGCATATTAAGGGAGAGATATCCTTTCAAAGTTGATTAAATTAACATAATTTTTCCGCATAACTTCTAAACGGTGGAAGCCACCAGATTGAAATTTCCTGCATGAATGAATGTATGTTAATTGGATACATTTTTCTGATACACTTCTACATTTCTGATATTGTTATAAAGGGTGTTTTTAGGAGACGAGTCATCCTTTTTTTAATACAACTTTTTTCCTCGTATTCTTTTTGGTACAAAAATGAAAGCATATGATAAAGCGAAGAGAATTACATGAAAAGGTGCACCTATCCTGATACGAAAAATTGAACAGTTTTCGAGATATTTGAGTTCTTGTAGTCACATCAAATCAAATTTTTCGGTAACAATATTTTAGGAGGCCATGGTCAATTTTGTTCTCAATTTTGACGTTTATGACATCAACATTGTTATTGTTGATTTTCTTGTTTGGTTATTAGGTAGTATTATAATTAGAGCGACTTGAAGAAATGGCAGGTTATCCGTTATCCACAGATGTCTTCTGCTCGACGTGTTCCAAATGTTGCATTGTGTGAAAAATAATGTCCAAGAAGTACGAGGCTACCTAGAATATTATTAACTGATAAATTGATCGGCTGTTTATCATGTCATTACAAAAACTGAAATACCTCCAAAACGGTTACATTTTTGTATTTTGATAAGGGTACCGTTTTTATGTAACTTTTTTGCTCTATCAACTGGTTTAATTATTTCACCAAAAAGAATATGACGAAAAATTTGTCTTCAAAAAATTATGACCCATCCTCTGAAAACACCCTTTATAACAGTATCACAAATGTAGAAGTGTTGCAAAAAAATGTGTTTCATCAAGATACATTTATGTGGGACATTTGAATTAGGTGGCTTCTACCGTTAAGAAGTTATGCGGAAAAATTATTTTGAATTAATCAACTTTGGAAGAATATATCTCCCTTGATGAACATTTTGGGCCATTAGTTTATTCACCAAACTATATTTATTTTTCGATGTAATATCACCTCCAGACAGCTCGGTACACATTTCTGACTCACGCTGTGTATGATATGTATATTTTTTTGTAAATATCTCGGTAACCGTTTGCTAGACTTTTGGAATTTATGTACAAGGTGATTTCAAAACGTGGAAACATGGGGGATCTGAAAATGTTATCACCAATGTTGCTACTTCTTCAGTTATTCCATTATTCTTGACTTCCTTATTTTGAATAGAAGACCTTGGATTTTATCGGATTTTCAGATTTTACCTGATCATCGATCTATCACACTTGGGGTCTAGCGGGAATGATTACATAGATCCCAGACAACACAAGTGAATCCATTGGACAACCAATGGATGCCCAGCTATGGATACCCTGGACATCCATTGGATGGACGGAATTGTCCAGTATTTGTCCAATGGACATCCTTTGGATAATACATGTCCAACAGTTTGGACATACATTGGAAGTCCATTGGCTTTCCATTAGACATCTGATGGATTTCCATTGGACATCCAATATTTGTCCTTTCCATTGGAAGTCTATTGGATACTCATCAGACATCCTATGGATTCCCAATGAAGATCCATTGTATGTCCATTACATTTGAAATACCATTGTATACACATCAGAACTCTAATGGATGTCTACCAAAAATCCAACTTATGTCCATTCCAATGATAAGTCTATTGGATACTCATCAGGAATACATTGGATTTCCATTGGATATCCAAATTTTGTCCAGCCAGAACGTAGAAATTAAAAAAAAGTTGTCCTTTGAGGGGATTGAACTCCCGACCCCGCTCTCGTGGATCACAACGCTAACCTCTGGACCACTGAGCTGTTATAAATATTATAGCAAGTATTTCGTATTCACGGTATTTCACATCCAGAGAAAATGCAATTTGCTGAAGTTTAGTGCCGCAATAAAGCTTTTACACGGCCCTTATCAAAAGTGTTACAGGGTGATTCATCTTTTTCGAAAGAAACCCGCCGTATAATATTTGCCCATATCGATCTTATTTGCACGGCCTAAATGGTTTAAAATTGAAATTGGATGAAAATCAACTTTAAAATAAGTACCTACCTCTATATATGTACGTAACCTACAAAAATGATGAGACGTATAAAATCTTGAAAAATAGTACCGAGTGCGAAGTTGTCCGTGATTAATGTTCATATATATATTATATATTATTGGTAAAAATATTTCAATTGAAATAGAAGAGTCATAAATGACACATATATACCTACTTTGCGAAACGATTTCCATTGGATAAGTATGATGGATATCCATTGGCTGTAAAAATTTCGTTGTCCATTGTACAACTACTAAATGGATGTCCATTGTATGTACAAATCTCTATGTCCATTGTACATATACACAATGGATGTCCATTGGACATCCATGGACATCCGGCTACCTAATGGATTCAAAATGGACATCCAATGGATGTATGTGTGTTATCTGGGGATATAGGGTATTCAAAATCGGGATTTTTCAACTTTGTAATTTTATGTGTCGAAAGTATTCATGCATTATTGGTCAAAACGGCTCACATGTTCCTATCTTCATTTATCATGCACACACCAATTCAGTATTCGGCTGAGGCCTCGGGATATAATCCTGATCCCTGTTCGATGTTGATACCATTCCAGGCCAGGTAGCCGTGCGGACAGAGTGTCAATATTCTAATCCGCATTCGCTTGTCGGTCGCGGGTTCGATTCCCATCGACTGCAGACATTTTTCTGATGGCCCAAGAAAGTTACATTACTTGTATTCTTTGAATTTGTGCGGTTGTAGATGAATATAGTGTGTTATTGATATTATCGATATTTACTATCGATAAATCGATGATTCTTTATGAATTATCGATATTGTCGAAAATTTTTGTACTGTGTACCCGAAAAGGAACATTGGACGTGCTACGGGTAGAAAGCGAACTAGATACTATAGTATATAGTTCGCTTTCGATCGGCAGACTTACGGTATGTCGGTCCCTTTGGGCGTGTCCAGTAGACGAAAAAAGTCAAAAATTACTTCAAAAAGTGATTTCAGCATGTCTGCCGTTTCAGTATTCCGAAGTACACAATATTTTTGCTGAAAATATTCGATGGCAGACAAGTTCCAAATATATTTTATGGAATTTCAAAACTTCGAAAATTTTATAAAAATTTGTGTTATTTCAGCGAAGCTGAAATTCAAATATGTTATTTATATCTTTATTATACACATACATTCGTAGAAGCAGACAGATATGTCGGTTCCAACATGCGGGATAACGATATAATGTTTTCTCTGTCATACTAATATAGGTGTGCAATATTAAGAATCGCTTACTCTGTATCTGACTGGGAACCAGTATTCTTGCTCTCCTGTTAGATTGATTCACAGAAATGGACACTGTATTTTTGTGGCATATTTATAATGAGAGAAAATTTCTGATTAGTCACATTTGACCAAGTGGAGTGCTGTGGTTGCAGCAGACTTCAACCCATCTTACTTAGTTGAAGTAATTTCGCCTAGCAATCATGGCAACGCTGAAATAACGCAAATTTTCATGAAATGTTCGTAGTTTTTGAATTCTTTAAAGTCTGCTGATCGCTGGCTCTCAGTCTATATTGTTTTTGATTGTTTGTGATTGCACACTTTTGACAGTTTGACAACATGAGTTTCGATTTCCTTTCTTACGCCTTACATTAATGTTGAAGTCATAGATTATCTGCACTAAGGTAAACTCGGGTAAGTGTGACCGCATTTTCGATGAGTTGAATTTTGTTGGTTATTTTCAGCTATGCATGTACCAGGGCCTACTGTATCTCACCAGTAGGCCCTCTGCATGTACCACGTTTGATGTGTTTTTTTTTATAAATATGTCTTGATATATGACTTCACATAGCAGATATTTCTGATCCATTCTATCGTATAAAAAAAAAATCTTTTTTTTTTTAAATAATGTCTGTAGGTCACACTTCCCCATCGAGTTGGGAGAAGTATGACTCTGCGGTGTACCGTGGTATCGTTAAAAATTGACATAGCTTGATTCACGGGGAATGTGTGGAAAAATCGAAAACATGTTACAAAAAGGTTTTTCAATATCTGGAATATCTTTATTCACAAAAAAGTTACAAACTGTTATATGTTCGAAAGGACATTAAAGTGATGAAAACTAAACAAATCATCAAGAATATGAACTACTGGGGCATAGTAATCAAAGTAATGTATAACTCTTTCAAACTCAATCTTTGTATGATGTATCATTCTCCAAATGCAAGCCATGCTACATTTCTGAGTGCCTTCGAGGAACTCTGTGATGAAATATCTGCCAAGCATGAACGCCTGCTGATATTGGGAGATTTCAACATAGACCTGCTAAGGGAAAGTTTTTATAAACATAAATTCTTTGACATAATTACTAAATATGGATTGGAACAAATTATTAAGGAACCGACTAGGTATACTGCAACAAGTGAGACTCTGTTAGATCTGGTAATCACAAATTTTAAAAATGTAATTGCTCAAGTACATAGTGAACCAAAAATCACCGATCATGACCTCATATCTGTTAAATTTTATAATGATACAAATGAATTCATGGTAAAAAAAGAGTTCAGGATTTTCAATGAAAATAGTTTTATTAATTTGAACTACAAATTAATTGAATGTGAATGGTCAGTAAACTCAGTTAATCCAAATGAAATATACTCAAATATCGTTGAAAACATATCAAAGTCATTAAATGAGGTGTGCCCACTCAAAACATTCACCAATACTTTCAACAGCTTACCATGGTATGACCATGAAGTCAAACAAAAGGCTATTAATCGTGATAAAGCATACAAAAGGTTTAAAAATTCTAGCATAGAAGATAGACAAACTCTGTGGCAGGTATATAAAAACTTCAGAAATGAAGCCACAAATTGTTTAAAATGGAAAAAACAAAGGTACTACGAAAGTGAGATTGATTCTGCAGAAGGAGATTCTAAAAAAATGTGGAAGACTTTAAAAAAATTGATCAAAAATGAAGATATCTCGTTTTCCAATACCTTTGTTACTTTTGAGATAGAAAATAATATTGTAACTGCTGTGACCGAAAATGAAATTGCCCAATTATTTAATGAATATTTTATTTCTAGTGTAGTTGAAATACAAAAATCTATACCATACATTTCTGAATGGAATCCACCAGATACAGTTATAAATTCTGAGTTTAGTAATTTTAAAAAAATAAGCCTGAAAGAATTGAAAGACATAATATCAAATTTAAAAAACAATGCAAATGTGCATGATGTTATGAACGTAAAAATCTTGAAAAATATTTTTGACACTTGTGGTTTTCATTTGCTACGTGTGGTAAATGCTTCACTTGAAAGTGGTATTTTCCCACAAAAACTTGAGACATCTTCAATAACACCAATACCAAAAGTGAAGAATACAAGTAATGCTAGTGATTTTAGACCTATCAACACTTTGCCCACTATTGAAAAAATAATAGAAACTGCTGCATACAATCAAATCATTAATTATGTAAATGAGCACAATATCTTTCATGGATACCAATCTGGCTTCCGCAGTAAACACTCCTGTGAGACAGCACTGCAATTAACGATAACAAACTGGACTAATTTTATTGATAAAGGTAAATATATTGTGGCAGTGTTTATAGATCTAAAAAGAGCATTTGAGACCATTGATAGGGCTATATTAAAAGCTAAACTAAGACACTATGGCTTTGAGGGAGTTGTTTTAGACTGGCTCAATGACTACTTAACAGGTAGAAGTCAAGTTGTAAAAATAAATAATGCATTTTCAAATGAAAAGCTAGTTGATATAGGTGTACCCCAGGGGAGTATTATAGGCCCACTCCTATTTATTCTCTACTTGAATGATTTATCTTGTAACATAAACTGTGATTTCACGAATTTGTATGCAGATGATACCCTATTAGCTATTAGTGGTGATTCACCAAATCACATTGTGAATAGGATGAATATAGAATTGTCAAAATTAGAAAACTATTTTAAAATAAATAAATTGAAACTTAATGTTCAAAAAACAAAAGCTATGATCATAACAAATCCGTATAAGCACAGACTCATGAATACAAATGATATTAGTTCAGTTATCGTCATTTAAAGAACACTTCAACATGATAAAAAATAAGATATCAAAAAAACTATTCTTCTTTTCAAGAATAGCAGCAGTGCTACCCATCCAAACTAAAATAACAGTGTACAATACTATTATTCGACCACATTTCGATTACTGCGCTACAATATTGTATTTATTAGATAATAACTCTCGGTCATCATTACAGAAACTTCAAAACAGAGGAATGCGAATAATTTTGAAATGTAACAGGCGCACCTCCATCCGTAACATGTTGGAAACGTTACAATGGCAATCTGTAAATGAAAGACTATCAACCTTTGCATTAATTTTTATCTTCAAATTATTGAAGGGCTTATTGCCAGATTATCTAGACCAGTTCGTTATTTTCAGTGCAGAAATTCATGATTACCAAACGAGATCTCGTAATGATTTTCATCTAAACAGAATGCTTACCAGTAGGGGTATGAACTCAATGTTTTATAAAGGACTGAAAGAATATAATTCTCTTCCTCAAAGCATAAAAGAATGTGAGACTGTTAGAAACTTTAAAAAATGTATTAAGGAGTACCTGAGACAAAGAGACTTGCCATGATTATTTTTATTTTTCTATATTATTTAATCAAGAAACTGTTAGTGTTATGCTGTGTATTGTTATGTTGTTTGGAATTGTAAATATTAGGATGTATCCTATATTGAATAAATTCTATTCTATTCAAAGATTATGAATGAGAAGTCGCAAAATCTACTTCAAAATATAAGGTATCTCTTCTACCTTTAAGAGGTTCTGGTAAATGTCTCACTATGTCCTCATCAATCACAGTGTCACGATCTTCTATTTCTGGCCACGTGAACGTATTGTGGGTATATTTTAGGAAACTAACTAGCCATCCTTCTTCATTTTTACTCTCAATCTGCCCAACAAAATGCTTGATGGATTTCTTAGAAGTATATTCTGCTATAACCCATCGCCCTATTGCAATTTGAGATTCCTGTTCATCGATCTCATTATCCTCAAACACTTCAGGGTCCATATCAGCGTCTGAATCCATGAATACTGGTTCTTCCATTTCTTCTTCGGAGCTCGAACTACTAGAAATGCATTTTCTTTTTGTTCTTTTTGTCTTATTGGAATTCTTGGGATAATTTTTTTTATTCTTATTTTTACCTTCCTCTTTCTCTTCTTTTTCTTTTGCAATTCTTGCTAATACCTCTTGTGAGGTTATCACCTCCGCACCTGTAGCAATCTTTTTTCTTTTTATTGATTGTTCATTTCTATGAGTTTGCTTCATTGTATTTAATAATAATTGCTCAAAACTCACGTTCGATTCAACAAAACTAGTTGACGGTTCAGCGGTTCTATCGTTCTGATAATTTTCTTGAGGGACGGAACTAGTAGATGGTTCAGCGGTTATAATATTCTGTTCATTTTCTTGAGGGACGGAATTGTGAGCCTGATTTTTCGAAAGTTGTTCTTGGGATATCTTGAACCTTTTTAAAGCTTCCGGATCTTACTTGTCCTCAGGAACTACATTGCTATTGAATGGATGCATACCTGCTTTCCTAAATCCGTTTCTAAGAATCTCTGGATTTACTTCCTTCCAAGTTTGCCCAATGAGTTCGGAGAATATTCTCTTAGGGATTTTCAAACCGATATTTTTTCTTTGCCAAGCCACTAGTTTTGAATCCCAACTATCCTTCACAGACTTGAACACTGACAAGTCTAGTGGTTGTAAAAGATGACTCGTATGCGGAGGCAATTTCAGTATAGTGACATCATTGGCGCGTGCTAATTCTATTAGTGGAATATCAACAAGCGTACTGTGGCCATCGTTTATTACGAGGACAGGCCTAATAGATCCTAATGCAGGAAGTAAAGTCTTTTCAAAATAGTTGAAAAATATATTTGCTTCCATCCAGCCATTCGGATCGACTAGCCGCATAGGCTGTTCCAGGAAAAGGAGTCTCTTCAACAGGCAACTAGGAATCCCACACATTTTTTCCTTCGAATAAAATGAGAGGTGGAGCTTTGATACCTGATGCAGAGACGGCTGACAAAACAGTAGTATCCTCCCTACCTGGTCCAGAAGTTGTCCTTGAACTCGGTTTTCCTCTTGCCCCAACTACTTTTGTTTTGTGAGGATCATGTGACAAAGATGTTTCATCGAGGTTCCACATCAATTCTGGTCTGTTGAATAAGTCTAGCTTCCTCAAAGTTTCATTCAGTAAATTGAAATATTCGTTAATGACAAAAGGATCCGTCATTCTCTTCCTGGCATATTCCACTGCTTGCGGTTTTTTAATGCTCAGATGATGCCTTTTCTTGAAATTGAAAAACCATTCATTTCCAGGAATATTGTTTTTGAAAGGAGTTTTTATTTCATTTTCAGCAACGAAATGTGCAACGGTATTCAATAATTCATTACGAGATATTCCGAATCCCCATCGTTCCATTGTCTTGAGACCTTCAGCCAATCTTTTCTCATCTTCAATTGGAATTGCTGGGGCCCTTCCTTGAGTTTTACTTCTCAAACCGCGGGTACCATTCACATGATAAAATGATGTTGTTTTGGGGATTTTATATAATTTGTGTGCCCGATATATAGTCATGACCCCCCTCTTGATCTCCGCAATAGCAGTTTGGAGATCATTTCGTGAGTATTGCGAAGCTCTCTCTGTTTTACGCTTGTAATTTCTCACCATAACGACGCCTAAAAAAAAGAATTTTTTTCAATGAAATTCTCAAAATAACAGGTTCACACTTTCCCCTTCAACATGGTCACACTAACCTCAAAATATGTTTTCATTGAGGCAAGTGTGACCCATCCTATTAAAATTATTCCAACACAGAAAATGCAAATTTTCGATATTGGAGAGTATACTGTAATCACTTAACTATATAACAATGATTAAAAACTCAGACTTACCGTGAATCCAAGACTGAACAGGATTTCAATGGAAATGGCCTCCTTACTCATTCAGCAGGAAATATTTGTATAATTATCGGCATCGCAGAGTTCTCAATGTACGCCTGGGAGAGTTACTAAGACTACCTTCTATGAGATGGCGCTCAGATAGGCTCTATGACTGTAGTTTTATAATGAATGTTCACACTTACCCCAAAATCACACTTACCCGAGTTCACCTTATGCCATATTGTCTTTCAGTTGAAAGTGAAAGGTCATAATCGAACGATTGAACGAACTTACCTAAGTATGCCTAGGTGAAGTTCAATCGTGATTATATGAAGCGTCCAGCCTGAAGATATCACATTCTGTATTACGCCCTATCGATACTGCTACGCACAATATTTAAAGATTCTCGCTCTCCCTTTCTCCTGTTCTCTTTCCCTAGGATACCGTTACTCCCATTTCTCATTGTTTTAAAGTTTTGCCATCGTAACCTATCTATGGGGTATTTATATTTGCTCAGGGGATGGTGGGAGGTGATATCTTCAGGCTGGACGCTTCATATAAATCCGATTGAACTTCACTTAGGTAAGTTCGTCCAGCCTTCGATATCACATTCTGTAGTTGTTTGAAGACAGGTTACGATGAGTACTGCCATGTACACCCTGCTTCCTCATTTTATAAAGATTCCTACCATTTTATTGTTCAAATGTTATTCAACATATAACATAGTCGAAGAAAAACAAACAACATCAATTCTGTCGACTGAAAAAAATTGGACCACCTCAGGAAGGATGTATGGTTTCCATGATATATATATAACATAGTGTCTACCATACCAAAGCAGGTGATATTCTATCAAAGGAAATGACTGGTCATGGATACATGTTACAATATTCACCTTTGAAACATATCAATTTGGTTCAATGAATAAACTGAAAATAATTCGTTAGATTCTTCACCTTCTGAGTATGAAACTGAATGAATGCTGAAGTTCGTTCCATAGACTTTTGGCTAGTGGCTCTAGCAATTATCGTTGCAACTTATCAACTTTTGGGAATTAGAAGACCATCCAGCCGTTCGCTGAATGATGTCCAGGCTCACGCCTGTTTTTTTTGTCTTATCTTTCTTTGCTAGGGAAGTCGGCCCATGTCTCGTCGAATGAGGAATTTCTCCATGTCTATGCCTGACAATGTTCACCTACCCATCTATCTACCCGAAGTCTGCGTAGATACAATTTTGTGACGTTTTTTATGGTTGATAAAGAGACATTCCCTATAGGATCACTTCGAATAGGCCTTGTTTCTTCCTAGTAATTTTTCACCACTATTGCAGCGTATAATTTCTGGTTTTTCTTAAAAAATGGTATCCTCAAGTGAAGTGGATTTCTTCGATAGCCGTGGTTTTCACTCTGTCAGGTATACAGATTAGCAACTCCTTCGGAGACTATTTCATGTTCTCGATTTTAATCAGTGGGGGAGTTTGCATTCTTTGACCTGTGGTCAGAAAAAGCAGAGTGATTAGTTTGTAAGAGAATGATTTCAAGCCTGATGTTCTCGCTTGTTCTGAAAGTACTTCAGAACATCCGATGAACCCCATGTAGTCGTGTATCTTGGTGAATATTGTTTGAGCTTAGCTACAATTCTCAAGAATCTTCCACTCCTTTCATCTTCTTCGATAGGCAAAATAATGAAAGGGCTAATCGGTAAGCGCTGAAGGTTAAAAATTTCCGGTTTCCTTGAACAACCAATACTTGAAGAAACTTCATACAATCATGTGCCTTACCTTCGAACGGCAGTAACTTCTTTTTTAGCCAAAATTGCAACCAGAGTTAATACCTAGAAATATATTGGCTTATCGTAGATTCTGACAAGGAGCAAAGCGCAGTATTTATGGCGCTAGGTGGAAAGTTTTCTAGTAGTAATGCTTGTCTGATGGTCTGTCATTCTCCAGGATATGCTTGATAGTGAATGAATGTATTGTGTTGTGAGGAGAAGATAACAATTCACGTTTCGGTTTGAATATTACCGGCGCCATCCGACGTCAATTTCAGCAACAAGGGATACCATGGCTGAGTCGGCGGTACTACTAATATCCCCTCCGCCTTGTCTTGTATGATATCCTTGATTATATATATACACTAGTTGAATACTCAAAATACTCAATGATGATATTCTGAACAGTTCTTAGGATCACAAAAAAGAGGAAATGCATGAAACATCATATCACTCCTAGGGAGTGTGATAGCATTAACTGCCACTTCATCATGATATCTATGCCATGATACACACTTTGTGCATTTGAAGTTGTTTTTCGTCGTGAATTGATCTGATAACTACCGCTGTTTTTTTTCTTATGCGTATGCAGCTGAATACCACTCCATTCTGGGTGGAAGTTCGCGAGATTCCTGGTCAGCCTGCCAATTATTATCCTTGGAATCTATATATGAGGCTGATAGGCTTATAGCCAGTTTTTTTTTCAATTGGCTCAGCTCTAGTATCTGATGACACTCTTCATAAGATTGATATTCGAAAGAGCTTTGGTGTAAAATATTGCAATTTCTATGTAAATGGCGAAACATCTGATACCGTGAAATATTGCAAGCAGGTTTCCACTATCCATGGGTTCGTCCCCCATTCGAGTGAACCCCCCAACCGGTCAGTGAAACATCTGTGAATATTTCTAGATCAAAATATTATCTATTGGAGTTGTTTCATACTATACAAATGTTATCTAGCCAACAGTTAAGATCAGATCATAAGAGTTGCCGTAGCCGCATATGAGCAACATAATCGTTGGTGATCAAGAGAGCCAAATATTTTCCTCTCTCTAGTTTTTTAATATTTTTAATAACTGGTTTTATTAATTTTGAAAAGGTATATGGAGCTGATGATAATCCATGCGGAAGATATGTAAATTCATATAGATTTGATTATCAAGAGAAAATCGAAAATATTTTCTGTGACTTGTGTATTGGAATCAAGTGATTCGCGTCCTCCAAATCTATGAATGCCAAGTAACAATTTTGTGAAATTGATTTCGAAACCGTTTGAATGTTTTCCATCTTGCAATTGGGTGCCTCAATGAAGTCATTGAGAGGCTTCGAGTTCAAAATGAAACGTTTCTTCCCATTTGACTTGTCAGCTAGAAAGATTCTAGATAATAAGAACAGATTTTTTGATTTTTTTATGCCTTTGACCACTGCACCTTGCGAGAGTAACAATTTTATTGTTTCCTCATCAATCGAGTATCACTCAGTGAGAAGGATGTGTTAAGCGACTTCGTTTGAGAAGGCAATTCGATGAAGAGTAACCTGTAACCATTCACCCAAGACAGTTTGATTCGAGGTGAAATCAAACCATTCATCAAAGAATAGTTTGAGCCGGCCGGCTGAACTATTATAACTTACCGATACCTTTGAGTATTCACACTTCAAGGCCGATACTAGTATGTTTTATTCGTATAATTCCTGTCTTTTGGTTGTGAGGTTTGCCCTTCAATTTGGTTCAACTCCCTCCATGTGTCCATGTGTCCATGTGTCCATGTGTCCATGTGTTCGTTTGTGGACGGCGAACCGGGCGAAATCTGTAGAAGAGTTTTGTTTAAGCATCTTTCCCTTTCCCATTTTTATCGCAAATGTTCGTCATTGCCCTACAAGGTGTTGAAAATCTAGAATTCATCACCTTAAAATTCGAGTTGTTTGGCTATTTTAACCTTTTCTTCCAAATCAGCTGCGAATAAGAATTCAGGAATGGGTTGTATTCTCTGCCATTTCCTTGGCTTCTATGTTGAGATCATAGGTTACCAGTTAATGCCTCACTTTTGTAATATTGAAAAATAAATTCGTGAGAATACGGCCTGCATCGAATAATTGAGATAATAAGGTTTCTCTTATGTTTTAGGCATGTTGCCATTATTTTCCAGGATTACATTCAAACCCCTACCTATTTCAGCTAGACCTGAACCCAACTGATTCAGATGATCTGCATGGAATTTATTTTTCGTGTGGTTTGGTTTAGATAGCATTGCTTTAATCCCTTACATTCATTGGTGGGGGATACAAGGCTGATATATGAAGGCATTCTAATTCTGGATTCAACCTTATTATTCCATTCATCACCTTGCAGCCCGTGCACAATATTACTCCATCTTGAGGTTATCGCATCATGAAGGGTGAATCTCTGTTCCGAATCAGTGTCCGAAATAGCGACCCCGTATAGTGAGAACGTCATCCTGCAATTTTGGCAGATGACCGTCATTATCTATCAAAAATATTGGCCCTTTAGCCATACTTTAGCTCCACTATCGAGTTCTCCTTCCCCCCTCAGATGTAGTCCCGACTTGTTCAAAGTTCGGCTACCACCAACAGCTGTCATTTTAGCCCTCCGCCCCGCGCGGGGGTCGGCCGGTTCAACTAGATTCTGTCCCTGTCGCCTGTGATGATTCCGGATCGCGCAGATCTCGGCTATCATCTAAGTGCCTGAGGAACATCACTGAATGCCTTATCACTCTCATGTGAACAGCTTCAAAAACGGGAGGTTGACCGACCATGCCTGTTCAAGACACGCGAACGGCTTCGATTTTGGCTCGAACTCGAACTAGTAGAACCAAGAACCCGAATTCGAGAAGTCGAGGACCATGGGAACTAGAGAACGAGAGGGTGACCGACCATGCCTGCTCGAGGCACGCGAACGGCTCCTGTCTCGACGATTTCGTTTTCACAATTTCTTTCCCAGTTTATATGATCGTTTGAACAAGTCCTTGTTCGATATATCCTCTTCGGATTCATCATTAAATGATGAATGTCTTCTTTTTTCTCCGTCTTCGATGCTAAAAGAGAAAGCTACTGTGGAAAAGAGAATTAATTTATACTTACTTTTCCAGCGACGTTGAAGTGACATGTGCGCGCAACGAGCACAACAAGACGAATGAGAAATGGGAGTAACGGTATCCTAGGGAAAGAGAACAGGAGAAAGGGAGAGCGAGAATCTTTAAATATTGTGCGTAGCCGTATCGACAGGGCGTACTACAGAATGTGATATCGAAGGCTGGACGTGAAATATAATAGGTCCTTTCTTCCGCATGAAAAGTATTTCAATTTCCTACACTTCCTGAAATTTATACTATAGTAGTATTCTTTCAAGAAGTGCATTTCACACCAGTTTTGGGCAGGTGTCAAATACACCTCAAACTTAAGAATAGATCAAAACGTGATTAAAGACTCAAAATTCATACATGTGGTTATGTTTGGCATTACATTAAATATGTGCAGTGTATTTTATATGACACTGAAAAGCAGAAGAGAGAACCTAATATATTCATTAATTTGATAGTTGATAGATCTCAGTGATTCTGTGGTGGAAAAAGGTGAGGGGGTTTCCACATTTGAAGGAATTTGTTGACATTTTGCATTTCTCTATTTTTCAAGTTCTGCTCTGAAGAGCTGATAGGTCATATTGGTACTGAGAGATCTCATCATTCAGCCTGGAATGGTTAGTGGAATATTTAATTGAATTTTACTTGACAACACTGGCCAATTATTTTTGGAATGTGACGAACATTTTCACGTCTGTAAGAAGTAGAGCTAGCTTGCTCAATTCAGTTTTGGATTTGATTTGAGGAATTTCAGGTGTGCGTCATATTTTTTTACTGCTTTTCTTTAAAAAATGATGATTTGTCCTGTGTGACGACGATTTTTTTGGATGTATCGTCTGTAAAAATAATTCGTTATTAAAGTCAAGGAGCATTCATGGAGTCAACTATTTGTCACATATCTGAATGAGTTTTTTCCCGATGCATAATTACTTATGTGAACAATAATGCGTATTATGCAAATATAGTCGATTTATGACAGTGAATTATTACTGTGAATCTTAAACCAAATTCTGGCGTTCTAAAAACTGTCGTTTTTGTTTTCACGGTTGAGTGCTTTGCTTTGTTATACAGGGTGTCCGCTAAAAGGAGATCAATCCATTGACCATATATTCCTAGATCAAATACAATATGAGTTTTTGAATAGCATCATGCATCTTAGCCCTTCATATCCGATATACAGGGTGTCAAAGTTGAAAATCAAAAACTGTTTTTTTTTTCAATTACTCGCGTATTTGATAAGATATTAATCTCGAAATTGGTACATTACTTCAGCACAAAGAGTTAGATCGTGTGAGGAGAGCAAAACAGAAAATAACTGTCAAATACTCAAAATACGGGGGATCAAGTACACACTTATCCCCATATTTTCTATCTATATTTCTTCAAGTGTTCAATCATTTTTGAGTATATTTTGTATCCTGTAAAATTTTGATAAAATCATTTGTTTTCAATATAATTCGAAAAGTACTGGTTATTGTTTGATGCCTATGCGGCTTACTGTGATCTCATAATGTCCACATACTCCTATTTAGTTCGTCGAAATTGGAAAAGGGCGTAACATTTTACGTACAGAAAGGTGAATATGGAAATACTGGATGCTCAGAGCGGATGTATTGAAATAATTTTTACAAAAAAAAAAATTAATAGAAAACGTCTAAATGAATTGCTCGATATGACCTCCAACTTTTTAAATACACATGCGAGCCCTTTTAATTAAAGAAAATCTTTGCCCTTGAAAAATATGTGGCTTATACACAAAATCTTTCATACATCACCAGACAATCCTGTTCTGCTATTTCTTCCATCAAGTACCTAGCTATTAAATTCATGGATATCATAATTTCACCGAAAAATTTCAGAAAATATATTTTTTTAATTTTTTCCGACTTTATTTTCCGTTTGTTCTCGTCCGACATACCATACAGGAGGGAGGGGTAAGGCTTGAAAATATTTTTAATAAATTCCGTACCCCCCAAAACCCCTCAAACCGATTTTAACAAAATTTTGACGAAATAAATAGGAGTATGTGAATATTATTGAGATTTTAACCTTCATTTTCCCGCGCTGTCATTCTGTCAAAAATGATATGTTTTTGACGCCAAGTGTGATGTGTCAAAAGATTAATTTTGCCAGAACAACTCCGAAGATATATTTCTACCATATTCGGTTGTATAAACGAATAATCATATGATAATCAGTCACATAATTGAATGAACAATTATTACAACCTTCGATTCTACTACCAAATAATCACACTTGATGATCACGTGATATATGCCGTCAGATGGCACATTGCTTAGGATCAAAACACAATAGGATTCCCGTAACCCGCGCATAGGCATCAAACGATAACCAGAACTTTTCGAATTATCTTAAGAACAAATGAATTCATCGGAATTTCACAGGGAACACAAAATAATCAAAAATAATTAAAAACTTGAAGAAAAATAGATAGGAAGTCATTGGCGCACGTACCATTAAAAGTGAAGGTAAGTGTGTACTTGATCCCCCGTATTTTGAATATTTGACAGTTATTTTTTGTTTTGTTCTCCTCACACGATGTAACTCTTTGTGCTGAAGTACTGTACCAATTTTGAGATTAATATCACATTGAATACGCGAGTTATTTAAAAAAAAAACAGTTTTTCATTTCCAACTTTGACAACCTGTATATCGAATATGAAGGGCTAAAATACAAAAATGGTATTTAGAAACTCATATTGTTTTTGTTCAAGGAATATATGGTTGATGGATTGACCTCCTTTTAGCGGACACCCTGTATATAGTTGAACGATATTTATCTATTCAAAGACAAGATGATTGGGTGTCATTTTACTGTTGAAAATAGAGTTTGATTATAGTCGTAGGTGAAATAAGTTATAGGGTCCATAGCTCACTTGCGACTATGGTTTAAATCTCATGATACACCAACATTTTGATTGGATTGAATTCAATTATGCTTCTCAATATTCAATTTGTTGAATAGTTCATAACTTGGGATTTTCTATTCCAATGTAATTTTCTGATCATACAAACAACTGATGAATTCAATGCCACCATTAGTATGGTAATATGGCACTCATGTGCTACGGACCTTCGTAGATCAATAATGAAATATTCCTCAAACAAATGAAACAGTTTGCAATATGAGTTTACTTCTCTAGATTTCGTGGAATTTTCTCTCTTTTTTTCGAAATCAAAGTTATTTATTATATACAAGTGAAAAACATAGTCGAATAGCTCATGGTTGTGCTGTGAGCTAATATCTGATATTTTTCCTGCGGAAAAAAATTATTCATGAAAAGTGACACTTCATAACCTGTCAACAGAGACGAACTGTGAACAATTTTTTTCCGTAACAAAAATTTTTTTTTTTATAAACGTCAGAAAATGACAATGTTCGCGCATTGATGACAATATGCGATGTGACCCTGTTTTTCATTTTCCTACGTTACCACGACATCGTGCGCAGTATAGTGTGCGAAATACATATTTCATGCACTGCATGTAAACTATATGGGATGTTTGTATTTCAACCTTTATGATCCTCAATCAAGCAGGATTCCCAATCATTTAGTTATGACTGTTTAACAACAATTGATTTTTTTATGACGGTTCAACACTATTTTTCACAAACTTACTGAACTTGTGAGATCATTTTATATTTTTTTAAGCAGAGCGAATATCTTAACTTACCTATCCTGTGGCTGATTGCCCTGATATTTATCAGGTTAGTTCAGGTATTCGCATTTGTTTAGAAAATATCAATCATATTTATCCTAAGAAGCTATTTTCAAATTCACCACATAATGAGCTGGAGACAGAAAATTAATATAGGATATCACCAGAAAACTTATTCAATGCTAGAATTTTGAACTTCCATATGGAATATTTTGATAAATATTGGTTTGTTCACAACTCACTGTTGCGTTCCAATCAAAAGTGCTACTCCTAAAGTGGCGTATGGAGTCAGTAACAAAGCCTACACAGAACACACATGGCTGCAGGACCTCTCGTAAGGTCAATGGCCAGTTGGTGTGTACGTACACACTGTAACATCCTGTATGTACATATGTATTATGACATATGTTGGAGATAAATAGTTATCATATTATGTCATTAAATACATCAATTACTGTCATCGATTTTATATATTTCTATACCAGAAAGATACAACAAATTGGCGACGACGGTAAAATTTCGAAACAGGAACATTCAAGTTGAAGAAAAAACCAAGATCGATAGAACGAAAATATCATGGACGCAGAGATGTTCAAAACGCTTATGGAAGCAATGCAAGCTACAAATCAACGAGTTCTGGAGCAAAATCAAGCTCTTTTTGATCAAATTAAGCTCAATTCAACTCTAGGCAACACCACAATTGTGCCCCCTTTCGAAAATTTCAATCAACAGAAGGAAAATTTCCGCACATATATTGAAAGGTTTGAAAATTACCTTACTATTAAGAAAGTTATGGACAACAAGAAATTCGCGGCTGAACTGCTACTAACATCCATTGGTTCTTCAACATTTTCAGTCCTATCAGCACTTGTAGCACCTAGAAAACCCAATGAATTCGACTACAACGGGTTAGTTAAAAAACTTGAGGACTATTTGTCCCCAAAGAAGAACGTGCTAGTGTCGCAACATAAGTTTTTATCAACATTTCAACAAGAAAATCAATCAATTTCTGAGTTCACCACGAATTTAAGAAGTTCCACTCTGGATTGCGACTTTATAACATCTTGTCAATGCGGAAATGAAATAAATATTTCTGAAAATTTCTTAAGGGCACAATTCATAAGGGGTGTCAAAGATACATCAATTCGTGAAAAAATCCTTCAGTCAAATGAGAAGTCTTTCGAAAAACTGGTAGCAAAAGCATTAGCAATTGAATCTTCCAAATTAGATAGTAAAGAATTATCATCAAGTAGTACTTCATCAACTATCAACAAAATCAATCAATCCAGAGGCAGAACAACATTCAAATTCAAGGGGGAAAATCGATTATCGAGAACTAGGAATCGACAATCAGTGTATACGTTGTGGGAAATCTCATCTCGTTAAAGACTGCAGAATTGATCCCAAGAGACTGTACTGTACCGCATGCCGTAAACATGGTCATGTGAAATCTGTGTGTATTTCCACTCTTCTAGCGAAGAAGAACAAACCTGAGCATTCTACTCATCTGCTTGACGAAGGAAGTGAACCAGAAAGTGATGACGTGTTTGGCATCAACAAGATTGTTGATATTTTCGAGAATAACTCCAATAGAGACATTGAGAAATTCTGCGTTATCGTATTCATCGAGAACAAATCCCAAAGATTTGAAGTAGATTCAGGCGCTGGATTCACGCTTATACCAGAATCAAATTTCAGAGCTTTGAATCTAAACATCAAACTACAAAGACCAGATATTGCTTTCAGATCATATACCAAGAATATATTTTATCCACTTGGGAAAGCAGAAGCGTGTGTTCGGTATCAGAACAAATCATCAATTGAAGAATTTTACGTCGTTCCAGATAACTTGGAGCCCTTATTAGGACGTGCATGGATTAGACATCTAAATATCAATCTCCAGCAAATCGATAACTCACCATCAAATACTAATCAACTGAATACCTTACCAACACTACCAACTACAGAGGAGGAATTCATAAAAAAATATCCAAAAATTTTCGAGGAACGGATTGGCTTAGTGCCAAATTTCAAAGTATCACTACATCTACGTAGAAATGCTAAACCAGTTTATTTCAAAGAGCGAGAAATACCTTACGCACTCAGAGAAAAAGTCGAAAACGAGCTGGATAATCTGGAAGCTGCAGGTATAATATCAAAGGTAAATCATAGTGACTGGGGTTCACCATTAGTTGTCATTCCTAAAGCTGATGGCAATGTGAGACTCTGCGTGGACTATGAAGTTGGTGTTAATGACAAGCTCGTGGCTGCAAATTATCCAATCAGAAAAATCGAAGACATTCTAAACAGCCTAAAGGATTCAAAATATTTTTGTCGATTGGACTTGTACAAAGCATACCTGCATTTACCAGTAGACGAAGAAGGAAGCAGTATTCAAACAATATCAACTCATCGAGGAACTTATCGAATGCATCGACTTTCTTTTGGCATCAAGACTGCTCCCTCAGAATTCAACATAATTATAGATCAAATTCTCTCCGGTTTGTCAAAAACACACTCTTATTTCGATGATATAATCGTCCATGGATCAACAAAAGTAGAGTGCCAAAGCAACCTCGATGCATGTCTTCGAAGACTCACAGAATTTGACCTGCATTTGAACCGCAAGAAATGTGCCTTCTTTGAAACTAGCACCGAATACTTGGGACATCTGATCATACACAATCAAATTTCGAAGTCACCTAGAAAAGTTCAAGCAATTCTAGACATGCCAAGGCCAACTGATGTTGATGGCGTGCGTAGATTTCTTGGCATGGTCATGTACTATACCAGATTCATTCCAGATGCTTCAACCAAAACTTATCCGCTACGAAAATTACTACAGAAGAAAGAAAGATTCAACTGGACCCGTTCCAGTGAATCAGCCTTCATTGCTTTGAAACAAGAAATTGCCAGCGATCAAGTTTTGGTTCCTTACGATCCAGAGTTGCCGTTGATACTGGCTTGCGACGCTAGTCCAACAGGAGTGGCGGGAGTTCTTTCCCATATAATTGATGGTGTAGAAAAACCCATAGCATTTGCGTCAAGATCTCTAACAGTGAGTGAACAAAACTACAGCCAATTAGATCGGGAAGCTCTTGCTATTATTTTCTCCGTCAACCATTTCTTCATGTACCTTTACGGTCGTAAATTCAAGCTTATTACAGACAACAGCCCTTTGACCAGAATTTTTCATCAAAATTCCAAATTACCATCGATGACTTCGGCCAGACTTCTTCGATACGCTTCATTTTTATCCGGATTCGACTACGAAGTTGAGTACAGAAAAAGTTCTGACCATGTGAATGTCGATTGTTTATCTAGAGCTTCCATCAACCAACCATCGAAATCAATTGAGAAATTCATGAATGAAGAGGTAATTCAACTTTCCCATGCATCAATTAAAGAAATCTCAACCTACGACCTCACCTATGAAAGTATACAAATCGCTACAGAAGATGATCCAGTTCTATCAAAAATCAAATACGATCTGAAATCTCAGGATCGAACCGAAAATGAATATACTCTTGTAGACGAAATTCTATTCAAAGGACAACGAATTGTCATTCCTGTATCACTTCAACCGTTAGTTCTCTCCGAATTGCACAGCACCCACATTGGTATAACAAAAATGAAACAGTTAGCAAGACGATACTGCTATTGGAAAAACATCGATAAAGATATTGAGAAAATGGTTAAATCCTGTCAACCATGTGCGGAAATTAGGAAATCTCCTTCAAAAGCACCATTGCATCATTGGGATCTTCCGGCAGAAAATTGGGTCCGTATCCACATCGACTACGCAGGGCCTTTTCAAGGTTTCCATTTTTTAGTCGTTGTTGACGCTACATCTCGGTGGGCTGAAATCAAAATTCTTAGAGAAGCACCAACTTCAGGAAAAACAATTGAATTACTAGGAGACATTTTTTCTTTCCATGGTTTCCCTCATGTCATGGTTTCAGACAACGCTAGAATTTTTGTGAGCGAACACTTCAAGACCTATACAAAACAACATGGCATATTCCAGAAATTCATCGCACCAGGACACCCAGCAACTAATGGTTTAGCTGAGAGGAATGTTCAAACATTGAAAATGAGACTCAAAGCTATGTCTGAAGATCACACTCCAATGAACAAGAAAGTTCAAGAGATCCTTCTGAAATATCGAGCAACTCCTCTAGCTTGCGGTAAATCACCAGCTGAAATGTATCTGAAGAGAAACATAAGAATTAAGTTAGATGCTTTACGACCACCTGAACATGTAAAATCAGAAAATCAAAACCTAGGTACAAGAAGTTTGAGCGTGGGAGATAGGGTCCGAGTAAAATATTTTCAAGCAAACAAATGTCTATGGAAATTTGGAACTGTCACAAAAAAGTATGGTTTATTACATTATCAAGTACAACTCGATGATGGTTATTCACTGAAGCGCCATATCGATCAAATGGAGAAAACCCTTGTACCTAAAGCAATGGTTACTTCCTCAAATAAATCACCTATAACTATTGAAGACGATCAACCATCTGTTGAGCAACCTCATCAATATTTTGTACCATTTGTCCAAGCACCTCCACAGTGTCCAAGGCAAGATGAAGATCAACAAATGATGGATCCAGAACGACCCGATGAAATCGAACTTCCTGATCTACAAAATGATGAACCAATACATCCACCTAACAATCCCAATTCAGAACCACAAGCAGAACCGTTACTTCGTAGATCTCAAAGGGTCCGAAAATCAAACATTCGTTTGCAAGATTTTGTTCGTAGTTAGTTATGTTTTAGCCTTGATTATTGAGGGTTTTACTATTCTTTTATGTTTCTTAATAGCGTGGGAGACTGTAACATCCTGTATGTACATATGTATTATGACATATGTTGGAGATAAATAGTTATCATATTATGTCATTGAATACATCAATTACTGTCATCGATTTTATATATTTCTATACCAGAAAGATACAACACACACCAACAATGAAGTACAAATACTACTACCTATTTCTTCATTCGTTTCCGAATCATCTAACCATATTCAACAATTTGCAGACTCGAATAAAATCAATACATTTCCATAAATTGCTAGATTGTATTCAGGAAAACAGTGTGAGAAAAAAACAGAAAATTGATTCATCCAGTGGTCACATATCTTTTTGCTTAAAAGAATCTTGAATGCATCGAATGCATATGCAAAGATTTGGTCCATATGATTTTAAGGCGGGCCTTTCGCGACAGCTTTCCGACCGAATATAGCCTATATATATATACTAGTTCAACAACTATTTCCAGGTGTCAGTGTGATGTCGAAATCGGAATAAAATAATTAAATTACAGCTTTCACAGCTATTGTAGAGTTCTTCGATTTCGTCTGTTACAGCAGGTCACCAATAGGTGGCACACAATTGAATGCAATCGTAGGTAATTGTATTATGTACGTGCAGTGTTGCCAGAGCTACTGCTCCACGGGCCTGCTGAACATGATTCCACTTTTCACTCCATTCAAGTCAAGCAAATTCTCGCTACTCGCTACAATGAAAATTTATTTCATGAGTGATTTTTGAAACTGTCTTCACAAGTAGTCTTTCGAATATTTCTTTTCCTTTTTAATTTCATTTCCTACTAATATAACTTATCATTATTGGCGTCACCAGAAAAACTTCCAAGGATGGGGATTGAAATCATTGTTCAGGGCAAATAAATAGTCTGTGTAATTCAGAAATAATGTGTGCAAGATTTGTTATCAAGTTCAGATGGCTATAAATAGAAATTTCGTGTTTTCTATATAGGGTATATACGTAGACGATTGCCTAGTTTCAAATATCTTCATTCTTACGAATTCACACTGCTATTACTGATATAAGGGTTATATTGATATATACAGTGTGTAGAATGAAAGAAATCCTTGATTCAAATTTCATGTTCTCTAATTCAGACCTGCTTGCTGAAATACAAATTTCGATCATAATTGCACTTATGAAAAAAACAATTTTTTCGAAGTGAGAACTTCTAGGCGCGTTGAGCACTTTTTTGGGTGGAGAAAAACATTGGATTTCGCGTCATCGTCACGACCCGTCCCGTGTCCCGTTATCGCGAGGTCAATGAATAGCAATAAATTTGAAGGGTGCAGTATCGCATCTCATCTCATATTATGTAGTATTTTGTAATTATGATTAGATTATAGATTCTATTCTAAATTGGTATATGGAAGTTTTCGGGGTCGGAGATTATGATTCTTTCGTGAAAATTAGGATATTGAAGATGGCTGACGAGTTTTATAATAATTATGATCCCATTCTATTCAAAATTGGTGTCTGGGGGTTCTCGGCGTAGGAGATTATGATTCTTTCATCATGGCTCCACCACCATGGCGCACGAGTTTCGTAATTACTTTCTATGCCATTTGAAATTTGTATCTGGGTTTTTTGGGGTCGGAGATTATGAATCCCGAAATGAAAAATTCAAGATGACGGATTCAATATGGCGGACGAGTTATGTGATGATGATTCTATCCTATTCAGAATTCATATATAGGGGTGTTTGGGGTCGGAGATTATGATTCTATCGTCAAAATTGGGAAATTCAGGATTGCAGATCCAATATAGCGGACAAGTTTTCTAATTTTATTATCCGATTCTATTCAAAATATTTACTGGTGTTTCAGGGGTCGGAGATTTTGAATCATTTGTCAAAATTAGGAGATTCAAGCGAACACCATCTCAAAAGTTTTTGTTAGTCTATCTTAGACAGCGAATGTTTTCAGGTAATAATAAAGTTTGTCGAGTTGATAAAAATTCTGTTTGATAGTGATAAAACAGTGTATAGTGTGAGTGTGATTATATCGTATCAAAGTTTCCAGGATTCCCTAGTTTCGGTCTTCAACATAACGGTGAGAAATTGATTTGCCATCATATGCTTTCTATATCTCACAATCCATTTTGTTTTAATGGTCAACTTTTTTTAAATCATTTGAAAAACGAATTATAATGAAAAAAATATAAGAAAATTATGTTCATGCTGATATAAAACTCACAAAGTTATTGTATGAGGAATTTTAAAATGAAATATTTTTCTTGAACAACCTCTGTTTCTCCAAAACTAACAACATTTTCTATGAGAGATGTGAGGCTGCATCTTGATATTCTGATGTTTACTATTTCTAGCTCACACATTGACCATTTTCATGCTGATTTAAAACTTACAAAGTTATTGTATGAGGAATTTCAAAATAAAATATTTTCCTTGTACACCCTGGTTCTCCAAAACTAACAGCATTTTCTATGTGAGATGTGAGAATTGTGAGATGTGAGGCTGAATCTTCATATTCTTATGTTCTTATTTCTAGCTCACACATTGACCATTTTGAATGAATAACCCTGTATATATTTCAAAGAAAATTTTAATATCACGGAATTCATTGAATTTCAAAAATCTTCCCCAAAGAAGATGTAAGTGGAATATGAAGTACCTATCTACCTACGATAATTCTCTAAAACATGAACTGGATGTTCGATAACGTCTCCAAATGTATCGAAAAAAAAGCGGCTGCTATATTTTCAAATATTTCGTATGTGGCTGACTTTCCCGTTGCCTCGCCTTTCTGCCCATTCTTATGAATTTTTGCGACATATCATTTGCAGCAGCTTGCAACACTGGCTTTTCAATTATTGATTATATCCCGGTTAGTTTGAAGTTCATCTGAAGTTCATGCAATTCAAAGTGGCACGTGGCGACTGCGGAAAGACGGGGAATCACCGCGCGACCAATGAATATCCCCCCGGTTCGCCGCGGGAGGGAGAGAGACATATAACGATTTCTCGCTCAGTTTTGTTTTGTTGCCGTGGTGGTATTATCCTTTGTGAACATCGCCATATCAATGGATCCAAAATCTGATAACTGTACTCTGAGACGAATTTTTTTGCATGAGTTTTAGAGTGAAATAACCTGAACTTTTGACACAGATTAACAAAGCTTTTTGAAGTTTGTTCCACAACTGTGCCATTCCTATTATTTCCATCTATATGCTGACATAATTATCGATCTCATGAATAGAATTGAAGAAATTCTGCTGAATTTGTATGGATTTCCAAATTTTGATAAAAGGATCATTATTTTCGACTCCGAAAACATCCCGATACCAATTTTACATAGAATCTGATCATAATAATTAAAAAACTCTTCCACCATATTGGATCCACCATTTTGAATTTCCCCATTTTGACAAATGATTCATAATTATCTACGACCTCTAAAACCTCCAGATACCAATTTTGAATAGAATCTGACCATAATTACAAAACTCGTCCGCCATATTGGATCCGCCATTTCGAATTTCCTAATTTTGATAAAAAATCATAATCCCTGACCTCGAAAACCCCCAGATACCAATTTTGCATGATATCTGACCAATCTGTTCTGTTCAGCACCAAAACATAGGCTGACGCTCTTAGATTCCATCCAGAGAAGAGCCATTCGCCTGGTGGGTGACGCCACACTCACTCACTCTTTGACATCATTGGAACACCGCGTAAAAAGGTCGGCGACCTTTCACTTTTCTATCGATACTTTCACGGGAAATGGCTATCATCCCTCCACTAGCAATACCAGTCAGACGAAGTAGACAAGCCCAGTCAGCACATCCTCTCGTTGTCCACCTCGAAAGATGTCGTACAGCACTTTATCAGAACTCCTTCATCCATAGAACGGCTAGGCTCTGGAATTCAGTGCCCGAGGAAGTAATCCCAACAACAAATAATCTCCAGAAGTTCAAAAAAAACTCCAATACCTACCTCCTGTCCCTTTCCTCCCTAGGAACGCACGATGTTCTTTGAACATTATAGGGATTTCCTTTCGTGCGCTCCAAGCGATAAAAAAATAATTACAAAACTCGTCCGCCATATTGGATCCACCATTTTGAATTTCCTTATTTCGATGCGGAAATCATAATCTCCGACCTCGAAAACCCCCAGATACCAATTTTGGATGGAATCTGACCATAATTACAAAGCTCGTCCGCCATATTGGATCCGCCATCTTGAATTTCCAAAATTTGACTAAATATTCATAATCTCCGACCCCGAAAACCCCAGAGTACCAATTTTGAATGAAATCGGATAACTATACTCGGTCGCCATATTGGATCCGCCATTTTGTATTTTCTATTTAAAAAATAGATTACGACCGATTCTCATGCCTACCGAATACGCACAAAAAATTTCATACGAATCGGTCGAGCCGTTTCGGAGGAGTTCGACCACTATGACCATGACCGTGAGAGGAGAGTTTTATATATTAGATTTGTTCGTCTTACAAACACTCGGAGAACCTCCCCTTGAAATATGCCCAGATAATTGGATAATACCCTCTGTATTATCACGTCGCCTAGATTTCATATAATATGTCCGAGTAATATGTATAACATTGGCAACGGTGTAAACGCGTTTGAATTCATAGGAATTCATCATCTCTCCTAAGCGCCATCTGCTTGCAATACAATGCACCATTCCTCTCTGCCGCAGTCTGTCATTTCGAACACTGCCATCTATCAGGTAGTGCCTGAACTACCACATCCTAGTTTCCTGCATTATATTCTTTCAAGAAATGGAGTTTACCGAGATCAGCTGGGATGAATGGATATTTTGTTGACAGAATAATCGTTTTTGTTGCTTCCTGTTCGAATGGAACCATTTCAAGAGCTGATATTTCAGTGACACCTCGCCGAATTTCCAACAATTGTACTGAGATCGAAAATATTTCAATTTGAGACAAAAAAATTTCAATGTTTACGTTTTTCAAAAATCTGTATCTTCTATAAATAAATGAGTTTCGACTCCGTATGATAACCAGGCCCTAGTCCCAACCTTCTTCTTTACGATGATTTAATCAGTTTTTCAATTGAATCATTCATAAGCCCAAATAGCAACAACTAGTGCAGGCCTGCATGTCGATTTGGTTGAATCTCTCCTCTTAATACTATTTACATCATCAAAACATTAATATCTTGATATAATATCTGTTTGAAAACTGCTCAAATCACATGAATCAGACGGAATTAGATTCATCTAAATTTAGCAGTAGAAATTTAAATTCTTTAATGAAAAATTCATATCAAATCGATGACTTATTATGAAAATACTCATACATACTCAGTGTTATCATAATCAGTATTTTGTTGTAGGATATATTATAATTAGTACCTGATCATTCTTTAACATTTTGTGTATATAAGGTTATGTCATTTATGTATGTCAAATATTCCTTGAGCAATATATTTAGTTTCCAAAACATGTCTTGTATTGATGATTTCTCCTCTCATTCTGAACTGCCTATGAGCTTCTATATCAGAACCAAACAAAATAAGAAATTTGTAGATGTAGGTACGTTTGCAATAGAGGTTTAGTTTTTCAGTCATAGTATGAATTAAAAGCGAGATTAAAAGTGAATACGGTTTTGGTTAGTTCATCACTATCGGCTGAGGCATCTCTTCGAAATCAACGAAAAAACAATTTTTCAAAGCAAACTACAACACCCTGTATCTAGAAAACAAATAAGATAGCAAGTGTTTCCTTCCTAAATGTTAAATTGTACCTGAATTGTTCAGGAACGCTTGACTACCTACACAAGCCGGTTTCAAGCTTTCGGCTATCATCAGTGCTGGGGTGTCCCCAGATGGCATTCATGACCGCATTCTGGTGCGACCCTCACTCAACGTAAACACATTCCAGCATTCAATTCCCACGAGGCGTTCGGCATCTGCGAGATATGGACACGAACGCCACCTGAGTATATAGAAGGAAAGAAACACTCCAGAACGAATTCCCATCTCAGATTAAATTGGAGTGCCTCCCATCATGATATGTTGCTCACACTGTTTATTGTCCAGTAACTTCGTCGCCTGAACATATATGTATGGGGGTAGTATGCGTTACATCCGGTAGTATTTATATTTTGCAGGCTTGTTCATGATGTTGGCCCAATAAATGATCCAAGTTTGTGACCTCGAGCACCAAACGCAACTTTGTCAAAAATCGAAAAAATCGTAATTTTTTCAAATTTTGGCGATTAAAACCCTGGAGGACTAGTTTTTGAAATAATCTCTCAGGACGTTTTTGAAGCAGATCAAATTTGCTACAATATGATACAAGAACTGTCTCTGTAGACCCAATAGTTTTCGAGATTAAGCCTTTCGAAGTTTATAATTTTTTCAGAACTTCGCAATTTTTCGCAATGTTTTAGGCGTCACTCGAATATGCTATGGCGGGATGAAGTTTCAATTACCTCCGACGGAGTGTGCTAGTACTGTTCGTGTGAAGTCACGAATGCGACCCACCTGTAGCACGTTTTCAAACTTTTTAGGCAATCTCAACCACAGGACTTTTTAGCTGGCAAGATGGCGCCTGGTTGTAGGGCCATCACATATAATATAGGTATTGGTTTTCTCTCAGGTACCTGCAACACATCGTTGCATCAGTACTTCACATTATATATTATCTTTCATCATTTTTCATTCTCATGTACAATCTCCTGACAGGTACAGGTGTGGTTGGGAGTCACACTGAACCCTCCCTCCTGGGGGTGGATATCTACGCCACGAGGCCTCAATCCCAAAATGATTCCCAAAATGATGACCAGAGATGCAGCCCCACAACACCTCTTGCGGATGATTTCTTGCGGCTGCACGAAGGGTTGTGGGAACGCGTGCAGCTGCAGGATGTCAGGATTTGAATGCTCATCAGTCTGCAGGCACTGCAGTGGGGCATCTTGTGACAATGTACCAGATGTTGTAGTAGTAGATATCCCAGAAGGCGACGATCTGCCCGATGTTGAAATGGTGGAAGACTTTTGGGCAAAATACGTCGACGATTCATCACCATCCCCTGATGCGGATATGCCATCCCAATACGTCGATCCAGATCCAGACGAACCTGAACCGGGACCTTCCAAGAGGGCTGAATTAATCTAATTTTTTTATCTTCAATTTTACTCCATTTCCTAACAAATAAAGTCATTAACTTTTGTTGTACTTATCTTTTTTATCTCATTATTCGTAGCTCATCTTGAACATCCTCGTTCACACTCCTCATTTTCTTTCTCATCATCTCATCGGGACTTCGATTGTATAATCAGGGTAAAAATTCAATCAGAACGACAGGATTGCAAAAAATTTCGAAGTTCGAAAAAAATGATAAACTTTGAAAGGTTCAATCTTGGAGAATAATGAGTCTACAGAGACAGTTTTTATATCATATTGTAGCAAATTTGGTCTACTTTAAAAACGTTCTGAAAGAGTTTTTTTCAAAAACTAGTCCTTTAGGGTTATAATCGCCAAAAACTGAAAAAAAAAACGATTTTTTCGCAGTTTTTTCGATTTTTGACAAAGTTGCGTTCGGCGCTCAAGGTCACAAACTTGGATTATTCATAAGGTCAACATCATGAACAAGTCTGAAAAAATCAGAATGACCAGATTTGACGCATACTGGGATGTATAAAGTTACTGGATTATTACACTAATCTTAGTTACTGGATCTCCCGAAATAAGTCTAGGAAAATCAATAATGATCAATAAAAACGAATTTGTTGAATCGAGAGGTTTAATGATTCGAAGTTTCAATTTATAATCATTCTGGAGGAAGAAGAGGAAACTCTTATGTAGGTAAGTCCGAATCCACGCTCGCAGGAGGGCCTCCTCAACTTACGGTGCAGTATCATCGTCTCCTCAAATCATAATATGATTCTGCAAATAAAAAAAAATGCCATATTGATAATAGTTCAATGACAATATTTGCTTCACCCTACCTCTGGATCAGATTTGTAGAAACATTTCTGCAGTTCGTATACTCTCTTCTCCAGGGGAGTCACCTCTAAAACAAAAAATGAGATATTAAATTAGCACATCCGCTGACTCCTGAATACGGGTATTTGAAATTTGACATGGATTAGCCGTAGTAATCTGAATTGCTTTTTCTGCAGTTCCTTCAGATCATATACAGGGTGGTCAATTGTAATTGTCCCACTCAATGGTTTCACTCCTCTTTATTATTATAATTCTAACATATTCTCGTTATTCAAAAACTTTTATGGAAAAATTTTTCACTATTCTTTCAAATCTGAGGTAATCTAGACTAGCGAATACGTACAATAACCGAATCATGTTGCCATTGACATGTAACGATTGGGCAAACAATCTGTATAGTTCTCTTCAAATTATTCATGGCCGGCCCAGTACTACATACGCTCTGCGCATGCTCGTCAGAAAAGGAATAGCATTGTTTTTTATACAGGGTGATGGTCCAACGAAAACTTCAAACCCCGATTCCAGGGCTTTAAAATAAAATTATAGAATAATGCTCAGACCCTTTGATTACTGATTCGAACAGGTCTTCAAAAAAATTAAAAACAAAAATAGTGAATGACGGGAAGAATAACCGCCTCGTTTGACAAATTCGAACACTTAGGTACTTCTTGCACTCGTTGCAAAAATAACAATTGTTTCCTGCTTTTTTTAGTTCCGCTGTACATATTGAAGTGTGATTCATATTTTTTTAAACCACGATATATTTTTTGAGATATTCCGTAGTTAGTCAAGGACATTTTTGCCGAAGTTTACAGAGAGAAACTTTGTTTTCACGTTCGAGTAAATTGGGCCCTCAGATAGTGCTCACCCTTGACTGGTCTTAATTTTTATAATTTCCAAATTTTTGTCTATGCAGCAAATCCTTGAATTGCATTATTTTGTACAGAATGATGTTATTGTAGATGTATACGAAAAAGTACTATTTTCGGACCTGTTTCTTTTATCTGAGGAGGGCAAAGTTCCATCATGCGATCCCTGTTTAGAGTACTATCAGGCTTAACCTAAAAATTAGAAATATTGATTCTGATTAGAGTTTTTTGATACTGATACCATTGATAAATGTTTTTGGAATGAAAGAATTGGAGTGATAGTCACTTTTGGTAATTTAAACTTCAAGGACTTTTTCTTGCTTTCGTACAGGATCAGATACAAAAGCATCAATTTTGGAATTGGCCTCTGTGAAATTAACATATCGTGTATGAGATATCACTCTCGGAATTTGTTAAAGAGTTGGTATTATTCTTGAGATATGACTGAATCAAATAGGTCATGAATACAAATAAAAACGGGTTTTCGAAAAATGAATATTGCGAATTTGATCACACGATATGAGCAAAACCGACTACTTTGATATAATTACTTCCTACATCTTGATATTTCAAGTTTTTAGTGATAAGTTAGGTAGTTAGTGAGGTTTTCATTCAGATCGACATTGGTCAACGCATTCCAGATGACGAGAGTTTTGCGGCTTCCAATCGCACACATTATATTCAGCGTTTCCATGGAAGAGAGTTTGTTTCTCCTAAGCAGACCCAACATGATGTGCTGAGACAATTTCTTGAATCATCATGTTGGAGATGCAAACCTACATACCGAACACTGCAAGGAGAATATCTTCCGATAAGGCCTGGTTCAGTAAAAACTGCTCTAGAGCTGTCGCTTCCAAACAGGCAGCATTCCATCGATGGCAAAAAAGTCCCGGCCCTGAGACTAGAGCAGAATATGTCGAGGCTAGAGGCATATGCAATGAGACCATTCGATTATCGAAGGATGCTCATAATGCCGAAATAAGATCGAAACTTGTTGAATGTCCTAACGGATCCTGTTCATTTTGGTCCTTCGCCAAAGCTGAAGGAAAAAACTTCACTTCCAGCTCGTTTCCTCCTCTAATTGAGGAAGATGGAATACTAGCCACAACTGCCCAGGAGGAAGCCAACATTTTTGCACATTTATTTGCTGTAATTATCACTCTGGATTCATCGGAAAAACTACCTCCAAACATAACGCCAATTGACAATCATATGCCCGAGATCACCTTTCGGCAACGTACTATGAGCACCGAACATAAACAGGTTCGGTGCTATAAGGAAGATTTTATTGGGTGTCAACACCAACAAAGCTTGTGGCTCCGACGGAATCCCACCGATTGTCCTCAAGGACTGTGCTCCTGAACTAACAAATGTTCTCTGCAAGTTGTTCAACTACTCTTACGAATTGGGGATATTTCCTTTTAATTGGAAAATTACAAGAGTACAACCAGTTCCTAAAAAACGCAAAAAGAACCTACCTAGCAACTACAGACCGATCGCACTGCCATCAAATATCATGGAGAAAGCTATCAACATCGAGCTCATGAAATACCTTGAACATTCAGGTATTATCAACGATAAGCAATATGGCTTTCGTCATCAGAGATCAACTGATGACCTGCTCGCTTACGTCTCTCATATATGGCAGTAATCTGTTGGGAAATATGTTGAAAACTTAGCTGTGGCACTTCATATTCCCAAGGCATTCGATCGAGTCTGGCACCACGGACTCCTCGCCAAGCTTTCATCTTATGGCTTGCCCCCCCAGCTATGTTCTCTGCTAGCTAGTTTTCACTCACACAGGTCTCTCCATGTAGTGGTCGACGGAGTTTCATCTGACTCTCTCATCCTCAATGCTGGTGTTCCGCAAGGAACAATTCTAGCACCAATACTATTTCTACTCCATATCATCGATTGGTTGGAAGCAACTCAATGTCCAGTACACAGCTTCGCGGATGATAGTACCCTCCATACCGCCTTCTCTTCCAGGGCTCAAATACCAGCCAGGCAAATCAGAAACGAACGAGGGAGAAATGTTGACAACATAAATATGGACTTGGCAACAATTCTCGAATATGGATCTGATAACTTGGTAGATATCAATGCAAACAAAACACGAGCAAGCCTGTTTTCAAGAAATGCCAATCTCACTGTGTCCAACATGAGCTTGTGAGGAGTAACCATACCTTTGAAGACATCCATTTCGATTCCTTGGTATTACTATCAGCAATAACCTTCCTGGCGAAAATCACGTGAGATCAATTGCTAAAAGTGCATATCAAAAACGTGGTTCTCTGTTTCGGGCCAGGAGCAATTCCACTTCCAGTCAGCTGCTTATGAGCTATTAGGCACAGATTCGACCTGTCCTGGAAAACTCTTTCCATATTTGGAGTGCAGCACCCAAACATACCCTATAAACTGTTGGATTCTGTCTAATGAAGGGAAATCCGTCTCGTGGGTGATGCCTCGCTCACAAACTCACTCACTTCTCTGGAACACTGTAGAAAAGTTGCCGATCTGGCTCTGTATTTTCATGGACGATGTTCTTCTGAAATATCAACAATTGTTCCTGCTTTGGCAGTCCCCGCGAGATTGACCCATCGAGTTGAGGCTTCGCACCCCTTCGTGGTCACTTAACAGACCTGCAGAACATCTCTTTCCAAAGACTCGTTCATCCAACGTACAGCGAGGCTCTGGAACACATTGCCAAGAGAGGTGTTCCCCGAGGCATATAACCTCCAGAAATTCAAGAAGAACACCAATTCCTATTTTATTTTTTTATTTCCCTTGGTTCTCACGATGTTCTTTGAACATAACAGGATATCCTTCTTTGGGGGAACCAGAACATAAAAATAAACAGGGTGATTATAGTTCCGCTATATACAATTCAGGAAGACATATTCATGATAATCTGCCAATGCACGTCGATTGATATTTTTTCAGGCTTCATATTTAGGCATAATAAACAAGCAGATATTTCTCAATATTCAGGAGCCTGTGTCACTGTGGCAGGGACTGCAATACTTGTTCGTGGAAGCCATTGGGTTACTTATCGCGTACCTAGGGATATTCATAGTGATAGGGTGAGAAGGTTGGTATTGGAATTGTCCTGTCACAACTTGTACCATATCCCATTGAAGACCTCTTGTGGAGAGAAAATTTACAGGAAAAGTGCATAATTGGAGGAAAAACGTCATACCTTCGAATTTGACCTCCGAAACATAATTAATAGAAAATAAACATAATATAATACTACGAAATATTGAATATTATATCTATTATGCAGAAAAATGCATCTTCAATACACAGATAACTATTTGGTCGACAAAACAATCATTTCAAGCTTCTGATCTCGTAAAATTTTGATACATTCATTCATTGATTGATGATAAAATAAATGGTTAGGCATGCTTTGGATGGTATGGAGGAAAGGTGGATATATGTATGGTGAAATAGCTCCCTCTTACAAAACCCTAGAAATTTTTGTAGACCTCTGGCCTACTTGATTATGTCGAATTCTATCACCGTAGTAAGACCGCGCAAAACTAACGCTATATGGCGCGGTTCCCGAAGTGATCTTGCTACACAATGGTTGTATTGTTTTGTTGTTTACATTTACGTATATTAATTCGTAATTTGAAAACATTGAGAAAAAGTGATTGATTTAATGAAAACGACGTGATATTTTCATTATATCTGTGAAGTATATGTGGCACGATGTTCCCTACGCCATCTACAGTCAATCCGGTGCGGCCTTGCTACGGTGTTTCGCGGTCTACACGTTTTGGATAGAAACAATTGACAAGTGGTTACACCAGTCTATTTTCATCATGTATGGAGGGGTTCTGGAAGCCGAGAATTTGTTTGAGATTCAAACTATAGCATATTTACATCGAAAAAAAAAAAGTCGGTATTGAATACCATTAATACCAATCGTTTAGTGAAATATAGACGCCAGTCACTACATTCATCGAATAATACCACTACAAAATTGTATAATACTATATCATATGGAATATTACCACTTCAAAATAGTATGATACTTATAGTATAGTATGATATAATTTTGTTGTCGTATTATTCGATGAGTGTAGTGACTGACGCCTATTTTACTAAACGTTTGGTATTCAGTACCGACTATTTCTCTGAGTGTAAGCTGCACCACCTGTGTATTCTCTTCTCGAATCAGAATTTAAGAAATCCACTCATTTTTTTAGCGATAAAATTAATATCATCAGCATGTTGAGAATATCTGTTACAATTTTGCATGAAGATATCATATAGATACATGACGTTTTTTATAAGGAATTATCTATTTTCCGTGAAAGAAATCATTTGAAAAAAAAAATAATCATAGGTGAATGTTGAAATTTTTATACTCACAATTTGGGATTCCAGCCATATGCATGTGACATATTCCTATAAAAAAGAAATTTTTTTGAAATGCTTTATTCCACAGGGTGACTTCGGACCTGCAGCGATAAATAAAATGGGATAGTGTTGTATGATTCAGAATTACAAAACAAATCACAAGAAACCATTTTTAAAAGCAATCGAGATCACAGTTCACAACTATTATGTAATCGAATAACTTATTATTGCATGTCGGCTCACCAAGAGCAAAACTTTCGGAATTTTTTCTGTACGCAAATTCAAAAATTTAGGCGTATCATGAATACGTGATATTTTTTCCTAATTATTATAAATTAAATTGTGTGGAAAACTGCGTGGGAATAAAATTCGTATCTCTATAAAACAATAATTTATTTTCAAAAAATCCTCGGACACGTCGATTTATATGGTTGGAAATCTGCTTTTTGACTAAAAACATTTTTGACTACCTTCAACCTCCTATACCTCACCGATCAACCCCTTCAAAAATTTTTCATTAAGTTATATAGAGGTATTCCAAATCTCTATACAACGGTCTTATTTCCTCAAATTCGGTTGAGGTATATCCTCAAGAGAACAGTTACGAGATTGAAAATTTATTAGAATTTTTGTCTGAATTTATGGGATATGGTAGGTGCTGTTCTAATGTATCACTTTTACAGCTAATTTACCTACATTTAAATTCAATATTTCGTACAGCATGTCTGTCAACGCCTATGTACATACAATGAAAAATAAATGTTTATATACCATTTACATTCTACATATGCGTAGATGTACATTCAGTATAATGAAACAGTACACTATTCAACTAAAATACTCAATCTTTGACAAAATATACAAGACATTTATTCAAAGTGTACAAGACATTTATTTATATACAGATTTCATTATGATGCTGAGACGCAATTTCTTCAAAATCGAACCTTTCAATTTGTCCATGTTTGAATGAATTTCTGTCTTTATTCGATTTATTTGTAATTTTAATTGCTATATGAATATTATCAATTTCAATGTTAGTTTCAGTTTGGAATTCCTTCAATATTTTGACAAATTCAGATATATCCGGATGAGGTGCATACAAACTATTAGTTAAATCAGAATGAAAGGATTCACAGCAATTTGTTGTTCTGTAACTACTAGCTTCATCACGAGCCCAAATTTAAGAAGGATATTCAGAATCCTCGACTATAAATAATTATCAACAAGATAATCAAAATAATTTCTCAATCTTGCGTTATTCGTCAACATTTGATCTCCCACTGTTTTTGGCTCTAACCAAGTGTCCAATGTAAAATACTCCCAATCAGTGAATAATTGTTTTTGTATCCGGACATCAACCCTAAACTTTGGATTTTCCTAATCCAAGATTGACTTAGATGAGATCTGCATCCTATCATTTTTGTTTCTGGCCACATAAATCTCGTGGATAGATGAATAGAGTTTTCAAAATCCGATGCAACTTCAACAGGTTCAAAATTGATATCCCAGTTTTACACATTCTTGGCTTACGATTTCGAAACATTCGTTAGGATAGGGGGTGTTCCGATAATGAGCTGCGACAGTATGTCATTGATAACCTGCAGAGTCTATAGATTAGGCTTATTTTTACCATAGACGGAACTGGGCTATAATGAATTTCGAGCTCTTTTGAGAACCGAATTAGACCAGGTAGAATAGGCGCAATGGGGTTATTCCCGCTCACACGAATTTGAAAGAGAATTGTACAAAGCACGAAGTGTAATATGACCCATTGTACAATTTAAACATTTTGGAGGGGTTGATCTGAAGGGTAGGAGGTTGTCAGGTGGTTGACGAATGTTATGTAAAAAATACATATTCGAAAATGAAAATCGACCTGTCCAAGGATTTATTAAAATATATTATGTTATGGTCATAGGGATTGTATTCAACAAAATGCTGTTTTTTCAGCATTACAGCACTAGCAAATCAACCTACAGTATGTGATTCTTCTGGTAGGTTCTCCTTTCGTCTAGAAATGATTGTAGGTTGTAAGGGAATTCTGGATTATTCATCCGTTTTTTTTCTGTTATAAGTATTCTATACTATATTATATACCACTTGGGCTGAAGTGAACTTTCACGCATCGTGCAACAAACACCCTTGTTTTCACTATTTTCACAAATAACTATTTAACTATTCGAAAAAATCAGTTCTCGATCTACGAAGTAGCATATTGCGCACTTGGAGAGCACGAAAGGGAATACCTATAATGTTCTAGGACCATCGTGCGTGACATTCATTATTCCTCATAAAGTTATATACAATTTGATATATTAGGAAAGAAATTACGGAGAATGAAGTTTGTCCTTAGTAAATTGCACTAGCCGCAATATTGAAATTGAAATCGACTCAATAAGCAGATAAATATGGTTTTATAAAGATGACGTTATAGTTCAATTGTTTCATTTTATTGTAGAACTATGTCAAGAAACACTATAACATTTATGGTTTTATAAAAGACTCCTGAAGAAATTTCGAAATAATAATTAATGTAAATCGATTGAAAAAATGTTGTTTGCTCAATGTGCAAAGAGAATCGATATTAATTTGTTGCTCTCAGCGAAAGAAATCAATTATTTGATTTCGTTCTTTCATCTTCTATTACTCACTCCATTTATCGCTTCAATTTATGGAACACCATGTAAGATTTCAAATTCTCATATGTTACCAATATTTACCTTTGATTTGTCATCTTCCTCAAAATTTCCTTCTCTCATGCTTAATATTGTAGCTTCGGGTATTCCTGTTTTTCTGACACAAGTATTGTGTAACACCGTTGCCAGTTTCGAAAGGTTTTCTCCAAGTTCCTGAAAAGAAAACGTTTACTTTATATATTGCCACTGCTTTCCTTCTAGTTCTCATTATTTTTTGTTTTTTTCTCAATAGTCGTTACCAACTCATATTTCCAACGAATTCGTATCTCATATTCCAATATCTACCTATTATCTACTCTGTAGAATAATTTCGAAATCTCAAAATAATTTTCAATGGTTTTAGACAAACATATCCTAAACCTGTGAGTTGCGAATGTGGTATTCTCACCCGATATTTGCCTATATTCTAGGGGTCCGTGAAGAGAATGAGGTCAATCCCTTAATCATATACAGGATTAGGCGAAAGTATGGAAACAGGTGAACATATTATGTGTAACCGTTCGTTAGATTTTTTCCTAATGTATGTCTAGGTGATATCAAAACATGGCGGATTTGAAAGCGTTATCGCCAATGTTGCCACTTTTTCAGTCTGAATTATTTTTACCTTTCTCATTTTGAATGGAATTTCCAGATTCTCCCTGAAAAGCTGATCTCATCGATCGGTTACTGAGATATTCACCTGTTTCCATACTTTTGCCAAAAATAATATGACGTTTCTCAAGCTTATTTTTTTCTACTTACTGGACGTCAGAGTTTGAAGTTCAAATCAATTTTCTTCAATAATTCGAATATTCAAAAAGATATCGATTTCAACTCGAATGCATGAATGAATAATAAGGGAGATAAATTAAGAATTTGAAATTATATTTGAATAGACATTTACCGTGAGGGTTCTTCAATTTCAAGCAAGACAGTTGGAATGGTCTAATTTTTCTTAACTGAAACACAACGATCACCTAAAGCCTAGACCAATTATTGCATAAACCATAAAAAAATATTGTGATTCGAAAACATCAACAATAGTAAACCGAACAGTCATATCCACGAAGTATATTTTTCCGAATTAAGGGTTGGAGGAACATGCTTCGGGCATATATATATATATATATATATATATATATATATATATATATAGATATGTTTTCGATACAAGACGAGATCATTTGGTGATATAAGCTGAACAAGTGGAGATCCGTTTCGACAAGCCGAGATCCGAAACGGATCTCGACTTGTTTCTATGTGTATATCATCTTAGTTACGTTATCCTAGGTCATAGGAGGGGGTACACAAATTTTAGTCCGGATCTCCATTTGACCATTTTTGTCAATTTTTATACACTCGTAGTTCTACCTAGCGCTCTGAAGGGGGCGCTGCGCTGTGCGCCTTGTATTTGATATTTACTCGACAATATGAGATCCAGTATATTTGGCAACGTCGCATCAGAGATCTCTCAACTGAGTCAGTGTTGTATTATGAATTCGAGCTTCATTTTGTTAGTCTATTTCGGCGGCAAATTCAATATTTTCAGAATGTGTTCCTTATTTGGTATATTAATTCACATGTTACCTTAATTCCGAATCTGATGATAATCACGTACGAGTACATCGGAGGCAATATATTATTTATTGAGCTCTTCGTCTTTCAATTACAACCTGGTTGTAAAAGTTGAAGAGTACAGTATATTGTTTAACGATCACGGAATATCGTCATTTCCCACGAGAATAAAGTTTGCAGCATGAGCCTTAGGCGAATTCTACAATCATTCGAGGGGGGAATCAGCATTCCGTGCGAGTTATGCACTATAATTTTTCTACGGCTGTAACAGGCAACAGCGACAGTTTGGATTTCTTCGTCTTGTAGTCATCTGATTTTCTCTCAAGTAATGCTTCATCTATCAGACAGAGCTGTCGCAGTGCTTGTGATTTCACATTCCATGGGCGATGAGATTTTTTTGAAATAATATCACAATGGAAACATTGTGATATCAGATACGGAAATGAAATTGATACCATACAAAGTACCTCAAAAATGTATCGAACACAGTGAGACAAGATCAATTTTGTGTTATTGCCGTAGATGATAGTATATTGTTTAACGAGCACGGAATGATAATGATTTCCCACAAGAATGAAGTTTGCAGTATGAGCCTTAGGCGAATGCTGCTATCATTCGTGTGGGAAATTATAGCATTCCGTGCGAGTTATTCACAATACTTTTTCTACGGCTGTAACAGAAAACAGCAAAATTTTTCCATTCTTTGGCTTGTGAAGCCATCTGATTTTTTCATCAGTAATGCTCATCTATCTGACATAACTAGCATTGCTTGAACTTTGACATGCCATGGGAGATGAGATTTTTTTGAAATATAATAACACAATAAAGTCATTGTGATATCCAATACGAAAATAAAATTGATGAGATACAAAATACCTCATTGATTTATCGAACACAGTTAAACAAGAGTAATTTTGTGTTATAGCCGTAAAACTAGTATATTGTTTAACGAGCACGGAATGATCGTGATTTCCCACGATAATGAAGAATGAGCCTTAGGTGAATGCTGAAATCATTCGAGTGGGAAATCAGCACTCCGTGCGAGTTATACACTATAGTTTTTTTACGGCTGTAACAGATAACAGCAAAATTTTGGATTTCTTCGTTTGTAGCCATCTGATTTTTTCATAAGTAATGCTCATCTATATATGACAGAACTGTCATTACTTGAACTTTGACTTGCCATGGAAGATTAGATTTATTTGAAATAATAACACAATGAAATCATTGTGATATCCGATACGGAAATAAAATTGATAACATACAAAGTACCTCATTGATTTATCGAACACAGTAAAACAAGAGTAGGTAATTTTGTGTTATAGCCGTAGAAAGAAGTATCTCATTATTTTATATGGAAGTAATGTGTTGGTAGGTACTTTTGTGACGTGTCTGTATGTTTCATTAAATGAACGAGCCTCATCAAATTAGATATCATTAAACTCGTGGTTGTGGAATAGGATGTTTGGTAGAACTACACTCCTGTCACAGTGTTTGCTGCCAAACTCCTCCAATTTCCAATAGTACCGAAACGGCTTGCCGATTCTTAGGAAAATTTGTGTGCATCTTTGGTAGGTCTGAGAATCGGTCGTAATGGTAGTTCACCTGAAGCAAGTGCGGAAATACACTTCACGCAATGTGTTTGGTACACTATTTTCACTACTAGCGAGCGGAAAAAATCAAATTTCTCTTTTCTGCACTCATTTGAGTGTTGAGAGTCTTTTCCGCACTATTGCGGAGAAGTGACTGACAGCACTAATATGCATGCGAAAAATATGATTTCTGCGCACGGTAGTGAAAAAACTATTTTTTTAATTTGGAAATTGAAGATGGCGGATCCAAGATGGCGGATCCAATATGGCGGACGAGTTGAGTCATCATGATTCGATTCTATTCAAAATTGGTATCTAGGGATTTTTGGGGTCGGAGATAATGATTCCTCCGTCAAAATTAGGAAATTCAAAATGGCGGATCCAATATGGCGGATCCAATATGGCGGACGAGTGTTGTATCATGATCCGATTCTATTGAAAATTGGTTTCTGGTGGTTTTTGGGGTCGGAGGTTATGGTTCTATTGTCGAAATCAAGATGGCGGATCCAATATGGCGGACGAGTTTTGTAATGATGATCTGATAAGATCCAAAATTGGAATCAGGGGGTTTTCTGGATTGGAAATTATGATTCCTTCGTCAAAATTAGGAAATTCATGTGTGTGGGAGTTTTTGGAGTCGGAGATTACGATTATTCCGTAAAATTCGGGTGCTTCAAGATGGCACATCCAATATGGCGGACAAGATTTGTAATCATGATCCGATTCCATTCGAAATTGGTATCTGGGCGTGTTCAGGGTTGGAGATAATGATTCCCTCGTTGAAATTTGAATATATGAGATGGCGAATTTAATATGACGGACGAGTTTTGTAATTATGATCCGATACGATTCAAAATTGTGACCAGGGGGTTTTTGGGGTCGAGAATTATTAATCTTTGGTCAAAATTAGGGAATTCAAGATGGCGGATCTGATATGGCGAACTAGTTTTGTAGTTATGATCCGATTCTATCAAAATTTTGTTTGTGGGAGTTTTTGGAGTCAGTGATTCTGTAAAAATTATGGAATTCAAATTGGCAGATCCAATATGGCGGACGAGTCAAAATTGGTATATGGGGGTTGTCAGGGTCGGAGATTATGAATTTCTTGGTCGAAATTAGGAAATTCAAAATTGCGGATCCAATTTGGCGAACGAGTTTCGTGATTATGATCCGATTCTATTCAAATTGTGTATATGGGAGTTTTTGAAGTCAGAAATCACGATTATTCCGTGGGAATTGGGGAATTCAAGATAGCGGATCCGATATGACGGGCGAGTTCTGTAATAATGATCCGATTCTATTCAAAATGTATGTGAGAGTTTTCGGAGTTGGAAATTACGACTATTCCATGAAAATCGATAAATTCAAGAATGAAGATCCAATATGGCGGACGAATTCCGTTATTATGATCCGATTCTATTCAAAATTGGTATCTGGGGATGTTCGGAGTCGGAGATTATGATTCCGTCATTGAAATTAGGAAATACGGGATAGTGGATCCGATATGGCGAACGAGTTTTTTACACTCCTCTAATGATACTTCCGCGGAAAATGTTTTTCAGAAATATCTTTCACTTGCAAAACCAGTTAGACCTACCCGATGAGCTCAATCAGCACATTTTTTTGTCGTCATCCTCGAAATATATCGAACAATTCTTTATCGGAACTCGTTTGTCAAAAGAATGGCAAGTCTTTCGAATTCTTCACAACAAGATAGTATATTCTCAAGAACTTATTATCTTCAGAGGTTCAAAGAACATTTCAATATCTACCTTCTCCCTCAATCATCCCTGAGTACACACGATGGTCCTCGAACATAATAGGGATTTTTTTCGTGCGCTACAAGAGATGAAAAATAGTAAACTCTCCTCAAAATCAAATTAAACAATTTGATTGGTCTGAATGCTGGGAAGTGAAAGATTTTTCATTAAATGATGTGCCACTATATGTATTGATTTTCTGGTTGAATACTATCGAACAGGCTTTTTCTATACAGAAATACTTCCGAAAAAGCTGTCGCTCATCCCTACATGTGATTTTAGTTAATTTTCAGCAATAGGGTGCCGCATCACGCCGCCATCATTTTCAAAAATATTTGTTTTGCTATAGAAATGATGAAATTTCATCATGTGTGCGTGATGGAAATATGAAATAGATTCAGAAATATAGATGTTCGTGTCCATTCCTCGAACATCAGATATGACAACATTGCAGGATCTCATCTTGTGTTTCAAATATCAAAATATACATCTCCGGATCTCAACTTGCATGAATTCGTGTCGGATCTCTCATTGTTTAAATAGTATCACAAAAATTCGAATTGAAAAATCTCTTCCCCTCTCTAGGGTTTTGGTTTGAAGAGGATGTTTGGCAACTATTTGTGAAATACATACTCAACGAAGTCCTTCTGTTGTGGTGGATCTCGGGTAGTCCATAATTTATTCGGATCTCGACTTGGTACAAAAACATATATATATATATATACATCCCGCTATTTTCAGGGCGTCCTTTTATAACCCATACTCTGAGCGTCCACCATGAATTTCTCATGCAATCCCTACTATATAGTATGTATATCCTCCAACTCTGAGTAAAACATGGCGCTATAGGTCGATGAGCTTCATGCTGTGAGGAAAAATTATTGGAATCTACACTTGACTGACTTCAAAGCGTCCGTTGAAAAACCCACCCCCAAGCGTCCAACATATACAGCGAAAGTTTCAAATTCCGACTTCTCAGCGTCCGGTTAGGTATAGTTTCCTTTCATGTCACAGATTTCTGAGCGTCCAGCGATGTTGTCAGATCAAAAGGTTCTTGGTCAATCATAGAAAGCCTATGCAGGAATAATTTCTGAATGTCCTTTCAGTATGCTGATTTGAGGGCGTCCGACATGGAAATATATCAACACTGGGTTTGGACATTTATTCGTATTATTCACACTCCACGTGCAAATGGTATCAGTTACAGTTATCAGTTGATTGTAATCAGATCGTCTCTTCATCGTGTTGTGATTAGCTGGGGTTATGGTAACTCCTTGAACTTTGGTGAGACGTTCCTGTCCCAAAGTGAAGAGTTGGTACTGGTCATACAGGGTGATTCGTGTTGGCTGCGCATTATAACGTCACCAATTCATAGTTGGAATTTGGTAGCTGTCATAAACGATTATTTCCATTCTTCTTGAAGAAAATTTCAGCCCTTTATTTCAATCCACAGAAGGTTTTTGTCCCGAATTTGGCTGTCCTATTTGCTTTACCATCGGACCTGTGGACCAGCATGAACAATAATGATTTACTATGAGAGCGTCCGGGTGACCCGGAACCAATTTACCCCCCTGTATCTTCGTTGTTATTCTGTATGGATGTTTCAAATTCTGTACTTCGATTTGATGTTCTAAATGTACAATTTAGCAAGTATCAATCCAATTATGACACTTCCGGCTTTACCGGAAGTGCATCCAGTTTTTATATTTCAAATGAGAAGTATTTTTTTTTTGAAAATCACAATTCGTTATAGAATTACCTCCACAATGACATATCACAATCATACTTTCAATTCACAATCTGCTGGTATAATTGACATTTTATAAAAAAAATACTTTTTGTATTCCCCTCGTAACGGAACATTTTCATGAAAGTATACTGTGGAAGATTGAACTATTGTTGCTTACATGATATTGTTTAATCTTCCACAGCATACTTTCATGAAAATGTTCCGTTACGAGGGGAACACAAAAAGTATTTTTTTTATAAAATGTCAATTATACCAGCAGATTGTAAATTGAAAGTATGATTGTGATATGTCATTGTAAAGCTAATTCTATACCGAATTGTAATTTTCAAAAAAAAAATACTTCCCATTTGGAATATAAAAACTGGATGCGCTTCCGGTAAAACCGGAAGTGTCATAATTGGATTGATGCTTGCTAAATTGTACATTCATAACATCAAATCGAAGTACCGAATTTGAAACATCCATACAAAATAACAACGAAGATACAGGGGTATAAGTACCCTAATGATAACAATCTTTTTAGCTTCTAGATATAGACAGAATATTGATGGAAGCTCTAAGTAGGAAAGATGGGAACTGTATAGATTTTCTCAACATTCCAAATCATGAAGGAAGAGGAACAAATGAGAATGAAAGAGATATTATTATTGCCAATAGTGGGTTCTAAGTATATGAATGGATACCTGAGATACAAATTGAATCACTCGGAATCGTCTATATTTTCTTGATTAAATATAAATCAAGTCAATCAATTCAACTCCAGCAGAAAGATCTGTCCTCGAAATATATGATGTGGAGAATAAGGGTCTATCATGATATCTAATTTAGAGTTTGAAGTTTCTATCATCATTTTCGTCGATATGAACGCGCGTACTAGATCATTGGATGTGTGTTTGTTGATTCATAAGTTAATTACTAACTAGAATGAAACAAATTGAATCTCATCTCTCAGGATTTTGACAAGTTGTCATAGAGCAGAATACGTTGATGCCAGGAATAACTGCAGCCAAACAATAGACGCTTCGAAAGAAACATACCATGCCAAGATAAGATCGAAACTCATAGATTGTCCCAATGACTCTCGTTCGTTTTGGTCCCTTGCATACCGGTCGGAAGAAATTTCACTAACAGTTCATTTCCACCACTGTCCAAATCCGACGGCACATTAGCAACAACATCGCAGGAGGAAGCAAATATTTTTGCAGAGCTAATTGCAGCAAACTCTACTTCAGATTCCCTAGGAAAAGTGCCGCCAGACATTCCAACGGTTGAGAGTCGAATGCCCGAAATCATCTTCCGTCAACGCACTATCAGACGAATTTTGCTTGGTCTCGAAAACGAATAAGGCTAACGGTCCTGATGGAATTCCACCCATCATCCTCAAAAAATGTGCACCAGAACTAAGACCGATTCTCTCCAAGTTGTTCACCGTCTCGTATAGGTCGGGTACTTTTCCATCATGCTGGAAGAAAGCTAGAGTCCAACCAATCCCCAAAAAAGGCAACAAGAACCTGCCCAACAACTACAGGCCTATTGCCCTGTTATCAGTAATCTCCAAAGTGATGAAGAAAGCCATCAATATTGAGCTTATCAAATATCTGGAGAGCTCAGGAATCATCAATGATAGACAATACGGCTTTCGCCACCGAAGCTCTACTGGAGATCTACTTGTCTACGTCACCCATTTATGGCAAGCTTCATTAGAAAAACACGGGGAATCTCTAGCTGTCGCGTTGGACATATCGAAAGCATTTGACCGTGTTTGTCACGAAGGACTCCTCCACAAACTACCATCATACGGCTTACCACCTCAGCTATGCCATCTCTTATCGAGTTTTCTTTCAGGCAGATCGCTTCATGTGGTGGTGGACGGTGTATCGTCTGATACCATTGGCATCAATTCCGGCGTTCCACAAGGATCAATTTTGGCACCAACATTATCCTTTCTCCATATCAATGATCTGTTGGGAGTAACAACTTGCCCCATCCACAGCTTTGCAGATAATAGTACCCTCCATACAGCGTTCTCTTCCAGAATTCCAATTTTTTTCCAGGAAACTAAGAACTCACGGCGCAGGCAAGTCGATCCTGTCAATGAAGACCTTGCTGAAATCACAGCCTGGAGAACCAATAACCTAGTTGAATTCAACGCCACCAGAACCCAAGCCTGCATTTTCACTAGAAAGGCGAAACTCAGTATGCCCGACATTGTAATGTCTGGCACCACCATCTCCACCAAGCCAACCATATACCTATGCTCGGTATTTCCATCAGCAACACTCTTTCATCAGATGATCATGTCAGATCCATTGCAAAAGCTGCTTCACAAAAACTTGGATTCTTGTTCCGTGTGAAAAGCTACTTTACACCTCAACAGCTTCTCATGATCTACAAAGCGCAGACACGGCCTGTTCTAGAAAACTGTTTCCACATATGGGGTTCAGCACCAAAACATACGCTGATGCTCTTAGATTCCATCCAGAGAAGAGCCATCCATCTGGTGGGTGACGCCACACTCACTCACCCTTTGACATCATTGGAACACCGAAGAAGTTATTATCGAGGAACGTGGTCATAAATATTATTCACTGTGATAATCTCATATAATCGTGGCTATGTTTGGAATTGACAAAACACAACATTCGATGCTGACAATCGCTTGAAGTGAATCCTGCTACCCTGGAGGCAAAACATTGAAACACAACCTCATTTTTTCGAAAAACATCGAAACATAACCTCACCTTTTCTATTTTTTCACAGAGATATCAAAGGATTGAACTAGTTTTTCATAATATTTTGGCCTACGAGTTATTAATTCAAGCATGCCATCTACAGCAAGATACGAAGGAACATGATTTTTCAGGTGAATAGTAATATCACAAAGTTTTCATCATAGAATTCGGTCATTTCTTATTGAAATTCCTTCTTCCACTTCTGCTATACAAGCTAATACTGCTAATAGATTGAAAATGTCTACAACACACACGGTCATATTTCGTCAGCATGTCAGACCAATCTTCCCATTTGATTGATTGATCAATCCAAACTTCTTGCATACTTCTAGAAATTCCACGAGTATTTCTAGTCGCTCCTATCACGAAAGGAATTCCGATGGAAAATCAGAGAAATCACCAAATTTTGAAATGAGACCCATATGTGAGTGACTATAGTAGGTATACTTACTTTCAAATCCTAATGTACCAATTGGATTCCTTCGTCTCTCGCGGCATCCAGGGTGTATAGTGTACCGCTGTTAGATTTTGAAATATTCAAGTGTGACATTGATTACATTTTCACTACTATAGTACAGCATAGTATGATATACATGGGATTGAAGCTATTCTTCGCTGTTCTCCATATCAGTTACACCTAGTAAGAATAGTATTGTCTCTCTCTATCAATTTTCCTATCATTCTTTCAAGTGACAAATCGAATTGTTATGATACTATCCACCCACCAGTTCTCATGTGAATCGGATTGAGTCTAAATTGATTGAAACTTTGACATTCCGTCTTGAAATAGTAATTACACGGAATGGATATCATGAAACAGCGTTGCCATTTATCTCCGTCGTCGAGGACGCCCACTAATCGACGAGATGGAAGTACTATAATATACCTAATCGGGGACGCCCACCAATCGACGGGATGAAAGTACTATATACACCTGATCGAGGACGCTCACCAATCGACCTGATGAAAGTAATATATACACCTGAAGAATATACATAAGTTGCACAGGTCGCCTCTAGCGGCAGATGCGTTGTACTATCAATATATCTCTAATATTCAAATCTGCAGGTTGTGCCATCATCTGAGCGTCCAGACAAAATTTTTCCAACGCGATCTCCGGAACTTTTTGAGTGATCTACTGTAGGCAAACTTCCGAGCGTCCGTATACGGACGCTCTGTAGGAACTGGACGCTTGGAAGATAGGGATCGGTCAATGTATGGACGCTCGGAAGATGGTAGGATAAATATATATATATATATATATATATATATATATATATATATATATATATATATATATAGATAACTAAACGGTCATTGTTGAGCCCGATTAGCATATGAACGGTACGTAGTGAAGCCCGAAGAAACGTTGTTGAGCCCGGTTTCGGGCTCAACAACGTATCGCCCTGTATCTCTTCACTGAGTGGTCAGAATTGTTTGAAAAGCCATTTCCCGCATTTTTGGTCGGGCTCCACAATATACCGATAATATAACCGACATACAGCAAAAACTTCGGGGATCGGCCTGTAGAGGGCGCTTTTTTGTATATAGGGATATACACTTCAGATTTGTATAAACGTTGTTGAGCCCACACATGATTGTATCGTTGTTGAGCCTTAAATTTGGCAACGTCGCGATTGTTGGTATTGAGGATACACAATTTGTCCTGGGACCTCTGCATCATGATGATGATGTGAAATAAGAACTTGATAGTGTCCTGTCCATTATGTACCCGATAAACAACTAAGAACGGCTGTCATATCTATTATTCTTTCAACTTTGATAGTTAATATCTTCCGTTGGCGAAAAGTTACAATGTTGCGGTTTCCGTTGGCTGTTGAGATTAAGTTTCTCTATTACATAGTGTAATGATCTTGCATCATTATTCGTTGCTAAGATATGGCCGACAGCCGTGCTTAGTTGTTCACCCTGTACAACTCTATTTTGTTTTGATATTTGACAAAACGATAAAAAATCTCGAGCGGATAATCAATCTGTTTCATGATTGCAGGAAGAAAATTCTATTTGTTGACGAGTTCGATATCAGGTAATACCTGAGTTGTTAAAACATTCGACAGGGTTGAATTACTTGAGTTTCTGTTTTTTTTTTTCAATTTATATCGGAGTTTTTTCCAATCAGCTCATTCCCAAACGTTACAATAAGCACTGCAAATTGAATACATATCAGATCATGATACAGGTACCCAAGTAGCACACATATATTGGGACAATATCGGTGCAATATTACGAAAATATCGGCAAAATATTGTGAAAGTAATATTGGCGAGAAAAAAAATGTGAACATTCGGCGATATTGGTACAATATCAGTTTCCAAATGTGGGTAAAATATTCTCATATTGATATTGGTTGAATATTCGTAGAGTTATATCGGACACAAAATGTAATATCAATATTGGCGAGAAATTAATGGTGAACATTCGGCAATATTGGTGTAATATATGGAAATATCGGTGAATCATTGAAAATCATCATGAAGGTATGTTGTCTCAGAAATATTGGTAGAATATTCTCATACCAATATTGCTGGAATATTCGTGAAGTTATATTGGTCACAAAATGTGATATCAATATTGCTGATAAATGGACAGTGAACATTTGACAATACTGGTGCAATATTGGTTGGAAATATTGGTACATTATTGAAAATCATTATGTAGCTATGTTGTCTTCAAAATATTGGTGGAATATTTTCATACCAATATTTGCGAGTTATTCGCATCAGGAATAATCACAAAGGTCAGCCCAGCCGGAGTGCAATGGAAGGGCCTTGCATTGGGGAAGCCTCCTTGTTGATCACGGATAACCCCTACTCCAGGTTATAATACTTTACAATCGTCTAGAGCTAATATTTATATTCCCTCGTCTGATCGGCAATGGGAGTACGTTACCAATCATTTATAGCGCCATCTATCGACATCGATGTGGAAGTGCGTAATACGGAATAATTATCGAAATTTTGATATCGATATGTATTATCAAAACAATATGTGAACAATATTGCTCACATGATATAGTGAATCACATATCAGCCAATATAAGATGATATTATTTTCTGGATATTGCTAAAAAACTATTCACCCGATATGCAATTGAACTTGAAATTACAATATTGTTTTTCTCTTCTATGTTCGATATAAGATATATATTGAATTGCTGTTATTGATATTCTTATTTGAATCATTGAAAACCCCTACAGAATCGACATGGTGAGAATGTTCAAATTGCGATATTGGTTATGATTGTTGGAAACAATATGTATACGATATTTTCCGCATGATATCAATTGAAACAATATTCATCCAATTTGCCTTCGAATCCGATTACACAATATTGTATATCCGCTTCAGAATCGACATGGGGAGAATGTTTGAATTGCGATATTGGTTATAGTTGTTGGAAACAATATGTGTGCGATATCTTCCGCACGATATAGTTGAAATGATATCAGTCAATATTGGTAAATTCTATGTTCCAAATATTGTTGAAACAATATTCTACCAATATGCCGTCGAACTCGAACATACAATATTTCATAACCGCTTCAGAATTGACATGGGGAGGATGTTCAAATTGCTATATTGGTTATAATTGTTGGAAACAATATGTATACGATATATCTTCCGCATGATATGGATAGAATGATATTAATCAAGATTGGTGAATATGATATTTCGAATATTGTTGAAACAATATTCAACCAATATGCCGTCGAACTCAAATATACAATATTGCACAACCGCTTCAGAATCAACATGGGAACAATATTCAAATCGCGATATCGGTTATAAATGTAAGGAGCAGATTGTATACGATATCTTCCGCATGATATAGATAAAATGATATCGATCAAGATGGGTGAATATAATGTTTCAGATATTGTTAAAACAATATCCAACCGATATGCTGTTCAACTTGAATATACAATATTGCATAACCGCTTCAGAATCGACATGGGGAGAATGTTCAAATTGCAATATTGGTTGTAAATGTCGGGAACAATATGTATACGATGTTGTTGTATCGACATTCGTAAAACAATGTTATATAACATTCATGGATATGTTTGTCAACACATTGTTCACGAATTTTACAACCTATATTGCTCCAATATTGTAGCTGATAATCCATATTCAGCTCAGGTTGAACCAATATTCCACCAATATTATCATTCCAATATTGTTTGTCCAATATACTCTCATATTGGACCTATATTATTTTTCACATGTACGATATATCTATATCGGCCCAATATGAAATCGGGTTCCAGCCAATATGATGTGCTACCTGGGTAGTTTGATGCTTCAGGCAAATTTTCGAGGCCTCATGCTACGAAGAGTCAGATTCATTCTTGGCTTGATTATCAGTGCATGAATAGCAGAGCATTGTCTGTTGGTATAGCTAAAAAGAGACAGATCTAGTCCTAGAATAATTGAAGTGTACCTCTCGAATGTGAGTAGTTCAATTCATCTTCATTTTTTTCACTTGCAAATCGTTTCAATAGATATTGAGTAACGTTCCGGAATAACATTATGAGTATGCATAGATCATTTAATCTCGCAAGAAGCAGAGATTGTAGATCTAAATATGATAATAATTGGATCTGTAGCCAGAGCTGTGGTTCTCCTATTTTGACCATGAATGAAGATGGATTGTGCAACTCTCTGAATGTAAAATAAAAATCAGTGATTTCGCTACAATGTTTCCAAACATGTCAACTTCATGTTTTCCGGCAAGAATTCGTGCGCACTCTCCAACTCATCAACGATCCGATTTATAAACGCCCAAGCTCATCAACTATCAACACATCAACGACTCGACTGATCAACGGTCAACTCATCACCGATTCACCTCATCAGCGACCCTTTCAACCAACCTAACTCTTCAAAAAACAAACTTATTAACAACCCAACTGATCAACGGTCATCTCATCAATAATACTATTGGATAACGACCCAAGTCGGAAACGGCCAGATTCATCAACGAAATACCCATCAACGAGTCAAATCTTCAACGACTCAACTCATCAACAATACTCGCATCATCAACGATACACGACACAACTCATCAACGACACAACTTATCAACGAGTCTAATCGTTGAGGATCAAACTAATCAACGGCCCAACTTATCAACGATCCGATTCAACAACGACCCAACTCATATTAACGTTCAACACATTAAAACGACCCACCTATTTAACAATCCACCTCATCAACGAGTCAAATCATCAACTACCTAACTTATCAACGATCAACACATTAACGACTCAACTCATCAACAATCAACTCATCAACGACTCAACTAATCGATTCACCTCATCGACGACCTAACTAATCAACCAAGCTAACTCATCAACGAAACAACTCATGAATACCCAACTCACCATCCAGGCAATCAGATGACGTTTCAGAGACTTCTTTTTACGTCAGTCACAGCCCAATGACGTCATATTGCTCACGTTTATTGACGTCATTCACTCACCAAACTTTGACGTCATGCTGGCGTCAAAATGACGTCAGAATGACATTCAAATTTGGTGATGACACATAAAAAAGTTTCCTCGAACATGGTGTGATAATCACCACCGATCTCTGATGACATGGCCATTCAATCGTCTATTCAGCAGCGCTATCCCTCAGTACCATCAGAATGGAATCAGTTAATCGAATTTGTATAACAAATTATGTAGTTTGTGTCGGCGTGATGTAAGCAAACCAAAAATAGTTTGATAGCAATGAAAACGATGTTGGCGAATTTAGCTTCACTTTGTTGAGAAACGTATATTCATAAATTATTTGTCACTCAACAATGCAAATTATTGAGAAAAATTCTGAATGACAGAGCTCACCAAATTGGTACGTCACACCGACGTGATTTTTAGACGTCATAGATGCGTCACTGCAAAATCATTGCAGTGACGGTTTCAATATAGGTATACACCTATTCTGAATTTTGAATATAAACATATATAGCTTACTTTTTGGGTATATATAATTTCAATAAAACTTGCATGTTTTGATGAGTTATACTTTTATCTATATATCTATAAAATCACAAAGAAGTTTCTAAATATCAGTGTAAATTGATGAAAAATTTATTTTTTCTGAAAACTTTTCGCCACTGAACATACCCATCCTGTATATTTAGGTACGTCATGAAACTATCGTCTCATTTTACCTTTCTAACTGACGTTCCCTAGACGACGAGATGATGACGTATTTCTCACGTCATAGAAAGTAGTTGAAGTATTGGATCATCGATGAGTTGGGACGCTGTTGATTCGATACGTTGCCCAGGCAACCATATGACGAATGATCATGTCACTGTGACGTCCCTAATTGGTGATTTTTCGTCAGAGACGTCACACCTATCGAATCATCAGCGTCCCAACTTATCAATGACTCAACACTGCAACGGTCAACTCTTTAATGATTCATTCATCGACGGTCAAGTCATCAACGAACCAACCCATCAATGCCCCAACTCATTAACGTTCGCTCATTAACGACCAAACATATCGATGATCCAATGCATCAACCTAATTTATGAACCATCATCACATTAACGAATTGATTCACCAACGTGAACTCATCAATGACCCAACTCATTAACGGTCCACCTCCTCAACGATCCTGCATATCAACCAACCTAACTCATGAATGGATCTACTCATCAACACTCAACGAGTCTACTCATTAGCAACATGTTTCACGAACAATCTACCTCATAAACGACCGAACTCACGAACGAGCGAAATCATTAACGACTCAACTAATCAACGAGTCCTCTCATCAACGGCTAATCTCATCAACGAGTCAAATCATCGACGACTCAAATAATCAATGGCCCAACTCATCAACGACCCGACTCATCTACGATCCAATTCATCAATGACACAACTCATCAAAGGGCAAGCGATCAACTATACAACTCAGAAACGGTCAACACATCAACAATACAACTCATCTATGATCCCAGTCATCAACGATATAACTCATCAACGGTCAACCCATTAACGATTCAACTCATCATCGGCTGAAATGATCAACAAATAAATCGTCAACAATTCAAATCATCGATGACATATTTCATCAATAACGCAATTTACTAACCACCCAAGTAATCAACAATAAAACTCATCAATGATACAATTCATCAACGACTTGACGATCAACACATCAAAGACTCAACTCATCAACGGCCAATTCATCAACAACACAACTCATCGACGATCCACTTTATCAATGACCTAACAATCAACCGACCCAGCTCATCAACACCCAACTCATCAACTGATAACGATCCTCCTGATAAACTCATCTCAACTGTTCAACGGTCAACTCAATAAAGGGCCAGCTCATCAAACAGTCGAATAAATAATGACCTAACTTATAAATCACTCATTTTATCGACGTTCAACTCATCAACGATTCGATTCAACAACGACTCAACGCATCAAAAGTCAACTCCCCAATGACCCATCTCGATAACAATCCAATTCATCTACGTTTCAATTCATTATCGATCAACTCATCAACGAGTCAAAATCATCAAAGACCTTACTGATCAACGACTCATTTGATCAACGGTCAACTGATCAACGACTCAAAGCATTAACGGTCAACTCATCAACGACCCAACTCAACAACAATCCAATCTATCAATATTTCAATTCATCCACGGTCAACTCATCAACGAGTCAAATGATCAACGATCTAGCTCATCAACGACTCATTTTATCAACGGTCAACTCATCAATGACTCAGCTCATCTCGCTCTTTCGAAATAAAGACCCTACTCATCAACGACCCAACTTATCAACGACTCGTTTCATGAACGATTCACCTTACCCATCAACCGACAAAACTCATCAACGGTCAACTCATCAATGACCAAACTCATCAACGACTCAACTCATGAAAGACCCAGTTCATCAACGATCTACCTCATCATCGACCTCAACTCACTCAACTCATCAACTGACAAAACTTATCCAACTCATTAACACACCTAACTCATCAGAGTATCGAATTATCAACGACCCAACTATATGATTTGGGGTGGCAGAACTATTTTTCACTTTTTATGTTCATCTTTTTTCCTTGGTTTCCTCGAAGATTTTCTGAAGCCAAATAGCCATTGCATCATTACGATGATTATTATTGAATTATTATCTTCCACACCGTCTGCCTACCACTGTTATTCTTTTACATCAGTATATTAACGTAAATTTTTTGACGAATATCACATAAGTCAGTCTCGAATCTTCTCTGTACCTTTTGAATATTGAGACACTTACAATACAAACGAAAATTGTAGGTAAGGATTGTTGGCTGTGAATAATTCGATGTAATTGTTAAATGGTTATTAAAATAAATATGATAGGAAAATGAGGTATTACTTTGAACGTTATTAGGTTATTGGAGGTGATGAAACGGTTGAGTTGGTCAGTTGGGTCGATGAGTGTAGTTCGTTATTTAGATCAAGTTAGGATTGTTGGCTGTGAATAATTCGATGTAATTGTTAAATGGTTATTAAAATAAATATGATAGGAAAATGAGGTATTACTTTGAACGTTATTAGGTTATTGGAGGTGATGAAACGGTTGAGTTGGTCAGTTGGGTCGATGAGTGTAGTTCGTTATTTAGATCAAGTTAGGAAGTTGATGAAATGGATTGTTGACGAGGTGGCCGGGTGCTGATTAAATGGGTGTGTTGATGAGTTAGGTCCTTGATAAGTTGAGTCGTTGATGAGTTGGGTGTTGATGAAATGGGCCGTTGATTAGATATGTATTGTTCATAAGCAGGGGTCAACCCTGAAAGTATTCATCATTCACCTAACTAATTTATTCTCACTACATATTTCCAACCAGTTGCATACGAACACCAACTTGGTCTTCAATTTCATTTATCTTTACTCAACTACAGAATTGAAAAAAATATATCCGAAGATTATGCTAGCAAAATGATATACAATATCAACTCACGTCTTTGCATTTCCGCAATTCCTGTCCCATCATTGCGACCATGATTTTACCTCTGAGGCTCATTAGAGTACGGTTTATATAATACTCATATGTATTAATATCAACAAAACATGGCAACACTGTCGGGACACACTAGGAACGGTTCATATAAATTCGTATATAATTGGGCTCCACTACGTAGTGAAAGTATAAATGGCTCAACAACGTGCGAAAAACATATAAAAATATTTAAACGTTTGAAATCCTTTCCCCTCTAAGTGTCCCATGAGAGACGAAGATGAGAAGATATAATTGTCCTGACATATACTCTTCTAACTACACAGGAAAGGGTGGGCTCAAGAGCGCCCCGTTCATATGACGGGCTCAACAATATACCGTTTACACCTATATATATATATATATATATATATATATATATATATAAACATGTTTTCTACAGAATCAAATAGGAATAGGACAATGATACTCCTAAATATGTTTGTTTATTCCATAAGTCTCAATACCTGAAGTGCACTGGGGTTTCGTATCCGACCTTGAACTGAAGGCAGTCCAAATACTCCACCATTCTCCACATTGTGCAACGCGCCTCTCGCCATCATTTGCGTTAAATGTCATTTGTCGTCGATCATTGACCATTGATATGATTGATGTCATTTCTCGTATTTTTCGCATTCTTCATTTTCTCTATAACATTTTCTTCTGAAATCTGGGATAGCAAAAGATTTCAGAAATGATGGCTGTCCATTTCATAGCTTTGAACATAAAAAGCACGCAAGAGGACCAAGAGGTAGAACCAATACCACACGAATGGGAAGAAACTGGTCAAGGAATACTGGCCCCTTACAAAGGGGCAAGTTGGTGATTGTTCCTGCATAAAAAAATCAAACTCCACAATCGCTCTGTCTTCATGTAGGCTTGTACTTGTGAAATTTCTTCACGATATAATCTCTTTTTTTGCCTGATAGGAGCCAGTAGTGTATTTGAAGGCTCGTGTTATTTCCAATTTAGGAAGCTCTTCACCATAACTTGAGTTCACATAAGTCATGAATAAGAGACACCATACTATTCTGGTTCCGAAGATGTTCAGAACAACAGGCCTCAGAATTCAGCTATCCAGAAGAATTTGAGGAATTTTGACATTGACACTGACATCATTCATCATGTCATGTCATGTCCTATAAATAGGTCAGTTATGAACAAGTAGATGTTCATATTTAAATGTTAAAAAAACTGAAGTTGTCACTTAACCATATTTAAAATTAAAAAATTGAAACGTCATTTTGCCATTCCCAAAATACTTACTTCTTCGTAGTTGGTTGGATGAACGTTGTAACAACGTCATAGTTTAACTTAAGTCATGCTAAACATTGAGACGACGTTGTTCGGTGGTTTAGAGGAATTCGTTTGATGAATGACTAATTTCAACACCTACTACGTACAACGCTAGTTTTGGTGTATTATGTGGTTGTTGTCGCCAAATTGCTACTTGGGTGATCAACAAAAACGAATTCATTGAATCGAAAGGTTTAATGATTCGAAGTTTCAATTTATAATTCTTGAGGAAGAAGAGGAAACTCTTATGTAGTTAAGTCCAAATCCACGCTCGCAGGAGGGCTGCCTCAATTTACGGGTCAGTATCATCGTCTCATCAAATCATAATATAGTTCTGCAAATTGAAAGAAATGCCATATTGATAATAGTTCAATGACAATATCTGCTCCACCCTACCTCTGGATCAGATTTGTAGAAACATTTCTGCAGTTCGTATACTCTCTTCTCCAGGGGAGTCACCTCTAAAACAAAAAATGAGATATTAAATTAGCACATCCGCTGACTCCTGAATACGGATATTTGGAATTTGACATGGATCAGCCATTGTAATCTGAATTGCTTTTTCAGCAGTTCCTTCAGATCATTTAAAATTCCGAGTTATAAATCGGAATTTTGAAGAGTTTTTATTTTTTTCATTTTATGTGTCTCTTCCAGGGCTTCGTAGAAAACAATTGAATACGTCTATCAATGCATATTTGTGAACTGTACTCACAAAGCGAATTGCATTCGTTATAGGGTTATAGGGGTGAGTCACTCTTGAGAAACACCCGGTATATGTAACGATAGGGCTAACAATCTGTATAGTTTGCTTCAAATTATGCATGGCCGGCCCAGTACTACATACGCTCTTCGCATACTCGTCAGAAAAGACATAGCATTGTTCTGCCATTTATACAGGGTGGTCCAACGACAACTTCAAACCCCGATTTCAGGGCTTTGAAATAAGAATATGGAACAATGCTCAGACCCTTTGATTTCTGATTCGATTCTGATTCTTCAATGGAATTAACAACATAAATGGTAAATGACGGGAGAGATAACCGCCTCGTTTGACAAATTTACAACGCGTGCAATGAACACTTAGGTACTTCTTGCACTTGTTGTATAAATAACTATTGTTTTCTGCTGTTTTTAGTTTGGCTGTACATATAAAAGTGTGATTTTCAGTTTTTTAAACCATGATATATTTTTAGAGACGTTCCGCAGTTAGTCAACGACATTTTTGCCAAAGTATATGGAGAGAAACTTTGTTTTTCTCCGATTGGCAGCAAATATCAACTTTGCTGACACATATCAATCAGCAAAGTATTACTTTTCCTGCCTAGGCAGCAAAGTGGTTACTTTGCTGACTGATATGTATCAGCAAAATTAATAATCCATAAATCGTTTATAATTTCCTTCATATTTCATTCCAGACTTCTCCGGCAACAAATTCCATTCTATATTTTTTGCCACCTGCCTTATTTCTGGAGTTGTAAGTACTTCCAGGTCGCTATCACTCTCCATTATATAATAATTTGAATATACCGATATTTTTTCGCACAACTGTCAGGAATTTCATGAATTGTCAAACTATAATTATTATGGACATTTCCATAGCAACCAACCATTCCAACAACTGCGATTTCTATCAAATTTTATTTAAATTGAACACTACAGGAAAAATAAAGAGATATATATCATTATGAACAATCGGAGAAACAATTATATGTTCAACTCGGCAGCAAAGTAGATTGACTGCCTAAGCTGGATTCCTAGCCTCGCTACGCTCGGCTATGAATTCAGCCTCGGCAGTCAATCTACTGCTTTGCTGCCTAGTTAAACAAATAACTATTTCACGTTCGAGTAAATTGGGCCCTCAGATAGTTCTCACTCTTGACTGGTCTTAATATTCATTATTTCCAAATTTTTGTCTATGCACCGAACCCTTAAATTGAATTATTTCAGTGAACAGAATGGCGTTATTGTAGATGTGAACGAAGACTAACCTTCAACTTTCTCCCAACACCCTAGTACTATTTTCGGACCTGTTTCTTTTATCTGAGGAGGGCAAAGTTCCACCATGCGATCCCTGTTCAGAGTACCATCAGGTTTGATCTGAAAATCAAAAATATTAATTCTGGTTAGAGTTTTTTGATACTGATTCCATTGATAAATGTTTTTAAAATGAGAGAATTTGAGTGATAGCCACCTTTGGTAATATAAACTTCAAGGACTTTTTCTTGCTTTCGTACAGGATCAGATACAAGAGAATTAATTTTGGAATTGGTCTTCGTGAAATAAACATACCGTGTATGAGATATCAGGCTCGGAATTGGTACAAGAGTAAGTATTATTCTTGAGATATGACCGAATAAAATAGGCTGAAGATACAAAAAAAAAGGTTTTTCAAAAAATGAATATATCAAATTTGATCACACGATATAAGTACTACCAACATTTCGACATTTTGAGTTTTCGAAATGAGTTAGGTAGTTAGTAAGGTTTTCATTTTGATCGACATTAGTCAACGCATTCCAGATTACGAGAGTTCTGCGGTTTCGAATCGCAAACATTATATTCAGCGTTTCCATGGAAGAGAGTTTGTTTCTCCTCAGCAGACCCAACACGATGTGCTGAGACAATTTCTGAAATCATCATGTTGGGAGATGCAAACCGACATACCGAACACTGCAAGAATATCGTCCGATAAGGCCTGGTTCAGTAGAAACTGCTCTAGAGCTGTCGCTTCCAAACAGGCAGCATTCCATCGATGGCAGAAAAATCCAAGCCCTGAGACTAGAGCAGAATATGTCGAGGCTGGAGACATATGCGATGAGACAATGCGATTATCAAAGGCTGCTCATAATGCCAAAATAAGATCAAAACTTGTTGAATGTCCTAACGTATTCTGTTAATTTTGGTCCTTTGCCAAAGCTATTGGAAGAAACTTCACTTTCAGCTCATTTCCTCCTCTAACCGAGGAAGGTGCTCCACTTGCCACAACTGCCCATGAGAATGACAACATTTTTGCGCTTTTATTTGCTGAAAATTTCACTCTGAATTCATCGGGAAAACAACCTCCAAACATAACGCCAATAGACAGTCATATGCCCGAGATCACCTTTCGCCAACGTACTATAAGGAAGATTTTATTGGGTCTCAACACCAACAAAGCTTGTGGCTCTGACGGAATTCCATCGATTGTCCTCAAGGACTGTGCTCCCGAACTAACATCTGTTCTATGCAAGTTGTTCGACTACTCCTACGAATTGGGGATATCCCCGTCCGACTGGAAAATTGTGAGTGTACAACCAGTTCCTAAAAAACTCAAGAAGATCTTACCTATAGCAACTACAGACCGATCGCATCTGCTATCTATTAGGTATGTCAAATATTATGGAGAAAGCTATCAACATCGAGCTCATGAAATACCTGGAACACTCAGATATTATCAACGATAGGCAATATGGCTTTCGTCATCAGAGATCAACTGCTGACCTGCTCGCTTACGTCACACATATATGGCAGCAATCTATTGAAAAATATAGTGAAACCTTAGCCGTGGCACTTGATATCTCCAAGGCATTCGATCGAGTCTGGCACCACGGGCTTCTCGCCAAGCTTCCATCTTATGGCTTGTCTCCCCAGCTATGTTCTCTGCTGGATAGTTTTCGCTCACACAGGTCTCTCCATGTAGTGGTCGACGGAGTTCCATCTGACTCTCTTATTATAAATGCTATTGTTCCGCAAGGACCAATTCTAGCACCAATAACATTTCTACCTGCCAGGCAAATCAGAAGCGAACGAGGGAGAATTGTTGACAACATAAATATGGACTTGGCAACAATTATTTTCGAATGGGGATCCAACAACTTGGTAGATTTTAATGCAAACAAAACACAGGCATGCCTTTTTTCCATGAAAGCCGATCTCTCTGTGTCCAGATATTATAATCATTTTTCACGTTCAGTTGAGAAGAAATTGTAGTGCATAATCCAATTGACATATCTTTTTATATAGGGATCGAAAAATTAAAAATATGTTGGTAATATCGTCATCTTCCGTTACTTTTCTGTGGCATTAATCGAAATCAGAATGTTAAAATTTCTATACTCACAATTTGGGATTCCAGCCATATGCATGTGACATATTCCTATAAAAAAAAATTTTTTTTGAAATGCTTTATTCCACATAGTGCTGTATGTTGCAGAATTAGAATACAAATCACAAGAACCCTTTTTTAAAATCAATCGAGATCACAGTTCACAACTATTATGTAATCGACTAACTCACTATTATTGCATGTCGGCTCACCAAGAGCAAAACTTCCGGAATTTTTGCTGTACGCAAATCTAAAGATTTAGGCGTATTATAAAAACGTGATATTTTTTCCTGATTATTATATATTATATTGTGTGGAAAACTGTGTGAGAATAAAATTCGTATCTCTATGATACAAAAATTTATTTTAAAAAATCCTCGGACACGTCGATTTATATGGTTGGAAATCTGCTTTTTGACTAAAAACATTTTTGACTACCTTCAACCTCCTATACCTCACCGATCAACCCCTCCAAGAATTGTTCATTAAGTTATAGAGGTATTCCAGACTGCTTACGGGACACTGTCGTCTGAGATACCACCTGGGAAGGATGGGTCTGAACCAACAAACGGACTGTCGGTTCTGTTGTGTGAAAGAGGAAACGGCTGAACACATATTATTATATTCATGCTCTAGCTTAGAGAGACCATGAAAGACTAAGGTTCGACACATTTGGCTTTACCAATTTAGAACCTATCGATTACAGACAAATCTCACCCACTTCAACCATGAACTTTGTAAAAAGATGTGGATTGTACGGTGAACTGTAACCTCTAGGGGTGAGCCACAATAGACCCATCTGGGGTCGCAGTGGAGGGGAGGTATTCGCCCCACTCACATGGAACCTAACCTAACCTAACCTAAAAGTATTCCAAATCTCTTCACAACGGTCATATTTTTTTAAATTCGGTTGGGGTATATCCCCAAGAGAACAGTTGAAAGATTAAAAATTTATTAGAATGTTTGTCTGAATTCATGTGACTTGGTAGGTGCTGTTCTAATGTATCACTTTTACAGCTAATTTACCTACATTTAAATTTAATATTTCGTACAGCATGTCTGTCTACGACTATATGTACAATGAAAAAGATAAGTTTATATACCATTTACATTCTACATACATTCTACATATGCGTAGATGTATATTCAGTATAATAAAACTACACCATTCAACTAAAATACTTAATCATTGACAAAGTATACAAGACATTTATTCAAAGTGTACACGACATTTATTCATGTTCAGATTTCATCATAATGCTGAGACGTAGTTTCTACAAAATCGAACCTCTCAATTTGTCCATGTTTTAATATATTTAAGTTTTTGGCTAAGATTTGAATTCTGTCTTTGTACCATTCATTTGTGATTTCATTTGGTATATGAATACTATTAATCTCAATGTAAGTTTCAGTTTGAAATTCCTTCAATATTTGAACTAATTTGAAAATATTCGGATGAGGTGCACTCAAACTTCTAGTTGAATCAGAATGAAAGGATTCACAGCACTTTGTTGTTCTGTAACTACTAGCTTCAGCACGAGCACATTTTTAAGAAGGAAATTCAGAATCCTCGTCTATAATTATCAACAAGATATTCAAAATGATTTCTCAATCTTGCGTCATTAGTCAACATTTGATCTCCCACTGCTTCTGGCTCTCAAAATGTCAAGCCAAGTGTCCAATGTAAAATATTCCCAATAAGTGAATAATTGTTTTTGTATCCTGACATCAGCCCTAAACTTTGGATTTTTCTAATCCAAGATTGTCTCAAATGAAATCTGCATCCTATCATTTTTGTTTCTGACCATATAAATCTTATGGATAAATGAATAGTTTTCAAAATCCGATGCAACGTCAACAGATCCAAAATTGATATCCTAGTCTTACACATTCTTGGCTTACGATTTCGAAACATTTTTTAGGGTAGGGGGTGTTCCGATAATGAGCAGGGACAGTATGTCATAGATAACCTGCTGAGTCTATAGATTAGGCATATTTTAACCATAGGCGCAACTGGGTTATCATAAATTCCGGGCTATTTTGAGATCCGGATTAGACCAGGTAGAATAGGCGCAATGGGGTTATACCCGCTCAAACGAATTTGAAAGAGAATTGAGCATTTTACAAAGATTTTAAATATCTCTGCACGAAGTGTAATTGAACATTTTGAAGGGGTTGATCTGAAGGGTAGGAGGTTGTCAGGTGGTTGACGAATGTTATCTAAAACATACATATTCAGAAATGAAAATCGACCTGTCCAAGGATTTATTAAAATATATTATGTTATGGTCATAGGGATTGTATTCAACAAAATGCTGTTTTTCAGCATTACAGCACTAGCAAATCAACCTACAGTATGTGATTTTTCTGGTAGGTTCTCCTTTCGTCTAGAAATGATTGTAGGTTGTAAGGGAATTCTGGATTATTCTTCCGTTTCTTTTTCTCTTATAAGTATCCTTTACTATATTATATACCACTTGGGCTGAAGTAAACTTTCACGCATAATGCAACTAACACCCTTGTTTTCACTAGTTCCACAAATAACTATTTAACGGCTTCTTTTGACTTCATCGATTTTTATTGCCCCCCATTTGTTTCACTCGGTTGCGCCTCCTTGAAAAAAATCAGTTCTCGATCTACGAAGTAGCATGTTGTGCACTTTTTTTTCGCTTGGAGAGCACGAGAGAGAATACCTATAATGTTCTAGGACCATCGTGCATGACATTCATTATTCCTCAAAGAGTTATATAAAATTTTATATATTATGAAAGAAATTACGGAGAATGAAGTTTGTTCTTAGTGAATTGCACTAGCCGCAATATCGAGATTGAAATAAACTAAAAAGCAGGTAAATATGGTTTTATGAAAATGATTTGGTTTAATTTGTTCATGTTATTGTAGAACAATTTTAAAATTCACTATCACATTCATGGTTTCATAAATGACTCCTGAAGAAATCTTGTAATAAAAATTAATGTAAATCGATCGAAAAAATGTTGTCTGCTTTATGTGCAAAAAGCACCGATATTAATTTGTTGCTCCCAGCAAAAAGATCAATTATTTGATTTTATTCTTTCATCTTCTATTATACTCACTCCATTTATCGCTTCAATTTATGGAACACCATGTAAGATTTCAAATTCTCATATGTTACCAATATTTACCTCTGATTTGTCTTCTTCTTCAAAATGTCCTTCTCTCATGCTTAGTATTGTAGCTTCGGGTATTCCTGTTTTTCTGACACAAGTATTGTGTAACACCGGTGCCAGTTTCGAGAGGTTCTCTCCAAGTTCCTGTGAAAAAAACGTTTTCTTTATAAATTGCCACTGCTCTGCTCCTAGTTCTCATTAATTTTTGGTTTTCCTCAATAGTAGGTACCAACCCATGATAATTCCCAACGAATTCGTATTTCATAGTCCAATATCTATACCTAATATCTAATCTGTGGAATAATTTCGAAATTCCAAAATAATATCTTGATATTGTGATCATATTTGTAAAAGGTAATCGATATTCGATATCTGAAACGCATCAACAATGGCATTTTCAATGGTTTTAGACAAACATATCCTAAACCTGTGAGTGGCGAATATGGTATTCTCACCCGATATGTGCCTTTATTCAAGGGGTCCGTGAAGAGAAGGAGGTCAATCCCTTAACAGTATACAGGATGAGGCAAAAGTATGGAAACAGGTGAACATATTATCTGTAACCATTCTTTAGATTTTTTCCGAATGTATGTCTAGGTGATATCAAAACATGGCGGATTTGATAACGTTATCGCCAATGTTGCCACTTCTTCAGTTATTCCGGAATTATTATTACTTTCCTCATTTTGAATAGAATTTTCAGATTCTCCCTGAGAAGCTGATCTCTTCGATCTATCATACTTTGAATCAATAGAAAATGAGTACAGAGATATAGGGTGTTTTAAAGCGAGATTCTTCAAATATACGATTTTTTTGTGTTGAAATCATTCATAATTGGTTAGAACGGTTCACATGTCCGTCCTCAACTTTTGATTTGCTTTCTACTGACTTTTTTGATTGAAACAAATACAAGATGGTCCAAGATTCAGAATTCTGATCACCATGTATCTGTTTCAAATAATTGTCAGTAGATAGTGAATCAAAAGTTGGAAAAGATTCATCGAACCTGTTTCGAGCAATAATGAATAGTTTCGACACAAAAATATCCTAAAGTTGAGAAAACTAGGTTTTGACCACCCTATATCTCGGTAATCATTCCCGCTAGACCCCAAGTGTGATCGATCTATGAAATCAGCTTCTGAGGAAAAATACAAAAATTCAATGAAATACAGGGTATTCTATTAAGAACGAGGAAGTTAGATTTAATTCCGGAAGAACTGAAGAAGTGGCAACAAACGGTTACTGAGATATTCACCTGTTTCCATACTCTTGCCCAACCCAAATATACGTCTTCAAGACGTGTATTCTTGGAACACAAGTAATATGACGTTCCTCAAGCCTATTTTTTTCTGGGACCAATGTCCGCCTTACTGGACGTCAGAGTTTGAAATTCGAATCAGTTTTTTTCAATAATTCGACTATTCAATAAGATATCGATTTCAACTCGAATGCATGAATGAAGGGAGATGAATTGAGAATTTGAAATTATATTTGAATAGTCATTTACCGTTAGGGTTCTTCAATTTCAAGCGAGACATTTGGAATGGTCTGATTCTTCTCAACTGAAACACACCGATCACCTAGCCTAGACCAATTATTGCATGAACCATAAAAAAATATTGTGATCCGAAAACATCAACAGTAGAAGTATATTACGAAGTATATTTTTCCAAATTGAGGGTTGGAGGAACATGCTTCGGGTATATATACATGCCATCATCAGGCTCACGAGAACAAGAAAATATCACCTACAAGGAAATTGGAGATGGAATGACTGAAAATACTCAAATAATCGTACAATTAACAATTGTTGAAGTTATCATACTTCATTATGTGGGACGAGATAACTAATACGAAAAATATTTTCGGGCCTTACGAACAAGTCGCTTCTTTAGCTTTCTCCCAAAGGCTTCCATTTTGAAAAAAAACATAGACTAAGTGAATGGGGGGACATCTGTGAGGATTATGCGCAAGACCAAGCACGAAGATAAAAAACCAACTGATATGAAACTCACAGATTTCTGCAGGAAAGTGAAGAAACTCAACACCAGGTGAAGTCTATAGGAATCAGCCCAGATGATGAAACCATAGATGAAACCAATAATTCATATCAGAACACTGAACTTTAGTGTATTTATAATAACGTCTCATTTTTTTGAAATAATTCTGGAATTTCGATGACAAATCTCATGAATCAATGAAGACAAACTAATGAGTTTAAAAATGGAAGGTCATCAAAGTGGATAGGGATATAGTAATATTGGGGTTGATTTCGAAAATTTACAAAATGTTCAGTTTTGTACCCTCTTGGTCATTTTATGCATCACATATTTGAATGATGATGCTAAATGAAACTTAGTACGTACGCGGTACGTTTCAAGCAACTCCTCACTCAACATCAAAATTGATTGATTCGCTGAAAAATGTAGAGATTCCAAAACAGCATTTCGAGTAATGATGCTGATTGTTGCGACCTATTATATTATTTCTCACTGTACTCACCTCAAGTTTCAAATATGCAGATGAAAATTCCACTGATATGAAGAACAGAATTATATACACACTTGACTTGTACATATTTGAATATATATATATATTTTTATCCTATTATAATGAATCAAAGGACTATACTGAATTGAATGGTTTTCGTAGTTTTATTACCTTTATATATATTTCAATTCCAATCGCCTCAGAGAGCAGGACAGTATTCAATAGAAAAGTTGCATTTTTCAACAAAGCATCAATCTATTTCCATGTTCCGCTACCGAATATAGCATAAATTAAAACGCAATAATAATAATACTGATCCTTATAATAACAATAATAGACAGACATTGAATATTTATATGTAGAATACATTTTTCATCAATGTCTGAAGAAGAAAATGATGCCATAAGTTTCATAAAGTGAACTTACCTCTGTCGAATTTCGATTATTCCATTATTTCAGTCATTCTGAACAAAATTTAATAATAATAAATTAATTTAAATTCCATATGGAGAAATCGAAAACTTTGACACCTTAGCGAATCGAATAGATTTTATCTACTACGTCACATGAAATCTTATTCACGAAGGTCAGTAAACAAGTCATTTCAATAGAAATTCATCTATCCTATGGACTGGACGCACATCTACAACCAATATAACTTAAACGTGTCTCGTTACTCACTTCCAGGCAGTTGCATAGTATTATATGTATTATTTTCTCAATTCCCATTCCCTTTGAATTATTTTGTAGGTAAGCAGATAGGTTATTAACTAATTTTCAGAATTATGGGATCTTGTCGAAGAGAGGAATTATGAGTTCGTAAAAAAAGTATAGTATGTAACGCTCTGCTGCGCGCGAGCTCAAAATTCTCGTTACTGAAATGACGTTCATAACACTTTCTACATAATATACTATAAGTAGTATATACGGACTTTCATCTAATGTAAGGTTTGAAACTTACAAGAAATTATTATATATATCTAGAGAGGCTTATATGGTCACTTACTCATGCTACTATCAAAGAACAAGTTGATAACGTTGTCTTTAATTCATACACCAGGTGAACATGACATTCGAATATTGTTTCGTAATTGAAATGCGACACATCATTTTTTTTTTCAATTTTATGAAGTGCACGAGCGGGAATTCCTATATTATTTTTGCAAAACAAAGTGCGCGTACCTATAGGAAGGATAGAGAGAGAAGATTGGTATTGGAATTTTCATGAACTTTTGAAAGTATACTTATCAGGCAGAGAATTCCGGAGCTCTGTGACTTAGTACTTCGTGCATGAATGACGACAAAAAGTTGTTCTATGTGCTGCCTGTTAGCCTTCTGTTATTTGTTAGAGATGAACTGTTAGCCGAGATCATCATTTCCCGTGGCAGAACCAATAGAAAAGTGAAAGTCGCGTTTTTTCCTGCGGTGTTCCATCAATGATGTCCAGGAATGAGTGAATGTGGCATCACCAGTCCGTGCTCGTATCTGATTGGAATCTAAGTTTATCTTTATATCTTTATAATAGCGACACACTTTGATGAATTTTGATATGGTTCTAAGCGGGTTTTGGAATCAGTTATAGAACGCTGGGTATTTTCATTGTTTTATCTTTCGTAGGTTGATGAATCAAACAAATTGCAAAATACATTATCGTGAGGTACACACTTTGTACAACTCTATGACGTTCATTCGATGGTCCAAGAGGTTAGATAAATCTTGATTAACTAACCCAACACTAATACCCTCACCTGAACGTATGGAACGCCGTTTTATTTTTTATTCGACATGGACTGAATGTTCCATTTCAATGTTACTTATTTTTCATTCTAGTTGACATAATTTTAATAGAATATATTTCATGATCGGAATTGGTATTCGCATTGCTAATAGCAATTCGAATACAATATCTGATGCCACATGTACTTATTAATCTTTATTAAATTTCACTTGCAACTATGCAAGTTGATTTTCATGACACATTGATATTCAACAACGTTCCACATGGCATTCGAAGGAATACAACTTGAAACGATTGCATATTGAAAAATGAATTTCTATTACACATGCATTTTTATGGAACATTGAATTATATTGCATCTGTAAGAAGCAAACTCTTCACATGCCATGAAAATACAAGTGACAAAACAATTCGAGTAACATGGAAAACTACTGGCGCCCTCTCTGGGAAAGAGGAAATTTTTTTTTCTCAGAAATGGTGCTAGATGGCGCTACTGTTTTTTTATATCACTTCGATTTGAATGTCAGTTACATTTCCATTCCAAGTTAATTTTTTTGCTATACGGAAGACTCGTGGTACCAACATGCAATGGAAATTGATGTGCCATAACATATATAATAGATACTTTTGTTCTCGCATTCTCATTCTACTTTGATTTCTATGTAACATTACTTCTCATTCAACTTAATTTTATTTCTGCTTTCATTTTTCTGCTACTTCAATATCCATTGCATATAAGCTGTCGCAACCGTTCATATGAAATTGAAATCAAAGTCCCATTTGGATTCGACTTAGTTAAGATGTCTCTTCGATGTCAGTGAGGCCAAAGTGTAATGGAAACGCAAGTGACAAAAGAATTGAATATCATTCGAATGCCATATGAATTTTCATGTTACTTCGATGTCAGCTACAGCAGAGTGTAATGTAAATGAAAATGCAAGTGACATAAGAATTGAAATGCATTCGAATGCGACTTGATTTTTATTCTACTTTGATGTCCGCGATCGCAAAGTGTAATAGAAATTCAACTGGCAAAAGAATCAAATAACATTTGAATGCGACATCATTTTTATTCTACTTTGATGTCCACGATCGCAAAGTGTAATAGAAATTCAACTGGCAAAAGAATCAAATAACATTTGAATGCGACTTCATTTTTATTCTACTTTGATGTCCGCGATCTCAAAGTGTAATGGAAATTCAACTGACAAAAGAATTATATCACATTTCAAATGCGACTTGATTATTATTCTACTTTGATGTCCGCGATCGCAAAGTGTAATAGAAATTCAACTGGCAAAAGAATCAAATAACATTCGAATGCGACTTGATTTTTATTCTACATTGATGTCCGCGATCTCAAAGTGTAATGGAAATTCAACTGGCAAAAGAATCAAATAACATTCGAATGCGACTTGAGTTTTCATGTTACTTTGATGTCTGTGACTGCCAAGTGACAAAAGAATGAAATATCATTCTATTTTGACTTGAATATCCATGGCATAGGTATACAAATTCTTAATTGCAATGCGAATATTCATTCTTATTCTACTTCGATACCTACGACAACCAACGACACACGACGTATCGAAACAGAATGGAAAACAAGCACGCCGTTTCATTTTTAATTCTACTTGGCCTTCATGTCCCATTCGAATTAAGTTCTCAAAGGCGTACGAAAATATTTTATATAGGTAGGTGCCTATTTCGGATTGAAAATATTTTATTAAAATCATGTGTTCATTCCTTGATTGAGCAATACCTAGGTAGGCTACCTCCATCAACGGTTTATTGATTTTGAAAAAAGTGTGATATTGTGGGCGTACCTGCCAATTTTTTTTAGGGATAAAGAATAAAAGTGGAATTATTTTATAATCAAATATGAAAAATAGTCGTTACACGTGTCGAATAGGTTTTCGAGATTCGAATATATATATTCGCTGGGTAGATATGTACAGGGTGTCTCCTTATATTTCGACCCCTACCTATACAGCTTCAACTATATGAGGTGGAAAAAAAACTTCAAATAGTATGAAAGTTGTATGGTTTCAACTTTCAACTGTACTATCTTTTGCCACTTGTTTGTTGTGTGTTCTGATATCAATGACATTCTGTTGTTTCCACGGTCATCTAAATGTTATTGACAATTTTGATTTTTGTTGTAAATAAGCTAAATAAGTAAGTGAAAACGGCTAAAGGAAACACTAGCAAACTATATATATTTGTAAACAGGAAAAAAATATCTTTCACTAGAGTTGAAAACATACAGGGTATTTTATTTAAAAAAATATATTTGGACTCATTTCATCAATTTCGCGATGCGCATCTGTTCGTTTGAGGAGAGCCAAAAGATAGTACAGATGAAACCCTACAACTCTCATATTTGAATTTTTTTCTACCTCGTATAGTTGAAGCGGTATGTAGGGGTCAAAATTTAAAGCCTCCCTCTGTACTACAGTGCTTTCATTTCAATTTGCCCTACTTTTGAAGAGCTGTGAAATATTTATTTTCGGCAACCGTCCGGGATGTACCTACTTCCCGGACGCTTTTTCTTTGAGAAAGTAGCATTTCCAGGCCTAGTCCGGAAAGTACCCAAGTAGGTACTTCCATTTTTGTTGGGTGTTGAATGAATATAAGTAAATGATGAATTATCACAATCTCAACATATCTAGGATCGCAGCAGCAGCAGTTCGTTGTAACCAGTGGAATACTAAGTGCTGTTTTACTATATCAAGGAAAAAGCAGAAGGAAATCAAGGAGATGGTGGATTAGGCCATGGATGAAACCTCTGTGTGGTAATCTTTATTTACCTCTGGAGAATTCCTTAGTGCAAGCCTTGTGCAATTGACTCTCAATGTTGTGGCAATCATTTGAGAATGGATAATGAAGATAAAACGAAGAAGAAGAATTTCTGAGGCTATTTTAAGTGTTGAATCCACGTCTTTTTATTGTATCCAATGAACTGTATACTAACGTAGTAACGTACCTCTGGAACGGCAACGAAGCGCGAAGTGTGTCATTATTAATATGGCGATACTAGCGCCTCTGTCGGAATTTTTTTTCAACTAAAACCTTATAAAAATTATACGTGTTCCCAAGATTGTACCAACGTAACCATGGCAACTAGCCTTGAGTAAGAACACCTTCTTCTTTTTAACTAAACAACTTCAGCACACATTAGAATCCATATTATTAGTAAATATAGGGGTAATAGGCGAACGTAAGCAAGCAGTACGCCCCCTACCGTAATCAGCCGTAACTAACTTCTGGGTTTTGTTTACATTTTAATTTGGGACTGTCTATATACCTGACTACCACCGCGGTTGAATACAAAAATATAAACAACCGCGCGGTTTTTACGTCTTAGGAATCAAAGAAAAGCCAAAAAATGGCATTGCTATCGTTGAAAGCTTAGATCAGTGCATCCTGCACCTTATTGAGCTACGCGGCGCCGTGGTGGTTGTTTATATTTTATTATGTTTTAGACGTTTCCAATTGAAAACAAAAAACAATAAAATAACCTCAAATAACCCAAAGAGTAATACCGATGGCGCTGCGATCTTAATTTCAGACGCCTATAGCATATATTTAACTAGCGACTAGGGGTACAAGGAGGCTGTGGCTTCCGCATGTAATAAATGTTCAATTGTACTAAACTTGATCTGAATGTATTGACCAGAACATGAAATTGTACCAGAATTGGGTGAAATGTACTAATGTACTAAAGGGTATGAATTGTACTGAATCTATACAAATGTACCAGCTCTGGCAACACTGATTCATTATATACCTAAATAGCGCGGCTACTTTTGTTCTAGAGAATTTTCATTAGTGAAAAGAGGTACCAACTATGCAATCAAAGAGTATTATATATATTATTAGGTATATAGGAGCTCTCGAGTGGTGAACTCCTGGTGAACTCCCGCGTTTTTCGATTGACATATAAATTTCGTATAAATTGGTAATGCGCATGCGGTGTCCTCTCCAACTCTGGCGACCCTGCTTTTGAGTAGGGTCACGAAAAATCAACCCGAGTCAGTGATCGAGTTAGCAACATTCAAGTTTCCGAACAGAGGTAGGTGACTCGGCTTAGGTAACCGAACGTTCAGGTTAGTGATCCGATCAACCCGAGTAAGTTTCTGAAAACGCCTTATATGTTTATGTTAATACGAGACAGAAGTCCATCATTTCCATTTTTCATCACATTTCCATCTGCCATTAATCATGTTTGTGTTCTGTGGTCACAGCGACATTTGGCCAATGAACTATAGGCGCCTGAAATTATTGAGGTTAGGTTATGGTTTTTTTTTGTTTTTAATTGGAAACGTCTACCTGACCACCGCGGCGGTCGATTACCAAAATATAAACAACCACCACGGCGCCGCGTAGCTCAATAAGGTGCAGGATGCACTGATCTAAGCTTTCAAAGATAGCAATGCCATTTTTTGGCTTTTCTTTAATTCCTAAGACGTGAAAACCGAGCGGTTGTTTATATTTTTGTATTCAACCGTGGTGGTGGTCAGGTAGACAGTCCCAAACTAAAATGTATTAAAATTAAATTGTAAACAAAACCCAGAAGTTAGTTACGGCTGATTACGGTAGGGGGCGTACTGCTTTTACGTTCGCCTATATACTACGTACCTGAGGGCATCGCGATGTAAGGAAAGTGAGGCAAATCGTTTGTGCAGGCAACCCCCAAAGTTTACGGATACCTTTCTCTCTCTAGCTCATGTTGGTTAATGGACGGTCCTCGCATTTTTTGAAAAATTTTATCATTCTTTGAGTTTATTCAGGAGTAAACGTGTGATATGCAAACATTGTGAAATAAAAAATGTATTATTGATTTTTCATTGATTTTCAAGTGAAATTTTGACTTCTCTTACAGAGGAGGGGAAATAAAATGAGAAAAAAATTTGGGATGCACATACTTATTCAAATTTCACTGCCTATTTTATGTACTACTTATATATATATTATAGTAGACCTACAGACTAGACCGCTAGGTGGTTAATATTTGCCAACTGCATCTATCCATTGAAGTCGAATAATTATCATCATGCAAAATGAATAAATGAAATCACAAGTGAGAAAGTTATCCATTTGAAATTCATGAAGATATCGACCTTTAGTATATTGCAAAGATGAACAGAACCAGAGTCTGGGATCGTCTACAAATAGATAATACAAAAATACATGATTGTAATAAACAACACAACACAAGGATAAACCAGCTGTGAACAAGAGCACAACAATGAATAAAAAAACAACTCTAGGAACTATGAACAACAAAAACTGGATGAGCTTTAATTAACACTGCTTACAATGAAGAGAATATAATAAGATAAAACAACAGATAGATGAATTTTATCACTATACTTCTCAAGTTCTCACAAGGAAACATAATCAGAAATTCAAAATTCAAATTAATATATTAATTTCGGTATATTGACGATATATTATTTATTCATGGCCTTGAAAATTATGGAAATTCATCACAGGGCCACAGAACTGCACTAAATGACCGATGAAGCTGCCACCTACAGGCGAATTTTGAAGTATGACCAATCTTAAGAATCGATCCACACAGTCTAAAGAAAAACAAAAGAGTAGAAACACCAGGGTTATTTACATCATTATGCGGACATACAGCCATGTTATGTTTTATTTTTGTTTTTATTTCTACATGAAGAGCTTGCCTAGTGGCAAGTCCGGCTTTATCACCATACTCTTCACTGGTTTCTGGTTAATAATAATAATAATAATAAACGTCTTTATTACCTTCATCGACAATTTCGGTTACAGAGAAGAACTTACAGAAAAAATATAAATTACAATGAAAGCAAAGGGCGAAGTTCAATTCACAAGGTGATTCAAAACCCTCTTGTAACTTGTTCTTATTTATTTATTTGTCGCTTGACTATCGGCCACAAGCGTATAAGGACTCCGTCAGTCCACTATCTTGTCCGCTAGTCGGATATATCACTGCACTTGTATGTACTCCCTTTATCCGATAAATCCGTCATCATCCGGCCTGGGTACCAGCGTAGAGATAAAGGGGTACTTTTATAGAGTTGCTAAGATAAGACCTCCTTGTCCGATAAATCCGTTATCATCCGGCCTGGGTACCGGCGTAGAGACAAAGAGTCCTGATGAAATTCACACACACTTATTAAACTTTCAATTAAATGTAATATTTTTAACTTGGAGTTGACTCCAGATCAGGTTTTTGGACTTGTACAAACATTTACTTGACTTCCGACCACGAGGACGCCGACTGTCCTCCACCACGGTCGGAAGGCGAATATCACCATTGTTATTATTCAAAATTAACAACACCAACAATACCATAACCATACCAATTCACACCAACAAAATTTAGTCCTATCAAAACAAAACACGACAAATACTATGGAGTCCAATAATATAATGACTGTAATATAATGAATATTTGTCTCCATTTTCATGTGGATTTTGAACAAAAATAAGATCCCAAAGTACCTGAATTTTTGTCTGAAAGATAATTTCAGCACCCAACCGCCATTAAACATCATGAGTAAGAAAGTGACAGGTTACCGTAACTCAAGCTATCTTTGTTTTGGTTGCCCCTGACCACCCCCTGACCACAGAACACCTCGCGCTATCCTAGCCTCAAGGTTGCCACTGTTGCCAGGTTCAGGAAAATTTCTCTAGATCTAGAGATGTTGCGAGTGATCTAGGGATTCAGGGAAAACTTATGTTAAAACATCCAAATCTAGCAATTATCAAGAAGCTATATAGACGCCAGAAGGAAAGTGGAACTAAAATAGAATGTGCTGACAATATCTCGAACATTCAAACGGTATGGCCCTTCATATACTGTGGTGCAATGGATCACCTTCATTGAAAAGACCCTGGTCGTAGTGGTCGTGCGCAACGATTTTGTATAATAAAATTAATAATCCTTGGGTCGTGCCTTAGTCTCGTGAGTCTCAGGACGATTCCATTGCATAATAATGAAAATCCTATTATTTTATCGTAGGTTTCTTGGGTATACCCCTTATTGATGAAATAATTTGTGATAAATCATTCATCTTGATTACTGGTCACTGGCTCTGGTGATACTGGTGATGTGGAATGGTGATAAATAAATCAATAGGGTAAGGGTATTCCGCGGGAAAACATTTTTTTTTTAAATGGAACCCCCTGTATATTATTGCATATTTCGAAAGAGCTCTCTTTCCTGATTTCGAAAATATATGATGATGATGATATTCGACAAACTGTTCTGTCAAATGTAGCAGTCAAATACTTTACATAATTATTCTTACTTGGTAATCTCCTGTCTGTATAACTCCTCCTATACTTACTAACTGTTTCAGCAAGATTTTTATTAACTGAAAAATAACACTCCAAAATATCTCTTCTTTGTTGTTGACCAAATCTCAATTCACTTATTCATCTTCTCATTCTATTTCAACCATAGCAATCTTGAACCAAAGATTAATATTTGATTTTGCTGATATTTCGTCAAGACCTCAATAGAATATATGAGGAGTAAATATTTTCGAAATCAGGAAAGAGGGCTCTTTCGAAATATGCGATAATATACAGGGGGTTCCGTTTGATAAAAATTCTTTTCTCACAAACCCTGTATATATATAAAATGATAAAATCAAGCGGAGAACACATTTTCTAGAAAGAAACGACATCTCATTCCAGTATACCTCTTTCCAAATTTCCAATATCTTTCTTCGTTTTCGATATATCAGCTGTTAAAGTCGTGAAATACATAGTCAATCACCCTGTACAGTTGAAACTATACAACTTTCATATTCGAAGTTTTTTTCCACCTCATATAGTTGAAGCTGTAGGTAGGGGTCAAAATATAAGGAGACACCCTGTACATATATCTACTCAGCGAATATATATATATATATTCGAATCTCGAAAAACTATTCGACACGTGTAACGACTATTTTCCATATTTGATTATAAAATAATTCCACTTTTATTCTTTATCCCTAAAAAAAATTGGCAGGTACGCCCACAATATCACACTTTTTTCAAAATCAATAAACCGTTGATGGAGGTAGCCTACCTAGGTATTGCTCAATCAAGGAATGAACACATGATTTTAATAAAATATTTTCAATCCGAAATAGGCACCTACCTATATAAAATATTTTCGTACGCCTTTGAGAACTTAATTCGAATGGGACATGAAGGCCAAGTAGAATTAAAAATGAAACGGCGTGCTTGTTTTCCATTCTGTTTCGATACGTCGTGTGTCGTTGGTTGTCGTAGGTATCGAAGTAGAATAAGAATGAATATTCGCATTGCAATTAAGAATTTGTATAGCTATGCCATGGATATTCAAGTCAAAATAGAATGATATTTCATTCTTTTGTCACTTGACAGTCACAGACATCAAAGTAACATGAAAACTCAAGTCGCATTCGAATGTTATTTGATTCTTTTGCCAGTTGAATTTCCATTACACTTTGAGATCGCGGACATCAATGTAGAATAAAAATCAAGTCGCATTCGAATGTTATTTGATTCTTTTGCCAGTTGAATTTCTATTACACTTTGCGATCGCGGACATCAAAGTAGAATGATAATCAAGTCGCATTTGAAATGTGATATAATTCTTTTGTCAGTTGAATTTCCATTACACTTTGAGATCGCGGACATCAAAGTAGAATAAAAATGAAGTCGCATTCAAATGTTATTTGATTCTTTTGCCAGTTGAATTTCTATTACACTTTGCGATCGCGGACATCAAAGTAGAATAAAAATGATGTCGCATTCAAATGTTATTTGATTCTTTTGCCAGTTGAATTTCTATTACACTTTGCGATCGCGGACATCAAAGTAGAATAAAAATCAAGTCGCATTCGAATGCATTTCAATTCTTATGTCACTTGCATTTTCATTTACATTACACTCTGCTGTAGCTGACATCGAAGTAACATGAAAATTCATATGGCATTCGAATGTTATTCAATTCTTTTGTCACTTGCGTTTCCATTACACTTTGGCCTCACTGACATCGAAGAGACATTTTAACTAAGTCGAATCCAAATGGGACTTTGATTTCAATTGCATATGAACGGTTGCGACAGCTTATATGCAATGGATATTGAAGTAGCAGAAAAATGAAAGCAGAAATAAAATCAAGTTGAATGAGAAGTAATGTTACATAGAAATCAAAGTAGAATGAGAATGCGAGTACAAAAGTATCTATTATATATGTTATGGCACATCAATTTCCATTGCATGTTGGTACCACGAGTCTTCCGTATAGCAAAAAAATTAACTTGGAATGGAAATGTAACTGACATTCAAATCAAAGTGATATAAAAAAACAGTAGCGCCATCTAGCACCGCTTCTGAGAAAAAAAATTTCCTCTTTCCCAGAGAGGGCGCCAGTAGTTTTCCATGTTACTTGAATTGTTTTGTCACTTGTATTTCATGGCATGTGAAGAGTTTGCTTCTTACAGATGCAATATAATTCAATGTTCCATAAAAATGCATGTGTAATAGAAATTCATTTTTCAATATGCCATTTTTTAAAGTCATACAACTAAAAGGGTAATGTGGAATTTTACATCCAATTTTGTTGTGAATAAAAACTATATGGCCGTTTTACATTTCAATTGTTCTTAGCATCGATGTGATATTTCAAATTGTAGTACATTTCAATGGCATTTGTGAAAATGTGGACAAATTCAATTTCCATTCTATTTTCAAATTGAAACAACATTTCTACTTGGAATTGAAAAACGAAATGGCTTTCTAATTCCACTTGTTAAGAACAGTTGTCGCATATATAAAATTTTATAGATTACATTCTGCTGTACTGCATGTACCATAAAAATACATTATTCTTATTCAATCGAGAATGAAAATATTGTTTCAAATTTCTATTTGCAATTGAAATGCTTGTGGACAAAATAGAAATCAATTCCCGATAATGAAATTGAATATATTTCCCATGGAAATTGATAGGCAGGATACATTCACATTGCTATGTCCAATGCGTTAAGGTAATAAAATTACTATTAACAATGTGAATACCAATTCTGATAATGTAAACTATTCTATTAAAATTATGTCAACTAGAATGAAAAATAAGTAACATTGAAATGGAACATTCAGTCCATGTCGAATAAAAAATAAAACGGCGTTCCATATGAACGTATGGTATAGTTTATGCAAAGTCAGTTGAACAGATCATCGAACGAATGTCGGGCTGCGCTGCCACACTATGAACTATCAAAGGGACCGACGGCTTGCGATGATGTGTTTTTTCAACTGACTGTGCATAAACTATACAATCAGAGGAGTCGGTAGTAAATAAACGTTTAGTGAAATAGGCGCCAGTCACTACATTCATTGAATAGTACCACAACATAATTGTATCATAGTATATACTATGACAGATTGAAGAAACAATAATTATGAATAAAATATTGAAAAATATTGATATATACGGATTCTTTCGAATTGTGATATCTTGACTATTTACGGTTGTTCGGAAAATAGTCTTATCCCGGTCCTGGTTATTCATCAATGAAAAAAAAAATAAGCACCCAGTCTAATTTAAACAAAGGATGATTCTACATTGAATTGAAAAAAAAAATCATTATCTCTACCTATGCAATGATAATGAGCATTATTTGATTTTTTATTATCCACATGCTTGTTATCCAAATAAATAGTTTATCTATGATTTGAAATTGTTATTTATCGCACAGATAGTTGCATTGATATCTCGAAAAATTCAACTGTTAATCATTTAATGATTCTTGTTCAAGACACTTCACTGCCTTACTCAACCAATCTTTTCAGAAGGAGATTGAAAGTTTCATGTAATGCTTTTCACTTGTTTCATAGATTAACGACTCCCTTGTTCGCACTCTCGGAATGTAGATTCATTCATTTCTTAGACTTATATACATATACATGTTTCATATGGCGAATGTGCCATAATAAAAAAAACTAATAAACGATTCATCATTCCAGATTTTTTGGGTTTTTCTATCCTCGTTTCTATGAAATAGAAATAAGAATATTGTTTCAGTGTAGTAAGGACAAATTAGATGATTTGCTCCAAAATGTCACTGCGTTCAAAGATTTTTTTTATCAAAGAGCCAAAAAGAAAAATTCACCATCTTGTCAGTGACAATTTGTATTGAAATAGGTTTGGAGAAGAAAAATAAAGGTATATAGAAAAATATCAGACTTTCACTTAGCTTTGGACGTTTCGGGAACGAATCTGCTTCCGTTCTCAACATGAAAAATAGATATTTGAATATCAATTTCTCATTTGTCTCGATACTTTACAGTTCTCAGTGACAATTGGTGATGTTGGCAATGAAACAGTTACATGATGTTTTCATTCATTAATCTCGAATTTACCATTTTTGTTTTTTCATATTTCAGTAGTGAATACCATTTTCTTTTTATATCAACTGAACAGGAAGCAATGTAATTGTCTCCGTTCAAAAGAATGCAAGCAGATTTCTTGACTTTTCTCTTCTGATTGTTATCTTATTCTCCAATGATTTTAATAGCATTCCATTCTGCCATATATGTTGTCCATATTCAGTAAGGATATGTTCAGCTAGTTTCGAAATGTCGATGTGTCTTTTCTTTTACTTATGTTCCTTCGTCCTTACTGAAAAAGGTCACCTGTATAAAACTTTCCACAAACACAAGGTATATACTGTAAATAAAATTTGTTGACTATAGTTCTTCATTTTTCGTCTTGTTTGTTCGAGTTAGAATCGATCTCATTGTATTTTCAGTTTTGAACACAGCCAGAATTTAATAAATAAACGACTTTCATCTTGCCAAAATACCGATTCAAATTTACGCTACATATATATTTTATATCGATCGTCCTATGTATTCGGTATACAAATATTTGATACATAGGCATTAGTCATTCATTATCTGAAATTATCACACTTTTTTTTTTCAAGAATGTACAGGGTGTCTCCGTATATTTAAATATGGAAATTGAAGAGTTTCATGTGTTCTATCTAATGCTCCTTGAATGTTGAAAATACATAGGGTGTGTATGAACATTTATAGATTCTTTCTCAAATTATTTAGAGTTCTTCTGAAAGAATTTGAAATTGTTCCTCATGATAGTGTGTAGGTGACCACTAGAAGCACTTAAATGTGCATTGAAATATATGGCACGCCATTTAAAAAATATATAATTATGACGTCACACTTTTTTGGGACTCCCTGTTTGATCGATTTTTTTTCCTGGTATGCGCCCAATGATACAATTGAGGTCTGCAAAATATCAAAATTCTGACTCAACTGATAACTACTGAACTATAGAAGACGGGAGGTGAGATGCAGAACCCTGCATCAACTCGTCTTAATTTCCCCTATTCATCATTCAATATTTGATTCTTCTCATGGAACACCCTGTATATTGCCAAAGTGAGCTTTGTGTCACCATTGACTGTATTATCTCTGTCCTTCCAGACTCAATAGTACCTACTCTTGGTCTGGTATTGTATAGGTATCAACTAGTTAGTGATGATAGTAACCAGAATGTGAAATAGACAATAATAACACAATTTTTGTATTCAGACATTTTACTTATTCATTTTCAATCCGGCATTGCATAAAATCCGTGACTACAGTTATATCATCGCATATAATATATAATTATATAACATATCGTGTACTATAGCCAAATTCCTTAATAGGTATGGTCCATAGTATAGTTAAAATATTATGAAGTTCTGAAAAGTAAAATTATCGAAGAACTTTCTACTAGTTGATTCACCAATACCGAGTGTTCCAATTGTCGATGCCTAGTCATACGGATCGAGATGGGAGGTCGGATTCTCTTGAGCCAAACATACAAAGTTTTACGGTTTTTCAGTTTTTCCATGATTTCAAGTTCTCCAGAATGATTCCATTTCTTCACATTAGTGTTCTTATAATACAATAATGAAACGTGACACATTTATCTCATAAGAACATCTCCGTAATCATTGATATTTCGATCGAAAATCCTTGTTGAAATCGAAGTAAAAATGGAGTTTCATTAGGAGAATGAATATTTTGAGAAATATCTGTGATTCCTGCTTTTTCAGAAATACAGAGCTGATACACACTATAGTATCAGAAAAAATATTGACCAAGGTGTCATGTTCCATTATTATGTCGATATGTTTTGAAATGCTATGTTATGTGAAAAACTGGAATTTGAAAAAAAATATATAAAACTCAAACACGTAAGACTTTCCGTCGACCTCCGGAACACTCACCATAATATAACAACGATTTAACTCACATTGGGATTCTTCTCGTGAGTACATTTCACCATATCGTATATTCTGTCCTCTATGACTTGTAAGGGGTAAACGTTGAGACAATAATATAGTCACCATGAATAACTCAAAAAAATATTGATATATATATTATATGGATAGGGCAGATGTAAATCGATCTTGAGTAGCAATAGTACCCCCTTACATAACGTATATGCCAATCAAAACTAGCTCAGTTTCAGTCGGAAAGTAGGGGAGGGTCAACAAAAAAATACTTACCTCAAAAAAAAAGAAATGGGCGCCACTGGCCGTCGACGCAACCTGACCAGAAAATTCCCGATGTCCTGGGTACTCCAAAATCGATAAATACACCTTTCCCGGCTTCAAGTATTGGTTCCAAATCCGCAATCAAATATGCGGCTGCCAAATGATGCCTACTTTATGCTATATATGAATGAACTCGATTTTATTTTTACTTTGCATCAGTTCGAAATAAAATAAAACTCCATTTACGAATCACCCTATATATTGAAAGTAGAAATCATGTCGAGCTATCACAAAATATTCAAACACGGTAATATATTGTTGCGACAGGGAATATACTCTTGTCCAAACGTGATCACGTGAGGCTCACAGCCTGTATATTCATATACGTACAAGGCAATAATTACAATAAATATTACCTGGATTATCTGAAGTTGAACGAGTTAACTATTCCTAATATGATTAAAAAAAAAATGTTCATGACATAATCTGTTTAGCATTTATCCATAAAGTAGTATCTCTACTGTTATCTTCAGAATAGAGTTCGTAAAAGTATCACTTCAGGTGCACTCGAAATAAAAAATACACCAACCATAAAAAAAAGAGGGAAATAGAACATGGATGAGCGGTCTTTATGGATATGCGTTCTTCTTCGACCTCGTCCAAAAAAAAAGAAAGATAAATATGGTACCTTGTGTGTACGACGGCGTTGACAATTCAACAATCAGTTATTTCCAGGAAACTAGCAGTATAAATACCTCATACAAAAACAAGAACTGAAAATATCCATGTGTGTATATTATTGCCATGATCTCAAACAATACATATAACAACTATGGAAACATCAAACATCTTAATTTTGGTTCTACATATCACTCTGCATACTCATCATGAAAAGGTACCTACAATTTACAATAATAGGTATTTGTGTTTCATCTTGCAGGATAGATATTTGTTTTTCCACTTGTTTCAAAAAGTTGCTAACTCTAGGTCAAAAATTACATCACCTATGTACCTACCTAATAACTTGAAAGTTATGTATGTAGGTAATCAGTTATTATATTGATCAAGTTATTGTCAACAATAGAGTTCAATCCACAAGAAAACAATTCCCAGATATGGAGAACCTCACTCTTTATCATATTGATATGAGTGTTGCCTGGAAGTGAGATATCATATACCATGAAGAAATTTATATCATAGTCTGGATCATTGTGTGATTTCTTCATTAATATCTGTGATTGATGGGCTTCTGGTTGTTGATTTTGTAGCTGAAAGATTGAATGATTTCATTCTCTACTAATCCAAAACATGCAACATTATACATACCTACAGTATTTCTTGAAATATAATTGTTTCTTCAAGTAGGTACTCTTTGATTTTTGTTTTGATAATAGATTTATGATTCATATGTAATGAAAGCTCATGCATCTTCAAAGTCCTCATATTATTATATTATTAGATACTTGTGTATCCGCTAAACATGTCCAAACTATTATTGCATCTGTTCGTCCAATGGTGTTTGTAAAATTAGTATCTAAAATAGGGGAATTATTTAGCTGTGCAAGTTTGTATATATGTTTGTTCCTCACTCACTCTGTAATATCCTTCCATTTCGTATAAAAATCCACTAGAAAACTAAACACGAACTGAACACAGTACTAAAATCTCTGTTGAGAGTGTTGAAACAACATAAACAAAGAAATTAATATACGCCATATTGTCGAATCATTGTTACCACTGCAAAATGATCGATATAAAAACTCACGCGAGCGAGGGATGCCAACGTTGAGTGAGTGATGACGGCACACTCCGTTGAAATTTTGATGGCCCTTGGACTTGGATACATACAGCGGAAGACTAGCGGCTGGGAAACAGAGGCCCATCATAAGTATGTGTACATTCTGCCTTCGTCATATAATCCTTCGAAATTATATGGAGGGCCTTTCGAAGCATGCCGGCATCGACATTTGCCCGCCGTTCTCGCCATGGGCCCGGCTTTCTACCGCCTTTCGATGTTTGCTGGGATATTTTATACCGGCAACCTTGACTGGTTTATTTTTTGATCCTCCAGATTATATCTCGCTTTCCAAAGAAATCCTCCGGAAAAGAGGGTATATAGCTGCTTTCATCAATCCAAAAATATCTATATATATATATATATCTCGACTTTCCATACGAGTCACACAAGCAATCAAAAAAAGTATAGAGTACCTACTGAGGTAGGTACCCAGTTGTAGGCCCTAAAAGGAAAAATTTATCATAATACCGCTCGTTATATAAATATGATTGAAAATACAATGATTGTAGACATGAAAAACATTTTAAGAATTCAGTATACAAAAATTTAACAAAGAGTGATTATTAATTGAATGAAACTTACGGAAATGTGGAGTGTGGCCTGAAGTGGTAGCAATTGAAGAGGTTTACTTAATGAACCCAAAATCCTTTGGTGATAAGTTCCGGAATACGACCAGTATCTCAATTATCCAACAATACTTCCAGAATTATCAAATGGAAATTCCAAATTTATCCTCAAAATTTGAGTATCGCAAATATGCAATATAAACAATGGTTTTCCAAATCTCTCTCGAAATTGCTAGTTAAAAGTGGCGCAGATTCTCCGATACACGTCTCCCGAAACGTATTCGAGTTTTTTTCTCATTTTACCAAAAAGTAGCAAGAAACCAGAATGATCAGATACTGAGCATAGGCGTGCACAAAATTCCTACTTGAATATGTAAAAGATTAAAAATAAATGTTATAACAAAAATAATATTTAGATTTACTCGTTTTGTAACTACCTAACTTAACTAGGATAACTATTTATTAATTTATGATATCATTTATTAATTAGTATGAAATAAATCTGTTACAGACTTCTGAAAGAAAAACATTGCCATCACAGGTAGGTTACTTCTAGGATCCAACAAGTGCAGTCGTCTTCAGCGAACATGTCGCGGTTGAACGGTATGAGCGCTCTTATTGCAGTAGTGATCAAGGGAGCTGACACCGTCCATGTGCGACATGATCTCTGAAGACGACTGTACTTATGATATATTATCTCTTATCAAAATTAGAATGCTGAAATCGATATCTGGAATCTTTGTTTCTAATGGGTTACACATGATTCAGGAAAAACTTTGATGGGAACATTTTACTTTCGGTCTCATTCTGACTCACCCTACATAATTATATACTTGAACAGATTATGATAATCTCCATATTATATATCATTGTATAAAATATATTCAGGGTGAGTCGAAAATGAGTACTGAGCTTCCTGGAGGTGATAGTACGTTGAAAAATAAGTATAATTTGAAAGATATACTCATTCCTTCCAAAGTTGATTAAATTTAAATACTTTCTCCGCATAACTTCTGAACGGTGGAAACAACCAGATTGAAATTTCCTGCATGAATTTATGTTAATTGAATACATTTTTCTGATACACTTCTACATTTCTGATATTGTTATAAAGGGTGTTTTCAGGGGACGAGTCATGCTTTTCTGAATACAACTTTTTTCCTCGTATTCTTCTTGGTGCAAAAATAAAAGCATATGATAAAGCGAAGAGAATTACATGAAAAGGTGCTCCCATCCAAATACGAAAAATTGAACAGTTTTCGAGATATTTGAGTTCTTGTAGTCACATCAAATAAAATTTTTCGATAACAATATTTTAGGAGGCCATGGTCAATTTTGTTCATAATTTTGACGTTCATGACATCAACATTGTTATTATTGATTTTCTTGTTTGGTTATTAGGTAGTATTATAATTAGAGCGACTTGAAGAAATGGCAGATTATCCGTTATCCAGAGATGTCTTCTGCTCGACGTGTTCCAAATGTTGCATTGTGTGAAAAATAATGTCCAAAAAGTACGAGGCTACCTAGAATATTATTAACAGATCTGCTGATTATCATGTCATTGCAGAAACTGAAATACCTTCAAACCGGTTACATTTTTTGTGTTTTGATGAGGGTACTGTTTTTATGTAACTTTTTTGTTCTATCAACTGGTTAAATTTTTTCACCAAAAAGAATACGAGGAAAAAATTTGTCTTCAAAAAATTATGACCCATCCTCTGAAAACACCCTTCATAACAGTATCAGAAATGTAGAAGTATTGCAAAAAAATTTGTTCTATCAAGATACATTTATGTGGGACATTTGGATTAGGTGGCTTCTTCTGTTTAGAAGTTATGCGGAAAAACTATTTTGAATTTATCAACTTTGGAAGGGTATATCTCCCTTGATAAACATTTTGGGCCATTAGTTTATCCACCAAACTATAATTATTTTTCAATGTAATATCACCTCCAGAAAGCTCGGTACACATTTTTGACTCACCCTGTTTATGATATGTATATATTTTTGTGAATATCTCGGTAAACGTTTGCTAGACTTTTGGAATTCATGTACAAGGTGATTTCAAAACGTGGAAACATGGAGGATCTGAAAATGTTATCACCAATATTGCTACTTCTTCAGTTATTCCATTATTCTTGACTTCCTTATTTTGAATAGAAGACCTTGCATATCATCGGATTTTCAGATTCTCCCTGATCATCGATCTATCACACTTGGGGTCTAGCGGAAATGATTACATAGATATAGGGTATTCAAAATCAAGATTTTTCAACTTTGGAATTTTTTGTGTCGAAAGTATTCATACATTATCGGACAAAACGGCTTACATGTTCCTATCTTGATTTATCATGCATACACCAATTCAATATTCGGCTGAGGCCTCGGGATATAATCTTGATCCCTGTTCGATGTTGATACCATTCCAGGCCGGGTAGTTGTGCGGACAGAGTGTCAATATTCTAATCCGCATTCGCTTGCTGGTCGCGGGTTCGATTCCCATCGACTGCAGACATTTTTCTGATGGCCCAAGAAAGTGATTGGGATCACACGTTGAAAGGCAAGGCCCCCGTCATTCCTTTCTCGCACAAGACTCTCGAAGACTTCTGAGGGTTGCTCGTAAGAGGGCAGTCGATTGACGGATAGAACAATATCAGGACAATTTTCAGAACAACAATTCTCCACTTCCTTGGAGTATGAATAACTATTTTCTACAACTGCTACTGGAAGTAGAGTATTTCTCATAGTTTACTTAGTTTCAAAACAATGAATCACTCATACACTGTGCGTATTATTATTTCTCACGGCACTCTGTCAACAACACATAATAATTATAATAATGATAATAATCATAATAATGATAATAATAATGATAATAATAATAATAATCTCTCTGTGGCCTGGATCGATTACCGAAAGGCATTTGACACAACGTCACATGAGTTACTCGTGTACTTGCTAAAGTGCCTTTCGGTACCCGATTCGATAGTGAGATGCATAGAACAACTGATGCTGGTCTGGAAGACCCGCTTCACTATAACATCAGGTAATGCGAGAGTCCAGTCAGAGCCAGTCATCATAAGGAGAGGAGTATTCCAAGAGGACTCCCTTAGCCCTCTCCTCTTCTGCGGCTCCGACAGATCTGGTCGTCAGAACTGTCGGGCAAGAACAAAGTTGCTGCTACTGATATGCTTGCTGTTCCGATCCTACTCTACTCATTTGGGGTAATGAAGTGGACTCAAGTCGAGCTGCGACAACTTGATGTAATTACTCGCAAGATGATGCATCTCCATAGGAGTCTGCATCCGAATTCGTCCGTTCCACGGTTATACATACCTAGAGACCATGGTGGGCGTGGACTCTCGAGCTTGGAGTATCTCCATGACAGCATGGTTCTGGATGACGCCTGCAAAGTCATCAGGAGTTCGGATTCTCTTCTGCAAATGGTTAAAACCCATGAAGAGGCAGGAGTAGGAGCTTTTCTTTTCAGGGTAACACGTCGAGCAGCAGATGAATTGTCTCTGATTTTCGATTCCGAGCGCGAGGCTCAGGACTCACTTACTGAGCTAGAACCCGCTCGGAAAAAAGCCCGCATCGAAGCTGCAGGAGTGAAAAAGCTCCTGCAGCTCCACATGGATGAGCCCATGCATTCGGTCTACTTCAAGACCATTGAAGACCGGGGCTTATCCAAAGAACTGACTTTCGCTTTTCTCAAGTCAGGCGGGCTTGAATCGGAAACAGAGGGGTTTATCATGGCATGCCAGGATGGGGTTTTCAACACCCTCATCTACCGTAGCCGTGTCATGGGTATGGAGGTCTCTGACACAAATTGCAGGGCCCGCCGCAGGGCGCCCGAGACAATTATGCACCTGCTGTCTTCTTGCACGGTGTATGCAGTCTCGGCCTATATCCATAGACACAATGCGGCATTGCGAGTGCTCTATTATCACCTGAGGCACTCGTACGGAATAGACGAGACCCCAGTGCTGCCCTATGCTCCGGAGGATATTGAGTCCGTTGTGGAGAATGAGAGGTGCCGAATTTATCGGAACTTCTCATTCCCCACCCTCGCCTGATGTAGTCCTCCTCGACCATCAAACCAGAGCGACGTTCGTGATGAGTTTTCGGCACCAGCCGAACCGAACATCATTTCAAAGGAGGAGGAAAAACGGACTAAATATAGAGATCTTCTCTTCGAACTCCGCAGGCTCTATCCAGACCATTCTGTGGAATTGGTCATCCTGATAATCGGCTCCCTAGGAGGCACACGACACACGCTGCTCTCGGAAATCCAGAAAATCACAGCGTACAGCGATAAAGCACACATTCTGGCTGGTGAAATGCAGAAGGCCGTCATACTTGGATCATTGCGTTTACTTAAGGCACACGGTTCTTGGTCCCATTTATTATTCACCTCACAGGCAGTGGGGAGTAGTCACTGGATTTCATCCAGCACGACTCTGCGTGGCGTCGGAGGCCGCAGGGTCGTGACTGGAATTACATAAATTCAGATCATAATAATAATGATATTATTAATAATGATAATAATTTATTCAATCATTTACAGAAATACGAAATATAAAAATGAATATGCCTAAATGATAACAAATTTAGTAAATGAATAAATAAAAATACTCAATAAGTGATGAATCACTTGTTTCGAGAAGTTGATATTCAAAAACAATTTAAATTATCTTTATATTATTCAAAATGGAAATTTAAAACTGTGCGTCTCTTAAATACAAGCACCAGCGATATACAATATCTTATATGCAAAAAACAAACATACATGTATATACATATAAACTCTGAATAAATAGGAAAATATAATAATTATAAGGGGCTCACTTAAAATAATCATTCATGATATTTCGTTTTTTTCCTTTGATGAATAATTTTCAAGCTTTCTTGAACGAATGTTTCTATAGGAAGGGTATTGAACATGTTTGGGGTCATGTAGTTGTATGAGCGCTGGCCTATGGATTTATTTATTTTCGGGATGATATGTTGGTGTTCACGTCGAGTATTGTGGTCATGATTCGGTAACACGAAGGTTTGACGAGGTGGTTTTTACTGCGATAATGAATATTCAGGTTTAAATGTATAATTGAGGAATATCTAGAACAGAAACCTCAGTATATAACTCATCTGAAGGATATCGGGTTGTTTTTCGGAGAATTAATCTCAGAACTCTTCTTTGGATTACTTCAATTGGCCGTAGGTGAGTTCTCAATGCTCCACCCCAAGCTGCTATAGCATATCTCAAATGGCTCTCGACAAGTGCATGATACGATGTCTTCATTTTGTGGCAAGATAGTAACGTTTCATGGTATTAAAATCGATATAATATTGTGCTCAATTTTTTGCAAACATATTGAATATGAATGTCCCATTTTGAGTTTTTATCAATGAAAATACCCAAATATTTGACATGTTCAACTGACTCGCACTTAAGCCATTAGATGGCTATGAAGGCTAGATCGCCCTTCTGCCCCCTCAGGGCTTTGACTTGTTTGATATATGGAGGTACCCTTCGTGAATCGATTGTCAGCTGGCCAGTGCAACTGATGAGACTTATGGCAAGTCGAAACAGTCTGTCTTGTATCAGCTGACAATCGATTCACGAAATTTCCCTAGAATCTCTTAGTCTTGAGATTCAAGGTTTATCACCATCTGTTAGTGGAACATTAAACCACTTTGAGAATTACAGGTGTTGCGATAGTCTACAGAATCTGACATGAATGTCTTTTATGTGAGCATATAGACGTAGGGGTCTATATGCACGACTTAGTTGCAAGGTATGATTGATGAATCTACCTATACACCTTGCACTTAAGCCACTAGATGGCTATGAAGGCTAGATCGTCCTTCTGCCCCCTCAGGGCTTCGACTTGTTTGATATATGGATGTACCCTTCGTGAATCGATTGTCAGCTGGCCAGTGCAACTGATGAGACTTATGGCAAGTCGAAACAGTCTGTCTTGCATCATCTGACAATCGATTCACGAAATTTCCCTAGAATCTCTTAGTCTTGAGATTCTAGGTTTATCACCATCTGTTAGTGGAACATTAAACCACTTTGAGAATTAGAGGTGTTGCGATAGTCTACAGAATCTGACATGGATGTCTTTTCTGTAAGCATATAGACGTAGGGGTCTCTTAGTCTTGAGATTCTAGGTTTATCAATATTATTATGACTCGATAATTTTGCTATACTTTTCATTATCCATTATGAGGTGATCGAAGGAGGGTTTATTAGATTTATTGCAATAGAATGGGACGAAACATGTTTTTTTCATCGTTGACGGGGAGCAGTTTATGATTAAACCAATTTTGCAATAATAAAAAGTCAGTTTTCACTAGAACTCTCAACTCTTCCCAAGAGTAGGCTCTGTAGAAGATGGCAGTGTCATCCGCAAACCCAATAATATCTCCTCCACTTCTCAAGGAAAACAATCCATTCACGTAAATATTGAATAAAGTGGGTCCCAAAACAGTACCTTGTGGAACGCCACATTCGATAACTTGTCGATCACTCAGAACATCACCCACTCTTACACTCTGGAGTCTATCGGAAAGGTAACTTTGGAATAGATTTAGAGCAACACATAAGACATTTCAATAGAGAATCAAGAAAAATCAGAACTTGTTGGCTGCTGTTCAGCTTTGAATAGTTATCACAACTATCAGCATTGTTTTGAAATTCTCAGGTTGGTTTTCATAAGTCTATTGATAAAAGTCGTAAATTTTTTGAATATTATTCCAACAATTCATCATGAATAATATGGCTAATAAGCTAGAGTAGTAAAGATTTTGATAATACACCTCCATAGATAATAAAAAAAGCTGCATAATTTAGATTTCTTGCCGGAAATTACAAGAAAAAAGCAGGAATTGGCATACTAATAATTCAATGGGATGTAAAAAAGATACAAAATCGAAATCTCTTTTGGAAAGTGTACATCTTTAGTATACTTCGAGGACAAATCCTCATATGCTCAGATAGTCAGGCGGCCATTCAATCTCTAACATGCAATAAAATCAGATCAAAATTGGTCTGGGATTGCCTTCAAAGCCTGCTAACCCTGGCTAACCACAACAAGGTAACTCTTCAATGGGTGCCAGGGCATAAGGGAATTGCAGGCAATGAAGCAGCTGACGCTCTTGCCCGGCAAGGGTCTGCGACGTTGTTTATGGGACCGGAACCTGTGTTCGGTATCCCCAAAACCTCAATACGCGGCTGGCTGGCAAGGTGGATGCAAGAAAGACATCAGGCATACTGAAACAATGTCCCAGGACAAAGACACAGTAAACTGATGGTTGGAACACTGTCCAAAACAGTGACTAACGACATTCTGAGCCTAAACAGAAGTAAGATCAAACAAGTGACGAGACTAATAACCGGTCACTGCCCCTTGAGGAAACATATGGAAACATCAAGGTAGCGAACCTGTTCACCTAAGTCAACAGCATGATCAGGAATACAATAGGCCCAAAGGCTGCAGTGTTTTTGGGCTTCAAACCATGACTGATCATTCTGCTATTAATCAATCAATCAATCAATCAATCAATACTTCGAAGAACTAGAAAAAAAGTCTAATCTTTGGTCACTATAATATTCAATGTTGCGAAGGAAGTACAGTATAAATGGATACCAATAAGTTATATTACTTGTATTCCTTGAATTTGTGCGGTTGTAGATGAATATAGTGTGTTATTGATATTATGATTCGATGATTTCTCATGAATTATCGATATTGTCGATCTTTTTTGTATTGTGTACCCGAAAAAATACATTGGACGTGCTACGGGTAGAAAGCGAACTATATACTATAGTATATAGTTTGCTTCCGATCGGCAGACTTAACGGTATGTCGCTCTCTTTGGGCGTGTCCAGTAGACGAAAAAAGTCAAAAATTACTTCGAAAAGTGATTTCAGCATGTCTGCCGTTTCAATATCTTGAAGTACACAATTTTTTGCTAAATATATTCGATGGCAGACAAGTTCCAAATATATTTTATGGAATTTCAAAACTTTCAAAATTTTATAAAAATCCGTGTTATTTCAGCGAAGCTGAAATTCAAATATGTTATTTATATCATTATTATACAAATATATTCGTAGAAGCAGACAGATATGTCGATTCCAACATGCAGGAAGACGAGATAATGTTTTCTCTGTCATACTAATATAGGTGTGCAATATTAAGATTCGCTTACTCTGTATCTGACAGGGAACCAGTATTCTTGCTCTCCTGTAAGATTGATTCAAAGAAATGGACACAGTATTTTTGTGGCATATTTTTAATGGGAGAAAATTTATGATTAGTCACATTTGACACTAGAGCTTAGCCATAGCACCAGTGCGAGAATATTGCGCCTGGTGCGCAGGTCGCTGGGCGCGAGAAATTGACTAGAGCCTAGCCATAGCACCAGTGCGAGAATATTGCGCCTGGTGCGCAGGTCGCATGAATGACTTCATCATACTTTTTTCTTGAAGAAGGAGAATTTTTCTTGAGGAAGGAAAATATTGTTTCTGCATAAAAAATGAGAAAACCTAACCTATCTATTTTATGAGTATATCTGTACTTGTTTCGTTGACCTGTGTAAAACTTGATGTTTATTAACACCAAATAAAATATTCTAGAAGGAGAATTTTTCTTGAGGAAGGAAAATATTGTTCCTGCATAAAAAATGAGAAAACCTAACCTATCTATTTTATGAGTATATCTGTACTTGTTTCGTTGACATGTTTGTGTAAAACTTGATGTTTATTAACACCAAATAAAATATTCTATTCTATTCTAACCTAACCTAACCGAACCTCACCTCTGGCCTAAACATAGAAAACCCCTAAATGAACCTATTTCCCATAGAGAATATTTTTTAGAAATCACTTGAGAACAAGAAAAAAATAAAAAAAAGATGAGCCTCGCACGGATTCGAACCCCGGCCCGCCGGCTTGGCATGCCGATGCTCTGCTTACTGAGCCAACCAGTTGCTTACGAGACGAAGTATGATGAAGTCATTTATGCGACCTGCGCACCAGGCGCAATATTCTCGCACTGGTGCTATGGCTAAGCTCTAGTACATTTGACCAAGTGGAGTGCAGACTTCAACCCATCTTACTTAGTTGAAGTGATTTCGCCTAGTAATCATGGCGACGCTGAAATAACGCAGATTATCATGAAATTTTCGTAGTTTTTGATTTCTTTAAAGTCTGCTGATCGCTGGCTCTCAGTCTATATTGTTTTTGATTATTTGTGATTGCACACTTCTGACAGTCTGTCAACATGAGTTTTGATTTCCTTTCCTACGCCTTACATTAATGTTCAAGTCATAGATTATCTGCACAATTCCATATTGTCTTTCAGTTGAAAGTGAAAGGTCATAATTGGTCCTTTCTTTTGCATGAAAAGTATATCAATTTCCTACACTTCCTGAAATTCATACTGTAGTAGTATTCTTTCAAGGAGTGCATTTCACACTAGTGTAGTTTATATCCACCTAGTTTTGGGCAGGTGTCAAATACACCTCAAACTCAAGAATAGATTAAATCATGATTAAAGACTCAAAATACATATGTGGTTATATTTGGCATTACATTAAAAATGTGCAGTGTATTTTATATAACACTGAAAAGCAGAAGAGAGAACCTTATATATTTATTAATTTGATAGTTGATAGATCTCTGTGATTCTGTGGTGGAGCAAGGTGAGGGCCGGGGTTTCCACATTTGAAGGAATTTGTTGAAATTTTGCATTTCTCTATTTTTCAAGATATGCTCTGAAAAGCTGTTAGGTCATATTGGTACTGAGAGATCTCATCATTCAGCCTGGAATGGTTAGTGGAATATTTAATTGAATTTTACTTGACAATACTGGCAAATTATTTTTGGAATGTGACGAACATTTTCACGTCTGCAAAAAGTAGAGTTAGCTCGCTCAATTCAGTTTTGGATTTGACTTAAGGAATTTCAGGTGTGCGTCATATTTTTTTACTGCTACTCTTTAAAAAATAATGATTTGTCCTGTATGACGACGATTTGTTTGGATGTATCGTCAGTAAGAATAATTCGTTATCAAAGTCAATGCATTAGAGAGATCTTTATTGAACCAATAAAAAATTTTAACATTTTCATGTAGGTCCTTCCTTTAAATACTACATTACTTTTCTTTTTTTAGTACATATGTCATTTGTCATTGTTGAACTAATTGAATTATATAAAGCCAGTTGGCATTGTCATATACTTTAAACAAACATAAAAAATAAAAAATAATGTACACAAGCTAAAACTACAGTTTACAGTCGAAATTACAATTTTACATTGTAATACAGTATCGGAGAACATTCTGTATATGCGTGTTTATGTATTCATTCATTCTGGTCTAGTTGAAGTTCAAGGAAATTTTTCAGCTTCTTCTTGAATATCATTATTGGAGAACATCTTATATGGGAAGGGAGCTCCTTATACAAAGTGACACCCTTGACAAATATTGAGTTTTGACCAGAGAGGTTGTACAGAACCTCATTGATTCCAAATCACTGTTATGTCTTGTATTATGGTGATGAATATATCATTTCTCCTGATAAAAGTTAAGTTAGACAGCCTCTTAGAGTTGATGATTTGTTGTATATAGAGACATACTTGGTATTTGTAAATAGGATTTAGGGGCATTATATTATATAGATCATTTGTGTGATATCTTCTCTATTCTGTTAGATCTCAATTGGCTTGATCACTTTCTTGAAAGAAGGGTACCATAGCAGAGTAAGATATTGTATGTGACAATGAATCAATGAATAGTAAATTCCTCTTAAAAGATGTTTTCGTATGCAATTATTCAACTTCCATAATATACCTATTGGAGCTGCAATCTCAGATCTCAGCCTGTCTAAATGGGTTTTCCAGGACAAAGTTTCATCAATGTAAAGACTAAGGTACTTGATAACTCGAGAGTATTGCAAGGTTGTATTCCCATATTGTATGTTCACTTGGACATGGGGGGTTTGTCTAGAGATTATTACATATCCAGATTTATTAACATTTAGTGTAAATTTGTTAGTAACCAACCAGGTAGAAATTGTTTGCATGTCTTCCACAATATTGAGTTTCAGTTCATCATAAGAGTTGCTAAAGTATAGTATCATGGTATCATCTGCATATAATCTTGTTTCCCCTTTCAGTTTTGATTTTGATATTGAGTTGACATAAAGAAGAAATAAGGTTGGTCCTAAAATAGACCCTTGGGGCACGCCACATTTGATTTCTCTTTCTGTGCTTGAAAATTTTCCCATTGAGACAAACTGCTTTCTGTCTGCTAAATAATTTTTGAACCATACATGACAATTTCCTCTAACGCCCAAAGAATATAGCTTATCCAGCAGGATTTTATGGTTTACAGTGTCGAATGCCTTTCGTGAATCAAGGGAGACCATACCACATTTCTTATTCTTATCTATTTCTATTTATATTTCAGATATCATGTCTATTGTTGCTGATACTGTGTCACTTGTTTCACGAAAGCCATATTGACGTTTGTAGAAAAAGTTTGTGCTATTCAGATAACAATTCAGCCTATTGTTTAAAATTTTTTCTATTATCTTTGATAATTATGATTGGCAAAACTGATATTGGTCTGTAGTTGTCCACTTGGTCCTTCTCACCATCTTTATATTATAGGGGCCGCACATTTGCAATTTTAATTTTATCAGGGACTTTTCCACTGCTGAGTGATTGATTAATGATTTTACACAGGATTGGTACTGGAGCTTTCCTACATTTTTTTACAGTAGTTATATCTATTCCATCAAAACCTTGGGCTTTTCCTGTCTCAAGTGCATCTATGAGGTCTCCTATCTCTTTCTCAGAAGTTGGATTAATGAACATACTTTGGCACTGTTTAGTTTCATTTTCACATAATCCAGAAAATTATCTAGCTCCATAACGTTATGAGGCCAAATTATGAAAATATCATCTACGTATCGCCAACATGTTTTAGGTTGTTTTGGTAATTTTTGATGATGTTGTCTTCAAAATTCTTCATAAATATATTGCTTAAAATTGGAGATAATGGCGATCCCATGGCCATTCCAAAGTTTTGTTGATAAAACTCATCACCCAGTTGGAAATATGTTGGTTTTAGACACAATTCCAAAAATTCCATTATTCCTTCGATACTTAGATTAGTTCTTCCAGTGAGACTTTCATCGTCTTCTAATTTATGTTTCACTATTTGTAAAGTTTTATCTATTGGAACATTTGTGAATAAACTTACTACATCAAAACTAACAAGAGTATCATTTGTATCAAGAGTGATGTCATTAAGTTTTTCTAAGAAATGAGGAGTATTTCTGATGTAACTCTCACTTTTTCCTGAAATAGGATTGATGATATTCAAAAGAAATCTTGCTAAATTTTGACATGGAGATCCAATTGTACTCACAATTGGTCTCAATGGAACATTTGATTTGTGTATTTATGGAAGTCCGTGAAAATGAGGAGGTTTGCTGTGATATGTGGAGATATTCTTTCTTTCCGCGAGTGTCAATTGATTTTCGTGTTTCTTAATAGTGCATGTTACGTATCTTTCTTTCGATATTTGCTGTAGGATCTCTATTCAATTTCGTGTAATTACCATCATTTATAAGTTGTTCAATTTTAGTATTATATTCAGTTTTGACAATGATGACTGTAGCATTTCCTTTATCAGCTGGAATTATTTTGATTGTGTTATCGTGTTTTAGGTTATTAATTGACTGTTTTTCTATTCTAGTTATGTTTTATATGATTTTGTGTTCTTTTTCAATTATAATTTTATTTCTAATTCTATACTCATTAGAAAATTCATCAGGAAGTCTTTGCGCAGATTGTTCAATTGCTAAATTGTAATAAATTTTAATCTTGGTAAATTATTTGGAGTTATTGAAAAATTCATTCCTTTTGATAATATTAACTTCTCAGTATATGTCAATACTCTCGATGATAGATTCACAACAGTTTTGTTCAAGAATTTGGAATAATGAATGTACCACCTCCTCGATTAACCTACAGACAGTATTTAACATATACTACTACCTATTTTTTCATTCGTTTCCGAATCATCTAACCATATTCAACAATTTACAGACTCGAATAAAATCAATACATTTCCATAAATTGCTAGATTGTATTCAGGAAACCAGTGTGAGAAAAAACAGAAAGTTGATTCATCCAGTGGTCACATATCTTTTTGCTTAAAAGAATCTTGAATGCATCGAATGCATATACAAAGATTTGGTCCATATGATTTCAATAATATTTACATCATCAAAACATTAATATCTTGATATCATATCTATTTGGAAACTGCTGATGATTTCTCCTCTCTTTCTGAACTGCCTATGAGCTTTCATATCAGAACCAAACAAAATAAGAAAGTAGATGTATGTACGTTTGCAATAGAGGTTTAATTTTTGAGTCATATTATGAATTGAAAGCGATATTAGAAGTGAATACGGCTTTGGTACGTTTATCACTATCGGCTGAGGCATCTCTTCGAAATCAATGGAAAAACATATTTTCAAAGGAACTTCAACACCCTGTATATGGAAAATAAATAAGATAGCAAGTGTTTCCTTCCTAAATGCTGAATTGTGCTTGAATTGTTCAGGAACGCTTGACTACCTACACAAGCCGATTTCGAGCTTGCGGCTATCACCAGTGCTGGTGTGTCCCCAGATGGCATTCATGACCGCATTCTGGTGCGACTTTCACTCAACCTAAACACATTCCAGAATTCAATTCCCACGAGGCGTTCGGCATCTGCGAGATATGGACACCAACGCCACCTGAGTAGATGGAAAAAAACACTCCAGAAGGAATTCTCATTTCAGATTGAATTGGAGTGCTTTCCATAATATGTTGTTCACACTGTTTATAGTCTAGTAACTTTGTCGCCTGAACATATATGTATGGGGGTAGTTCTGATTTTCTGCAGACTTGTTCATGATGTTGGCCTAATGAATGATCCAAGTTTGTGACCTCGAGCACCGAACGCAACTTTGTCAAAAATCGAAAAAATCGTAATTTCTTCAAATTTTGGCGATTATAACCCTGAAGGACTAGTTTTTGAAATAATCTTTCAGGACGTTTTTAAAGCAGATCATATTTGCTACGATATGATACAAGAACTGTCTCTGTAGACCCAATAGTTTTCGAGATTAAGCCTTTCGAAGTTTATAATTTCTTCAGAACTTCGCAATTTTTTGCAATGTTTTAGGCGTCACTCGAATATGCTCTGGCGGGATGAAGTTTCAATTACCTCCGACGGAGTGTGCTAGTACTGTTCGTGTGGAGTCACGAATGCGACCCACCTTTAGCACGTTTTCAAACTTTTTTTGGCAATCTCAACCACAGGACTTTTTAGCTGGCAAGATGGCGCCGGGTTGTAGGGATATCACATATAATAGGTATTGGTTTTCTCTCAGGTACCTGCTACACATCGTTGCATCAGTAATTCACATTAGTTATTATCTTTCATCATTTTTCATTCTCATGTACAATCTCCTAACAGGTACAGTTGTGGTTGGGAGTCACACTGAACCCTCCCTCCTGGGGGTGGATATCCACGCCACGAGGCCTCAATCCCAAAATGATTCCCAAAATGATGACCAGAGATGCAGCCCCACAACACCTCTTGCGGATGATTTCTTGCGGCTGCACGAAGGGTTGTGGGAACGCGTGCAGCTGCAGGATGTCAGGATTTGAATGCTCATCAGTCTGCAGGCACTGCAGTGGGGCATCTTGTGACAATGTACCTGATGTTGTAGTAGTAGATATCCCAGAAGGCGACGATCTGCCCGATGTTGAAATGGAGGATGACTTTTGGGCAAGTACGTCGACGATTCATCACCATCCCCTGATGCGGATATGCCATCCCAATACGTCGATCCAGATCCAGACGAACCTGAACCGGGACCTTCCAAGAAGGCTGAATTAATCTAATTTTTTTATCTTCAATTTTACTCCATTTCCTAACAAATAAAGTCATTAACTTTTGTTGTACTAATCTTTTTTATCTCATTATTCGTAGCTCAGCTTAAACATCCTCGTTCACACTCCTCATTTTCTTTCTCATCATCTCATCAGGACTTCGATTGTATAATCAGGGTGAAAATTCAATCAGAACGACAGGATTGCAAAAAATTTCGAAGTTCGAAAAAAATGATAAACTTTGAAAGGTTCAATCTTGGAGAATAATGAGTCTACAGAGACAGTTTTTATATCATATTGTAGCAAATTTGGTCTACTTTGAAAACGTTCTGAAAGAGTTTTTTCAAAAACTAGTCCTTTGGGGTTATGATCGCAAAAAACTAGAAAAAAACGATTTTTTCGCAGTTTTATCGATTTTTGACAAAGTTGCGTTCGGCACTAAAGGTCACAAACTTGGATTATTCATAAGGTCAACATCATGAACAAGTCTGAAAAAAATCAGAAATACCGGATTTGACGCATACTGGGATGTATAAAGTTACTGGATTATTACACTAATCTTAGTTACTGGATCTCCCGAAATAAGTCTAGGAAAATCAATAATGATCAATAAAAACGAATTCGTTGAATCGAGAGGTTTAATGATTCGAAGTTTCAATTTATAATAATTCTGGAGGAAGAAGAGGAAACTCTTATGTAGGTAAGTCCGAATCCACGCTCGCAGGAGGGCCGCCTCAACTTACGTCTCCTCAAATCATAATATGATTCTGCAAATAAAAAAAATGCCATATTGATAATAGTTCAATGACAATATTTGCTTCACCCTACCTCTGGATCAGATTTGTAGAAACATTTCTGCAGTTCGTATACTCTCTTCTCCAGGGGAGTCACCTCTAAAACAAAAAATGAGATCTTAAATTAGCACATTCGCTGACTCCCGAATACGGGTATTTGAAATTTGACATGGATTAGCCGTAGTAATCTGAATTGCTTTTTCTGCAATTCCTTCAGATCATATACAGGGTGGTCAATTGTAATTGTCCCACTCAATGGTTTCACTCCTCTTTATTATTATAATTCTAACATATTCTCGTTATTCAAGAACTTTTCTGGGAAAATTTTTTACTATTCTTTTAAATCTGAGGTAATCTAGACTAGCGAATACGTACAATAACCGAATCATGTTGCCATTGACATGTAACGATGGGCAAACAATCTGTATAGTTTTCTTCAAATTATTCATGGCCGGCCCAGTACTACATACGCTCTGCGCATACTCGTCAGAAAAGGAATAGCATTGTTTTTTATACAGGGTGGTCCAACGAAAACTTCAAACCCCGATATCAGGGCTTTAAAATAAAAATATAGAATAATGCTCAGACCCTTTGATTACTGATTCGAACAGGTCTTCAAAAAAATTAACAACAAAAATAGTGAATGACGGGAAGAATAACCGCCTCGTTTGACAAATTCGAACACTTAGGTACTTCTTGCACTCGTTGCAAAAATAACAATTGTTTCCTGCTTATTTTAGTTTCGCTGTACATATTGAAGTGTGATTTTTATTTTTTCAAACCACGATATATTTTTTGAGATATTCCGTAGTTAGTCAAGGACATTTTTGTCGAAGTTTACAGAGAGAAACTTTGTTTACAGAGAAAAACTTTGTTTTCATGTTCGAGTAAATTGGGCCCTCAGATAGTGCTCACCCTTGACTGGTCTTAATTTTTATTATTTCCAAATTTTTGTCTATGCAGCAAATCCTTAAATTACATTATTTTGTACAGAATGACGTTATTGTAGATGTATACGAAAACTAACCTTTAACTTTCTCCCAACATCCTAGTACTATTTTTGGACCTGTTTCTTTTATCTGAGGAGGACAGAGTTCCATCATGCGATCCCTGTTTAGAGTACCATCAGGTTTAACCTAAAAATTAGAAATATTGATTCTGGTTAGAGTTTTTTGATACTGATACCATTGATAAATGTTTTTGGAATGAGGGAATTGAAGTGATAGCCACTTTTGGTAATTTAAACTTCAAGGACTTTTTCTTGCTTTCGTACAGGATCAGATACAAAAGCATCAATTTTGGAATTGGCCTCTGTGAAATAAACATATCGTGTATGAGATATCACGCTCGGAATTTGTAAAAGAGTTGGTATTATTCTTGAGATATGAATGAATCAAATAGGTCATGAATACAAATAAAAACGGGTTTTCGAAAAATGAATATTGCGAATTTGATCACACGATATGAGCAAAACCGACTACTTTGATATAAGTAAGTTTTTAGTAATAAGTTAGGTAATTAGTGAGGTTTTCATTCAGATCGACATTACTCAACGCATTCCAGATGACGAGAGTTTTGCGGCTTCGAATCGCACACAGCGCACTCAGCAGACCCAACACGATGTGCTGAGACAATTTCTTGAATCATCATGTTGGAGATGCAAACCTACATACCTAACACTGCAAGGAGAATATCTTCCGATAAGGCCTGGTTCAGTAAAAACTGCTCTAGTGCTGTCGCTTCCAAACTGGCAGCATTACATCGATGGCAAAAAAGTAACGGGCCTGAGACTAGAGCAGAATATGTCGAGGCTAGAGGCATATGCAATGAGACCATTCGATTATCAAAGGATGCTCATAATGCCGAAATAGGATCGAAACTTGTTGAATGTCCTAACGGATCCTGTTCATTTTGGTCCTTCGCCAAAGCTGAAGGAAGAAACTTCACTTCCAGCTCGTTTCCTCCTTTAATTAAGGAAGATGGAATACTAGCCACAACTGCCCAGGAGGAAGCCAACATTTTTGCACATTTATTTGCTGTAATTATCACTCTGGATTCATCGGAAAAACTACCTCCAAACATAACGCCAATTGACAATCATATGCCCGAGATCACCTTTCGGCAACGTACTATGAGCACCGAACATAAACAGGTTCGGTGCTATAAGGAAGATTGTATTGGGTCTCAACACCAACAAAGCTTGTGGCTCCGACGGAATCCCACCGATTGTCCTCAAGGACTGTGCTCCTGAACTAACAACTGTTCTCTGCAAGTTGTTCAACTACTCTTACGAATTGGGGATATTCCCTTTCAACTGGAAAATTACAAGAGTACAACCAGTTCCTAAAAAAGGCAAAAAGACCCTATCTAGCAACTACAGACCGATCGCACTGCCATCAAATATCATGGAGAAAGCTATCAACATCGAGCTCATGAAATACCTTATACATTCAGGTATTATCAACCATAAGCAATATGGCTTTCGTCATCAGAGATCAACTGATGACCTGCTCGCTTACGTCTCACATATATGGCAGCAATCTGTTGGAAAATATGTTGAAAACTTAGCTGTGGCACTTCATATCCCCAAGGCATTCGATCGAGTCTGGAACCACGGACTCCTCGCCAAGCTTTCATCTTATGGCTTGCCCCCCCAGCTATGTTCTCTGCTAGCTAGTTTTCACTCACACAGGTCTCTCCATGTAGTGGTCGACGGAGTTCCATCTGACTCTCTCATCCTTAATGCTGGTGTTCCGCAAGGATCAATTCTAGCACCAATACTATTTCTACTCCATATCATCGATTGGTTGGAAGCAACTCAATGTCCAGTACACAGCTTCGCGGATGATAGTACCCTCCATACCGCCTTCTCTTCCAGGGCTCAAATACCAGCCAGGCAAATCAGAAACGAACGAGGGAGAAATGTTGACAACATAAATATGGACTTGGCAACAATTCTCGAATATGGATCCAATAACTTGGTAGATATTAATGCAAACAAAACACGAGCATGCCTGTTTTCTAGAAATGCCAATCTCACTGTGTCCAACATGAGCTTGTGAGGAGTAACCATACCTTTGAAGACATCCATTTCGATTCCTTGGTATTACTATCAGCAATAACCTTCCTGGCGAAAATCACGTGAGATCAATTGCTAAAAGTGCATATCGAAAACGTGGTTCTCTGTTTCGGGCCAGGAGCAATTCCACTTCCAGTCAGCTGCTTATGAGCTATTAGGCACAGATTCGACCTGTCCTGGAAAACTCTTTCCATATAGTGCAGCACCCAAACATACCCTATAAACTGTTGAATTCTGTCTAATGAAGGGAAATCCGTCTCGTGGGTGATGCCTCGCTCACAAACTCACTCACTTCTCTGGAACACTGTAGAAAAGTTGCCGATCTGGCTCTGTATTTTCATGGACGATGTTCTTCTGAAATATCAACAATTGTTCCTGCTTTGGCAGTCTCCGCGAGATTAACCCATCGAGTTGAGGCTTCGCACCCATTCGTGGTCACTTAACAGACCTGCAGAACATCTCTTTCCAAAGACTCGTTCATCCAACGTACAGCGAGGCTCTGGAACACATTGCCAAGAGAGGTGTTCCCCGAGGCATATAACCTCCAGAAATTCAAGAAGAACACCAATTCCTATTTTATTTTTTTATTTCCCTTGGTTCTCACGATGTTCTTTGAACATAACAGGATATCCTTCTTTGTGGAAACCAGAACATAAAAATAAACAGGGTGATTATAGTTCTGCTATATACAATTCAGGAAGACATATTCATGATAATCTGCCAATGCACGTCGATTGATATTTTTTCAGGCTTCATATTTGGGCATAATAAACAATCAGATTTTTCTCAATATTCAGGAGCCTGTGTCACTGTGGCAGGGACTCCAATACTTGTTCGTGGAAGCCATTGGGTTACTTATCGCGTACCTAGGGATATTCATAGTGATAGGGTGAGAAGGTTGGTATTGGAATTGTCCTGTTACAACTTGTACCATATCCCATTGAAGACCTCTTGTGGAGAGAAAATGCACAGGAAAAGTGCATAATTGGAGGAAAAACGTCATACCTTCGAATTTGACCTCCGAAACATAATTAATAGGAAATAAACATAATATAATACTACGAAATATTGAATATTATATCTATTATGCAGAAAAATGCATCTTCAATACACAGATAACTATTTGGTCGACAAAACAATCATTTCAAGCTTCTGATCTCGTAAAATTTTGATACATTCAATCATTGATTGATGATAAAATAAATGGTTAGGCATGCTTTGGATGGTATGGAGGGGTTCTGGAAGCCGAGAATTTGTTTGAGATTCAAACTATAGCATATTCACATCGAAAAAAAAATAGTCGGTATTGAATATCATTAATAGCAAACGTTTAGTGAAATATTGGCGCCAGTCACTACATTCATCAAATAATAGCAGAACAAAATTGTATAATACTATATCATATGAAATATTACCACTTCAAAATAGTATGATATATACTCATAGTATAGTATGATATAATTTTGTTGTGGTATTGATCGATGATTGTAGTGATTGGCGCCTATTTTACTAAACGTTTGGTATTCACTAACGACTATTTTTCTGAGTGTAAGCTGCACCAGCTGTGTATTTTCTTATTCGTCGACCGACTTCAATTTCTTTTTGCTCAATGCGATCTACTTTCTCAATTCTCTCATTTTACACGATCAACTATGATCGAATCAAAATTTAAAAAATCCACTATTGATATAACTCATTTTTTTAGCGAAAAACTAATATCATCAGCATGTTGAGAATATCTGTTACAATTCTCATGGAGATCATATAGATACATGGCGTTTTTCATAGGAAATTATCTATTTTCCGTGAAAAAAATCATTCGAAAAAAAATAATCATAGGTGCATGATCTCATTTAGGTGCTCTTAGAATAACTTTCAATTGGTTTTTATGTACTTATCACACAGAGGTTGTTGTTTTGTAAAAGATATCATTATCATTTTTCACGTTCAGTTGAGAAGAAATTGTAGTGCATAATCCAATTGACAAATCTTTTTATATAGGTATCGAAAAATTAAAAATATGTTGGTAATATCGTCATCTTTCGTTACTTTTCTGTGCCAGTAATCGAAATCCGAATGTTAAAATTTTTATACTCACAATTTGGGATTCCAGCCATATGCATGTGACATATTCCTATAAAAAAGAAATTTTTTTGAAATGCTTTATTCCACAGGGTGTCTTCGGACCTGCAGCGATAAATAAAATGGTATATTGTTGTATATGATTCAGAATAACAAAACAAATCACAAGAAACCTTTTTCAAAATCAATCGAGATCACAGTTCACAACTTCTATGTAATCGAATAACTCACTATTATTGCATGTCGGCTCACCAAGAGCAAAACTTTCGAAATTTTTGCTGTACGCAAATTTAAAAACTTAGGCGTATTTTGAATACGTGATATTTTTTCCTGATTATTATATATTATATTGTGTGGAAAACTGTGTGAGAATAAAATCTGTATCTCTATTAAACAAAAATACAAATACAAAAACAGTTTTGACCACCTTCAACCTCCTATACCTCACCGATCAACCCCTCCAAGAATTCTTCATCAAGTTATAGAGGTATTCCAGACTGCTTACGGGACACTGTCGTCTAAGGTACCACCTGGGAAGGATGGGTCTGAACCAACAAACGGACTGTCGGTTCTGTTGTGTGGAAGACGAAACGGCTGAACACATATTATGTTCATGCTCTAGCTAAGAAAGACTAAGGTTCGACACATTTGGCTTTACCAATTTAGAACCTATCGATTTCAGACAAATCCCATCCAATTCAACCATGAACTTTCTAAAAAGATGTGGATTGTACAGTGAACTGTAACCTCTAGGGGTGAGCCACAATAGACCCATCTGGGGTCGCAGTGGAGGAGAGGTATTCGCCCCACTCACATGGAATTTAACCTAACCTAACCTGGGGGTATTCCAAATCTCTATACAACGGTCTTATTTTCTTAAATTCGGTCGAGATATATCCGCAAGAGAACAGTTGAAAGATTGAAAATTTATTAGAATGTTTGTCTGCATTCATAGGACTTGATAGGTGCTGTTCTGATGAATTACTTTAACAGCTAATTAACCTACATTTGAATTTAATATTTCGTACAGCATGTCTGTCTACGCTTATGTACAATGTACATATGCGTAGATGTACATTCAGTACAATGAAACTACACTATTCAACTGAAATACTTAATCATTGACAAAGTATACAAGACATTCATTCGAAGTGTACAAGACATTTATTTATGTACAGATTTCATTATAATGCGAAGACGCAATTTCTACAAAATCGAACCTCTCAATTTGTCCATGAATTAATATATTTTAATTTTTGGCTAAGATTTGAATTCTGTCTTTATACTATTCATTTGTGATTTTTATTGGTATATGAATACTATTGATTTCAATGTAAGTTTCAGTTTGAAATTCCTTCAATATTTGAACAGATTTAAAAATATTCGGATGAGGTGCATACAAACTTTTTGTTGAATCAGAAAGAAAGGATTCACAGCAATTTGTTGTTCTGTAACTACTAGCTTCAGCACGAGCACAAATTTAAGAAGGAAATTCAGAATCCTCGTTTATAATTATCAACAAGATATTCAAAATAATTCCTCAATCTTGCGTCATTCGTCAACATTTGATCTCCCACTGTTTTTGGCTCTAATAATGTCAAGCCAAGTGTCCAATGTGAAATACTCCCAATAAGTGAATAATTGTTTTTGTATCCGGACATCAATCCTAAACTTTGGATTTTTCTAATCCAAGATTGTCTTAGATGAAATCTGCATCCTATCATTCTTGTTTCTGGCTATATAAATCTTATGGGTAAATGAATAGAGTTTTTAAAATCCGATAAAACTTCAACAGATTCAAAATTGATATCCTAGTCTTACACATTCTTGGCTCACGATTTCGAAACATTTGTTATAGGGTAGGGGGTGTTCCGATAATGAGCAGCGACAGTATGTCATTGATAACCTGCTGAGTCTATAGATTAGGCTTATTTTTACCATAGGCGCAACTGGGTTATCATAAATTCCGGGCTCTTCTGAAACCCGGATTAGAACAGGGAGAATAGGCTAAATGGGGTTATACCCGCCCAAACGAATTTGAAAGAGAATTGTACAAAGCTTTGAAATATCTCTGCACGAAGTGTAATATGACCCATTGTACTATTTAAACCATTTGAGGGGGTTGATTTGAAGGGTAGGAGGTTGTCAGGTGGTTGACAAATGTTATGTTAAAAATACATATTCGAAAATGGAAATCGACCTGTCCAAGGATTTATTAAAATATAATATGTTATGTCATAGGGATTGTATTCAACGAAATGCTGTTTTTTCAGCATTACAGCACTAGCAAATCAACCTACAGTATGTGATTTTTCTGGTAGGTTCTCTTTTCGTCTAGAAATGATTGTAGGTTGTAAGGGAATTCTGGATTATTCTTCCGTTTTTTTTCTGTTATAAGTATCCTTTACTATATTATATACCACTTGGGCTGAAGTGAACTTTCACGCATAATGCAACAAACACCCTTGTGTTCCACAAATAACTATTTAACGGCTTCTTTTGACTTTATCGATTTCTATTGTCCCCCATTTGTTTCACTCGGTTGCGCCTCCTTGAAAAAATCAGTTCTCGATCTACGAAGTAGCATGTTGTGCACTTCTTTTTCGCTTGGAGAGCACGAGAGAGAATACCTATGATGTGCATGACATTCATTATTCCTCAAAGAGTTATATAAAATTTGATATATTATTGAAGAAATTACGGAGAATGAAGTTTGTTCTTAGTAGTGAATTGCACTAGCCGCAATATCGGGATTGAAATAAACTGAAAAAGCAGATAAATATGGTTTTATGAAAATGATTTGGTTCAATTTGTTCATGTTATTGTAGAACAATTTTAAGAATCACTATCACATTCATGGTTTTATAAATGACTCCTGAAGAAATTTTGAAATAAAAATTAATGTAAATTGATCGAAAAAATGTTGTCTGCTTTATGTGCAGAAAGCACCGATATTAATTTGTTGCTCCCAGCAAAAAGATCAATTATTTGATTTTATTCTTTCATCTTCTATTATACTCACTCCATTTATCGCTTCAATTTATGGAACACCATGTAAGATTTCAAATTCTCATATGTTACCAATATTTACCTTTGATTTGTCTTCTTCTTCAAAATGTCCTTCTCTCATGCTTAGTATTGTAGCTTCGGGTATTCCTGTTTTTCTGACACAAGTATTGTGTAACACCGGTGCCAGTTTCGAAAGGTTCTCTCCAAGTTCCTGTAAAGGAAACGTTTTCTTTATAAATTGCCACTGCTCTGCTCCTAGTTCTCATCAATTTTTGGGTTTCCTCAATAGTAGGTACCAACCCATGATAATTTCCAACGAATTCGTATTTCATAGTCCAATATCTACCTATTATCTAATCTGTAGAATATTTTCGAAATTTCAAAATAATATCTTGATATTGTGATCATATTTGTAAAAGGTAATCGATATTCGATATCTGAAACGCAACAACAATGGCATTTTCAATGGTTTTAGACAAACATATCCTAAACCTGTGAGTGGCGAATGTGGTATTCTCACCCGATATGTGCCTTTATTCAAGGGGTCCGTGAAGAGAAGGAGGTCAATCCCTTAACAGTATACAGGATGAGGCAAAAGTATGGAAACAGGTGAACATATTATCTGTAACCGTTCTTTAGATTTTTTCCGAATGTATGTCTAGGTGATATCAAAACATGGCGGATTTGATAACGTTATCGCCAATGTTGCCACTTCTTCAGTTATTCCGGAATTATTATCACTTTCCTCATTTTGAATAGAATCTTCAGATTCTCCCTGAAAAGCTGATCTCTTCGATCTATCATACTTCGAATCAATAGAAAATGATCACAGAGATATAGGGTGTTTTAAATCGAGATTCTTCAACTATACGATTTTTTTTGTGTCGAAATCATTTATTATTGGTTAAAACGGTTCACATGTCCGTCCTCAACTTATGATTTGCTTTCTACTGACTTTTTTGATTGAAACAAATACAAGATGGTCCAAGATTCAGAATTCTGATCACCATGTATCTGTTCCGAATGAATGTCAGTAGATAGTAAATCAGAAGTTAAGAAAGATTCATTGAACCTGTTTCGAGCAATAATGAATAGTCTCGACACAAAAATATCCTAAAGTTGAAAAAACTAGGTTTTGACCACCCTATATCTTGGTAATCATTCCCGCTAGACCCCAAGTGTGATCGATCTATGATATCAGCTTCTGAGGAAGAATATAAACATTCAATGAAATACAGGGTATTCTATTTAGAACGAGGAAGTTGGATTTAATTCCGGAAGAACTGAAGAAGTGGCAACAAACGGTTACTGAGATATTCACCTGTTTCCATACTCTTGCCTAACCCAAATATACGTCTCCAAGACGTGTATTCTTGAAACGAAAATAATGTGACGTTCCTCAAGCCTATTTTTATCTGGGACCAATGTCCGCCTTACTGGACGTCAGAGTTTGAAATTCAAATCAGTTTTTTCCAATAATTCGACTATTCAATAGGATATCGATTTCAAGCGAGACATTTGGAATGGTCTAATTCTTCTTAACTGAAACACACCGATCACCTAGCCTAGACCAATTATTGCATGAACCATAAAAAAATATTGTGATCCGAAAACATCAACAGTAGAAGTATATTACGAAGTATATTTTTCCAAATTAAGGGTTGGAGGAACATGCTTCGGGCATATATATGCCATCATCAGGCTCACGAGAACAAGAAAATATCACCTACAAGGAAATTGGAGATGGAATGACTGAAAATACTCAAAAAATCGTACAATTAACAATTGTTGAAGTAATCATATTCCATTATGTGGGACGAGATAACTAATACGAAAAATATTTTCGGGCCTTACGAACAAGTCGCTTTTTCAGCTTTCTTTCAAAAGCTTCCATTTTGAAAAAAAACATAGACCAAGTGAATTGGGGGACATCTGTGGGGATTATGCACAAGACCAAGCACAAAGATAAAAAAACAACTGATATGAAACTCACAGATTTCTGCGGGAAAGTAAAGAAACTCAACACCAGGTGAAGTCTATAGGAATCAGCCCAGATGATGAAACCATAGATGAAACCAAAAATTCATATCAGAACACTGAACTTGAGTGTATTTATAATAACGTCTCATTTTTTTGAAATAATTCTGGAATTTCGATGACAAATCTCATGAATCAATGAAGACAAACTAATGAGTTTAAAACTGGAAGGTCATCAAAGTGGATAGGGATATAGTAATATTGGGGTTGATTTCGAAAATTTACAAAATGTTCAGTTGTGTACCCTCTTGGTCATTTTATGCATCACATATTATTATGATGCAAAATGAAACTTAGTACGTACGCGGTACGTTTCAAGCAACTCCTCACTCAACATCAAAATTGATTGATTCGCTGAAAAATGTAGGGATTCCAAAGCAGCATTTCGAGTAATGATGCTGCTTGTTGCGACCTATTATATTATTTCTCACTGTACTCACCTCAAGTTTCAGAGATGCAGATGAAAATTCCACTGCTATAAAAAATAGAATTATATACACACTTGACTTGTACATATTTGAATATATATATTTTAATCCTATTATAATGAATCGAAGGACTATACTAAATTGAATGGTTTTCGTAGTTATATATACAGTGTCGTTTGGAGAGGAATAAATAATCGATATTCTAATACCAGGCACTGGTGCGGTATTTGCCATTAGATTACCTGGTCCATACACAAATATGTCACTCTGTGGTTGTATTCATATTGAATGAACTACAGTTCGAACATCCTTGAAAATTGAATGATCCTGCTGTTGAACACTATTATTAAACACACCTTCAGTCGTTTCAGTCCTCTCCTATCCGGTCTGTCAATTGTAAGAACTGTCAAATGTCATTCCCGAATTGTGTTGCAGTCTGAATTATTGAAACAATTTCCGTTTATATCAGAATTCTCCATCAGAAATGTAGAGATTCCAAAACAGCATTTCGAGTAATGATGCTGCTTGTTGCGACCTATTATATTATTTCTCACTGTATACTCACCTCAAGTTTCAAATATGCAGATGAAAATTCCACTGCTATGAAGAACAGAATTATATACACACTTGACTTGTACATATTTGAATATATATATATTTTATCCTATTATAATGAATCGAAGGACTATACTGAATTGAATGGTTTTCGTAGTTTTATTACCTTTATATATATTTCAATCCCAATCGCCTCAGAGAGCAGGACAGTATTTAATAGAAAAGTTGACTTTTTTCAACGAAGCATCAATCTATTTCCATGTTCCGCTACCGAATATCTCATAAATTAGAACGCAATAATAATTATACTGATCATAATAATAACAATAATAGACAGACATTGAATATTTATATGTAGAATACATTTTTCATCAATGTCTGAAAAATAAAATGATGCCGTTGATTTCATATAGAGAAATCGAATACTTTGACACCTCAGCGAATCGAATAATTTTTATCTACTACGTCACATGAAATCTTATTCAAGAAGGTCAGTAAACAAGTCATTTCAATAGAAATTCATCTATTCTATGGACTGGACGCACATCTACGACCAATATAACTTATACGTGTCTCGTTACTCACTTCCATGCAGTTGCATAGTATTATATGTATTATTTTCTCAATTCTCATTCCCTTTGAATTATTTTGTAGGTTAGCAGATAGGTTATCAACTAATTTTCAGAATTATGGGATCTTGTGGAAGAGAGGAATTATGAGTTCGTAGAAAAAGTATAGTATGTAACGCTCTGCTGCGCGCGTGCTCAAAATTCTCATTACCAAAATGACGTTCATAACACTTTTTGCATGATATACTATAAGTAGTATATACGGACTTTCATCTGATGTGAGGTTTTAAAGTTACAAGAAATTATTTTATATATCTAGAGAGGCTTATATGGTCACTTACTTATGCTACTATCAAAGAACAAGTTGATAACGTTGTCTTTACTTCATACACCAGGTGAACATGACATTCTAAAATAGTTTCGTAATTGAATTGCGACACATCAATATTTTTTTTCAATTTTTTGGAGTGCACGGGAGGAAATTCCTATTATTTTTCGCAAAACAACGTGTGCGTACCTAAAGGAAGGATAGAGAAGGAAGATTGGTATTGGAATTTTTTTGAACTTTTGAAAGTATACTTATCAGGCAGAGAATTCCGCAGCTCTGTGACTTAGTACTTGGTACATGGTTGACGACAAAAAGTTGTTCTATGTGCTGCCTGTTAGCCTTATGTTACCTGTTAGTGATGAACTATTAGCCGAGATCATCAATTCCAGTGGCAGAAACTATAGGAAAGTGAAAAGTCGCTTTTTTTCCTGCGGTGTTTCATCAATGATGTCCAGGAATGAGTGAATGTGGCATCACCAGTCCGGGCTCGTATCTGATCGGAATCTAAGTTTATCATTATATCTTCATAATAGCGACACACTTTGATGAATTTTGATATGTTTCTAAGCGGGTTTTGGAATCAGTAATAGAACGCTGGGTATTTTTATTATTTTATCTTTCGCAGGTTGATGAATCAAACAGATTGCAAAATACATTATCGTAAGGTACGAACTTTGTGCAACTTTATAAAGTTCATCCGATAGTCCAAGAGGTTAGATAAATCTTGATTAACTAACCTAACACTTATACCCTAACCTGAACGTATGGTATAGTTTATGCAAAGTCAGTTGAACAGATAATCAAACGAATGTCGGGCTGCGCTGCCGCATACTATGAAACCTTATGAACTATCAAAGGGACCGACGGCTTGCGGTGATGTGTTTTTCCAACTGACTGTGCATAAACTATACAATCAGAGGAGTCGGTAGTGAATAAACGTTTAGTGAAATAGGCGCCAGTCACTACATTCATTGAATAGTACCACAACATAATTGTATCATAGATACTATGACAGATTGAAGAAACAATAATTATAAATAAAATATTGAAAAATATTGATTTATACGGATTCTTTCGAATTGTGATATCTTGACTATTTACGGTTGTTCAGAAAATAGTCTTATCCCGGTCCTGGTTATTCATAAATGAAAAAAAAATAAGCACCCAGTCTAATTTAAACAAAGGATGATTCTACATTGATTTGAAAAAAACATCATTATCTCCACCTATGCAATGATAATGAGCATTATTTGATTTTTTATTATCCACATGCTTGTTATCCAAATTAATAGTTTATCTATGATTTGAAATTGTTATTCATCGCACAGATAGGCAATGATATCTCAAAAAATTCGACTGTTAATCATTTAATGATTCTTGTTCAAGACACTTCACTGCCTTACTCAACCAATCTTTTCAGAAGGAGATTGAAAGTTTCATGAAATCCTTTTCACTTGTTTCATAGATTTTTCTATCCTCGTTTCTATGAAATAGAAATATAAATATTATTTCAGTGTAGTAAGGACAAATCAGATGATTTGCCCCAAAATGTCACTGCGTTTAAAGATTTTTTTCATCAGAGAGCCAAAAAGAAAAATTCGTCATCTTGTCAGTGACAATTTCTATTGAAAAAGGTTTGGAGAAGACCAATAAAGTTATATTGAAAAATATCAGATTTTCACTTACCTTTGGACGTTTCGGGAACGAATCTGCTCCCGTTCCCAACATGAAAAATAGATATTTGAATAGCAATTTCTCATTTGTCTCGATACTTCACAGTTCTCAGTGACAATTGGTGATGTTGGCAATCAAACAGTTACATGATGTTTTCATTCATTAATCTCGAATTTAACATTTTTGTTTTTTCAGATTTCAGTAGTGAATACCATTTTTTTTTATATCAACTGAACAGGAAGCAATGTAATTGTCTCCGTTCAGAAGAATGCAAGCAGATCCCTTGACTTTTCTCTTCTGATTGTTATCTTATTTTCCAATGATTTTAATATCATTCCATTCTGCCATATGTTGTCCATCTTCAGTGAGGATATGTTCAGCTAGTTTCGAAATGTCGATGTGTCTTTTCTTTTACTTATGTTCCTTCGTCCTTACTGAAAAAGGTCTCTTGGTTTCACCTGTATAAAACTTTCCACAAACACAAGGTATATACTGTAAATACAATTTTTTGACTATTGTTATTCATTTTTCGTCTTATTTGTTTGAGTTAGAATCGATCTCATTGTATTTTTAGTTTTGAACACAGCCAGAATTTAATAAATAAACGACTTTCATCTTGCCAGAATACCGATTCAAATTTACGCTACATATATATTTTATATCGATCGTCCTATGTATTCGGTATACAAGTATTTGATACATAGGCATTAGTCATTCAGTATCTGAAATTATCACACTTTTTGTTCTCAAGAATGTACAGGGTGTCTCCGTATATTTAAATATGGAAATTGAAGAGTTTCATGTGTTCTATCTAATGCTCCTTGAATGTTGAAAATACATAGGGTGTGCATAAACATTTATAGATTCTTTCTCAAATTATTTAGATTTCTTTCAAAAAAATTTTAAATTGTTCCTCATGATAGTATATAGGTGACCACTAGAAGCACTCAAATGTGCATTGAAATATATGGCACGCCATTTAAAAAATATATAATTATGACGTCACACTTTTTTGGGACACCCTGTATAATCGATTTTATTTCCTGGTATGCGCCCAATGATACAATTGAAGTCTGAAAAATATCGAAATCCTGACTCAACTGATAACTGGACGTAGTTATGCAAGAAGGAACCAAGCGACATGATCATCGAAATCCAATTATATATATACATGAATGGTAACCCAAATATCCGTACTACACTTAGCAAAAAAGAACCAACCAAATTTTTTATATATAGGCTATTTTATTATAGGTGAGAACCATCGTAAATCGAGAGAATCACCCCAACTGTTATACAGAAAGGAACCATACGACATGGTTCCTTTTTGTAAATATCTGTTTGATCGTTTCTTGGTGTTGAATTAGGATGGTTTCTATTTCGTTGAACGCAAAAAAAATTCGACGGCTGTTCTGGCTTTCTGTCTATTTTTTTCAGGTGTTTTCAGTTAGATGCAATACGTATATGCGTGAACATCGTTTTTTGTGTTGTGATTGTTTAGTTAAGCAGATTACATATCGCAAAAAAGGAGTTAATAAAGAAGACATTAGTTGGTTGAAAACGAGGGAAATAACATTGATGAAAGACAAGCCTTATTCAATATTCATGAAGCAGAATTTGAACGATGAATCAATGGCGGTGGAAGTAGATATTTCTAAGAAATTCCGTGGTAGACCCTATCAAAGTGGAATGAAAAAAAGTAATCTGAATGCACAGTGGCCCATAGGAAAGGGGATTGCGAAAGAAAAACTCAATGACATAAAGTCGATATTGCATCTCAAACCAAAAGATTGCTGACCATTTTATTCGACACTTTTCGCAGACGACACTGTGGAAGATGACATTGACGGATTCTCGGAGGCATTGGACTCTGAACATTATACCTGATAACATGTGCAAAATTTTGTTTTAAGATGAAGTATTACGTTTATCTGTTTTTTTCGTTCTGGTTCCCATTTGAAATTTCGGAAATTTCAAAATGCAAAATGAAATCAAAGCACATTTTTCAGAAAAAATATAAGTTGTGATGAAATTCAAATGATTATTTCATTCATCTGAAAATTCACGCTTTTGATTGGTTGTAACAGCTGTATTGATAATCGAAAACACTATGTTATCGATTTTGTATTTCGGCACCTGATTGGCTACTTACTGTTTGAGTTTTTGTAGCATGACAGCAGGATATAAATGCTGTCATTATATATTCGTGTTCAGGGAATAAAAACACTACACTTCTATTCAAAACCCAATAGGCACTATCAGAATTTGTATTGTCCTCACAATTATTATAAGACAATTCCAAATAATTATTGATTGAGCATGATTCGCATGATATAACCTAAAATAGGAATACTTTTTCAACCACGACTGACGTGACATCTCTACATCTCTCTCTTCTCACTCCCTATCATGTACGCTGCTTTATCCATTCAACGCTTTAATGTATTGTTAGTTGCATAACATCCCTAGTACCTTCGATCGCGAGTGAAGAGGAAGAGTGAATGCGGGATCACGATTGCGGGAAACTCAATTGAGAAAGCTGTGGCCAGTTGTGAAGGAATCAAAGGAAACAAAACTGTTTATATGTTGATAAATATCGTTACTAGGTGTGGTGTATAGCTTGAAAATGGACAGTAAAAATCGTTTCGGTAAATATAGTGTAGAAGAAATAAGAAATGAAGTCAAAGACTTAACGCCTCAAAATACCGTGCGTTCCAAAAAGTATGTTTGGAAACAATTCACAGAATTTTGTGAACAGCGAAATCATCAGCTAAACGAAAATACATCTGATGACAGACTTGCCAATATTCTCACAGAATGGGCATTTAATATGCGGAAAACCGATGGCAGTGAGTACAAGGACATGGTAGTGAAAACTATTTGGAATAATACAGCTAAATTACTCCAAGAAAATTACTATCATGAATACAATCGAAAATTTGATCCATTCAAAGATATAACATTTGAAGTTGCTAGAAATGCCAAATATACTAAAAGAAAACAACTACAAAATATTCAGGAAAAACGAAAAAAGTCATGTGTTTCATTTACATCGGAAGAATTGACACAAATTATCCAAAGTTGGGATGAAAATACTCCAGATGGATTACAAAGGAAACTGTATCATATTATAGCAGTGGAATTAGCTTGGCGGGGCGGTGAAGCATGCCGATGTTTGATTCATTATTTCAAGAAAGACATAAATAACAAGGGAACACCAACTGGAAGACTGGAATATAACCCTATATTCGCGAAAACCGCACAAGGTGGATCAAAAAATATTGCAGAAAGTAAATGGCTTGTGTCAAATAAAGAAAATCAAGATAATTGTCCAGTTCGTTCATTCAAGAAATTGATGTCAAAAAGGGGAGAGATCATTAAAACTGATCGACTATTTTTGACAGTTAATGGTAATTGGAATAAAGATCATAAAAGTCCTTGGTTTAAAAATATGCCAATGGGTATAAATGAAATAAGTAAATGGACCAAATTGTCAGCTGAAAAGATACAAAAAACGTGAAAATATCAAACCATTCAAACAGATCTACAGCTGTGAGTCAATTGGCAAGTTCTGGAATTGAGGAACAACAGATAATAAAAGTTACTGGGCACAGTAGTTCAATGTCATTGAAACCATATTCACAACTGAGCAAAGAACATCATGCTGATATAATATCAAACCTCAGAAAAGAAGATAATATGGATATATCCACGACGGTTGCATCTAGTAGCAGTAATGATGAATGTCACTATGTCAAAATAAATAATTGCAATAACTGTACATTCAATATAAATATTAACAATAAATAGGTAGTGAAAATGGTTTATTTTTCATTCATGAAATAATCTTGACAAATACAACACGTGTGATTGATGATTATCGAAAATTCCTTCTCTTTTTCGAAACAAATTGTGTTGCTTTTAGGCAACCACACTCGCGCTATGCGCTCGTGTGGTTTCCAAGCAACACAATTTGTTTCTCAAAATCGAAGGAAATCGTGTTTCGATAATCATCAATACACTTGTTGTATTACAAGCGAGAATATCAATTGTAAGAGATGCTGCATGACTTCATACATCTCATAAAATGAAGAAGTTCCATTGAAATACTCTGTTGATTTATTGATGAAACAATATCTTCAGACCTAAATGACTCCAAACTTACTCGTCGCCTGGTCCTTTTTTGCATAACTACGTCCAACTGAACTATAGAAGACGGGAGGTGAGATGCAGATTGCAGAACCCTGCATCAACTCGTCCTAATTTCCCCTATTCATCATTCAATATGTGAGTCTTCTCATGGATCACCCTGTATATTGCCAAAGTGAGCTTTGTTTCGCCATTGACTGTATTATCTCTGTCCTTGCAGACTCAATAGTACCTACTTTTGGTCTGGTATTGTATAGGTATCAACTAGTTAGTGATAGTAACCAGAATGTGAAATAAACAATAATAACACAATTTTTGTTTTCAGACATTTTACTTATTCATTTTCAATCCCGCATTGCATAAAATCTGTGACTACAGAGGTATATCATCGCATATAATATATAATTATATAACATATCGTGAACTATAGCCAAATTCCTCAATAGGTATGGTCCATAGTATAGTTAAAACATTATGAAGTTCTGAAAAGTGAAATTATCGAAGAACTTTCTACCAGTTGATTCACCAATACCGAGTGTTCCAATAGCCGATGCCTAGTCATACGGATCGAGATGGGAGGTCAGCTCATTCGGATTCTCTTGAGCCAAACATACAAAGTTCACGGTTTTTCAGTTTTTCCATGATTTCAAGTTCTTCAGAACAATTCCATTTCTTCACATTAGTGTTCTTATAATACAATAATGAAACGTGACACATTTATCTCATAAGAATATCTCCGTAATCGTTGATATTTCGATCGAAAATCCTTGTTAAAATCGAAGTCAAAATGTAGTTTCATTAGGAGAATGAATATTTTGAGAAATATCTGTGATTCCTGCTTTTTCAGAAATACAGAGCTGATACACACTATAGTATCAGAAAAAATATTGACCAAGGTGTCATGTTCCATTGTTATGTCGATATGTTTTGATATGCTATGTTATGTGAAAAACTGGAATTTGAAAGAAAAAAAAAACTATAAAACTCAAACACGTAAGACTTTCCGTCGACCTCCGGAACACTCACCATAATATAACAACGATTTAACTCACATTGGGATTCTTCTCGTGAGTACATTTCACCATATCGTATATTCTGTCCTCTAAAGGTGTGACTTCTGGAAGAAAAACATTGCCATCACAGGTAGGTTACTTCTATAGGATCAAACATGTCGCGGTTGAACGGTATGAGCTCTCTTATTGCAGTAGTGATCAAGGGAGCTGACACCGTCCATGTGCGACATGATCTCTGAAGACGACTGTACCTATGATATTATCTTATCAAAATAAGAATGCTGAACTCGATATCTGAAATCTTTGTTTCTAATGAGTTACACACGATTCAGGAAAAACTTTGATGGGAACATTTTACTTTCGGACTTATTCTGACTCACCCTACATTATTATATACTTGAACAGATTATGATAATCTCCATATTATACAGGGTGTCCGGAAATTATGCGCAAAAAATCAAGAGGTTGATTCTACATGATGAAATAAGAAATTCTTTTCATATGTACGTGGGTCCGGAAATGCATAGTTTTCAACATACAGTGTGTTAAAACTTTTAAACAAGATCGGTTTTTTATGAATATCTCAAATGTCCATGTACCAATTTTCGTGAAATTTAGCAATGATATTCTTTGTCATGAGGGGCTGATATATTTATAATTCAATTGGAATTATAAAATCCAGTGGCGTCCCGGGGGGCAACCTACCGAATATTATTGTAAATAAAATGTGCGCCACTGACTTTTTTTTATTCTGTATCTTCATAACCTATAGACCAACTAAAAATACAACATTTTGGACTCCCGAATTATTTTGATAATTTGCTTCATTTCCATGGAAAAAAATAATTACCAATTTATTGCATAAATTTGTGCCAAAAAATTCCTTAAAAAACTGAAGTAAAAATAAATGCGGCATCAATGTCCATAGATAGAGAATATGTATGAAGATTCATTTTCTTCAAATATTCCTTGATACATGTTTGACACACTCTACACTCTGGTTATTGAGAACTATAATTCTCGGTCCAGGAAGGCGTAGTTTTCGATAATACAAAGTGTGTCAAACATGTTTTATAAAATATTTGAACAAAATGAATCTCAATTCTTATTCTACGTCTATAAACATGGATAACACATTTAATTTCACCCCTGTTTGTGAAGCAATGTTTTGCACAAATTTATACAATGAATTGGTATTTATTTTTTTCTACGGGAACGCAGCAAAATTGCAAAATAATTCAAGTGACTAAAATGTTGTATTTTTAGTTAATCATTAGGATATGGATATAGAGAATTTAAAATAATCAGGGGCGCACATTTTATTGTCAAAAATATCCGGTAGGGTGCCCCCGGGACGCCACTGGATTTCTTAATTCTAATTCAAAAATTGCTAAATCAGCCGCTCATGACAAAGAATATCATAACCAAATTTCAAGAGGATTGGTGAAAGAATATTAGAGATATTCATAAAAAAACGATTTTTTCTAAAAAGTTCAACACACTGTATCTTGAAAACTATGCATTTCCGGACTCAAGTATATATGAAATAAATTTCATATTTTCTCACGCAGAATCACCCCCTTGATTTTTTGCGCATTATTTCCGGACACCCTGTATATCATTATATACAATATATTCAGGGTGAGTCAAAAATGAGTACTGAGCTTTCTGGAGGTGATAGTACGTTGAAAAATAAGTATACTTTGAAAGATAAACTCATGGCTCAAAATGCATATTAAGGGAGATATATCCTTCCAAAGTTGATCAAATTTAAATACTTTCTCAACATAACTTCTAAACGGTGGAAGCAACCAGATTGAAATTTCCTGCATGAATGTATGTTAATTGAATACATTTTTCTGATACACTTCTACATTTCTGATATTGTTATAAAGGGTGTTTTTTGGGGACGAGTCATGCTTTTTTGAATACAATTTTTTTCCTCGTATTCTTTTTGGTGCAAAAATAAAAGCATATGATAAAGCGAAGAGAATTACATGAAAAGGTGCTCCTATCCAAATACGAAAAATTGAACAGTTTCCGAGATATTTGAGTTCTTGTAGTCACATCAAATAAAATTTTTGGATAACAATATTTTAGGAGGCTATGGTCAATTTTGTTCTTAATTTTGACGTTTATGACATCAACATTGTTATTATTGATTTTCTTGTTTGGTTATTAGGTAGTATTATAATCAGAGCGACTTGAAGAAATGGCAGATTATCCGTTATCCAGAGATGTCTTCTGCTCGACGTGTTCCAAATGTTGCATTGTGTGAAAAATAATGTCCAAAAAGTACGAGGCTACCTAGAATATTATTAACAGATCTGCTGATTATCATGTCACTACAAAAACTGAAATACCTCCAAAACAGTTACATTTTTTGTATTTTGATGAGGGTACTGTTTTTATGTAACTTTTTTGCTCTATCAACTGGTTTAATTTTTTCACCAAAAAGAGTACGAGGAAAAAATTTGTCTTCAAAAAATTATGACCCATCCTCTAAAAACACCCTTCATAACAGTATCAGAAATGTAGAAGTATTGCAGAAAAATTTGTTCTATCAAGATACATTTATGTGGGACATTTGAATTAGGTGGTTTCTACCGTTCAGAAGTTATGCGGAAAAATTATTTTGAATTAATCAACTTTGGAAGGACATATCTCCCTTGATGAACATTTTGGGCCATTAGTTTATCCACCAAACTATAATTATTTTTCAATGTAATATCACCTCTAGAAAGCTCGGTACACATTTTTGACTCACCCTGTTTATGATATGTGTATTTTTTTGTGAATATCTCGGTAACCGTTTGCTAGACATTTGAAATTTATGTACAAGGTGATTTCAAAACGTGGAAACATGGAGGATCTGAAACTGTTATCACCAATGTTGCTACTTCTTCAGTTATTCCATTATTCTGGAATTCCTTATTTTGAATAGAAGACCTTGCATTTTATCGGATTTTCAGATTCTCCCTGATCACACTTGGGGTCTAGCGGGAACTTTGGAATTTTTAGTGTCGAAAGTATTCATGCATTATCGGTCAAAACGGCTCACATGTTCCTACCTTCATTTATCATGCATACACCAATTCAATATTCGGCTGAGGCCTCGGGATATAATTTTGATTCCTGTTCGATGTTGATACCATTCCAGGCCCAGTAGTTGTGCGGACAGAGTGTCAATATTCTTATCCGCATTCGATTGCCGGTCGCGGGTTCGATTCCCATCGACTGCAGACATCTTTATGATGGCCCAAGAAAGTGATTGGGATCACACGTTGAAAGGTAAGGCCCCCGTCCTTCCTTTCTCGCACAAGACTCTCGAAGACTTCTGAGGGTTGCTCGTAAGAGGGCAGTCGAATGACGGATAAAACAATTTCAGGTCAATTTTCAGAACAACAATTCTTCACTACCTTGGAGTATAAATAACTATTTTCTACAACTGCTATTGGAAGTAGAGTATTTCTCATAGTTTACTTAGTTTCAAAACAACGAATCACCCATACTGTGCGTATTATTATTTCTCACGGCACTCTGTCAACAACACATAATAATAATAATAATAATAATAATGATAATAAAATTCCAAAGAACTGACTTTCACTCTTCTCAAGTCAGGCGGGCTTAAATCGGAAACAAAGGGGTTCATCATTGCATGCCAGGATGGGGTTTTCAACACTCTCGTCTACCGTAGCCGTATCATGGGTATGGAGGTCCTTGACACAAATTGCAGGGCCTGCCGCAGGGCGCCCGAGACAATTATGCACCTGCTGTCTTCTTGCACGGTGTATGCAGTCTCGGCCTATATCCATAGACCAATGCGGCATTGCGAGTGCTCTATTATCACTTGGGGCACTCGTACGGAATAGACGAGACCCCAGTGCTGCCCTATGCTCCAGGGGATATTGAGTCCGTTGTGGAGAATGAGAGGTGCCGAATTTATTGGAACTTCTCATTCCCCATCCTCAGGCAAATACAAGCTAACAAGCCTGATGTAGTCCTCCTCGACCATCAAACCAAAGCGATGTTCGTGATCGAGTTTTCGGCGCCAGCCGAACCGAAAACCGTTTTGAAGGAGGAGGAGAAACGGACCAAATATCGAGATCTTCTCTTCGAACTCTGCCGGCTCTATCCAGACCATTTTGTGGAATTGGTCATCCTGATAATCGGCTCCCTAGGAGGCACACGACACACGCTACTTTCGGAGATCCAGAAAATCCCAGCGTGCCGTGATAAGGCAAACATCCTGGCTGGTGTTATGCAGAAGGCCGTCATACTAGGATCATTGCGTCTACTCAGAGCACACGGTACTTGGCCCCAGTGATTATTCACCTCACAGGCTGTGAGGAGTAGTCACTGGATTTTATCCAGCACGACTCTGCGAGACGTCGGAGGCAGCAGGGTCGTGACTGGAATTATATGAACTAAAATAATAATAATAATAATAAAAATGATTTATTCATTCATTTACAGAAATACAAAATACAAAAATGAATATGTCTGAATGATAACAGATTCAGTAAATGAATCAATAAAAATACTCAATAAGTGATGAATCACTTGTTTCGAGAAGTTGATAATCAAAAACAATTTAAATTATCTGAATATTAATCAAAATTGGAATTCAAAACTGTACGTGTCTTAAATACAAGCACCAGCGATATACAATAACTAATATGCAAAAAACACACATACATGTATATACATATAAACTCTGAATAAATAGGAAAATATAATAATCATAAGAGGCTCACTTAAAATAATCATTTAGGATATTTCGATCTTCTTCTTTGATGAATAATTTCAAAGCTTTCTTTGAACGAATGTTTCTATAGAAAGGGTATTGAACATTTTTGGGGCCATGTAGTTGTATGAGCGCTGACCTATGGATTTATTCATTTTTGGGATGATATGTTGGTGTTTACGTCGAGTATTAATTGTGGTCATGATTCGGTAAGACGAAGGTTTGACGAGGTGGTTTTTACTGTGATAATGAATGTTCAGGTTTAAATAGTATAATTGAGGATTATCTAGAACAGAAACCTAGGTATATAACTTATCTGAAGGATATCGGGTTGTTTTTCGGAGAATTAATCTCAGAAATCTTTTTTGGATTACTTCAATTGGCCGTAGGTGACTTCTCAATGCTCCACCCCAAGCTGCTATAGCATATCTCAAATGGCTCTCGACAAGTGCATGATACAATGCCTTCATTTTGTGTGCAAGATAGTAACGTTTCGAAGTATTTAAATCGATATAATATTGTTCCCAATTTTTGCAAACATATTGAATATGAATGTCCCATTTTTAGTGTTTTTCAATGAAAACACCCAAATATTTGACATGTCCAACTGACTTGATAATTTTGCTATACTATTCATTATCCATTATGAGGTGATCGAAGGAGAATTTATAAGATTTATTGCAATAGAATGGAACGAAACATGTTTTTTCATGGTTGACGGTGAGCAGTTTATGGTCAAACCAATTTTGCAATAATAAAAAGTCAGTTTCCACTAGAACTTTCAACTCTTCCCAAGAGTTGGCTCTGTAGAAGATGGCAGTGTCATCCGCAAACCCATTAATATCTTCTCCACTTCCCAAGGAAAACAACCCATTCACGTAAATATTGAATGAAGTGGGTCCCATAACAGTACCTTGTTGAACGCCACATTCGATTACTTGTCGATCACTCAGAACATCACCCACTCTTATGCTCTGGAGTTTATCGGGAAGGTAACTTTGGAATAGATTTAGAGCAACACATAAGACATTTCAATAAAGAATCAAGAAAAATCAGGACTTGTTGGCTGCTGTTCAACTTTGAATAGTTAGCGCAACTATCAGCCTTATTTCGAAATTCTTATATATACAAGTCGTAATTTTCGTTGAATATTATTCCAACAATTCATCATGAATAATATAGCTAATGAGCTAGAGTAGTAACGATTTTGATAATACACCTTTATAGATAATGAAAAAAGCTGCAAAATTTAGATTTGTTGCCGAAATTACAAGAAAAAAGCAGGAATTGGCATACTAAAAATTTAATGGGATGTAAAAAAGATACAGAATCAAAATCTAATTTGGAAAGTGTACTTTTTTAGTAGGTATACTTCAAGGAACTAGGGAAGACGCCTAATCTTTGGTCACAATATTCAATGTTGCGAAGAAAGTATAGTATAAATGGATACCAATAAGTTACATCACTTGTATTCTTTGAATTTGTGCGGTTGTAGATGAATATAGTGTGTTATTGATATTATCGATATTTATTATCGATAAATCGATAATTCTTTATGAATTATCGATATTGTCGATAATTTTTGTGCTGTGTACCCGAAAAGGAACATTGGACGTGCTACGGGTATAAAACGAACTATATATAGTATATAGTTCGCTTTCGATCGGCAGACTCACGGTATGTCGGTCCCTTTGGGCGTGTCCAGTAGACGAAAAAAGTCAAAAATTACTTCAAAAAGTGATTTCAGCATGTCTGCCGTTTCAACATCTTGAAGTACACAATTTTTCTGCTAAAAATATTCGATGGCAGACAAGTTCCAAATATATTTAATGGAATTTCAAAACTTCGAAAATTTCATAAAAATTTGTGTTATTTCAGCGAAGCTGAAATTCAAATTTGTTATTTATATCATTATTATACACATTTATATTCGTAGAAGCAGACAGATATGTCGGTTCCAACATGCGGGAAGACGATATAATGTTTTCTCTGTCATACTAATATAGGTGTGCAATATTGAGAATCGCTTACTTTGTATCTGACAGGGAACCAGTATTCTTGCTCTCCTGTAAGATTGATTCACAGAAATGGACACAGTATTTGTGTGGCACATTTGTAATGAGAGAAAATTTCTGATTAGTCACATTTGACCAAGTGGAGTGCAGTGCAGCAGACTTCAACCCATCTTACTTAGTTGAAGTAATTTCGCCTAGAAATCAAGGCGACGCAGAAACAACGCAAATTTTCATGAAATTTTCGTAGTTTTTAAATTCTTCAATGTCTACTGATCGCTGGCTCTCGGTCTATATTGTTTTTGATTGTTTGTGATTGCACACTTTTGACAGTCTGACAACATGAGTTTTGATTTCCTTTCCTACGCCTTACATTAATGTTGAAGTCATAGATTATCTGCACAATGCCATATTGTCTTTCAGATGAAAGTGAAAGGTCATAATAGATCCTTTCTTCTGCATGAGAAGTATATCAATTTCCTACACTTCCTGAAATTTATACTGTAGTAGTATTCTTTCAAGAAGTGTATTTCACACTAGTGTAGTTTATATCCACCTAGTTTTGGGCAGGTGTCAAATACACCTCAAACTCAAGAATAGATTAAATCGTGATTAAAGACTCAAATTGTGCCATTACATTGAATATGTGCAGTGTATTTCATATGACACTGAAAAGCAGAAGAGAGAACCTAATATATTTATTAATTTGATAGTTGATAGATCTCAGTGATTCTGTGGTGGAGCAAGGTGATGGGGTTTCCACATTTGAAGGAAATTGTTGAAATTTTGCATTTCTCTATTTTTCAAGTTATGCTCTGAAAAGCTGATAGGTCATATTGGTACTGAGAAATCTCATCATTCAGCCTGGAATGGTTAGTGAAATATTTAATTGAATTTTACTTGACAACACTGGCAAATTATTTTTGGAATGTGACGAACATTTTCACGTCTGCAAGAAGTTGAGCTGGTGAAATATCCTCTTGCTTCATTCAGTATCGGATTCGACTCATATTTATTTACTGTTTAAAAAAAAAAAAATATTTGTCCTGTATGACGACGAATTCTTTGGATGTTTCGTCAGTAAAAATAATTCGTTATCAAAGTCAAGGCATTCATGGAGTCAACAATGGGCTTATATCACTAAAAATTTTTATTCCATAATTCGGTAGAACTCACCCAAACTAGCTCACCACCGCAAACCGTTTTTTGCTGTGAGCTCCCTTAGTTTCATAAAAAATTATTGAAATCCCCGATTTTTGGGACCTCTGAAAATGAGGCGATGATGTAACGTCAAAACCCTAATACTGAAACAAGACTAATCCAGACAGAGATGAATGATACATGATTTCTGACAGAGTGAATTGGCGCGAGATCACAGTTGTAAGAATTAATATATCAGTTGCCTCAGTCTCCGTCGGGCGTTTGGTATTTTCTTTTATCTATGGCGAGATGAGGTTTCTACATCATAAGAGGGGCCTTTTTCAGAAGGTACTATTATTTATGTCCAAGAATAAAACAATCCATTTAATTTTTCGATCGAATTATGTCGTCAATCATTATTTATGTATAAAAGGATCATTATAAACATGGTTTGAGTTAAAAGTTCTACTAAGGTGTACACGCCCATTTGTCACATATCTGAATGAGTTTTTTCTCAGTGCATAATTACTTATGTGAACAATAATATGTATTATGCAAGTATTAAATTTTTTATGACGGTTCAACACTATTTTTAACATTAAGCATCTCACATTAAACTGAGACTATAACTCATTTTAAAACGATGTTTTTCGACATTTGACTCGTGCGAGAAATACTTTTGTGATCTCTACTGTTATTTCAACTCGGCTGCGCCTCGTAAAGAAAATTAGTTCTCGTTCACCAAAGTAGCATTTCGCTCACTAAATACAAAACTGATTCTAATCATAATTATTCCAATTCACCTCATAACGTCAATGCGTTGAAACAGACAGTTTTCAATGAAATTACGTTTTCTGTTTTCAGCTATCATTTACGGAATTATATACTAGACAGCAATTATCATGTTTTGTATCAAAATTGAATTGACACAACTGATTCATCATTTTGGTAATTAAGTACTCTAAGTATCAATAATATACCTACCGCTTTGATTCAGATAAAATGAGACAGGTATTTCTACATACTGTGCAAATTATATTTGCATAATAGACAACACAGGTGATTAAGTACTCTAAGTATCAATAATATACCTACCGCTTTGATTCAGATAAAATGAGACAGGTATTTCTACATACTGTGCAAATTATATTTGCATGATAGACAACACAGGTGATACACGAAATCGGATTCATTTTAAAATATTACCGAAGGATATGACATTTTCATTTTTCTTTATGACATCCATTACATGAGTATTCCTATTGTAGGCGATTCTGTACGTAATTACTGTAATTTGTAACATATTACAAGTTGATCAATCGGAATGATTCAACGGACAGAAACCAATTGCTTAACATAAATCTTTTTCACCGGCATAGAGAAAGTAGAGTTTTATCTGAATTTTCTGGTGGTATCCAGCGTGATGAATTGTGAACTAAATGAACTAGTGAGGTCATTTTATATTTTTTAAAGCAGAGCGAATATCTCAACTAACCTATCCTGTGGCTGATTGCCCTGATATTTATCAGGTTAGTTCAGGTATCAATTATATTTATTTTATGAAACTATTTCCAAATTCACTAGATAATGAGCTAGAGACAGAAATATCTCTGATATAGGATATCACCAGAAAACTCATTCAATGCTTAAATTTTGAACTTCCATATGGAATATTTTGATAAATAGTGGTTTGATTACGTTTGCATTATCAAGTTCGTGTTTTTTGGAACAAAATACCCATCTCATGAGTGCAAAATCATCTCATATCTGTCTTTCTTATTGTGAATGAATGCAAAAATGGCCAGTGAATCCATTTTTATGGTTTACTTATCTGAATCATTTGACTGAAACTAACCTTCAGTGCTAGTTGTTGAAGGCTTAGGTGAATCTGAGATTTTGCCAGAAATTAAGTGATGAAGACATACTGTAACCCCTGTGCTAATTGAAATGTGCCAAATTCAGTTATATAGGTTAAGTACGACAAATAATATTATTTAGTTATTATTACCACATTAAGTTCATGTATATAAGTGCCATTTTGTTCTTGTTATTTATGAATTAATTTATATATTTATTAATAATTGTCTTCCGAATACAATCATGCAATTTGTGTTATAGACCAGAACTTAGGATGTTCACTAATAACCGTAGAAAAAACAATGATAATTCAGATCAAGACTAGAAAAGAATTACATATATTTGTACTATATGTATTCATTTCAACGTCACTTTGTATATGGGACTGAAGTGACTCATTTAATCACACTATTTTTTTGCACCCGGGATAAGTATCACTGAAATTAGGTGATGTTACAATTTGATTTGTCAAGAATCAGATGGTTAATTTCTCAATTCACTTTGAAATAATGGAATAAGTTTCTTATCAACGGTTCACTTCAGTCTCTATCTAGTGCTAGTGAGTCATTTTGGGACCTGTTAGGAGTGAATGAAATAGGGCAATGATACTCCTAAATATGTTTGTTTATTCCCTAAGTTTCAATGGCCGACAATTTTTCCCAAAGAGAATTACACTTCAAACATGGCGTAGGAGTATTGAATGCTTTCAAATTTAGTCTGCTGGAGAACCAACTTCATACCTGAAGTGCAACTGGGGTTTCGTATCCGACCTTAAACTGAACGCAGTCCTACTACTACACCATGCTCCACATTGTGCAACGCGCCTCTCGCCATCATTTGCGTTAAATGTCATTTGTCATCGATCGATGACCATTGATATGATTGATGTCATTTCTCGTATTTTTCGCATTCTTTATTTTCTCTATCACATTCTCTTCTGAAATCTGATGGGATAGAAAAAGATTTCAGAAATAATGGCTGCCCATTTCATAGCTTTGAACATAAAAAGCACGCAAGAGGACTAAGAGGTAGAACCGATACCACACGAATGGGAAGAACCTGGTCATGGTATACTGGCCCCCTACAAAGGGGCAAATTGGTGATTGTTCCTGCATAACAAATTAAACTTCACAATCGCTCTGTCTTCATATGTAGGCTTGTACCTGTGAAATTTCTTCACGATATAATCTCTTTTTTTGCCTGATAGGAGCCAGTAGTGTATTTGAAGGTTCGTGTTATTTTCAATTTCGGAAGCTTTTCACCATAGCTCGAGTTAACATATCTCATGAATAAGAGACACCATACTATTCTGGTTCTGAGGATGTTTAGAACAACAGGCCTCAGCATTCAGCTATCCAGAAGAATTTAAGGAATTTTGACATTGACACTGACATCATTCATCATGTCATGTCATGTCCTGAAACAAGGTCAGTTGTGAACAAGTTGTGAAGATGTTCAGATTTAAATGTTTAAATAACTAAAGTTGTCACTTAACCATATTTGAAACTGAAACGTCATTTTGCCATTCCCAGAATACTTACTACTTTGTAGTTGGTAGGGTGAACGTTGTAACAACGTCATAGTTTAACTTGACTCATACTAAACATTGAGATGACGTTGTTCGGTGGTTCACAGGACGTCGTTAAATGAATGACTAATTTCAACACCCAGTACGTACAACGCTAGTTTTGGTGTATTATGTGGTTGTCGTCGCCAAATTGCTACTTGGGTAATCAATAAAAACGAATTCATTGAATCGAAAGGTTTGATGATTCGAAGTTCCAATTTATAATTCTTGAGGAAAAAGAGGAGATTCTTATGTAGTTAAGTCCAAATCCACGCTCGCAGGAGGGCTGCCTCAATTTACGGGTCAGTATCATCGTCTCATCAAATCATGATATAATTCTGCAAATTGAAAAAATGCTATATTGATAATATATAGTTCAATGACGATATTTGCTTCACCCTACCTCTGGATCAGATTTGTAGAAACATTTCTGCAGTTCGTATACTCTCTTCTCCAGGGGAGTCACCTCTAAAACAAAAAATGAGATATCAAATTAGCACATCCGCTGACTCCTGAATACGGGTATTTGAAATTTGACATGGATTAGCCATAGTAATCTGGATTGCTTTTTCAGCAGTTCCTTCAGATCATATACAGGGTGGTCAAAATGTTATTGTACAGGGTGTCCCACTCAATGGTTTCACTCCCCTTTATTATCATGATTTTAACATATTTTCGTTATTCAAAAATTTTTCACAATTCTTTCAAATCTAGGGAAATCTAGACTAGCGGAAACGTACTGAAGCTGAATCATGTTGCCATTCACATGCCCTATACCGGGTGTTTCTCAAAAGTGGCTCACCTCTTCAATTTTTTTGTTTCTACAGATAAACACATGACATTGGGTGTGTGAGTATAGTATATAAATATGCATTATTCGATTCATTCAATTGTTTTTGCCACTTCCGGTTTGACCGGATATGGTCTCTTCCTTTCTTATTTTGAATGGGATACTTGGCATATTTATACTTATTCCGATTAAGAATGACATTGTGAGTACAACTACACGACATTTGCAAATTCCAGACATGTAGGTATCATCTTAAAATTCTGTTTATCAATTTTCAATCCAGAGTGCCATGAATGAGTTAAAACAATTGATTCCGAACCAGTTGCCATGGAAAAATATTTTCGATGTAATTTTACTCTCCATTTGTTTCACAGGTTGTTTAAGAAGTCGTAATAATTATCATGTTGTTGACTCAATCAATTTTCAATAGAACAAGGGTGGTTCATGACAATATTTGAGAAGAGTATTTCGTTGCGAACACGTTGATACCACATGATCGATATTTTGAATCATAATATCATATTCACTCTAGATGGAAGATTCAAAAATGAAAATTTCAGAATGGTAGATGTCAAGAAGTGGCAAATGTGGTGTCATCGTACTCACAATGTCATTCTTCATCGAGATAAGTAAAAACATACCAAAAGTTTCGCATTTAAAATAAGAAAATAAGGGTCATTTCCGGCTAAACAGGAAGTGACAGAAAACAATTGAATACGTCTATCAAAGCATATTTGTGAACTGTACTAAAAAAGCGAATTGCATTTGTTATAGGGTTATAGAGGTAGTCATTATTGTGAAACACCCGGTATATGTAACGATTGGGCTAACAATCTGTATAGTTTGCTTCAAATTATGCATGGCCGGCCCAGTACTACATACGCTCTTCGCATACTCGTCAGAAAAAAAATAGCATTGTTCTTCCATTTATACAGAGTGGTCCAACGAAAACTTTAAACCCCGATTTCAGGGCTTCAGAATAAAAATATGGAAAAATGCTCAGACCCTGTGATTTCTGATTCGAACAGGTCTTCAATGGAATTAACAACATAAATGGTAAATGACGGGAGGGATAACCGCCTCGTTTGACAGATTTACAACGCGTGCAATAAACACTTCTTGCACTTGTTGTATAAATAACTATTGTTTTCTGCTGTTTTTAGTTCGTCTGTACATATGAAAGTGTGATTTTTAATTTTTTGAACCACTATATATTTTTAGAGACGTTCCGTAGTTAGTCGTGGACATTTTTTCCAAAGTTTACGGAGAGAAACTTAGTTTTCACGTTCGAGTAAATTGGGCCCTCAGATAGTGCTCACCCTTGACTGCTCCTAATATTCATTAATTCCAAATTTTTGTCTATGCACCGAACCCTTGAATTGAATTATTTCAGTGAACAGAATGGCGTTATTGTAGATGTAAACGGAAACTCACCTTCAACTTTCTCCCAACATCCTAGTACTATTTTCGGACCAGTTTCTTTTATCTGAGGAGGGCAAAGTTCCATCATGCGATCCCTGTTCAGAGTACCATCAGGTATAATCTGAAAATTAAAAATATTAATTCTGGTAAGAGTTTGTTGAATCTGATTCCATTGATAAATGTTTTCAAAATGAGAGAATTGGAGTGATAGCCACTTTTGGTAATATAAACTTCAAGGACTTTTTCTTGCTTTCGTACAGGATCAGATACAAGAGCAATAATTTTGAAATTGGCCTTTGTGAAATGAACATACCGTGTATGAGATATCATGCTCGGAATTTGTACAAGAGTAAGTATTATTCTTGAGATATGACCGAATCAAATAGGCTATTGATACAAAAAAAAAACGGGTTTTCAAAAAATGAATATATCAAATTTGATCACACGATGGAAGTACTACCAACATTTCGACATTTCAAGTTTTCGAAATGAGTTAGGTAGTTAGTGAGGTTTTCATTTTGATCGACATTAGTCAACGCATTCCAGATGACGAGAGTTTTGTTGTTTCGGATCGCACACATTATATATAGCGTTTCCATGAAAGGGAGTTTGTTTCTCCTCAGAAGACCCAACACGATGTGCTGAGACAATTTCTGAAATCATCATGTTGGGAGATGCAAACCTACATACAGAACACTGCAAGAATATCTTCTGGTAAGGCCTGGTTCAGTAGAAACTGCTGTAGAGCTGTCGCTTCCAAACAGGCAGCATTCCATCGATGACAGAGAAATTCAGGCCCTGAGACTAGAGTAGAATATGTCGAGGCTAGAGACATATGCAATGAGACAATGCGATAATCAAAGGCTGCTTATAATGCTAAAATAAGATCAAAACTTGTTGAATGTCTTAACGTTTTCTGTTCATTTTGGTCCTTCGCCGAAGCTATTGGAAGAAACTTTCAGCTCGTTTCCTAACCAAGGATGATGCTACACTAGCCACAACTGCCCAGGAGAAAGACAACATTTTTGCGCATTTATAGGTATGCTGGAAATTCCACTCTGGATTCATCAGGAAAACAACCTCCAAACATAACGCCAATTGACAGTCATATGCCCGAGATCATCTTCCGCCAACGTACTATAAGGAATATTTTATAGGGTCTCAACACCAACAAAGCTTGTGGCTCCGACGGAATCCCACCGATTGTCCACAAGGACTGTGCTCCTGAACTAACATCTGTTCTCTGCTCTTATTTATACAGCTATCAAAATCGAGCTCATGAAATACCTGGAGCACTCAGGTGTTATCAGCGATAGGCTATATGGCTTTCGTCATCAGAGATCAACTGGTGACCTGCTCGCTTACGTCTCACATATATGGCAGCAATCTATTGAAAAATATGGTGAAACCTTAGCCGTGGCACTTGATATCTCCAAGGCATTCGATCGAGTCTGGCACCACGGGCTCCTCGCCAAGCTTCCATCTTATGGCTTATTGTCTCCCCAGCTATGTTCTCTGCTGGGTAGTTTTCGTTCACACCGGCCTCTCCATGTAGTGGTCGACGGAGTTTCATCTCACTCTCTCATCATAAATGCTGGTGTTCCGCAAGGTTCAATCCTAGCACCAATACCATTTCTACCTGCCAGGCAAATCAGAAAAGAACGAGGGAGAAATGTTGACAACATAAATATGGACTTGGCAACAATAATTCTCGAAAGAGGATCCAATAACTTGGTAGATTTCAATGCAAACAAAACATAGGCATACCTTTTTCCCATAAAAGCCGATCTCACTGTATCCAATTTAAGCTTGTAAGGAGTAACCATACCTTTGAAGACATCCATTTCGATGCTAGGTATTTCTATCAGCAATAACCTTTCTTGAGAAAATCACATGAGATCAATTGCTAAGAGTGCATCCCGAAAACTTGGTTTTCTGTTCCGGGCCAGTAGCTATTCTACTTCCAGTCAGCTGCTTATGAGCTTTAAGGCACAGATCTGACCTGTACTGGAAAACTGTTTTCATATTTGGAGTGCAGCACCCAAACATACCCTGAAACTGTTGGATTCTGTCCAAAAATGGGGAATTCGTCTCGTGGGTGATACGGAACACCGTAGAAAAGTTGGCGATCTGGCTCTATATTTTCATGGACGATGCTCTTCTGAAATATCATTAATTGTTCTCCACTTGGCAGTCCTCGCGAGATTATCCCGTCGAGACCTGTAGAACATCTCTTCCCAAAGACTCGTTCATCCAACGAACAGCGAGGCTTTGGAACACATTGCCAAGGGAGGTGTTCCCCGAGGCATTCAACCTCTAGAAATTTAAGAAGAACACCAATTCCTATTTAATTTCCCTTGGTTCTCACGATGTTCTCGGAACATTACAGGATATCCCTTTTTGTGGGAACCAGAACATAAAAAAACAGGGTGAGTGTAGCTCCGCTATATAAAATTCAGGAAGACATATTCATGATGAACTGCCAATGCACTCCGATTGATATTTTTTCAGGCTTCATATCTAGGCATAATAAACAATCCGATTTTTCTCAATATTCAGTAGCCTGTGACACTGTGACAGGGACTTCAATACATGTTCGTGGAACCTATTGTGTTACTTATCGCATACCTAGGGATATTTATAGTGATAGGGTGAGAAGGTTTGTATTGGAATTGTCCTGGTACCACTTGCAGCATATCCCATTGGAGACCTCTTGTGGCGAGAAAATCGACAGGACAAGTGCATAATTGGTGGAAAATCGTCATTCCTTCGAATTTGACCTCCGAAACATGAATAATAGAAAATAAACATATTATAATACTACAAAATATTGAATATTATATCTGTTATGTTGAAAAATGCATCTTCAATTCACATAGATAACTATTTGGTCGGCAAAACAATCATTTCAAGCTTCTGATCTCGTCAAATCTTGATACATTCATTCATTGAATGATGAACAAGGCATGCATGGTTAGGCATGCTTTGGATGATGGTACGGAGGGGTTCTGGAAGCCGAGAATTTGTCTGAGATTCAAACTTTAGCATATATACATTGAATACCACTACAAAATTGTATAATACTATATTATATCGAATATAACCACTAAAAAATTGTATAGTACTATATTATATCGAATATTACCACTACAAAATAGTATGATACTCATAGTATAGTATGATATAATTTTGTTGTGGTATTATTCGATGAATGTAGTGACTGGTGCCTATTTTCCTAAACGTTTGGTATTTATAGTTTACCCAAAATTAATTGCAGAGTCAAGTGTCTCAACTGCAGTCACTTCAAAGGGAACTTCAAACACGCCGACGCCGCACAATGCGGGGTATTCTGCAATTGATATTGGATAAACTATACTACCGACTATCTCTGTGTGAGCTGCACCACCTGTGTATTCTCTTATTCGTCGACCGACTCCAATTTCTTTTTGCTCAATGCGATCTACTTTCTCAATTCTCTCATTTTACACGATCTACTATGATCGAATCAAAGTTTAAATAATCCACTATTGATATCACTCATTTTTTTAGCAAAAAACTAATATCATCAGCATGTTGAGAATATCTGTTACAATTTTCATGAGGATATCATATAGATACAATACGTTTTTTATAAGGATTTATTTATTTTCCGTGAAAAAAATCATTTCAATAAAAATAATCATAAAGGTACATGATTTTATTTAGGTGCTCTCAGAATAACTTTCAAATGTTTTTTTTGTACTTATCACACAAAGGTTGTTGTTTCGTAAAAGATATTATAATCATTTTTCACGTTCAGTTGAGAAGAAATTGTAGTGCATAATCCAATTGACAAATCTTTTTATATAGGTATCAAAAAATTAAAAATTTGTTAGTAATATCGTCATCTTTCGTTACTTTTCTGTGACATTAATCGAAATCAGAATGTTAAAATTTCTATACTCACAATTTGGGATTCCAGCCATATGCATGTGACATATTCCTATAAAAAAGAAATTTTTTTGAAATGCTTTATTCCACAGGACCTGCAGCGATAAATAAAATGGTATATTGTTGTATATGATTCAGAATTACGAAACAAATCACAAGAAACCTTTTTCAAAATCAATCGAGATCACAGTTCACAACTTTTATGTAATCGAATAACTCACTATTATTGCATGTCGGCTCACCAAGAGCAAAAATTTCGAAATTTTTGCTGTACGCAAATTTAAAAACTTAGGCGTATTTTGAATACGTGATATTTTTTCCTGATTATTATATATTATATTGTGTGGAAAACTGTGTGAGAATAAAATCTGTATCTCTATTAAACAAAAATATATTCAAAAAAGTCCTCGGACCCGTCGATTAATTTTGTTGGAAATCAGCTTTTTGACTGAAACATTTTTGACCACCTTCAACCTCCTATACCTCATAGATCAACCCCTCCAAAAATTCTTCATCAAGTTATAGAGGTATTCCAGACTGCTTACGGGACACTGTCGTCCAAGGTACCACCTGGGAAGGATGGGTCTGAACCAACAAACGGACTGTCGGTTCTGTTGTGTGGAAGACGAAACGGCTGAACACATATTATGTTCATGCTCTATCTAAGAAAGACTAAGGTTCGACACATTTGGCTTTACCAATTTAGAACCTATCGATTTCAGACAAATCCCATCCAATTCAACCATGAACTTTCTAAAAAGATGTGGATTTTTCAGTGAACTGTAACCTCTAGGGGAGAGCCACAATAGACCCATCTGGGGTCGCAGTGGAGGAGAGGTATTCGCCCCACTCACATGGAACCTAACCTAACCTAACCTGGGGGTATTCCAAATCTCTATACGACGGTCTTATTTTCTTAAATTCGGTCGAGGTATATCCGCAAGAGAACAGTTGAAAGATTGAAAATTTATTAAAATGTTTGTCTGCATTCATAGGACTTGCTAGGTGCTGTTCTGATGTATTACTTTAACAGCTAATTAACCTACATTTGAATTCAATATTTCGTACAGCATGTCTGTCTACGCTTATGTACAATGTCCATATGCGTAGATGTACATTTAGTACAATGAAACTACACTATTCAACTGAAATACTTAATCATTGACAAAGTATACAAGACATTCATTCAGAGTGTACAAGACATTTATTTATGTACAGATTTCATTATAATGCTAAGACGCAATTTCTACAAAATCGAACCTCTCAATTTGTCCATGATTTAATATATTTAAATTTTTGGCTCAGATTTGAATTCTGTCTTCATACTATTCATTTGTGATTTTAATTGGTATATGAATACTATTAATTTCAATGTAAGTTTCAGTTTGAAATTCCTTCAATATTTGAACAGATTTGAAAATATTCGGATGAGGTGCATACAGACTTTTAGTTGAATCAGAATGAAAGGATTCACAGCACTTTCTTGTTCTGTAACTACTAGCTTCAGCACGAGCACAAATTCAAGAAGGAAATTCAGAATCCTCGTCTTTAATTATCAACAAGATATTCAAAATAATTTCTCAATCTTACGTCATTCGTCAACATTTGATCTCCCACTATTTCTGGCTCTTAAAATGTCAAGCCAAGTGTCCAATGTGAAATACTCCCAATAAGTGATCCAAGATTGTCTTAGATGAAATCTGCATCCTATCATTCTTGTTTCTGGCTATATAAATCTTATGGGTAAATGAAAAGAGTTTTCAAAATCCGATAAAACTTCAACAGATTCAAAATTGATATCCTAGTCTTACACATTCTTGGTTCACGATTTCGAAACATTTGTTAGGGTAGGGGGTGCTCCGATAATGAGCAGCGACAGTATGTCATTGATAACCTGCTGAGTCTATAGATTAGGCTTATTTTTACCATAGGCGCAACTGGGTTATCATAAATTCCAGGCTCCTTTGAGACCCGGAATATAGGGTTATACCCGCTCAAACGAATTTGAAAGAGAATTGTACAAAGCTTTGAAATATATCTGCACGAAGGTGGTTGACAAATGCACTACAGCACTAGCAAATCAACCTACAGTATGTGATTTTTCTGGTAGGTTTTCCTTTCGTCTAGAAATGATTGTAGGTTGTAAGGGAATTCTGGATTATTCTTCCGTTTTTTTTTCTGTTATAAGCATCCTATACTATATTATATAACACTTGGGCTGAAGTGACCTTTCACGCATCATGCAACAAACACCCTTGTTTTCACTAGTTTCACAAATAACTATTTAACGGCTTCTTTTGACTTTATTGATTTTTATTGCCCCCCATTTGTTTTACTCGGTTGCGCCTCCTCAAAAAAATCAGTTCTCGATCTACGAAGTAGCATATTGCACACTTTTTTTTCGCTTGGAGTGCACGAAAGAGAATACCTTCAATGTTCTAGGACCATCGTGCATGACATTCATTATTCCTCAAAATTTATATAAAATTTGATATATATTATTGAAGAAATTACGGAGAATGAAGTTTGTTCTTAGTAAATTGCACTGGCCGCAATATTGAAATTGAAATAAACTCAAAAAGCAGATAATTATGGTTTTATAAAAATGATTTAGTTTAACTTGTTCATGTTATTGTAGAACAATTTCAAGAATCACTATTACATTTATGGTTTTTTAAATGACTCCTGAAGAAATTTTGAAATAAAAATTAATGTAAATCGATCGAAAAAATGTTGTTTGCTTTATGTGCAAAAATCATAATCGATATTAATTTGTTGCTTTCAGCAAAAAAAATCAATTATTTGATTTTGTTCTTTCATCTTCTATCATACTCACTCCATTTATCGCTTCAATTCATGGAAGATTTCAAATTCTCATATGTTACCAATATTTACCTTTGATTTGTCTTCTTCCTCAAAATTTCCTTCTCTCATGCTTGATATTGTAGCTTCGGGTATTCCTGTTTTTTTGACACAAGTATTGTGTAACACCGGTGCCAGTTTCGAAAGGTTCTCTCCAAGTTCCTGTAAAGGAAACGTTTTCTTTATAAATTGCCACTGCTTTGCTCTTATAGTTCTCATTAATTTTTGGGTTTCCTGATTTTCTCAATAGTCGGTACCAACCCAAATCAATTTCCAACGGATTCGCATTTCATAGTCCAATATCTACCTATTATCTAATCTGTAGAATAATTTCGAAATCTCAAAATAATATCTTGATATTGTGATCATATTTGTAAAAGGTAATCGATATTCGAGATCTGAAACGCATCAACAATGGCATTTTCAATGGTTTTAGACAAACATATCCTAAACCTGTGAGTGGCGAATGTGGTATTCTCACACGATATTTGCCTATATTCAAGGGGTCCGTGAAGAGAAGGAGGTCAATCCCTTAACAGTATACAGGATGAGGCAAAAGTATAGAAACAGGTGAACATATTATCTGTAACCGTTCTTTAGATTTTTTCCGAATGTATGTCTAGGTGATATCAAAACATGGCGGATATGATTACGTTATCGCCAATGTTGCCACTTTTTCAGTTATTCCGGAATTATTATTACCTATTTCTCATTTTGAATAGAATTTTCAGATTCTCTCTGAAAAGCTGATCTCATCGATCTATCATACTTGGAATCTATAGAAAATGATTACAGAGATATTAATAGGGTGTTTTAAACCGAGATTATTCAACTATACGATTTTTTTTGTTGAAATCATTCATTATTGGTTTAAACGGATCACATGTATGTCCTTAACTTTTGATTCGCGTTCTACTGACTTTTTTAATTGAAACAAATACAGGATGGTCCAAGATCCAGAATTCTGATCACCATGTATCTGTTCCAATTACATGTCAGTAGATAGTGAATCAAAAGTTAAGATCGATTCATTGAACCTGTTTCGAGCTATATATAATGAATAGTTTCGACATAAAAATATCCTAAAGTTGAATAAACTAGGTTTGACCACCCTATATCTCGGTAATCATTCCCGCTAGACCATATAAGTGTGATCGATCTATGAAATCAGCTTCTGAGGAAGAAATTCAATGAAATACAGGGTATTCTATTTAGAACGAGGAAGTTAAATATAATTCCGGAAGAACTGAAGAAGTTGCCGCACTCACTGAGATATTCACCTGTTTCCATACTCTTGCCCAAATATACGTCCTCAAGACGTGTATTCTTGGAACAAAAATAATATGACGTTCCTCAAGGCTATCTTTTTCTGAGACCAATGTTCGCCTTACTGGACGTCAGAGTTTGAAATTCAAATCAGTTTTTTTCAATAATTCGACTATTCAAAAAGATATCGATTTCAACTCGAATGCATGAATGAATAATAAGGGAGATTAATTGAGAATTTGAAATTATATTCGAATAGTCATTTACCGTAAGGATCCTTCAATTTCAAGCAGGACAATTGGAATGGTCTAATTCTTCTTAACTGAAACACAACGATCACCTTAGACCAATTATTGCATAAACCATAAAAAAAATATTATGATCCGAAAACATTAACAGTAGAAAACCGTCTAGTCATATCCACGAAGTATATTTTTCCAAATTAAGGGTCGGAGGAACATGCTTCCGGCATATACACTGTGTCCAAGATAAGGATGTCTATCATGGGGATCTCGGAAACCATAAGAGATACGAAGATGGTTAAATTAGAGAAAAGTTGCTCGTTTTCGAGCATAACATCATTCATCATTCAGCATTCAAAATGCCGAGTATTTCCGGAGATATGGCTGAAAAACCGAAATATGCCGATTTTGTTTTCATTTTTTTCTGACGTTATTCAAAGATTGCTAGGAAAACAAAAGACACTTTCTCATTGCCACTTTTTGAGATCTACAAAATAGCGTTGAGAGATTTTCCGTACAACGTTTCGTTTCGGAGAAACCATCATCAACTTTATTTTTTTATATGGCCCGTAAAAAAAGTATACCCTGTATCAAATAGCATATTTTATTACGAATACAACGATGTATGACACATAATGATTCTGCAATATTTGAATCAGGAAAAAATTGTTTTTATCATTATTTCGAACGTTTTGGTGTAGTAGGCGGTGAAATGACGGCGCTGAGAAAATGTCAAAACACTTTAATCGACATATTATTGACACAAAGTGTTTTTGAACTTTGTTCTTGCTAGAGAAGTTTCTATCGAACAGATTCCTGGGAAAATGGATAGGTACACATTCAACAGTTTCTGGGCCTCCTCGTTCGCCGGACATCACTCCGCTCGATTTTTTCTCTAGGGGTATTGCAAAAATTATGTTTACCGCCGTATTTTTTAACCTGATAAGTTGAGAAGGGTTTTTAATTCGTCAGTTAGAAGGTTTTATCTCCGTTTTTTGGATTTCTAGTGAGTAGTTCTTAACTAATTTGTTTAATTAATTAACATATGACGTGACCTACCTACGTATTTAAATGAAGTTTTTAAATCCACAATATTGTGATTTCAATACAATATTTTGAAACACGAGTAATAATAGCATACTACACCACACTCAGCGCCGTCATTTCACCGCCTACTACACCAAAACGTTCGAAATAACTATTTTTTTCTGTTTTTCTGATCAAAATATTGCAGAATTATTATGTGTCATACATCGTTGTATTCGTGAAAAAATATGCTATTTTATACAGGGTATACTTTTTTTAAGGGCCATATAAAAAAATAAAGTTGATGATGGTTTCTCCGAAACGAAACGTTGTACGGAAAATCTCTCAACGCTATTTTGTAGAGCTCAAAAAGTGGCAATGAGAAAGTGTCTTTTGTTTTCCTAGCGATCTTTAAATAACGTCAGAAAAAAATGAAAACAAAATCGGCATATTTTGGTTTTTCAGCCATATCTCCGGAAATACTCGGCATTTTGAAAATTTTCAAACATCATGATGTTATTCTCGAAAACGAGCAACTTTTCTCTAATTTAACCATCTTCGTATCTCTTATGGTTTCCGAGATCCCCATGATAGACATTCTTATCTTGGACACAGTGTATATGCCATCATCAGGCTCACGAAAACAAGAAAATATCACCTACAAGGAAATTGGGGATGGAATGACTGAAAATACTCAAAAAATCATACAATCAACAATTGTTGGAGTTATCATACTTCATTATGTGGGGCGGGATAACTAATACGAAAAATATTTTCGGGCCTTACGAACAAGTCGCTTTTCCAGCTTTCTCCCAAAAGCTTCCATTTTGGAAAAAAACATAGACCAAGTGAATGGGGAGACATCTGTGGGGATTATGCATAAGACCACCCAGCAAACATGATTTTTGCGGCCCTCTGAAGGTACAATGAAACTTGCCGGCGAGCGGTAACAGCGGTCCTCTATTGTACAACTAAATTGGGCCGGCTAGCCCGTGTCCCGGCGGCCGACAGCCGACCGCCTCACTAGAGCCATCAGTATGCCGCTTATTACGTTGCAGGGCTTCTGGTGGGCAGAAGCAAGTACTCAAATGTACTGCATTCATGGCATATCTTCGGCCCGATTGAGACTTTTCAGAGACTGCCATTAATTGGCCGCTTGAGTATTTTCATTCCCCCGATAGAGGAGTTTTTCAGGGCCGTTGGTTAACGGGGTTGAATGAATTCAATATTCATAGTATTCTGTTTTTTGATGTCCCATTTTTCAACTAGGTTTGTCAAAGATTATACAGGGTAATGCACATATCTCAGTGAAAATATGTTTTTTGATAGGTATTCCAGTTTATATCATCACTTGGAAAGCAACGTATCTCATTTTCACTCAGATTTGCATCACTCTCTTTATTTTCAAACTGGTTAAAAAATGTGGAACTTCAAAAAACAGAATTGAGGTCTCCGAGTTTTTTGTGAATCCTCTGGGTAAAACAGAAATGTGGAATTCACTCCTTACCTGAAGTTGTTGAATAATTACATGAAAATCTCTGAGATGGCATTCTGATATCACAGTTATTTCCAGGAAACTAGCAGTATAAATACCCCATACAAAAACAAGAACTGAAAATATCCATGTGTGTATATTATTGCCATGATCACAACCAATACATATCACAACTATGGAAACATCAAACATCTTAACTCTAGTTCTACGTATCACTCTGGTTACTCATTGTTTCAAAAAGTTGCTAACTCTAGGTCAAAAATTACATCACCTATGTACCTACCGAATAACTTGAAAGTTATGTAGGTAATCAGTTATTATATTGATCAAGTTATTGTCAACAATGGAGTTCAATCTACAAGAAAACAATGTCCAGATATGGAGAACCTTACTCTTCATCATATTGATATGATTGTTGCCTGGAAGTGAGATATCATATACCATGAAGAAATTCATATCATATAGTCTGGATCATTGTGTGATTTCTTCATTAATATCTGTGATTGATGGGCTTCTGGTTGTTGATTTTGTAGCTGAAAGATTGAATGATTTCATTCTCTACTAATCCAAAACATGCAACCTTATACATACCTACAGTATGGAAATATAACTGTTTCTTCAAGTAGCTATCTTTGATTTTCATTTCGATTCATATGTAATGAAAGCTCATGCATCTTCAAAGTCCTCAATTATCATATTCTTGTGTCCCCGCTGAACACGTCCAAACTATTATTGCATCTGTTTGTCCAATGGTGTTTGTTAAATCATTATCTAAAATGGAATTATTCAGCTGTGCAAGTTTGTATATATGTTTGTTCCTCACTCACTCTGTATTCATTTCAATTCCCTTCTATTTTGTATAAAAATCCACAAGAAAACCAAACACGAACTGAACCATAACTGAACACAGTACTAAAATCTCTTTTGAGAGTGTGTGACAACATAAACAAAGAAATCAATATACGCCATACTGAATCATTGTTACCACTGCAAAATGATCAAAATAAAAACTCACGCGAGCGAGGGATGCCAACGTTGAGTGAGTGATGATGGCACACTCCGTTGAAATTTTGATGGCCCTTTGACTTGGATACATACAGCGGAAAACTAGCGACTGGGAAACAGAGGCCTATCATAAGTATGTGTACATTCTGCCTTCGTCACATAATCCTTCGAAATTATTTGGAGGGCCTTTCGAGGCATGCCGACATCGACATTTGCCCGCCGTTCTCGCCATGGGCCCGGCTTTCTACCGCCTTTCGATGTTTGCTGGGCAAGCACAAAGATAGAAAACCAACTGATATGAAACACAAAGATTTCTGCGGAAAAGTTAAGAAAACGCAACACCAGGTGAAGTCCATAGGAATCAGCTCAGATGATGAAACCATAGATGAAAACAAAAATTCATATCGGAACACTGAACTTGAGAGTGTATTTATTATAACTTCTCATGTTTTTGAAATAATTCTGGAATTTCGATGACAAATCTCATGAGTCAATGAAGACAAACTAATGAGTTCAAAAATGGAAATTCATCGAAGTGGATAGGGATATAGTAATATTGGGGTTGATTTCGAAAATTTACAAAATGTTCAGTTTTGTACCCTCTGGGTCATTTTATGCATCACATATTATGATGCCAAATGAAACTTAGTACGTACGCGGCACGTTTCAAGCGACTCCTCACTCATCATCAAAATTGATTGATTCGCTAAAAAATTTGAAGATTCCATAACAGCATTTCGAGTAATAATGCTGCTTGTTGCGACCTATCATATTATTTCTCACTGTACTCACCTCAAGTTTCAAAGATGCAGATGAAAATTCCACTGCTATAAAGAATATAATTATATACACACTTGACTTGTACATATTTGAATATATATGATTTTATCCTATTATAATGAATCGAAGGACTATACTGAATTGAATGGTTTTCGTAGTTATATACACAGTGTCGTTTGAAGAGGAATGAATAATCGATATTCTAATACCAGGTACTGGTGCGTTTGCCAGTAAAGGAGCTGTACCAGTTTCCCCGCAATTTTCAAAATTCTAAGTCATTTTTCCCTAGATTCTACGGAAATTACGAGATGCATGGAGGGAAGCCCCATAAGAGCCCATGTAAAGCGAAGCATATTTTTCCCCAGATCTACGGACTTTTTTCGTGAATTTTAAGCTCAAAAATAGCAAAAACGGTTCCTTTCAAGGTCATCCGTCTCTGACGAGCTGGCTACCCGCTAGTCACCCCTCCGCCCAACCACGTGACTCGGCTAGCCAATCACAGACCGGCTTGACTCGGCTAGCTACTCGCGGCCCCCACGAACGGCGCGAAATTCAAATCTTGGATGGAAATATAATGAATAGAAAAAAATGGGCTGTGCGGGCAAGGAATCACTAGATGAATTTGTGAACGAGTTTGGAGTTTGGTAAGCGGCAAGATGGCCGGCGATGCTGAAGAGAGCTCCGTAATCCGCATTTCGTCGTTTTGGTAATGGCGTATCGACATATGACGTACGACGATGAGCTGGCTACCCGCTAGTTGATGATAAGATTGACAATGACACATCCACAATAACAAAATGAATGGTAATATACACTGCGTGAACCCAAAAAGATACATTCTCCACCTAGACGTTCAATAATGGAGGTATACAGGGAGGGTGAGATGAATAGTGACAAAAAAAAAAAACACTGGAGACTCATGAGTAGCCCCCTCCGAATTAGATAACTAACGTATGACGTATGACAGATGACATTTGACAGATGACATTCGACAGATGACGTGTGCGAGATGGCGTATGGCGTGGAAGGATATAATAATGAGGAAATATTATCGAACACCTCTCAACCATAACTCTATGGGTAGCGTATACCACGTGACCTTACGGTGCTCATCACGCCCAGTCAGCGCATCCTTTCATCATCCTATCAAAAATCGTTTCACGTTCAGGTTCAACTGCAAGTCCATCAGACACCACGACCCCATTTTCATTATTAACCATAAAATAAGTCGAACAACTCATATATCAAGTAACCTTACGGTGCTCATCACACTCAGACAGCACATATCCTTTCATTATCAGCCATGGAATATGTCAGACAACATTTTAACAAAAACTCGTTTTACGTTCATGTTGAACTGACATTTGACAAACGATAACGCACCCTGCTTTAGTTATCAAATAAATAAGTATATGTCGAACGATGCTCTACCAAAACTTGTAATGTATAGGTTAGGAGTGCTAGTGACTATATTAATCATTCCAGAATAACGTTATTTAACAACTGCTGAGGGGCAAACATTGTATTCTGTCCAGATTTGTCATATGAAACCAGAATTTAGTGGGATCGTTTTCCTTGGAATATGAGTTGGAACCAGAAAGAATTTCATAATTTCGTTTTGGTGAAACTGTTATATTATATTGTGCTATGCTCATCGGAGGTGACCTAACAAATAGTTTACGTGCCCCTCAAGAAACCATATAAAAAATCACGGGTTCTGGAATGATCAATAGGTCGCGTGCACGAAATGTCAGATGACCGACCCTGGAGGTCTAACAATCTCACTACTTAGTTTTTTATTTGTCGATAGGATTGAGATATTTTTTCACAATCATTTCAGCATATGAATCGTGTTTCTTGGGATATTTATTTGCCCGCGACCCATGGATGCCAGCGTTTTTTAGGTGTGATACTTTGTTGAATAACCTGATGAAAGCTGTTTGATAATAACCTAAACTATCAATGAATCTCCTCAATCAGTTGCGAAAATAATGTGAATCAATAAAAGATATGTATATAAGACCAAAACATTCATGAGTGATGATCACGGATCATTTTAAATAACAGTTGTTTTGATGTTATGTCGTTTTGATGTTTTGTCGTTTTAATGTTTTGTCGTTTTGATGTTTTGTCGTTTTGATGTTTTATCGTTTTGTCATTCACTGTTCTTCAACATTTGACAGATGGTGTTTGAAATATGATGTAGGGAGTGGTTACAAAAACAAGGGAATATCATCGAAATAATTTATATTCAATAGTGATTCTTTTCTATAAAAATCACATTTTTCTTGAGAAGGCGGTCGACTTTCATAGTGTGTCTGGCGATCGGAACGAAAGCATGGCAGCTTGATTATCAGGTCAAAATTGAAGAGATATATATCCAAACTATTAATAAGAGCATGGAAATTGTAGCCCATTTCCCCACCACCCAAGGGGGTAGAGCTCTGGCGCGTTGCTTCTTTTTTTAGTGGGAAGCTCCCCGAGAGGCCTACTTTAACCACTTATGGTGATAAATAATTAGGTTAACAATAATGATACATTTTTGTATTTTTTTCCTGACAGCACGAAGATTCATTCCTAAATCAATAGAAACACTTCATTAATTCGTCTGGTGTATGTGTTTTTCAGACGACACGAAGATGCATTCCTGAATTAATAGAAACACTTCATTGATTCGTCTGATGTTTGTTTCATCGAGACAGCACGAAGATTCATTCCTAAATTAATAGAAACACTTCATTAATTCGTCTGATGGTTCTTTTCGTATGTTTTTTTCTCCAGACAGCACGAAGATTCATTCCTAAATTAATAGAAACACTTCATTAATTCGTCTGATAACTTTCATTTTATGGGGTATCTCATTTGATTGCCAACCCAACCATTCATCACACATTCAATGTTAGATTCGATATTGGGTTAGGCCCTTAACTATCGATCTCCATAGCTTCATCTTTGATAGAATAGTGCCCCCAAGGAAGAGTTTCATATGATCCTGAAACAATATACCTCTTGTCATCTTGAGAGCTGAGAGCAATTTTTTCTTGCAAGATGGAATGAACCTGATGCTTTTCCGCTCTGATAAAATTTTGTGAAACGGTTTCCTGCTCATGTGTTTCCAGACATTTCACATAATCCTCGAAAGTGATGGCTGTTTTGACGACGGATGATTTCACACCTTTCGCTTTCTTAATAACACCCATATTCAATATGATATTGCAGATTTCGTCATCATCATAATCTTCCTCTTGTAACTCTATCTTCTTCCTCATTATATCATCTCTAGTTACCAGCACCTTTGTGGAGTATAATTTAGATCGTAGGCCTACATAATCTGTCATTATGACAGAACTATTCTCATCTTTCATCATTCCTAGAACTTTCTTGTTAACCTGTGGAATTCCATGAATGTTATCACTAGGATAGTCGGAAGTATCGAAGTGGGTGTAACAATCTCGCTTCATAACTTCATACGGATCTAGATTTCTAATCTCATAGATGAGTGAGTCTGTGTCGGTGTAACAGATGGTACATTGATCACCAAACTCTCCATACATGTATTCATAGTGAAAGCCATATAAAGTTGTCTTCGCAAGATCTAGAATGGCTTGACCAACGTATATGGGCTTGTTTAACCAGATTTCCAATTTCTTGAGTTCGACTGCAACCAAGTTCTCGTTGAAAATTGTGCAGTTCTTGAACTCAGGTTTCGAAATATAAGCCTCAGCACCATATCTCCCAGCCCACTCTGTCAAAAGTCGAACGTTCACCCGCTTCCTGATATTTTCCATCGTTTTCCCGAAAACAGCATTGTTCATAAGCTTGAACAGATTCTTTTCAAATATATTCTTAGCTTGTTGACGGAGGTTAGTGTTGAGGTCAATATATGATTTGAGCCATGTGGATTGTTGGAACCTGAGCACTCGATGGATCTTTTTCAACACTAATCCATGAGCTAATGCTTGTTTGAGAGTTCGGTAATGTATAACATAGTTTGTTTTATGATTCAACGTAGCCATCAACTTGGTGGGTTGAGAAGATCTTGTCGGAGGTTCCATAGTTTTTGGATTAATATGTTCGGGGCAGAAAGGTAGGTCTTTGTGAGTATCATGAAGCTTATGGGGATATTCCAAGTCAACTTCTGAAAAGTATCCTTCTAGCGCATCATCAGCAATAGCTGTTACATCAAGATTAGTGTCGACCCATTCAAATCCTCCATACGGTAATGCTTGGGACATAGCCCACCCATATTGATTATTAACATCATAATACATCAGATATGAATCGGGCTTCGTAGAATCATAGGTGGGCATATATCTATTATTAGCATGAGCTCTTCTCTTCGAACAAATTTGACTGAGGCCTCCTCGAATTCCTCTTTCAACAAACAAGAACATATCCACATCAGTGAGAAGCTCCAACTTCTGATTCGTATATTTCAACATAGCATCCCAAGTGAATCCTGGTAAGGTATAATAGTGAGCAGGATCAAGATTATAAGTTCTGAGACAGCTGGCACGAAACTGCTCGAAAACATCAACCAAAAGCATGATGTCTGTCTTCATGTAGAGGTCAACATACTGACCCAAGTCTTGACAATTGAACTTCGACCACACAAGCTTGGCTCTCAGATAATGTCTGCGTGGACAAGGTTTATCATCCAGTTTGTTGTAGAAGGACTCAATAGGGGGCAGTCGGGTTTCGCTGAAGCGCTCAAATGAATCTGTATAGTCGTATGGCATGACACCCTTCTTAGTCAATAATCGAAAATGTTCTTCTGGAAGGTCACAAAATTGTGATTTCAGATTCGGAAATTCGGTTAAATATGATACCAGCTTATCCAGAGAAGAGTTCATGAAGCGAAACGAATCAATGAATCGGAAGCTTATGCGTGAATCTTCGTTGTGTTTGGTGAAAGAGATGTATTTTTCTTTGGTGATTGGTAACAGATCGACTTGACCATGCATTTTAGATGCTATATCCTCGATAATGAAATTTGCATCATAACCACTCAGATTGTGGAACACAACAGGTATCACATGGCTATCCTGGTACCGAACGTTGCAGCTTTCATGGGCTGGACCTCTGTAGTTGTTTTCCGGAATGAGATGCGTATGGTCACGAACTTTCTTATCGTCAGGTCCAAAAGGTTGTTCACAAATGTGGCAGTGTGTTGCTTTTCTGAATTCTGCTTCCTGCTCAGCGGTCATGTCGATGTTATATGAACATAAAAACACGGTGGACATATCCTCAGCCAACTGTTTCAGCTCATCAGCAAACCATGCCATACAGTCCTGCCCTCGGTATGAATGATAAAAAGAGAGAGAATCGTCATAGGAACACTTCATGAAGTATCCAATGGCAGCTGGAACGTGGTGCTGTGGCTTTTTCGTATCACCAGTTTCCTCCAAAACAGACTCCAAATCGGCATATACCATGAATGGGACTTTCTCCTTGTTCTTATGATTCTTGAATTTCAGAATGTTTTTACCTTCCTCCGGCATTCTGATTGCGGTCTCATTCATTCTTATACAATTTTCAACATGTTTAGTGAGCTTTTCTTCAGGATAGAAATAATGAAGACAGCGGTCGCAAAAGAATTTCTTATGTCCATCTTTACTGAGCTGAGAAGAAAGAAGTCTGGATAGATCCTTTATCCAACAATAGTGATACTTAATGGAGGATGAAAGCTTCTCGTGAGCATCTTTTTCATCAAAGTATTGATCCTGGACAAGTAGGAGGTTGATGTGTCTCTCTTTCTTTTCCCTCGTTAAGTATGTGGGGAGAGTTTGTAAGTTTTTGGATTCCTTTTGCAGAATGTACAGATTTATTGATATACCATTTTGTTTCTCAAACCGAGGAATCTGTTTGGCAGTCATAGGGAAGTGAATGCCCTTGAGGTTGAGAACTGTAGAAGGGTGGGGGTATGAGGATGTTCTATCTGTATCATGCACATCAGGATACAACGCTGATGTTATCGCCCAACCAAAGCATAATTCATCTTCGTTTTTGACGTTGATGCAGGCTCGCTTCCGTTTTATCTGTGGTGGCAACTCAACATATGATGAGCCAAGTTGGGGAGTAAATTTGTTGATGTTCACCCCCAGATTGATGATACTTTTCAGTGCCCATCCGCTATCACGTTCTTGAAATTCCTCCAATTCTCTCAGAATTGGTGTTATAACCTTTTCATCGAACCAACTATTCAGATCTGCATCCTTGTAGATGGGTGAGTTTGAGGTAGTAAAGTACTTGTACTCACTAAGTACACTATCTCCCTTCACAAGCTCAAACTCCCCGCAGAAAACAGTATTCACTTTGACTGCAGCATCTCTTTTCACCGCGTTCTGTATGCGTATTCTGAATAGAGCTCGGCAATCGGTCAAGAAGGTCGCAGGATCTTTATGTGCCAAATTGGAAATGATTCCTGTACGAATTCGACTCTGAAAAGCTGATTGGAAATCATCCCAGCGAACTCTATCTCGTGCAGTCTCCTTTCTTGATGCAAGTCCGGACCCCTTCTTGTGAAGCGCTTTGAACTGATTTCGAAACGATTTTAGATTCCGGAGACAGGCCTCCAGATGCTGCTTCTCACCCAAGGTCTCAGAACATCTCAAAGCTTTATTCAAACGCCTTATCCCCTTCTGACATTCGCGAAGCCCTTCTCTTGTTCTGTTTTCATCATACGCAGATGTTTGAAAGCCCAGAAGTGTAGCTATATGCTTCACCAAGTCTGCAAACAGCGACATTTCGATAACTGAAAAAATGACAACTTTAATTGATATGCAAATACGTCTACACTGGAGCGTGGTCAGTGATAGAATGCGATGAATTGAAAGATTTTGAACTAAGGTCACACATTCCTCCTTCTCAGACGCATGCGCAGATAACCCTTTCATCTCTGATCTATCTTGAACTGAGTTCCGTATGCACACTCGACCTCCTCAGACGCATGCGCAGATTACTCCTTCATCTCTGATCTATAAAGAGTAAGTTGAGAGTCAACTATGTCTCAACAAAAGCTTCACAAATCATTCCACATCCAACTATCTTGTAGAGTAGTCATGGTGAATATTTGTGAGCGCTGTCATCAGATATATCCTATTACTACACGAGAACTTTGTGACAAATGTTATATAAAACGTGGTCTCAATAGTGGAGAGTGGATTCCCTTCACCATCAACTCATGGGAGAGTTATGAAAGTTTCAAGAAATGGCAATTTAGCTATGATCGACGCCAAATATTGTGTGAGAAATGTGGGAAATTCATGAATAGAACTGACATGTACCGCCATATGAGGAATGTCCATGGAGTAGAGAAGTTTTCCATACAATTCGCTCCATCCATGCCTGACTCAGTTTGATAGATGACGTTTGACAGGTGGTGTTTGTGATATATGATGAATTTGGTGAGACTCAATTATATTCTGATAGAATTTTACAATAATTATGTTCACTTCAACTATTGATTAGTGTTAATCAAGATGTTGAAGAGTGAGCATGTGCTATTGCTTTCAATCATCGCGTCAGTTTCCGCTACTGGCAATGATACGATAGAATATGCAGGTGCCTTTTTGAAGCGTTTCGGCTACATGAATACAACGGATAATGCTGTCACCGATATAGAATCAGCATTAATGACATTTCAAGAGACATACAATCTCCCTGTGAGTGGATCGCTGAATAACGAAACTCTACGACTGCTGAATAGTCCGCGTTGTTCTGTAGGAGAAAATAATTTCATGATACATTCGAAATGGAACAAAACCAAGTTACGCTGGTATTTTCCTCAAGCTAAACAGGTACATCGTGATACAGCCAAGATGGCATTCGATAGGTGGGAGGAAATATCGAATTTGAAGTTTGAAAATGTGCAAAACCCTTACAGGAAAAAGCCTGATATTACCATAACTGTTATTCGAAAAAATCACAATTTCCGAGCAGACTGCCAAGGCACTTCCAAGTGTCCACATAATTTTGACGGCCCTGGAAAAGTTTTAGCTCATGCATATTTCCCAAATGAAAACAGCAAATGTGTCGAGATTCATCTTGATGCAGAAGAAAAATGGTATCTTGGAAATAGTACTTCTCCTGATGGCCAAACTAATTTATTGATGGTCCTGATTCACGAAATTGGCCATGCTCTTGGGCTGGGCCACAGTGGCGTCAATACAGCTATTATGTATCCTTGGTATCAAGCAAGTCCAGCATCATTCGATATAGATGATAAGAGGGCGATAGAATATTTGTATGGTCAAAAAACTGAAAACAATCGACGAACTTCAACAGCTCCGACAACTAAATCGCAAAAAGCAAAATCCTGGCACGTAGATAGCCCAACCACAGTTTTGGCAGTGCTGCCAACCAAACCCCAGAGCGTAGACATTCCTAGCATAACCTCAAAGCCACCGCTGATAACTACAACAAAATTATGCGAAATTCAAGTGCCAGATTTTATGTTTCTAGCTACAGCACCCCAGTTTTCAAACTATCGCATGTATGTAGGATACAATAGATTTTTGTGGAAAATCGATTTGATCGATATGTGTATTTCATCACAGCCAGAATTGCTTGATGATTATCTCCCTGAAGATTTAAAGTCTTCTCGAGTTTCTCATGTCTTCCAAAATTCTGGGGGTGATCTAGTAACATTCATAAATGATAGTATATATTATGCAGCAGCTTTTCCAAATTTAGAAATCCATCAAAGCTTCCTCTTCCCATTGCCTTCTAATGCAAAGATAAATGCTGTCTTTCAAACAAACAGTGGAAAGGCTTATTTGTTATATAACAATGATTCTTACATTGAATTCAATGAAAATGGTAACATGAGCAATCGCGGCCCACTTAGTTATATCTTTCCGGGAATTCCCGCAGGTATAATATCAGCTTTTCGCTATATCGACGGAAATATATATTTTTTCGATAAAAATACATACTACAAGTTCAGCGAATACACTAGACGGGTTGTGAAAGCCGAACCGTTCAGTTGGAGCATCTTTGGAATATTTTGTCCTGATGAGGGATTACTTTATCAATTGAAAAGAATGTTATCAAAAATCAATTCTCTGTATGAATAAATAATTAATATTATTTTGTCTCCTTTTACTTAGTCATACATATAATCAGTCTTAATAGTGAATGGGGGAGTGAGTGAAAGAGCGAGGGAAATATAGCGAGTGTTGTTAGTGAGGTCTACCCACTTTATCTTAGCAGATGGTCGGTTCTACTATCACTATTTGATCTTATAGTACCATCAATCTTGAATTTATAGTTTTAATTTGATGCGCTAATTTTTTCCTGCCCACAATCATTTCATACGACTGATAATGGACCGTAGTGTCTGATACATCTCGTTAGTACTTAATTATACTGTTTACTTATAAATGTTATGAAAACAACAATGCTGAAAATTTACTCTGGGGGAAACATATGGTCTTCTACCTAATATTACACTATTCCCCCAAATTTTGACCCCTTTCTACAATGTTTCAAATGTTTTGAAAAATCTTCCTGTGTATTAACATAGAGCACATTATTTTAAAAAATTGTCTGCCTACTTCGAAAGTCTCGTATACATTCACGACATTTCGACAAGTCCTGATGACATTTTGGAGGGTATCTGACTGGAGCAGCCTTGACAGTCTAGTCTGCCATATCATAAGTTACAATGCATACTGAATCCTGAATAATATTTTTTCAGAAAGCTCTTGATATTGAATCGATCTCGTATTTATAGAAGCAATTTTCAAATGAATCACCCTGTATGTGAATTTTTTTTCTGGAAACCCTTGATATGGAGTTTCAGTCTATATGTGATTGTTCGTTGCAAAATAAGATGGAAAAATGTCTGCTATTTGATTTTTACGTGTATACTTAATACAAAATGCTATACAAAGCTTTCAATAGTTGACCCGCTTGATTATAACCTATCCTATCAACGAATCTCCTCAAGCAGTCAACTCGGTGGAAGAAGTTATGGAATGAATTCAGCTGTTTGATAATAACCTATCAATGAAAACCCAATTAAAAAACAATTTTTCCCAATTATTATTTTATCTCATATTTCCGCAACCGCCAGTGAAAGACATACTAAAGTTCATATCAAGAGCTATCTGAAAAAAAAAAAATCACATACAGGGTGATCCACTCGAAAAACAGCTTACTGCATCATTTTACATATGAGTGAGTGATGCTCTTTCAATCTGAACTAACTGAAATATCTCACTTGAACTGAGCTGAATCACTTGACATGCATTCTGTTTAATTGTAATCATTTAGAAAAACTGTCAACTTATTGAGTTCAGATCTAGTAGAATATTTCAGTAAGTTCAGATTGATAGCTGTCAAAAATCAGCACTGACTGCTGAGTAGAACGGAAATTAGACGTTTCCATAAAAATGTTCGACTCTGTATAAGTGAAACTTGTTTGCTATTCCAAACCAAAGAATGAGTGTGGGTAGTAAATTAATGGATACAATTTGAGTTGATTCCTTGATTTTTGCATATTCTTTTTATTTCGATTTCATTAAATGTTGCAGCCTCAATTAAAATTGATAGAAATAAATGACTTCATGTTAATTTTTGGTTCATTTAATTATTATCACCAATTTATATAACCCACCCAAACAAAATGCGCTTTTCGCCAGAAATCATGATTTCGGAATTATCATACCATGTCCCCACCATTTCTCCCTTTGCTTAATAAATATGCGTTGAAATTTGCGAATATTCATTATCTGTGCTACATTGTATCAAGAAAAATGAGTAAGTAGCTACATATATTTATAATGATTATAATAGAATAATTGTTAGTACCTATAGATTTTTAAACACCTCTTTGAATAGGAGATTTGAATAATATGATTGACATTTGAATAATATGCATGAATAACTTTCATATTTTGAAGCTGTCAGTACCATTTTTATGTTTCACAGTGATGTACCATATTATGCTAATTTGTCAAATCGATGGTATAACATTTCGATAATCATTGAAAATAGTAAAATCAGCACCTTATTTTTCAGATTTTGAAAATCAAATAAAACGCGCTGTGAGCCGCTGGCTGCCTCCCCACTTACGTGTAAGTAATATATTTTCAATATTGTTTACCTTCATTCTCAAAATAGGTCAATTTTTATCAGAGCGACATTAAAATGGATACAAATATATAAATCCCAAAGATGTATGCTATCGAATGATTCCAATAAAGAATACATATAGGGATCATAATAAAATGTATGATAGACCTTGCCCAAAAGTATTGCACTATAACATTTCCAACGATCTAACTGCATGAATTTTTGTACTCGATTTTTTTTTCGATTTCAAATCAATTTCAGAATTTCAGAACAAGGGAATATTTTTCATATTAATATATCTATGATAAATATATGTACACATTTCAAACACCTCGTATGTATGGATTTTGTAGGGAAGACGCAGAGTTTGATCATTCGAATTATATTGAAGTGATGTACCTGATTTTTTTCGCTTTGAAATCAATTTCAGAATTTCAGAACACGGGAATATTTCTCCCATTGATATATGATAAATATATGGACTTATTTCAAACACCTCGTATAGAAATAATTGAATAGTCTCCAGAAAGTTCAGAGATTTTCATGGAACTATATATCTATTCCTTTCAAGATTTTACTCTATCATTATGAAAATTCATAATCTGATTTAATTCTAGAAGAATAACGAGATAACAGCAAAAAATGTTTGTCAATAGTTATTTATTATATACTAGGGGGGAAAAGTAGTAGATTTTAGCTCCAGGTTGTGTTGTCTCCCGACGCGTAGTCGACGAAGACCAGAAACCGTGAGCAAAAATCAATTATTTTTCCCGCATATAATACACTATTTTTTATCTGCGATAGGAAAAAGAATGAATCAATGTTAAGATCTTACATTAAATTAAGATCAGAAAATTATCGAAGTGAAATTTGAAGTTTTTTAACATATAAAGTGATTACACCTGCGTTGCTCCAACTTTTTGCAGACATCTTTATCATTATTTTGAAGTGATCAAAAACCTGTCAGTCTCATTCAGTGTTCTGATTTTGAAAAATTGCGAATTCAGTGGTTGTTTAGAAATTTAGATAAACGCAAAGTGGAATGACATAATTTTCTGAACTATCACAACAAAAAATCGCTCCTGTGTTCGATAAATCAATGAGGTGCTTTGTATATCATCACCTTCATTTCCGTATCGGATATCGCAATAACTTCATTGTGTTATCATTTACAAAATCTCCTCACCCATGTAATGTTAAATTTCAAGCAATGAAATTTCCGTCAGATACATGAGCATTACTCAAGATGAAATAAGATGGTTACAAGCCGAAGAAATCGAGATTTACACAATCTTTTATAGTCATAGAAAAAGTATAGTGTTCAACTCGCACGGAATGCTTATTTAGAGTAAGGGGAAATATCCCTGATATATCAAAGATTTCCTACTTATGAATGAAATCGCTCAATCAGAAATCATAAAAATTAAATTTATTTCCATCTCCAGTGAAATTTTCTTTTTCGGCAACCGTCCGGAAAGAGAATGGTGCGATCTATAAGATTCATAATAAATCTTACCACGAAACGTTAAGAATAGAGGCAAACTATCTTTAAAGTCATATATACTAGAAAACGTTAGGACAACCTAACTATGCTGTGGTGAAACTAAATGTGAAAAGTTTGAATCAATCAACATGGCTTTCTGGTAAGATTCATCATGAATATATTTGGGTGGAACACCCTAGTGGGAAGTATTTGACACTATCACCCGCTAGTAAATCGTATTCTATAATTTTCACCAATCAGCCAAATTGAAGTGCTAGATTGGTTACTATAAGAGGTATATCTAGATTGCTACACTATTGACACTGAATTCGAATATAACGTGAAATTATATTTTATAATTTTTATGCAACGACCTATTGAGGAAATTTTCATTGCAGCTGTTAGTTATTTGTTGCAAATAAGAATATAATATTGGAATGTATCTCAATGATCATTTTTCAGCCTTCCTCAAATAACAAGTAATTTTTTTAAATAATTTATTTATGAAACTTAACAAACAAAATTTATTAAAGTACTGACACTGAGAACTATGTGCAGTATAACTATTTGGTTCATTATTTTTCATTCTTGCATTCCATATATTTTCTAATTTGTGGTGGAGAAGTTAGAACATCTACAGGGTGATCAGAATTCTGAATCTTAAACCATCTTTTCTCTCTCGCATTCCACATATTTTGAAATTTTTGGTGAAGTAATTGGAACAGATACAGGTTGATCAGAATTCTGAATCTTGAGCCATCCTGTAACTGTTCCAATCGAATGTCTGTAGATAGTGAGTCAAAAAGTTAAGACAGGGACAATAAATAGTTTCGCATTGTCATTTCCGAACCATAAGTATGAAAAATAGATGAAACCAGCTCTTCAGGGGGAATCTGAAAATGCAATAATAAACAGAGTTTTTCCATTTAAAAAAAAATAGCAACTTTGAAACATTTCATGTTTTTAGCAAACCCAGTACAACATGGAGATATTTTCAAAATGTAGTACTGATACGTTCCTAAACAGTCAAAAACCAAATGTGCTATTTCATTGATGACATACTATTACGTCACTCTCATTTTCTCCTTCCAAGGATATATATATATATTGAATAGCTGTACAGGGCCTACGGCTCAACATAGCAGTCTACTCGTCCAAAAAATACAGTTTTTTTCAGACTTGTAATGTAAATTATTATTTCATGGATTTATATCGGTATTCTTCTGAGAAAGTTATATAATGAAATTGATGAAATTTTTTCTTTTCAGAGTAAACCGATTGCGATATTATTCGGAGAGGGCGGTGGGGAGGTTGACTCCCCCTCTCCCCCAGATATGGAATTCATAGGCACCGTGGGCCCATATAAAATATGGGTCCAAACGTCCCTAGTGGGGACGGTAGCAATAGGATATAAATAAAAATAAAATGTAATCTCAAAAAAGTTGTTAGTTATTATTTATTCAATTTACACTGAAATGAAATATATGTGATGTATAAGAATCGGTTAAAGGGTACCGAAAGAAATGTCTCGCTCTATCCCACTAATATAACTATTATCTAGATTGCTATTGGTTATACCCTAGCAACCGGAAAAATCTCATCGAGTCGTTTTATTTTTTACTACTCAGAAACATGAGTAAGAGTGTGAGAGATTTTTTATGAGTATTACCGGTCTAGATATAGTAGTTATGTTTGTGCTCTACCTTGATCATGGTTTAGGGCTGGATCTCTACAAAATTTGAAAATGCCTCGAATAATTGAAACATTAGAGTTCAGGTATAGGGTTTCCTGTCAACAGAATTTTGTACTCAATACTGATATCGATGAAACGTAAGACAATAGATGTTATTATCCCACTTTTAGCAGAAAGAAGAATCAATGTATATAATTTTTCTTGGGGGGAAGGTGTCAATATCGATTTCACTATGTTATGATCGCACCATAGGGTATATTTATAGTAACCATATCCAAGGCAAAATATACAAATGATATATACCTAAGTGAAAAATAAAAGGTGTACAAGCATTGCAAAGGAAAACTCAACGAAGATGTCACAGTAAGTAGACTGAGTAATTAAAATATTCTAAAACAATTCAATGATTCGCAATATTATTATAGAAAATTATGAGTCTATATCCTTACCAATGATGTTTTTTCACAGTTTCGTTGCGAAATTCGTTAAATTTTGAAAACACAATCAATCACATATTTTATACCATCATCGAATGATGAGTCAACGATTTGAAGATAAAAAATATACACACATGTCTATGAAATAATCAAATGTTATAATATTAGAATGATTACTGATTCCCAACATATCATGATAACAGCAGTGTTGAATGACCTCTAGGTCAGCTAACAAGATATAGCATTATATAGGGTGATTCATTGTATGTCACTGGTAACGGATAATGAGAAACCTAAAATCTTGTCTGCATTTTCATTTCATCAGGTTATTCAACAAAGTATCACACCTAAAAATCGCTGGCATCCATGGGTCGCGGGTATGAAATGTCAGATGACTGATCCTGGAGGTGAAAAAACAAAAGATTACTATTATATGTCTGAATCAATAAATATCCCAAGAAACGCGATTCATATGCTGAAATGATTGTGAAAAAATATCTCAATCCTATCGACAAATAAAAAACTAAGTAGTGAGATTGTTAGACCTCCAGGGTCGGTCATCTGACATTTCGTGCACGCGACCTATTGATCATTCCAGAACCCGTGATTTTTTATATGGTTTCTTGAGGGGCACGTAAACTATTTGTTAGGTCACCTCCGATGAGCATAGCACAATATAATATAACAGTTTCACCAAAACGAAATTATGAAATTCTTTCTGGTTCCAACTCATATTCCAAGGAAAACGATCCCACTAAATTCTGGTTTCATATGACAAATCTGGACAGAATACAATGTTTGCCCCTCAGCAGTTGTTAAATAACGTTATTCTGGAATGATTAATATAGTCACTAGCACTCCTAACCTATACATTACAAGTTTTGGTAGAGCATCGTTCGACATATACTTATTTATTTGATAACTAAAGCAGGGTGCGTTATCGTTTGTCAAATGTCAGTTCAACATGAACGTAAAACGAGTTTTTGTTAAAATGTTGTCTGACATATTCCATGGCTGATAATGAAAGGATATGTGCTGTCTGAGTGTGATGAGCACCGTAAGGTTACTTGATATATGAGTTGTTCGACTTATTTTATGGTTAATAATGAAAATGGGGTCGTGGTGTCTGATGGACTTGCAGTTGAACCTGAACGTGAAACGATTTTTGATAAAGAATTATCTGACATATTCCATGGCTGATGATGAAAGGATGCGCTGACTGGGCGTGATGAGCACCGTAAGGTCACGTGGTATACGCTACCCATAGAGTTATGGTTGAGAGGTGTTCGATAATATTTCCTCATTATTATATCCTTCCACGCCATACGCCATCTCGCACACGTCATCTGTCGAATGTCATCTGTCAAATGTCATCTGTCATACGTCATACGTTAGTTATCTAATTCGGAGGGGGCTACTCATGAGTCTCCAGTGTTTTTTTTTTGTCACTATTCATCTCACCCTCCCTGTATACCTCCATTATTGAACGTCTAGGTGGAGAATGTATCTTTTTGGGTTCACGCAGTGTATATTACCATTCATTTTGTTATTGTGGATGTGTCATTGTCAATCTTATCATCAACTAGCGGGTAGCCAGCTCATCGTCGTACGTCATATGTCGATACGCCATTACCAAAACGACGAAATGCGGATTACGGAGCTCTCTTCAGCATCGCCGGCCATCTTGCCGCTTACCAAACTCCAAACTCGTTCACAAATTCATCTAGTGATTCCTTGCCCGCACAGCCCATTTTTTTCTATTCATTATATTTCCATCCAAGATTTGAATTTCGCGCCGTTCGTGGGGGCCGCGAGTAGCTAGCCGAGTCAAGCCGGTCTGTGATTGGCTAGCCGAGTCACGTGGTTGGGCGGAGGGGTGACTAGCGGGTAGCCAGCTCGTCAGAGACGGATGACCTTGAAAGGAACCGTTTTTGCTATTTTTGAGCTTAAAATTCACGAAAAAAGTCCGTAGATCTGGGGAAAAATATGCTTCGCTTTACATGGGCTCTTATGGGGCTTCCCTCCATGCATCTCGTAATTTCCGTAGAATCTAGGGAAAAATGACTTAGAATTTTGAAAATTGCGGGGAAACTGGTACAGCTCCTTTACTTTTGCCATTAGAGCACCTGGTCCATACACAAATATGTCACTCTGTGGTTGTATTCATATTGAATGAACTACAGTTCGAACATCCTTGAAAATTGAATAATCCTGCTGTTGAACACTATTATTAAACACACCTTCAGTCGTTTCAGTCCTCTCCTATCCGGTCTGTCAATTGTAAGAACTGTCAAATGTAATTTCCGAATTGTGTTGCAGTCTGAATTATTGAAGCAATTTCCGTTTATATCAGAATTCTTCATCAGAAATGTAAAGATTCCAAAACAGCATTTCGAGTAATGATGCTGTTTGTTGCGACCTATTATATTATTTCTCACTGTACTCACCTCAAGTTTCAAATATGCAGATGAAAATTCCACTGCTATGAAGAACAGAATTATATACACACTTGACTTGTACATATTTGAATATATATATTTTTATCCTATTATGATGAATCGAAGGACTATACTGAATTGAATGGTTTTCGTAGTTTTATTACCTTTATATATATTTCAATCCCAATCGCCTCAGAGAGCAGGACAGTATTTAATAGAAAAGCTGACTTTTTTCAACGAAGCATCAATCTATTTCCATGTTCCGCTACCGAATATCTCATAAATTAAAACGAAATAATAATTATACTGATCATAATAATAACAATAATAGACAGACATTGAATATTTATATATAGAATACATTTTCCATCAATGTCTGAAGAAGAAATTGATGCCGTTAATTTCATATAGAGAAATCGAAAACTTTGACACCTTAGCGAATCGAATAGTTTTTATCTACTACGTCACATGGAATCTTATTCACGAAGGTCAGTAAACAAGTCATTTCAATAGAAATTCATCTATCCTATGGACTGGACGCACATCTACAACCAATATAACTTATACGTGTCTCGTTACTCACTTCCATGCAGTTGCATAGTATTATATGTATTATTTTCTCAATTCCCATTCCCTTTGAATTATTTTGTAGGTAACCCTTACAACACGAGTACATCCTAGGGACTTCCCAGGGACGTCCCTAATTTTATACTAGGACATCCCAGGGATATTGTGTGTCGGGACAAAGTACTTACTAGGGACGTCCCAGGGACATCTACTTTCAGACGAAAAGGACATCCTAGGGATGTCCTTCCGGTAAGTCCCAGGAATGTACCGAGTACGAAGAAAGGATATCCCTAGGACGTCCCAAGGATATTCTAGGGACATACCTTCGACGGAAGAAAAAAAAATGTAGGTCGAGCTGGGATTGAACACGGGACCTTCAGCTTATCAGGCACGCACCTTGCTCCATTGGCTATTGTGCCTTTTGAGGATTCATGTACTAAACAAATTTATAAACAGGACTGTACTACAGAAAACTGTATAAATACAACTCTGTTTTGGGATTTGGATATGATTATTATTATTCATGGGTATTTAAAAATGAGGGGCATTATGCATTTGCGATTTCTGATTGCGAAAAATGGTCATTTCTCAACAAATTCTGAGACTATATTCTTCATTTCCATTACAATTATTTTCAAAAAAATTCAACTCAATATTTTGTGAAATTCAATGACTCCGATATGTGAATGGATATCAGATATTTCAGGAACACGAATAGGATAACCTAGGGATGTACCGAGCGGGATGTCCACTGGACAACCATTGCGGGACATCCCCTGGATGCCCCAATCATGTCCTTGTGCCGTGGGACAAGAAAAATGGACGTACCCATAGGACATCCCTGTTGTTAGATAATGCGAAACGCACTTAATAGACAGAATTGTGAATGTAATTTACAATTTCATGCTAGTGGAAGAGTCAGTTCTCAGCAATTTCGTTCGTAATATTTTCATAATTCATTAATGATCAATTTAAACAAAAAAAAATTGTATGTATCGGTACCTAATTACAATGGAGATCGGTATCTAGGTATAGAAAATAAACACCAACTTCGAATTTTTTGAAGAACAAGAAGTTTGATGATTTGTAATCATTTCATAATCATCTGGAACACGAATGGGACAACTTATGGATGTACCAGATAGGATGTCCACTGGACAATCACTGCGGGACTTCCTCTGGATGTCCCATTCGTGTCCTTGTACCGCGGGACATAAATGGGACGTCCCTGGGACATCTATGTGTTGTTAGGGAAGCAGATAGGTTATCAACTAATTTTCAGAATTATGGGATCTTGTCGAAGAGAGGAATTATGAGTTCGTAGAAAAAGTATAGTATGTAACGCTCTGCTGCGCGCGTGCTCAAAATTCTCGTTACCAAAATGACGTTCATAACACTTTCTGCATAATATACTATCAGAAGTATATACGGACTTTCATCTAATGTGAGGTTTTAATGTTACAAGAAATTATTTTATATATCTAGAGATGCTTATATGGTCACTTACTTATGCTACTATCAAAGAACAAGTTGATAACGTTGTCTTTACTTTATACACCAGGTGAACATGACATTCTAAAATAGTTTCGTAATTGAATTGCGACACGTCAATATTTTTTTTTTAATTTTTTGGAGTGGACGAGAGGAAATTCCTATTATTTTCGCGAAACAACGTGTGCGTACGTACCTATAGAAAGGATAGAGAGAGAAGATTGGTATTGGAATTTTTTTGAACTTTTAAAAGTATACTTATCAGGCAGAGAATTCCGGAGCTCTGTGACTTAGTACTTCGTGCATGGTTGACGACAAAAAGTTGTTCTATGTGCTGCCTGTTAGCCTTCTGTTATCTGTTAGTGATGAACTGTTAGCCGAGATCATCATTTTCCGTGGCAGAACCTATAGAAAAGTGAAAAGTCGCTTTTTTCCTGCGGTGTTTCATCAATGATGTCCAGGAATGAGTGAATGTGGCATCACCAGTCCGGGCTCGTATATCTGATTGGAATCTAAGTTTATCATTATGTCTTCATAATAGCGACACACTTTGATGAATTTTGATATGGTTCGAAGAGGGTTTTGGAATCAGTTATAGAACGCTGGGTATTTTTATTATTTTATCTTTCGTAGGTTGATGAATCAAACAAATTGCAAAATACATTATCGTGAGATACGAACTTTGTACAACTCTATGAAGTTCATTCGATGGTCCAAGAGGTTAGATTAATCTTGATTAACTAACCAAACGCTAATACCCTAACCTGAACGTATGGTATAGTTTATGCAAAGTCAGTCAACCGAATGTCGGGCTGCGCTGCCACACACTATGAAATATCAAAGGGACCGACGGCTTGCGGTGATGTGTTTTTCCAACTGACTGTGCATAAACTATACAATCAGAGGAGTCGGTAGTGAATAAACGGTTAGTGAAATAAGCGCCAGTCACTACATTCTTTGGATAGTACTGTGACAGATTGAAGAAATAATAATTATAAATAAAATAATGAAAAATATTGATTTATACGGATTCTTTCGAATTGTGATATCTTGACTATTTACGGTTGTTCAGAAAATAGTCTCATCCCGGTCCTGGTTATTCTTCAATAAAAAAAAACACCCAGTCTAATTTAAACAAAGGATGATTTTACATTAATTTGAAAAAAACATCATTATCTCCACCTATGCAATGATAATGAGCATTATTTGATTTTTTATTATCCACATGCTAGTTATCCAAATGAATAGTTTATTTATGATCTGAAATTGTTATTTATCGCACAGATAGTTGCATTGATATCTCGAAGAATTCAACAGTTAATCATTTAATGATTCTTGTTCAAGACACTTCACTGCCTTACTCAATCAATCTTTTCAGAAGGAGATTGAAAGTTTCATGAAATGTTTTTCACTTGTTTCATAGATTAACGACTCGTTTGTTTGCACTCTCGAAAATGTAGATTCATTCATTTCTCAGACTTATACATATACATATATCTTTGATATGGCGAATGCGCCATAATAAAAAAAACAAATAAACAATTCATCATTCCAGATTTTTTAGGTTTTTCTATCCTCGTTTCTATGAAATAGAAATATGAATATCATTTCAGTGTAGTAAGGACAAATCAGATGATTAGCCCCAAAATGTCAATGCGTTTGAAGAATTTTTTTATCAGAGAGCCCAAAAGAAAAATTCACCAGCTTGTCAGTGACAATTTGTATTGAAGAAGGTTTGGAGAAGAGAAATAAAGGTATATAGAAAAATATCAGATTTTCACTTAGCTTTTGTCGTTTCGGGAACTAATCTGCTCTCGTTCTCAACATGAAAAATAGATATTTGAATAGAAATTTCTCATTTGTCTCCATACTTTCCAGTTCTCAGTGACAATTGGTGACGTTGGCAATCAGAGAGTTACATGATGTTTTCATTTATTAATCTCGAATTTACCATTTTTGTGTTTTCAGATTTCAGTAGTGAATACCATTTTCTTTTTATATCAACTGAACAGGAAGCAATGCAATTGTCTCCGTTTAGAAAAAATGCTAGGAGATCTCCGAGGAGATCTCTCAACTTTTCTCTTCTGATTGTTATCTTATTTTCCAATGATTTCAATATTATTCCATCCTGCTATATGTTGTCCATCTACAGTAAGGATATGTTCAGCTAGTTTCGATTTATCGATGTGTCTTTTCTTTTACTTATGTTCCTTCGTCCTTACTGAAGAAGGTCTCTTGGTTTTACCTGTATACAACTTTTCACAAACACAAGGTAATGCAATTTTTTTACTATTGTTCTTCATTTATCGTATTATTTGTCTGAGTTAGAATCGATCTCATTGTATTTTCAGTTTTGAACACAGCCAGAATTTGATAAATAAACGACTTTCATCTTGTCAGAGTACCGATTCAAATTCACACTATATATATATATTCTATGATATATTTTATATCGATCGTCCTATGTATTCGGTATACAAGTATTTGATACATAGGCATTAGTCATTCATTATCTGAAATTATCATACTTTTTTTTCCTCAAGAATGTACAGGGTGTACCCGTATATTTGAATATGGAAATTGTAGAGTTTCATGTGTACTATCTAATGCTCCTTGAATGTGGAAAATACATAGGGTGTACATAAACATTTATAGATTCTTTCTCAAATTATTTGAATTTCTTCTAAAGAATTTTGAAATTGTTCCTCATGATAGTATTAGGTGCCCACTATAAAAGCACTCAAATGTGCATCACGCCATTTGAAAAATATGTTCTTACGACGTCACACTTTTTTGGGACACCCTGAATAATCGTTTTTGTCTCCTGGTATGCGCCCAATGATACAATTGAGGTCTGCAAAATATCAAAATCCTGACTCAACTGATAACTGAACTATAGAAGACGGGAGGTGAGATGCAGAACGCTTCATCAACTCGTTTTGATTCCCCTATTCATCATTCAATATGTGAGTCTTCTCATGGATCACCCTGTATATTGCCAAAGTGAGCTTTGTGTCACCATTGACTGTATTATCTCTGTCCTTGCAGACTCAATAGTACCTACTCTCTGGTCTGGTATTGTATAGGTATCAACTAGTTAGTGATAGTAACCAGAATGTGAAATAAACAATAATAACTCAATTTTTGTTTTCAGACATTTACTTATTCATTTTCAATCCGGCATTGCATAAAATCCGTGACTACAGCGAATTTCTCAATAGGTATGGTCCATAGTATAGTTAAAACATTATGAAGTTCTGAAAAGTGAAATTATCAAAGAACTTTCTACCAGTACATTCACCAATACCGAGTGTTCCAATAGTCGATGCCTAGTCATACGGATCGAGATGGGAGGTCAGCTCATTCGGATTCTCTTGAGCCAAACATACAAAGTTTTACGGTTTTTCAGTTTTTCCATGATTTCAAGTTCTTCAGGAAAATTCCATTTCTTCAGATTAGTGTTCTTATTATACAATAATGAAACGTGACACATTTATCTCATAAGAATATCTCCGTAATCATTGATATTTCGATCGAAAATCCATATCTGTGATTCCTGCTTTTTCAGAAATACAGAGCTGATATACACTATAGTATCGGAAAAAAACATTGACAAGGTGCCATGTTCCATTGTTATGTCGATATGTTTTGATATGCTATGTTATGTGAAAAACTGGAATTTGAAAATAAAACTATGAAACTCAAACACGTAAGACTTTCCGTCGACCTCCGGAACACTCAGCATGCAACATCAATATAAGTGCAGTCGTTTTCAGCGAACATGTCGCGGTTGGACGGTATGAGCGCTCTTATTGCAGTAGTGATCAAGGGAGCTGACACCGTCCATGTGCGACATGATCTCTGAAGACGACTGTACCTATGATATATTATCTTTTATCTAAATAAGAATGCTGAACTCGATATCTGGAATCTTTATTTCTAATGAGTTACACACGATTCAGGAAAAACTTTGATGGGAACATTTTACTTTCGGTCTTATCCTACATAATTATACTTGAACAGATTATGATAATCTCCATATTATATATCATTATACAGGGTGTTTCCTAACTACGGTTCCTATTTGCAGGGGGTGATTCGTTAGGTTATTTTAAGGAGACAAGTTCCTATGAACATATGTCCGGAGTTGCTTGGTTTCTGAGATACAGGGCGTTGGAATTAAAGAAAAAAAAACGGTAATTTTAAAATATCATGAATATCCTGGAACCTACTTGGTTGATATTTGGTACTTTTATTTGTCAAATCTTCTAAAATTCCAGCATATCAAGTGCCAATTGAATTTTTGGCGGAAATAATAAAAAACTCATTTCTCCAATGCAGGTGTTCATGATATGCAATACAGTGGCTTTGATTTTTTTTCTCGAAAACGAAGCTGGATATGACGAAAATGCAGGAGACCAAAAAGTTGTATTTTGAGTTGCTCAATCTGAAAATAATAAAAATCCACCAAAAAAAGTCAGAGGCGTACTTTTTTTTCGCAATATTGTTGGCTGTGGTGCTCACTGAGACGCCACTGTCCCCAATAATTTCAATCTGAATAGGGATAAATAAGCGTCTCAAATGAAAGTTCCAAATTTCAACCAAATCGGTTCTAGGATATTCATGATATTTTATAATTACCGTTTTTTTTCTTCAATTTCAACGCCCTGTATCTCGGAAACTAAGCAACTCCGGACATATGTTAATAGGAGCTTTTCTTCCTAAAATAACCTAACGAATCACCACCTGCAGTTAGGAACCGTAGTTAGGAAACACCCTGTATATAATATATTCAGGGTGAGTCAAAAATGAGTACTGAGCTTTCTGGAGGTGATAGTACGTTGAAAAATGAGTATACTTCGAAAGATAAACCCATGGCTCGAAATGCAAATTAAGGGAGAGATATCCTTCCAAATTTGATTAAATTCAAATAATTTTTCCGCATAAATTCTAAACGGTGGAAGCAACCAGATTGGAATTTCCTGCATGAATGTATGTTAATTGAATATATTTTTCTGATACAGTTCTACATTTCTGATATTGTTATAAAGGGTGTTCTTAGGGGACGAGTCATGCTTTTTTGAATACAACTTTTTTCTTCGTATTCTTCTTGGTGCAAAAATAAAAGCATATATAAAGCGAAGAGAATTACATGAAAAGGTGCTCCTATCCAAATAAGAAAGATTTGAACAGTTTTCGAGATATTTGAGTTCTTGTAGTCACATCAAATCAAATTTTTTGGTAACAATATTTTAGGAGGCCATGGTCAAATTTGTTCTTAATTTTGACGTTTATGACATCAACATTGTTATTGTTGATTTCCTTGTTTGGATATTGGGTAGTATTATAATTAGAGCGACTTGAAGAAATGACAGGTTATCCGTTATTGTTAGAAGAGTGTTTCAGGATTGCTTATATTATGGTAAAATCTAAAATATATCTTCTGATATGAAAAGCACAACTTGGGATAAACGTTATTTATTAGCAACTAAAATAAACAGTCTCTTGTTTTATATACAGTACATATTACATAACTGATTTCTCCAACACCCCCACTTTATGTAATATTACTTCAATCCTAATTTATTACAATTGGAAGACAGTTTGTCGCCAACAAGTCCCTTGGTTAAACAATCTGCAAGCATATCTTCGGTCCCGATTATTTCCACCTTGATATCTCCTAGCTTTAGCCTTTCACGGCCCAAGTAACAAGCTGACGTCATTTGTACGTCATTATCACGTCAGGCCTGACGTCAGGATGACTTCCAAAATGACGTCATAATGACGTTTATATGACCTTCTAAGTCAGAGACGAATGACGTCATTTTCATGTCGTCAAAATGACGTCATCCTGATGGCGTCAAAATGACGACATCCTGATGACGTCAAAATGACGTGATCTTTACGATTATTCATATCACTGAAATCTTCTGCATGTTTCAGTTCATTTTGTGCTATTTCGAAATTTTCTGTAGGTAATAAAAACACTGTTGCATTAGGGTTGTATCAATATTATCAGAAAATATGAGATTTTTGTTGTATAATTATAGTGATGTTCCTTAACCACATTAAATGCAAAATAATATTATAGGTAGGTACTATAAATACCCGTTTCATAAAATGTTATTTTTATTGGGAACTTATCCCATTCGGATGATGCACTCAAGAGATTTCTCAGAATCCTATGGTATTCCTTCAATGGCGTCCAATTCACATTCTACTTTTTCGGCATACACCACTTGTCTAAAATGATGACGATGCTGCCATCCTCAAATTCTACTACTTGATATATGAATATAAATAAGTATGACCACCACACTACACCACATAGATAGCCGATTAACATGATAATGATGGCCTTCTATGTATTGTTATTTTGTTGTTATATGGTCATCATGGCCGCAACGGCGAAGCGAAAGTGAACGGATTGGCCACAGCCGTCTTCTGAAGACGGCTGTTGCTTGGCGCTGGCGGTCGACGTTCGCATGTCTGCGCAAGGTCCGTGACGACCAATCAAATACAGTTCTCTACGCACTCTCTCTCTGATTTGAATTCGCATTCCGGAATAACAACGTTATAATCTTTTTATGACATGACATTCGGTCTTATATTTTTAATAGCTATAGGGAGAAAACTTTGCACAGAAGGTATATAATTAACAATTATCTCAGAGACCATCGGAAACACACATCTCGCACAGATTAGAGAAAAAAATATTATAAAGCATAATATATATTGAGTGACATAATAATATATGTTATATAACATAACTACTAACGTTTTCATACAACAGAGATGGGAAACTTCTTGATTATGAATTCTCCTTGATGTAGATGACTCAATAAATGATGGTCATAATTAGTCATAAAAATGACCATCAGATGACGTCATATTGACGACATATCAAGGACGTCTATATAACGTCCATATTAAGTACGTCAAAATGACGTCATTTTGAGGTCATATGACGTCAATGACCATAAATGACCATATATTGACGTACAAATGACGTCAGCTTGTTACCTGGGGGACGAAGTGGTGCTTGATATTTATATGCTTGCCTCGTGGTCGATATCCCGCATTTTTGCTGAGGTCCACTGCGCCGTTATTATCACAAAAAATTGTGATTGTCTTGGAACTCTCTGGGCAAATCTCATTCAACAAGTTTCTGACGAATATAGCTTCTTGAGTGGCTAGGGTCAAAGCCATGTATTCGGCTTCTGTTGTTGAGAGTGCAACAGTTACCTGCTTTTCAGAACTTCAACTCACTGCTGCTCCTGAGAGTACATATACATAACCAGCTGTAGACTTTCGGTCTTCGGAATCTCCAGCCCAATGGGAATCGCAATAACCATGAAGTTCTTGATTTGATCCGCAGAAGCTCAATTTCAATGAAGAAGTTTCCTTCAAGTACCTCATAATACGCTTTACAGCGGTCCAGTGAACTTTTCCGGGATTGTTGCTAGATCTGGCTAGCTTTCCTACGGCGAATGCAATATCCGGTTTAGTGCACTGGGCTGCATACATGAGACTGCCTATAGCTTCCTGATATGGAACTGTAGACATTTCTTGCTTTTCCTTTTCATCACTAGGTTGCATTTCTTTGGAAAGAGTCTGGTTTGGGTCAAGTGGAGTCTGAACACCATAACAATCACTCATTTTGAATCGTGCCAGTACTTCCTCTATATATTCTTCTTGGTCTAATGTTATCAAATTATTCTCTCTGTCACGTTCAATACGCATTCCAAGGCATTAATGCGCCTTTCCTAAGTCTTTCATTCGAAATCTCTTCATAAGGTTTGATTTTCAACTGCATCTTCTGATTTTCATCTTCAGAGAAAATTAGGAGATCATCAACATAAATGGCAATTATAAGAATTTCACCATCTTGTTTTGAAATAAATACAGGAATCTATGTTGAACTGCTGAAAGTGTGAATCTTTTATAGCCCTATCCAGTTCTTGATTCCAGGTCCTACTTGATTGTTTCAACCCATACAGTGTTCTCAAGAGACGACATATTTTTCCGTTCGGTAGTTCCATATATATTTCCTCGTTCAGCTTTGGATGTAGGAAAGCAGTGACCACGTCCATCTGGTCTATATCCCAGTTATTCTGTGCTGCCAGCGATAGAAGTAGTCTTATGGAGCTGTACCTCACAATAGGAGGAAAGGTCTCTTCATAGTCGATGCCAGGTATTTGCGAATAACCTTTTGCTACCAGTCGAGCCTTGCACCGTTCAATTTCACCGTCTACTGTGAATTTGGTTCTGAAAGTCCATTTGCTTCTAACTGCCTTCTTATTAGCAGGAAGATCACGAATCAACCAGGTTTTGTTATCGGAATGAGCTTTCAGTTCTTCATCCCTAGCCATTTTCCAGCGAATTGAATTAGGCCCATTCAGTGCTTCTTCCACAGTTCTGGAAAGTAGTCTTCGTCGAAAATCATTCTATTCGGTCGATTCGTACGTGTTGATCTTCTGGGTTGACTTTCATTTTCAATAATGGGTGTTTCTACTTTCTCGGCTATCATTCGTATTTCTTCTTCCTCAGTGTCTGATGTCCAATTTCTGAATTGATCATCATTCGCCAAACCATCGGATGTTGATCTAGACGGACTTTCCCCCACTTCCACAACAGTTTCTGTTATTCGGAATTGGTGTTGAATGTCGTCTTCTTCAACATAATTACTAGAGAATCATTCCATACAAGCATTTTGGGTGATATGTGAAATTTGATTTTCTAGAAAAATTACATCTCGAGCCATTGATAACTTTTTAGATACTGGGTGAATGAATCTGTATCCCTTCGAATTCTCGCTGTATCCTACAAAAATAAACTCCTCGGCTTTAGCATCCAATTTTCTTCCCTTCTCTTTTGGAGTATGTACGAAAGCTTTACATACAAAAATTCGAAGATTCGAAAAATTCGGTTTTCTGCCAGTCCAAGCCTCCTCAGGTGGTGCATGATGAAGTGCCTTTATAGAAGATCGGTTCTTTAGGTATACCGCTGTATTCACTGCTTCGGCCCAATATTCCTTACTCAGTTGTGATGCCAATAACATACTTCTAGCCTTTTCTACTAATGTTCGGTTGAGTCTTTCAGCTACACCGTTTTGCTGAGGTGTATAAGGTATTGTGGTTTGATGCCGGATACCATACTGCTTCAATACATGTAGAAATCTGTTATTAACATATTCAGTACCATTATCTGTTCGAAGACACTTCATTGTACGATTTGTTTGATTTTCGACCATTGCTTTATACTCTATGAACTTTTCAATCACTTCATTCTTACTCTTGAGGAAATATACTATAGACTTTCTTGTGAAGTCGGCCGTGAATGTCAAAAAGTTCAATGCTCCACCGATAGATTTTTCTTGCATAGGCCCAACCAGATCAGAGTGAATTATTTCTAGGATACCTTCAGCTCGCTGTCCACCAGATTGAGGAAATGGTTTGCGATGTAATTTACCCCCAGGATTCACATTGTTGTTGGGAATTTTCGGTGCTGTAGGCGATTCCAGTAGACAAATCATTCTTTAGTGATTTCATCGAGGATTCATTTAAATGGCCTAATCGTTGATGCCAAAGTTCATAGTTACTCAGTACCTTCACAGAATGAATTGAGAAAGATTGTCTGTCAAGTCTGTACCTGACGTTAATTTCTGAGGCTGTAGCTACGATCCCTCCAGAGTCAAGTTCAATCATTTCGTTGGTAATTCTGCACCCATATTCTCGATCAAAAATGACTGATCTTCCTTTCTTCACGATTTTACTAACAGACAAAAAGTTCAAAGATAAATCCGGAGCATGGACAACATCATCAATTGAAACAGTGTTGTTATTTTTGAGAACAATTTTGGCTGTGCCATATCCAGTACACTGAAGCTCATTACCATTGGCAATGCCGAAATCTCGGCTAGTGTCCACTTGAAAATCATGAAACATATTACGGCATGAAGTGAAGTGGGCTGCTTTTTACGGTTGTTCTCATAGCTAGATCTTTTAGGCTTAGGACACTCAGTTGCTTTGTGATTTGCATATTCATTGCAATTGTAACATCTGGTTCCTTTTCTGAAGTTCTGTACTATCTTGGCTGAATATTTCTTACTATAAAATGCTGCTTCTGAAGAAACTTCTTCAACATTTTCTTGTAGAAGAAGATTCTTGACAAAATCGGTTGATGTGGCTTGCTTTGAACCTTGAATACCCAAAGTCAGTGGTTTATGGTCCTCCGGCAGTCCTCCCAAAATTATGCCTCCAACTACACTATCTTTGAATGACTCACCAATATTCTCCAATTGCTCGGATATTTTTATGATTTTGTCAACATATTCTTGCATGGATGAACAATGGTCGAATTTTGTTTTGAACAGACTTGAATATAAACTAACAAGGCGAACCACACCACTGTCTTCGTACGCTTTCCTCAGATTATCCCATGCTTCCTTGGCTGTTCGAGCCTTTTTTGTCTCTGCTGCAGCTGAAGGTTTGAGAGATAAATTGATTTTGGCAAGGGTACGTTGATCGAGGTCAGAATCTACGGATTGTCCTGGTTTTGGTTCAATACAACACCAAAGACCTGCATCAACCAAAAAATTCCGCATCCAAAATTTCCAGTCGTTATAATTCGTTCCTTCTAAATGTTTGCTCTCAGATAGACCGCCAACTGAATAAGAAATAACGGTAGTAGTTGATCTACTAGTACTTCTCTGTTTTAATTGGGCTTTGAGTTCCTCTAGTTGAGCAGCTAGCCTTTGAAAATACTCCATTGTAGTTGATTCTCAAGAAAAAATATCTTGTTTCTTGAAAGGTGTCAGAATATTTTCCTATTTTTGAAAACTGTCAAAAATATTGATATTTTTAATGGGGGTTTCACTTGCTGGGTTCTAACTGTTCACTTTTATATTCTAGATATATTCCTGGGTATTTCTGGGCCCATAACCTGTTAGCAGAGTGTTTCAGGATTGCTAATATTATGGTAAAATCTAAAATATATCTTCTGATATGGAAAGTACAACTTGAAATGAACGTTATTTATTAGCAACTAAAATAAACAGTTGTTTTATATACAGTACATATTACATAACTGATTTCTCCAACAGTTATCCAGAGATGTCTTCCGATCGACGTGTTCCAAATGTTACATTGTGTGAAAAATAATGTCCAAGATGTACGAGGCTACCTAGAATATTATTAACTGATGAATTGATCTGCTGATTATCATGTCATTACAAAAACTGAAATACCTCCAAAACGGTTACATTCTTTGTATTTTGATAAGGGTACCGTTTTTATGTACCTCTTCTGCTCTATCAACTAGTTTAATTTTTTCACCAAAAAGAATACGAGAAAAAATTTGTCTTCAAAAAATTATGACCCATCCTCTGAAAACACCCTTTATAACAGTATCACAAATGTAAAAGTATTGCAAAAATGTGTTCTATCAAGATACATTTATGTGGGACATTTGATAGATGGCTTTTACCGTTTAGAAGTTATGCGGAAAAAATATTTTGAATTAATCAACTTTGGAAGGATATCTCCCTTGATAAACATTTTGGGCCATTAGTTCATTCACCAAACTATAATTATTTTTCAATGTAATATCACCTCCAGAACATAAAAAGCACGCAAGAAGACCAATAGGTAGAACCCTTACCACACGAATGGGAAGAAACTGGTCAGGGCATACTGGCCCCCTACAAAGGGGCAAGTTGGTGATTGTTCTTGCATAAAAAATCAAACTTTACAATCTTTCTGTCTTCATGTAGGCTTGTACCTGTGAAATTTTTACACGATATAATCTCTTTTTTTGCCTGATAGGAGCCATTAGTGTATTTGAAGGCTCGTGTTATTATCAATTTCGGAAGCTTTTCACCATAACTTGAGTTCACCTAAGTCATGAATAAGAGACACCATACTATTCTGGTTCCGGAGATGTTCAGAACAACATGCCTCGGCATTCAGCTATCCAGAAGAATTTGAGGAATTTCGACATTGACACTGACATCATTCATCATGTCATGACATGTCCTAAAAATAGGTCAGTTGTGAACAAGTAGATGTTCAGATTTTAATGTTCAAATAACTAAAGTTGTCACTTAACCATATTCAAAATTGAAACGTCATTTTGCTATTTCCAAAATACTTACAACTTTGTAGTTGGTTGGGTGAACGTTGTAACAACGTCATATTTCAATTTAAGTCATGCTAAACATTGGGACGATGTTGTTCGGTGGTTCAATGAATGACTAATTTCAACACCTAGTACGTACAACGCTAGTTTTGGTGTATTATGTGGTTGTTGTCGCCAAATTGCTACTTGGGTAATCAATAAAAACGAATTTATTGAATCGAAAGGTTTAATGATTCGAAGTTTCAATTTATAATTCTTGAGAACGAAGAGGAAACTCTAATGTAGTTAAGTCCAAATCCACGCTCGCAGGAGGGCTGCCTCAATTTACGGGTCAGTATCATCGTCTCATCAAATCATAATATAATTCTGCAAATTGAAAGAAATGCTATATTGATAATAGTTCAATGACAATATTTGCTCCACCCTACCTCTGGATCAGATTTGTAGAAACATTTCTGCAGTTCGTATACTCTCTTCTCCAGGGGAGTCACCTCTAAAACAAAGAATGAGATATCAAATTAGCACATCCGCTGACTCCTGAATACGGGTATTTGAAATTTGACATGGATTAGCCATTGTAATCTGAATTGCTTTTTCAGCAGTTCCTTCAGATCATATACAGGGTGGTCAAAATTTTATTGTACAGTGTGTCAAAATGTTATTGTACAGGGTGTCCCACTCAATGGTTTCAATCCCCTTTGTTATCATAATTTTAACATATTTTCGTTATTCAAAAACATTTCTGGAAAAATTTTTCACGATTCTTTCAAATCGGAGGTAATCTAGACTAGCGAAAACGTACGATAGCCGAATCATGTTGCCATTCACATGCCCTATACCGGGTGTTTCTCAAAAGTGGCTCACCTCTTCAATTCTTTTGTTTCTACAGATGAACACATGACATTGGGTGTATGAGTATAGTACATAAATAAACATTATTTGACTCATTCAATTATTCCTGCCACTTCCGGTTTGACCAGATATGGCCCTTTTTTTTCTTATTTTGAATGGGATACTCGGCATATTCATACTTACTCCGATTAAGAATAACATTGTGAGTACAACTACACGACATTTGCAACTTTCAGACATGTATCATCTTAAAATTTCCTGTTTCAATTTCAAGCGTGGCTCATGACGATATTTGAGAAGAGTATTTTGTTACGAACACGTTGATACCACATGATCGATATTTTGAATCATAATATCATATTCACTCTAGATGGAAAATTTGAAAATGAAAATTTCAGAATAGTAAATGTCAAGAAGTGGCAAATGGGGTGTCATCGTACTCACAATGTCATTGTTCATCGAGATAAGTAAAAACATACCAAGTTTTCCATTTAAAATAAGAAAATAAGGGTCATTTCCGGCTAAACAGGAAGTGACAGAAAACAATTGAATACGTCTATCAATGCATATTTGTGGACTGTACTCACAAAGCGAATTGCATTTGTTATGGGGTTATAGGGGTGAGTCACTCTTGAGAAACACCCGGTATATGTAACGATTGGGCTAATAATCTGTATAATTTGCTTCAAATTATGCATGGCCGGCCCAGTACTACATACGCTCTTCGCATACTCGTCAGAAAAGAAATAGCATTCTTCTTCCATTTATACAGGGTGGTCCAACGAAAACTTCAAACCCCGATTTCAGGGCTCTAAAATGAAAATATGGAACAATGCTCAGACCCTTCGATTTCTGATTCGAACAGGTGTGGTAAATGACGGGAGGGATAACCGCCTCGTTTGACAAATTTACAACGCGTGCAATGAACACTTAGGTACTTCTTGCACTTGTTGTATAAATAGCTATCGTTTTCTGCTGGTTTTTGTTTCGCTGTACATATGAAAGTGTGATTTTCAGTTTTTCAAACCACTATATTTTTTTAGAGACGTTCCGTAGTTAGTCAAGGATATTTTTGTCATAGTTTATGGAGGGAAACTTTGTTTTCACGTTCGAGTGAATTGGGCCCTCAGATAGTGTTCACCCTTGACAGGTCCTAATATTCATCAACTCCAAATTTTTGTCTATGCACCGAATCCTCAAATTGAATTATTTCAGTGAACAGAATGGCGTTATTGTAGATGTAAACAAAAACTGACCTTCAACTTGCTCCCAACATCCTAATACTATTTTCGGACCTGTTTCTTTTATCTGAGGAGGGCAAAGTTCCATCATGCGATCCCTGTTTAGAGTACCATCAGGTTTGATCTGAAAATGAGAAATATTAATTCTGGTTAGAGTTTTTTGATACTGATTCCATTGATAAATGTTTTTAAAATAAGAGATTTGGACTGATAGCCACTTTTGGTGATATAAACTTCAAGGACTTTTTCTTGCTTTCGTACAGGATCAGATACAAGAGCATTAATTTCGAAATTAGCCTTTGTGAAATATACATACCGTGTATGAGATATCACGCTTTCAATTTGTACAAGAGTGAGTATTATTCTTGAGATATGACCGAATCAAATAGGCTAAAGATACAAAAAAAACGGGTTTTCAAAAAATGAATATATCAAATTTGATCACACGATATGAGTACTACCAACATTTCGACATTTCAAGTTTTCAAAATGAGTTAGGTAGTTAGTAAGGTTTTCATTTTGATCGACATTAGTCAACGCATTCCAGATTACGAGAGTTTTGCGGTTTCGAATCGCACACATTATATTCAGCGTTTCCATGGAAGAGAGATTGTTTCTCCTCAGCAGACCCAACAGGATGTGCTGAGACAATTTCTGAAATCATCATGTTGGGAGATGCAAACCTACATACCGAACACTGCAAGAATATCTTCCGATAAGGCCTGGTTCAGTAGGAACTGCTCTAGAGCTGTCGCTTCCAAACAGGCAGCATTCCATCGATGGCAAAAAAATCCAGGCCCTAAGACTAGAGCAGAATATGTCGAGGCTAGAGACATAATTATGCAATGAGACAATGCGATTATCGTAGGCTGCTCATAATGCCAAAATAAGATCAAAACTTGTTGAATGTCCGAACGTATCCTGTTCATTCTGGTCCTTCGCCAAAGCAATTGGAAGAAACTTCACTTTCAGCTCGTTTCCTCCTCTAACCAAGGAAGATGCTACACTAGCCACAACTGCCCAGGAGAAAGACAACATTTTTGCACAATTATTTGCTGAAAATTTCACTCCAGATTCATCGGGAAAACAACCTCCAAACATAACGTCAATTGACAGTCATATGCCCGAGATCACCTTTCGAAAACGTACTATAAGGAAGATTTCATTGGGTCTCAACAACAACAAATAGCTTGTGGCTCCGACGGAATCCCACCGATTGTCCTCAAGGACTGTGCTCCTGAACTAACATCTGTTCTCTGCAAGTTGTTCGACTACTCCTACGAATAGGGGATATCCCCGTCCAACTGGAAAATTGCAAGTGTACAACCAGTTCCTAAAAAAAGCAAAAAAATCCTACCTATAGCAACTACAGACCAATCGCATCTGCTATCTATTAGGTATGTCAAATATTATGGAGAAAGCTTTTAACATCGACCTCATGAAATACCTGGAATACTCAGGTATTATCAACGATAGGCAATATGGCTTTCGTCATCAGAGATCAACTGGTGACCTGCTCGCTTACGTCTCACATATATGGCAGCAATCTATTGAAAAATATGGTGAAACCTTAGCCGTGGCACTTGATATCTCCAAGGCATTCGATCGAGTCTGGCACCCCGGGCTCCTCGCCAAGCTTCCATCTTATGGCTTGTCTCCCCAGCTATGTTCTCTGCTGGCTAGTTTTCGCTCATACAGGTATCTCCATGTAGTGGTCGACGGAGTTTCATCTGACTCTCTTATCATAAATGCTGGTGTTCCGCAAGGATCAATTCTAGCAACAATACCATTTCTACCTGCCAGGCAAATCAGAAACGAACGAGGGAGAAATGTTGACAACATAAATATGGACTTGGCAACAATTATTCTCGAATGGGGATCCAATAACTAACTTATGCAAACGATACACAGGCATGCCTTGTTCCTATAAAATCCGAACTCACTGTGTCCAACTTGAACTTGTAAGGAGTAACCATACCTTTGAAGACATCCATTTCGATGCTAGGTACCACTATCAGCAATAACTTTCCTTGAGAAAATCACGTGAGATCAATTGCTAAAAGTGCATCCCGAAAACTTAGTTTTCTGTTTCGGGCCAGGAGCTATTTCACTTCCAGTCAGCTGCTTATGAGCTTTAAGGCACAGATCTGACCTGTCCTGGAAAACTGTTTCCATATTTGGAGTGCAGCACCCAAACATACCCTGAAACTGTTGGATTCTGTCCAAAAAGTTGGCGATCTGGCTCTATATTTCCATGGACGATGCTCTTCTGAGATATCAACAATAATTGTTCTTCACTTGGCAGTCCCCGCGAGATTAACCCGTCGAGTTGAGGCTTTGCACCCCTTCGTGGTCACTTTGGAGACCTGTAGAATATCTCTTTCCAAAGACTCGTTCATCCAACGAACAGCGAGGCTCTGGAACACATAGCCAAAGGAGGTGTTCCCCGAGGCATTCAACCTCCAGAAATTTGAGATGAACACCAATTCCTATTTTATTTCCTTTGGTTCTCACGATGTTCTCTGAACATTACAGGATATACCTTTTTGTGGGAATCAGAACATAAAAAAACAGGGTGAGTATAGTTCCGCTTAATTCAATTCAGGAAGACATATTCATGATGAACTGCCAATGCACGTCGATTGATATTTTTTCAGGCATCATATTTAGGCATAATAAACAATCCGATTTTCCTCAATATTCAGAATCCTGTGACACTGTGGCAGGGACTTCAATACATGTTCGTGGAACTCATTGTGTTACTTATCGCGTACCTAGTGATAGGGTGAGAAGGTTGTTATTGGAATTGTCCTGGTACTACTTGTAGCATATCCCATTGGAGGCATCTTGTGAAGAAAAAATTGACAGGAAAAGTGCATAATTGGTAGAAAAACGTCATACCTTCGAATTTGACCTCCTAAACATGAATAATAGAAAATAAACATAAAATAATACTACAAAATATTGAATATTATATCTGTTATGTTGAAAAATGCATCTTCAATACACATAGAAAACTATTTGGTCGACAAAACAATCATTTCAAGCTTCTGATCTCGTCAAATTTTGATACATGCATTCATTGACTGATGAAAAATTAAATGGTTAGGCATGCTTTGGATGGTATGGAGGGGTTCTGGAAGCCGAGAATTTGTCTGAGATTCAAATTATACCATATATACATTGAATACCAATACAAAATTGTATAATACTATATTATATCAAATATTACCACTACAAAATAGTATGATACTTATAGTATAGTATGATATAATTTTGTTGTGGTATTATTCGATGAATGTAGTGGCGCCTATTTTTCTAAACGTCTGGTATTTACTACCGACTTTTTCTCTGAGTGTGAGCTGCACCACCTGTGTATTTTCTAATTCGTCGACCAACTTCAATTTCCATTTGCTAAATGCGATCTACTTTCTCAATTTTCTCATTTTACACGATATACTATGATCGGATCAAAATTTAAAAAATCCACTATTGATATCACTCATTTTTTAAGCAAAAAACTAATATCATCAGCATGTTGAGAATATCTGTTACAATTTTCATGAAGATATCATATAGATACAATACGTTCTTCATCAGGAATTATCTATTATCTGTGTAAAAAATCATTTGAAAAAAAATAATCATATAGGTATGTACATGATTTTATTTAGGTGCTCTCAGAATAACTTTCAAATGTTTTTTCTGTACTTATCACACAAAGGTTGTTGTTTTGTAAGAGATATTATAATTATTTTTCACGTTCAGTTGAGAAGAAATTGTAGTGCATAATCCAATTGACAAATCTTTTTATATGGGTATCGAAAAATTAAAAATTTGTTAGTAATATCGTCATCTTTCGTTACTTTCCTGTGGCAGTAATCGAAATCTGAAAATAAAATTTCTATACTCACAATTTGGGATTCCAGCCATATGCATGTGACATATTCCTATAAAAAAGAAATTTTTTTGAAATGCTTTATTCCACAGGGTGTCTTCGGACCTGCTGCGATAAATAAAATGATATAATAGTGTTGTATGATTCAGAATTACAAAACAAATCACAAAAAACCTTTCTTAATGTCAATCGAGATCACAGTTCACAACTATTATGTAATCGAATAACTCAATATCATATATTGCATGTCGGCTCACCAAGAGCAAAACTTCCGGAATTTTTTATGTACGCAAATCTAAAAATTTAGGCGTTTTATGAATACGTGATATTTTTTCCCGATTATTATATATTATATTGTGTGGAAAACTGTGTGAAAATAAAATCCGTATCTCTATAAAACAAAAATATATTTTGAAAAGTCCTCGGACCCGTCGATTTATATGGTTGGAAATCGGCTTTTTGACTGAAACATTTTTAGTTATAGCGGTATTCCTGACTGCTTACGGGACATTGTCGTCTGAAATACCACCTGGGATGGGTCTGAACCAACAGACGGACTGTCGGTTCTGTTGTGTGGAAGACTAAACGGCTGAACACATATTATGTTCATGCTCTAGCTTAGAAAGACTAAGGTTGGACACATTTGGCTTTACCAATTTAGAACCTATCGATTTCAGCCAAAAATCTCACCGAATCTCACCCAATTCAACCATGAACTTTGTAAAAAGAGGGTGAGCCAAAATAGACCCATCTGGGGTCGCAGTGGAGGGGAGATATTCGCCCCACTCACATGGAACCTAACCCAACCTTACCTATAGGTATTCCAAATCTCTATACAACGGTCTCATTTACTTAAATTTGGTCGAGGTATATCCGCAAGAGAACAGTTGAAAGATTGAAGATTCATTAGAATGTTTGTCTGAATTTATGGGACTTGATAGCTGCTGTTCTAATGTATTACTTTTACAGCTAATTTACCTACATTTGAATTTGATATTTCGTACAGCTTGTCTGTCTACGCCTATGTACATACAATGAAAAAGATAAGTTTATATATACCATTCACATTCTACATACATTCTTCATATGCGTAGATGTACATTCAGTACAATAAAACTACACTATTCAACTGAAATACCTAATCATTGACAAAGTATATAAGACATTTATCCAAAGTGTACAAGACATTTATTTATGTACAGATTTCATTATAATGCTAAGACGCAATTTCTACAAAATCGAACCTCTCAATTTGTCCATGTTTTAACATATTCATGTTTTTGGCTAAGATTTGAATTCTGTCTTTATACGATTCATTTGTGATTTTAATTGGTATATGAATACTATTAATTCCAATGTTAGTTTCAGTTCGAAATTCCTTCAATATTTGAACAAATTTAAAAATATTCGGATGAGGTGCATACAAACTTCAAGTTGAATCAGAATGAAAGGATTCACAGCACTCCGTTGTTCTGTAACTACTAGCTTCAGCTTCAGCTACACATTCTTGGCTTAGGATTTCGAAACATTTGTTAGGGTAGGGGGTGTTGATAACCTGCTGAGTCTATAGATTAGGCTTATTTTTACCATAGGCGAAACTGGGTCAATCAGGAATTCCGGGCTCTTTTGAGTCCCAGATTAGACCAGGTAGAATAGGCGCAATGGGGGTATACCCGCCCAAACGAATTTAGTATGACCCATAGTACAATTTAAACATTTTGAAGGTTTTGATCTGAAGGGTAGGAGGTCGTCAGGTGGTTGACAAATGTTATTGAAAAAATACATATCCGAAAACGAAAATCGACCTGTCCAAGGATTTATTAAAATATCTTCTGTAGTAGTCCATACTCAAAGTGGAGTGGAATGATCAATAGAGAAAAACCCAAAGTCGTCTCCACAATTTTTAATGTATAATAAGGCAGTCAATCCTGCTTCATTAAGGTTGATACATGTTTCGGCCATTCAAATGGCCATCTTCAGTCAAAAGAATAACAAAGTGTATCTACAATAGGAAACCAAACATGATTTTATATAAGTACAAGAAAAAATTGAAAATGGAAAAGACAGCAGTTGTAAATTCAAATTGAATTGATTAACAAATTTCAGTTAGATCAAAGAGCAACAGTGATTTTTATGAGTATAACAATGATAATCGATCAGTAATTGATAATAAAAAATGAAAAACAAAATTTTTATCAAATCAAAATGCTGAAAAAAAATGGAGAATCATAGATAAGAAGATTGTACTCATGTGGAAATTACTTCAATGCATCGTGAAGGCGAAAGAATTGTATTACTCAATCATCATTTATTATTTGTATTATTTATTATCACTCCATTTTCAATAGATAATACAAATAATGAATGATGATTGAGTAATAAAATTTTTTCGCCTTCACGATGCATCGAAGTAATTTCCACGTGAGTACAACCTTCTTATCTATGGTTCTCCATTCTGTTTTTCAGAATTTTGATTTGATAAAAATTTCGTTTTCCACTTTTTATTATCAATTACGGATCAATTATCATTGTTATACTCATAAAAATCACTGTTGCTCTTTGATCTAACTGAAATTCGTTAATCAATTCAATTTGAATTTACAACTGTTGTCTTTTCCATTTTCAATTTTGTCTTATATATAAAATCATGTTTGGTTTTCTATTGTAGATACACTTTGTTATTCTTTTGACTGAAGATGGCCATTCGAATGGCCGAAACATGTATCAACCTCAATGAAACAGGATTGACTGCCTTATTATACATCAAAGATTGTGGAGACGACTTTGGGTTTTTCTCTATTGATTATTAAAATATATTATGTTATGGCCATAGGGATTGTATTCAACAAAATACTGTTTTTTCAGCATTACTGCACTAGCAAATCAACCTACAGTATGTGATTTTTCTGGTAGGTTTTCCTTTCGTCTAGAAATGATTGTAAGTTGTTAGGGAATTCTGGATTATTCTTCCGTTTTTTTTTTCTGTTATAAGTATCCTATACTATATTATATACGACTTATTCTGAAGTGAACTTTCACGCATCATGCAACAAACGCCCTTGTTTTCACTAGTTTCACAAATAACTATTTAACGGCTTCTTTTGACTTTATCGATTTCCATTGCCCCCCATTTGTTTCACTCGGTTGCGCCTCCTTAAAAAAATCAGTTCTCGATCTACGAAGTAGCATATTGCGCACTTTTTTTTTCGCTTGGAGAGCACGAAAGAGAATACCTTCAATGTTCTAGGACCATCGTGCATGAAATTCATTATTCCTCAAAAAGTTATATAAAATTTGATATATATTATTGAAGAAATTACGGAGAATGAAGTTTGTTCTTAGTAAATTGCACTAGCCGCAATATTGAAATTGATATAAACTCAAAAAGCAGATGAATATGGTTTTATAAAAATGATTTAGTTTAATTTGTTCATATGTTATTGTAGAACAATTTCACTATTACATTTATGGTTTTATAAATGACTCCTGAAGAAATTTTGAAATAAAAATTAATGTAAATCGATCGAAAAAATGTTGTTTGCTTTATGTGCAAAAAGCATCGATATTAATTTGTTGCTTCCAGCAAAAAAAATCAATTATTTGATTTAGTTTTTTCATCTTCTATTATACTCACTCCATTTATCGCTTCAATTTATGGAAGATTTCAAATTCTCATATGTTACCAATATTTACCTTTGATTTGTCTTCTTCTTCAAAATTTCCTCCTCTCATGCTTGATATTGTAGCTTCGGGTATTCCTGTTTTTTTGACACAAGTATTGTGTAACACTGGTGCCAGTTTCGAAAGGTTCTCTCCAAGTTCCTGTAAAGGAAACGTTTTCTTTATAAATTGCCACTGCTTTGCTCCTATAGTTCTCATTAATTTTTGGGTTTTCTCTTTTCTCAATAGTCGGTACCAACCCAAATCAATTTCCAACGAATTCGTATTTCATAGTCTGATATCTACCTATTATCTAATCTGTAGAATAATTTCGAAATTTCAAAATAATATCTTGTTATTGTGATCATATTTGTAAAAGGTAATCGATATTCGAGATCTGAAACGCATCAACAATGGCATTTTCAATGGTTTTAGACAAACATATCCTAAACCTGTGAGTGGCGAATGTGGTATTCTCACCCGATATTTGCCTATATTCAAGGGGTCCGTGAAGAGAAGGAGGTCAATTTCTCAACAGTATACAGGATGATGCAAAAGTATGGAAACAGGTGAACATATTATCTGTAACCGTTCTTTAGATTTTTTCCGAATGTATGTCTAGGTGATATCAAAACATGGCGGATTTGGTTACGTTATCGCCAATGTTGCCACTTTTTCAGTTATTCCGGAATTTCTCATTTTGAATAGAATTTTCAGATTCTCCCTGAAAAGCTGATCTCATCGATCTATCATACTTGGAATCTATAGAAAATGATTACAGAGATATTATAGGGTGTTTTAAACCGAGATTATTCAACTATACGATTTTTTTTGTGTCGAAATCATTCATTATTGGTTAAAACGGATCACATGTATGTCCTTAACTTTTGATTTGCGTTCTAGTGACTTTTTTAATTGGAACAAATACAGGATGGTTCAAGATCCAGAATTCTGATCACCATGTATCTGTTCCAATCACATGTCAGTAGATAGTAAATCAAAAGTTAAGATAGATTTATTGAACCTGTTTCGAGCTATAATGAATAGTTTCGACATAAAAATATCCTAAAGTTGAATTCCCGCTAGACCATAAGTGTGATCGATCTATGAAATCAGCTTCAGAGGAAAAAATCCAATAAAATACAGGGTATTCTATTTAGAACGAGGAAGTTAAATATAATTCCGGAAGAACTGAAGAAGTTGCCGCACTTACTGAGATATTCACCTGTTGCCCAAATATACGTCTCCAAGACGTGTAGGTATTCTTGGAAGAAAAATAATATGACGTTCCTCAAGGCTATCTTTTTCTGGGACAAATGTTCGCCTTACTGGACGTCAGAGTTTGAAATTCATATCAGTTTTTTTCAATAATTCGACTTTTCAATAGGATATCGATTTCAACTCGAATGCATGAATGAATAATAAGGGAGATAAATTGAGAATTTGAAATTATATTTGAATAGTCATTTACCGTAAGGGTTCTTCAATTTCAAGCAAGACAGTTGGAATGGTCTAATTCTTCTTAACTTAACGATCACCAATAGCCTATACCAATTATTGCATAAACCATAAAAAAATATTATGATCCGAAAACATTAACAGTAGAAAATCGTACAGTCATATCCACGAAGTATATTTTCCCGAATTAAGGGTTGGAGGAACATGCTTCCGGCATATATATGCCATCATCAGGCTCCCGAAAACAAGAAAATATCACCTACAAGGAAATTGGAGATGGAATGACTGAAAATACTCAAAAAATCATACAATCAACAATTGTTGAAGTTATCATACTTCATTATGTGGGGCGGGATAACTAATACGAAAAATATTTTCGGGCCTTACGAAAAAGTCGCTTTTTCAGCTTTCTCCCAAAAGCTTCCATTTTGGAAAAAAAAATATACCAAGTGAAGGGGGGGACATCTGTGGGGATTATGCACAAGACGATAGAAAACCAACTGATATGAAACTCACAGATTTCTGCGGGAAAGTTGAGAAAACGCAACACCAGGTGAAGTCTATAGGAATCAGCACAGATGATGAAACCATAGATGAAACCAAAAATTCATATCAGAACACTGAACTTGAGTGTATTTATTATAACGTCTCATTTTTTTTGAAATGATTCTGGAATTTCGATGACAAATCTCATGAATCAATGAAGACAAACTAATGAGTTCAAAAATGGAAGGTCATCGAAGTGGATAGGGATATAGTTATATTGGGGATGATTTCGAATATCTACAAAATGTTCAGTTTTGTACCCTCTTGGTCATTTTATGCATCACATATTATGATGCCAAATGAAACTTAGTACGTACGCGGTACGTTTCAAGCGACTCCTCACTCAACATCAAAATTGTTTGATTTGCTAAAAAATGTAAAGATTCCAAAACAGCATTTCAAGTAATGATGCTGCTTGTTGCGACATATTATATTATTTACTCACTGTACTCACCTCAGGTTTCAAAGATGCAGATGAAAATTCCACTGCTATAAAGAATAGAATCATATACACACTTGTCTTGTACATATTTGAATATATATATTTTTATCCTAATATAATGAATCGAAGGACTATACTGAATTGAATGGTTTTCGTAGTTTTATTACCTTTATATATATTTCAATCCCAATCGCCTCAGAGAGCAGGACAGTATTTGATAGATAAGGTTACTTTTTTCAACGAAGCATCAATCAATTTCCATGTTCCGCTACCGAATATCTCATAAATTAAAACGCATTAATAATTATACTGATCATAATAATAACAATAATAAAAAGACATTGAATATTTATATGTAGAATACATTTTTCATCAATGTCTGAAGAAGAAAATGATGCCGTAAGTTTCATAGAGTGAACTAACCCCTGTCGAATTTCGATGATTTTATTATTTTAGTCATTCTGAACAAAATGTAGCACGGAATGTTAATGAATTTTTTGCCGAATTTCATGCTGATCCTTCCATGAAGATACGATACACAAAGTTATCAACATCGCATCCAAAGCCATGCAGGAACATAAAAAATTATTACCTTATGTCGGAATCGAATATTACAGGAAACGATAATATCTTTATATATCAGATATCGGCGGTAGTGCACGATGATACGTAGATGAGTTTCTGATTTATATCTCTGCAATCTTGAGCACTGGATTTCTCATAATATTTTTTTCTACTCACATAACTAAAATGGCATTTAGCGTACGGATATGTACCACACTCTTAATGATCGATTGATCACGGATTGAAGATATGTGATTTATTCAAAATATTAACCACGTTACAATGGTAAAAGAGTTTCTCTGCAAACGACACAAAAGTCGGCCATTTCAGTACCAAAATTTGCTCTTGAAGTGACTTATCTATTACTGACACAAAAATTAGTATGTTGCTAGGCAACATATTCAGTTCCTTTGAGCTGATGTTGAACTTTAGTTCCTAGAGGAATTAAAATAGATGTACCAGACGTCACCAAGAAAAATAGTAGATTGTTTTATTAGGATCAAAAGTGACACTTTGTTTGACAAGCAAATTTTGCATTTGCGAGGCGGAGCGTTTAGCGATCCGAATGAAACATGCTATTTTTTCTGCAACCGAAACAATTAACTCAAATGAACATGTGAAGTAACCACCAATGCCGTGCCATATGTATGCAATGCAACAAATATTGACAAATAATCCATGTAGTGAGAATATTCTACCTGCATTAACAGCAGGTTAAGTTCTCTAGGATGTTCGAATTGTAGTTTCATATAAATACAACCACAGAGTGACATATTTGTGTATGGACCAGGTGCTTTAATGGCAAATACCGCGCCAGTGCCAGCTATAGGAACAATAAGACGTGGAAAATGTTAGGTTAGTGAACATATCAACAATGATGAAAGTGATTATTTATTCCTCTCCATACTACACTGTGTTTGGCTTGATGATCAAATGATGCTAAACAACATCGTTGTTTGAGAGAAAAAACCGATTGCTTGCCGTGATTATACAAAAACAAGTTATCCATCCCGAGAATAACGAATGAAATACAGATCAAGCAAGTATTTGAATCTTGAAGGCTTCCCTGATCAAAACAAATATACTTAACTGAGATGTTTATAATTCCAATACCAAACTATTATAATAAGGTGTATTTATATCTCCAGCATGGGTATGAAATGCCAAATCTGCTGAAATCGGAAACAAATCAGGTATGCGCCTCAACCCAAATAACCAACCGTCACAATGTTGTTCATTATCGATGACGTCCAGTACATCCTTTTTAGTTCCTAGGAGCTAAAGTTCAACTTTAGCTCCTAGGAACTAAAATTCAACTTTAGCTCCTAGGAACTAAATATGTTGCCTAGCAACATACCTATTTTTGTGTCAGTAATAGAAACGTCAATTTAAGAGCTAATTTTGGTATCAAAATGGACGACTTTTGTGTCGGTTGCAGAAAAACATTGTTACGGTTGGTTATTAGGGTTGGGACGCTTGACTGATTTGTTTCAGATCTCGGCAGATTTGACATTTCATACCCATGCTGGAGTAATGAATACACCTTATTATAGTTGAGTATAGGAATTATGAACATCTCAAACAAGTATTTTTGTTTTGATCAGGAAAGCCTTCAAGATTCAGATACTTGCTTGTTCTGTATTTCATTCGTTAAGTATTCTCAGGATGGATAACTTGTTCTTGAATATTCACGACGAGCAATAGTTTGTTGTCTCAAACAACGATATTAATTACCTCCATCTGATTATCAAGTCAAACACAGTGTAGTTTGGAGAGGAATAAATAATCGATATTCTAATACCAGGCACTGGTGCGGTATTTGCCATGAGAGCACCTGGTCCATATACAAATATGTCACTCTGTGGTTGTATTTATATTGAATGAACTACAGTTCGAACATCCTTGAAGATTGAATAATCCTGTTGTTAATGCAAGTAGAATATTCTCACCACACGGATTATTAATCTGTTGCATTGCATACATATTATGGCACGGCATTGGTGGTTACTTCACATATTTATTTGAGTCAAGTGTTTCGGTTGCAGAAAAAATAGCAGGTTTTTTTCGGATCAAAATCGACTCTGTTTGACTCGCAAACTCTGCTTCTGCTCGGCTTCGCTAAACGCTCCTTGTCGCAAATGCAAAATTCGCATGTCAAAGAAAGTGTCACTTTTGATCCTAATAAAAGAATCTACTATTTTTAAACACACCTTCAGTCGCTTCAGTCCTCATGCTGGAGATATAAATACACCTTATTATAATAGTTTGGTATTGGAATTATAAACATCTCAGTTAAGTATATTTGTTTTGATCAGGGAAGCCTTCAAGATTCAAATACTTGCTTGATCTGTATTTCATTCGTTATTCTCGGGATGGATAACTTGTTTTTGTATAATCACGGCAAGCAATCGGTTTTTTCTCTCAAACAACGATGTTGTTTAGCATCATTTGATCATCAAGCCAAACACAGTGTAGTATGGAGAGGAATAAATAATCACTTTCATCATTGTTGATATGTTCACTAACCTAACATTTTCCACGTCTTATTGTTCCTATAGCTGGCACTGGCGTGGTATTTGCCATTAAAGCACCTGGTCCATACACAAATATGTCACTCTGTGGTTGTATTTATATGAAACTACAATTCGAACATCCTAGAGAACTTAACCTGCTGTTAATGCAGGTAGAATATTCTCACTACATGGATTATTTGTCAATATTTGTTGCATTGCATACATATGGCACGGCATTGGTGGTTACTTCACATATTTATTTGAGTCAAGTGTTTCGGTTGCAGAAAAAATAGCAGGTTTTTTTCGGATCAAAATCGACTCTGTTTGACTCGCAAACTCTGCTTCTGCTCGGCTTCGCTAAACGCTCCTTGTCGCAAATGCAAAATTCGCATGTCAAAGAAAGTGTCACTTTTGATCCTAATAAAAGAATCTACTATTTTTAAACACACCTTCAGTCGCTTCAGTCCTCTCCTATCCGGTCTGTCAATTGCAAGAACTGTCAAATGTCATTTCCGAATTGTGTTGCGATCTGAATTATTGAAACAATTTTCGTTAATATCAGAATTCTTCATCAAAAATGTATGCGAAATGTAGACGATAGTGAAATCGAAAAGAATGTTTTAGGTAGGTATTTCCAAGAACTCTAGGTACAAATTAAGCTGTCATCTTTGTGGGCAATTGTTATGTATGTTAGGTATGACAATAAACGTGAAGCACGATATTCATGTGAGCAGAATTATGCAATCAGAATGTGGATACAAACCTGAGAAATCGAAAACTTTGACACCTTAGCGAATCGAATAGTTTTTATCTACTACGTCACATGAAATCTCATTCACGAAGGTCAGTAAACAAGTCATTTCAATAGAAATTCATCTATCCTATGGACTGGACGCACATCTACAACCAATATAACTTAAACGTGTCTCATTACTCACTTCCATGCAGTTGCATAGTATTATATGTATTATTTTCTTAATTCTCATTCCCTTTGAATTATTTTGTAGGTTAGCAGATAGGTTATCATTTAATTTTCAGAATTATGAGATCTTGTCGAAGAGAGGAATATTATGAGTTCGTAGAAAAAGTATAGTATGTAACGCTCTGCTGCGCGCGTGCTCAGAATTCTCGTTACTAAAATGACGTTCATAACACTTTCTACATAATATACTATTAGTAGTATATACGGACTTTCATCTAATGTAAGGTTTTAAAGTTACAAGAAATTATTTTATATATCTAGAGAGGCTTATATGGTCACTTACTTATGCAACTATCAAAGAACAAGTTGATAACGTTGTCTTCACTCCATACACCATGCGAACATGACATTCGAAAATAGTTTCGTAATTGAAATGCGACACATCAATATTTTTTTTCGATTTTATGGAGTGCACGAGAGGAAATTCCTATTATTTTCGCAAAACAACGTGCGCGTACCTATAGGAAATATGAAGAGAGAATATTGGTAATGGAATTTTTTTGAACTTTTGAAAGTATACTCATCAGGCAGAGAATTCTGGAGCTCTGTGACTTACCTCGTGCATGGTTGACGACAAAAAGTCGTTCTATGTGCTGCCTGTTATCCTTCTGTTATCTGTTATAGTGATGAACTGTTAGCCGAGATCATCATTTCCCGTGGCAGAACCCATAGAAAAGTGAAAAGTCGCTGTTTTTCCTGCGGTGTTCCATCAATGATGTCCAGGAATGAGTGAATATGGCATCACCAGTCCGGGCTCGTATCTGATTGAAATCTAAGTTTATGATTCATAATAGCGACACACTTTGATGAATTTTGATATGGTTCTAAGAGGGTTTTGGAATCAGTTATACGGAACGCTGGGTATTTTTATTATTTTATCTTTCGCAGGTTGATGAATTAAACAGATTGCAATATACATTACATTACAATACATTATCGTAAGGTAGGAAGTTTGTACAACCTCATGAGGTTCATCCGATAGTCCAAGAGGTTAGAAAAATGTTGATTAAATAACCTAACACTGATACCCTAACCTGAACGTATGGTATAGTTCATGCAAAGTCAGTTGAACAGATCATCAAACGAATGTCGGGCTGCGCTTCCGCACACTATGAACTATCAAAGGGACCGACGGCTTGCGGTGATGTATTTTTCCAACTGACTGTGCATAAACTATAAAATCAGAGGAGTCGGTAGGGAATAAACGTTTAGTGAAATAGGCGCCATTCACTTCATTCAGTACCACAACATAATTGTATCATAGTATATACTATGACAGATTGAAAAAACAATAATTATAAATAAAATATTGAAAAATATTGATTTATACGGATTCTTTCGAATTGTGATATCTTGACTATTTACGGTTGTTCAGAAAATAGTCTTATCCCGGTCCTGGATATTCTTCAATGAAAAAAAATGAGCACCCAGTCTAATTTAAACAAAGGATGATTCTACATTAATTTGAAAAAAACATCATTATCTCCACCTATGCAATGATAATGAGCATTATTTGATTTTTTATTATCCACATGCTTGTTATCCAAATAAATAGTTTATCTATGATTTGAAATTGTTATTTATCGCACAGATAGTTGCATTGATATCTCATTACATATGAAAAATTCAACTGTTAATCATTTAATGATTCTTGTTCAAGACACTTCACTGCCTTACTCAACCAATCTTTTCAGAAGGAGATTTGAAGTTTCATGAAATGCTTTCCACTTATTGTTTCATAAATTATAACGACTCCCTTGTTTGCACCCTCGAAAATGTAGATTCATTCATTTCTTAGACTCACATACATATACATGTTTGATATGGCGAATGTGCCATAATAAAAAAAAAACTAATGAACGATTCATCATTCCAGATTTTTTGGTTTTTTCTATCGTTTCTATGAAATAGAAATATACATATTATTTCAGTGTAGTGAGGACAAATCAGATGATTTGCCCCAAAATGTCACTGCGTTTGAAGAATTTTTTTATCAGAGAGCCTAAAAGAAAAATTCACCAGCTTGTCATTGACAATTTGTATTGAAAAAGTTTTGGAGAGTTTCACTTAGCTTTGGACGTTTCGGGAACGAATCTGCTTCCGTTCTCAACATGAAAAATAGATATTTGAATAACAATTTCTCATTTGTCTCGATACTTTCCAGTTCCCAGTGACAATTGGTGACGTTGGCAATCAAAGAGTTACATGATGTTTCCATTTAGTAATCTCAAATTTACCATTTTTGTTTTTTCAGATTTCAGTAGTGAATACCATTCTCTTTTTATATCTACTGCAATGTAATTGTCTCCGTTCAGAAGAATGCAAGCAGATTCCTTGACTTTTCTCTTCTGATTGTTATCTTATTTTCCAATGATTTTAATATCATTCCATTCTGCCATATGTTGTCCATCTTCAGTAAGGATATGTTCAGCTAGTTTCGATTTGTCGATGTGTCTTTTCTTCTACTTTTATGTTCCTTCGTCCTTACTGAAAAAGGTTTTTTGGTTTCCCTTGTCTAAAACTTTCCACAAACACAAGGTATATACTGTAAATACAATTTTCTGACTTTTGTTCTTCATTTTTCGTCTTATTTGTTTGAGTTAGAATCGATCTCATTGTATCCTCAGTTTTGAACACAGCCAGAATTTAATAAATAAACGACTTTCATCTTGCCAAAATACCGATTCAAATTTACGCTACATATATATTTTATATCGATCGTCCTATGTATTCGGTATATATACAAGTATTTGATACAAAGGCATTAGTCATTCATTATCTGAAATTATCACACTTCTTTTTCTCAAGAATGTACATTTATATATGGAAATTGTCGTTTTATGTGCACTATCTAATTCTCATTGAATGTTGAAAATACATAGGATGTACATGAACATTTATAGATTCTATCTCAATTTATTTAGATTTCCTCTGAACAATTTTGAAATTGTTCCTCAAGATAGTATGTAGGTGACCACTAGAAGCACTCAAATGTGCATTGAAATATATGGCATGCCATTTAAAAAATATATAATTATGACGTCACACTTTTTCGGGACACCCTGTATAATCGATTTTTTTTCTGGTATGCACCCTATGATACAATTGAGGTCCGCTAAATATCAAAATCCTGACTCAACTGATAACTGAACTATATAGAAGACGGGAGGTGAGATGCAGAACCCTGCATCAACTCATCTTATAATTTCCCCTATTCATCATTCAATATGTGAGTCTTCTCATGAATCACCCTGTATATTGCCAAAATGAGCTTTGTGTCACCTTTGACTGTATTATCTCTGTCCTTGCAGACTCAATAGTACCTACTTTTGGTATTGTATAGGTATCAACTAGTTAGTGATAGTAACCAGAATGTGAAATAAACAATAATAACACAATTTTTGTTTTCAGACATTTTACTTATTCATTTCCAATCCGGCATTGTATAAAATCCCTGACTACAGATATATCATCGCATATAATATATAATTATGTAACATATCGTGAACTATAGCCGAATTCCTCAATAGGTATGGTCCATAGTATAGTTAAAAAATCATGAAGTTCTGAAAAGTAAAATTATCAAAGAACTTTCTACCAGTAGATGCACCAATACCGAGTGTTCCAATAGTCTAGCTCATTCGGATTCTCTTAAGCCAAACATACAAAGATTTACGGTTTTTCAGTTTTTCCATGATTTCAAGTTCTTCAGAAAAATTCCATTTCTCCACATTAGTGTTCTCAAAAATGAAACGTGACACATTTACCTCATAAGAATATCTTCGTAATCATTGATATTTCTATCGAAAATCCTTGTTAAAATCAAAGTGAAAATGGAGTTTCATTAGGAGAATGGATATTTTGACAAATATCTGTGATTCCTGCTTTTTCAGAAATACAGAGCTGATATACACTATTGTATCAGAAAAAATTTTGACCAAGGTGTCATGTTCCATTGTTATGTCGATATGTTTTGATATGATATGTTATGTGAAAAACTGGAATTTGAAGAAAAAACTATGAAACTCAAACACGTGAGACTTTCCGTCGACCTCCGGAACACTCAGCATATAACAACGATATAACTCACATTGGTATTCTTCTCGTAAGTACATTTCACCATATCGTATATTCTGTCCTCTAAAGGTGTGACTTCTGAAAGAGAAACATTGCCATCACAGGTAGGTTACATCTAGGATCCAACAAGTGCAGTCGTCATCAGCGAACATGTCGCGGTTGGACGGTATGAGCGCTCTTATTGCAGTAGTGATCAAGGGAGCTGACACCGTCCATGTGCGACATGAGCTCTGAAGACGACTGTACCTATGATATATTATCTTTTATCAAAATAAGAATGCTGAACTCGATATCTGGAATCTTTGTTTCTAATGAGTTACACACGATTCAGGAAAAACTTTGATGGGAACATTTTACTTTCGGTCTTATTCTGACTCACCTTACATAATTATACTTGAACAGATTATGATAATCTCCATATTATATATCATTATATATAATATATTCAGGGTGAGTCAAAAATGAGTACTGAGCTTTCTGGAGGTGATAGTAAGTTGAAAAATAAGTATACTTTGAAAGATAAACTCATTGCTCAAAATGCATATTAAGGGAGAGATATCATTCCAAAGTTGATTGAATTTAAATAATTCCTCTGCATAACTTCTAAACGGTGGAAGCAACCAGATTGAAATTTCCTGCATGAATGTATGTTAATCAAATACATTTTTCAGATACACTTCTACATTTCTGATATTGTTATAAACGGTGTTTTCAGGGGACGAGTCATGCTTTCTTTAATACAACTTTTTTTCTCATATTCTTTCTGGTGCAGAAATAAAAGCATATGATAAAGCGAAGAGAATTACATGAAAAGGTGCTCCTAATCAAATACGAAAAATTGAACAGTTTTCGAGATATTTGAGTTCTTGTAGTCACATCAAATCAAATTTTTCGGTAACAATATTTTAGGACGCCATGGTCAATTTTGTTCTTAATTTTTACGTTTATGCGACTTCAACATTGTTATTGTTGATTTCCTTGTTTGGTTAATAGGTAGTATTATAATTAGAGCGACTTGAAGAAATGGCAGATTATCCGTTATCCAGAGATGTCTTCTGCTCGACGTGTTCCAAATGTTACATTGTGTGAAAAATAATGTCCAAGAAGTACGAGGCTACCTAGCATATCATTAACTGATAAATTGATCTGCTGATTATCATGTCATCACAAAAACTGGAATACCTCCGAAACGGTTACATTTTTTGTATTTTGATAAGGAAACTGTTTTTATGTAACTTTTTCGCTCTATCAACTGGTTTAATATTTTCACCAAAAAGAATACGAGGAAAAAATTTGTCTTCAAAAAATTATGACCCATCCTCTAAAAACCCCCTTTATAGCAGCATCAGGAATGTAGAAGTATTGCATAAAAATTTGTTCTATCAAGATACATTTATGTATGACATTCGAATTAGGTGGCTTCTACCGTTTAGAAGTTATGCGGAAACATTATTTCGAATTAATCAACTTTGGAAGGATATAGGTATATTATCTCCCTTGATAAACATTTTGGGCCATTAGTTTATTCACCAAACTATAATTATTTTTCAATCTAACATCTCCTCCAGAAAGCTCGGTACACATTTTTGACTCACACTGTTTATGATATGAATATTTTTTTGTGAATATCTCGGTAACCGTTTGCTAGACTTTTGGAATTTATGTACAAGGTGATTTCAAAACGTGGAAACATGGAGGGTCTGGAAATGTTATCACGAATGTTGCTACTTCTTCAGTTATTCCATTATTCTCGACTTCCTCATTTTGAACAGAAGACCTTGCATTTTATCGGATTTTCAGATTCTCCCTGATCATCGATCTGTCACACTTGGGGTCTAGCGGAAATGATTACATAGATATAGGGTATTCAAAATCGAGATTTTTCAACTTTGGAATTTTTTGTGTCGAAAGTATTCATGCATTATCGGTCAAAACGGCTTACATGTTCCTATCTTTATTTATCATGCATACACCAATTCAATATTCGGCTGAGGCCTCGGGATATAATCTTGATCCCTGTTCGATGTTGATACCATTCCAGGCCCGGTAGCCGTGCGGACAGAGTGTCAATATTCTAATCCGCATTCGCTTGCCGGTCGCGGTTTCGATTTCCATCGACTGCAGACATCATTCTGATGGCCCAAGAAAGTGTTTGGGATCACACGTCAAAAGGTAAGCCCCCCGTCATTCCTTGCTCGCCCAAGACTCTCGAAGACTTCTGAGGGTTGCTCTTAAGAGGGCAACCGAATGACGGATAGAACAATTTTAGGACAATTTTTAGAACAACAATTCTTCACAACCTTGGAGTATAAATGACTATTTTCTACAACTGCTATTGAAAGTAGAGTATTTCTCATAGCTTACTTGGTTTCAAAACAATGAATTACTCATGATGTGAGTATCATTATTTCTCACGGAACTTTGTCAACAACACATAATAATAATAATAATAATAATAATAATTATAATAATAATAATAATAATAATAATAATAATAATAATAATAATAATAATAATAATAATAATACTTGGTCTTGGTCCCAGTGATTACTCACCTCACAGGCTGTGAGGAGTAGTCACTGGATTTTATCCAGCACGACACTGCGTGACGTCGGAGGCCGCAGGGTCGTGACTGGAATTACTTGAACTCAAATGATAATAATAATAATAATAATAATAATAATAATAATAATAATAATAATAATAATAATAATAATAATAATGATAATAATAATAATAATAATAATAATAATAATAATAATAATAATAATAATAATAACGACACACGCTGCTCTCGGAGATCCAGAAAATCCCAGCGTGCCGTGATAAGGCACACATCCTGGCTGGTGGAATGCAGAAGGCCGTCATACTGGGATCATTGCGTCTACTTAGGGCACACAGTACTTGGTCCCAGTGATTACTCACCTCACAGGCTGTGAGGAGTAGTCACTGGATTTCATCCAGCATGACTCTGCGTGACGTCGGAGGCCGCAGGGTCGTGACTGGAATTATATGAACTAAATAATAATAATAATAATAATAATAATAATACCCCGCAAGGGGTATCTTGGGTTCGAGACAGGTCTTTTCCTGTCACGAAGTCAAGGTACATGGGCGAGTAACGACCCCACGGCCCTAGTTGGCGCGAAGTCTGACGGTTTCAAAGATTCCGCCAGACAACGTGCAAACCAGCACAGAAGAGTACGCAAATCCCGGCTGCTTTACTGAAACCCACCCTGTCTTACCTGGAATCCTCCACCAGTCCTTATCTTCGCACCCTTCACCCCTACCCACCTGTCCAATCCACACTTCCAACTCAGGGACTCGCATCTAGCGGGTACGGGAATGGCAACCCCGAGGCACCCTAGCTGGACACTTACCTTACTTCAACTTGTCTTGGGTGATGTCCTCTTCTTCTTTCTCCATCTATCCTATCGGTCTCTCTTGACCAACTCTTGTTTTTCTGACCCCCGGTGACTATCAGGTTATCCGAGGGTACGGGGGTCCTCTTCATCTTCCTTTCTATATGGATGGAGCCTACCAGCCGTAAAAAAGTCGGAATTCAAGGTGTTAGCAACCGTGCTGATGAATGGATGGCCACACGGACGTGGTCAAGAACGGTGCCTCCGGGATACCTGGCGACCTCCCGAAGTAAGTAGCCTTACTGTAGTATGGGAGCACTGCTACAGTGGACATCATTTCTTCCCCACTCGTGGGAATTGAATGTACGCTGAATCATCTGAAAATTCCAAAGAGGTTCCTTCCTCATTAAACAAGGATGTGGATGGTGGATCCACACAAAAATCTACTGAACCAAAAACGAGTCAAGAGACGGTGGTACCAGTACCCCGGTTCTTGATCGTTAAAAGAATTGAAGGAGACTTTTCAAAAGTCAGCCCATTTCTAATATCTAGAGGTATCTATGGCTTAGTAGGAGATATAAGTAATTTGAAAAAAACCAAAGAGGGACTATTGATTGAAACTAGGTCAGCGGCTCAGTCTAAACGACTAATGGAAGTTAAGAGATTATGTGATATGCCTGTTGAAGTTCAAGTACATAGAACCCTCAATAATAGTAAAGGTGTAGTTTTTTGTCACGACTTACTGAATTGTACCACAGAAGAAATCTGTCAAGAACTGAGTGCACAGGGAGTTATAAACGTTCGACGTATAACTTCCCGTAGGAATGGTGAAATACATGAAACGCCAAACCACATACTCACCTTTAATACCCCGATCATCCCGAAACGTATCAAAGTGGCCTTTTACTCGCTCCCAGTTCGCCTATATATACCAGCACCACTCAGGTGTTTCAGATGCCAACAGTTTGGACACACTTCTTTGAGATGCGAAAATAATCAAGTAGGTGTATGCGGTAAGGCCTTACATGAAGGCTCGCCGTGCGAAAAGCCAATTGAATGTGTCAACTGTAAAGGAAACCACAATGCCCGTAGTAGAGATTGTCCCACTTACAAGAAATAAAAACTAAGGAGAATCTTACATATGCAGAAGCAAAAAAGGAAGTTATGATTCAAACACCGACACCAGGAGTATCATTTGCTCGAGCTGTTTCCAATAATTCGAACCAATTGAATATTGCCGACCTAGTGAAGGAACTATTGCCCAGTTTGTGCTCTATAATCGAGGACACAGTAGCTAAGGAAATTTCATCGGCGATTTTCACTAAACCTTCACCTCCCCGCTTCAAAGAAGCTGAACCATCGAACAGTCAAACCAAGAGGAAAAATATGGACCGGACTCCGAGTCCAGTAATATCGTCTGACACTGAGTCGACATCATCCCTTCTCTCTCAACAAAAAAAAAAGAAAGGATGGCCGAAAGGCAAACAAAGGAAAGCGGTGGAAGAATCTACGTGATATCGAAAACTTCTGTGATACACCCATCTGTGATATTTTATAGTTACCTATTTATACTTTCTGTTTGTTATTGTCTATATATATATATATATATATATATATCCAAATTTTATATCTAGTTCACACATATCAATGGCCAAAGTAGAAAATATTCTACAATGGAATTGTAATGGATGCATAAATAACTTCTTCCAATTGAAACTACTCTTAGCAAAAATTGATCCAACATGTATTTGTCTACAAGAAACCCATTTCAAACCAGGAGGAAAATTCTCTCTCAGAGGCTATAATATACATAGGAAAGATGTAGTACCAAATATCAGAGCCAGAGGTGGGGTTGCTATATTTATAAAAGATAACATTCCAACAACATTCATTCCAATTCAAACTAGACTACAACAGCTGACAATACAAATCATGCATCCTTTCAAACTTACAATATGCAACATCTATTTACCAGAGTTCAACTGGAACTTTAATGATTTGAAATCTATTGTTGATCAACTACCCCAACCCTATATCATCTTGGGCGATTTCAACTCACATAATCCACTCTGGGGATCTGAACGCTTAGATGCAAGAGGTAGAATCATTGAGGAACTCATAGATGAATACGATCTTGTCCTCCTGAATACTGGAGAGGGAACATTCTTGAATTCAAGATCCAATTCATTTAGTCATTTAGACTTGACGCTATGTTCCCCAGGAGTTGCTCACAACTTCAATTGGAATGTCTCTTCGGAATATTTATTTACAGACCATGCTGCTATTCAAATACAATATAGTATTAGGAATATACCAACTTCCATCCCAGAAAGATGGCAGATTGAAAGAGCTGACTGGGAAAAATTCCAAAATCAACTAGAACCACTAGAAATAAAAGATACAGTGAATGAATCAGTTGAAACAATAACAAACTCGATTATTTCTGCAGCTAATCAAAGTATACCAAAGTCGAGTGGTATGCCAACGAAGCCGAGAGTACCGTGGTGGAATGGGGAGACTTACAATGCCGTCAAAGATAAGAACCGAGCACTAGCACAATTCAAAAGAGCCCCTAGCACTGATAATTTGATAAATTTCAAACGCCTCAGATCAAAAGCTCGTTACATCATATTGAATTCCAAAAAGAAGTGCTGGGAAAACTACGTATCTACATTGAATAGTGAAACACCACTTACGGAAGTATGGCAAAAAATCAGGAACATAGCAGGAAAAAAATTCGCAACGACATCACCAGTACTCATAATAAACGACAATGAAATCCAAAATGAAAATAACATCGCAAACGCATTAGCTCAACACTTCGAACGAACAAGTAGTACTGAAAATTACCCTGCAGTTTTCCGAAATCAAAAGAACGATCTGGAACAGGAATTGAATTTCTCAGAAGATTTCGAGAGTCCTTATAATAAAGAGTTCACACTATCCGAGTTACAACAAGCTCTTGAGGAAACGAAAAACTCTTCACCTGGACCAGACGAAATTCATTATGATATGATTAAAAATCTACCCTCACATGAGAAACAGCAAATTCTACACCTTTTCAATAAGATATGGTCCGAAGGAACCTATCCTGAATTATGGCAAACATCTCTGATAATCCCTATTCCTAAGCCCGGAAAAGACTCAAAAAACCCAACTAATTACCGGCCGATATCGTTAACCAGCTGCTTGAGTAAACTCCTTGAGAAAATGATCAATTCTAGACTGATATGGTTTCTCGAAACTAACAACTGTCTTTCAAACTTTCAAATGGGATTCAGAAAACACAGATCCACTACAGACCAACTGGTTTCGATAGATACGGCAATAAAAGAGAGTTTCGCACGCCGCAATCATCTCTTAGCAGTTTCTTTCGATATCGAGAAGGCCTACGACCTAACCTGGCGATATAATATTCTGAAAAAACTGCATGAATGGGGTATAAAAGGACGGCTCCCAAAATTCATAAGAAATTTCCTTCATAACAGAAATTTTGAAGTTAGAGTCGGAAATACACTATCTGACAAAAAAATGCTAGAGAACGGAATCCCACAAGGATCCACCTTAAGTGTTACCCTGTTCTTAATTGCAATCAATTGTCTACTGGAATCTCTAGACGAAAGTATCGGAAAGAGTCTTTATGTTGATGATCTCATCATTTATTATTCTGGTAAGGAGTGGCAAGAAGTAGAAGATAAAATTCAAACTACCATAAACCAACTCACAGATACAGCAACCTCGATCGGATTTCGATTTTCACCAACGAAAACTCACTGTATCGAATTCTGCCGCTTGAGAACAAGACATGATGACCCAGAATTATTTATGAATGGAATTCGCCTGGAAGTTAAGAGCACCACAAGAATTTTGGGAGTTACTTTTGATAAAAAACTATACTGGAAACCTCACATAGATGAGCTAGCCAGCAGATGCAAAAAAGCACTCAATATTATCAGATGTATCTCCAATATAAATTGGGGAGCCGACCGAGAAGTCATACTTACAGTATACAAATCTTTAATCCTTCCAAAACTTGAATACGGAAGTATTGTATATGGTTCTGCCTGCAGAAGTCGCCTGTATCTACTCGAAAAAATTCATAAAGAAGGTCTTCGACTGGCTACAGGAGCATTTCGTACTAGCCCGAACCAAGCAATATTTTGTGAAGCTGGTATACCTTCATTATTCCACAGGAGAAGAAAATTATTGCTGAACTATGGTATGAAAATATGGTCCCAACCCACTCATCCCAATCACCAAATTATGTATGATGAATCACCATCCAATTCGACAGTGGGCAAATGTATAGAAGACAATTTAGAAAATTTGGACATTGAGCTTCCACAAGTTTTTCCTTCATCTTTCAACGAAATCCCCCCTTGGACACTACTTCTGCCTAAGATTCATTTTGAATGTAATAAGTACAAGAAAGGGGAAACGAACCGAATTTTATACCTCAATATATATCATGAAATTATTAACAAATACAACAATTGCTCAATAATATATACTGACGGTTCAAAAACTGACCAAGGAGTTGGAGCAGCTTTCTCTCTCATGGGAGAAACTCATCAGTGGACCTTAAACCCAATATCATCCATATTCACAGCAGAATTATATGCTATTCTTCAGGCACTAAGATTTATCGAAACATTAGAAATAGGCACCTACCTGATTTGCTCTGATTCATGCAGCTCACTCCAATCCATACAAAACGGTTACAATAACGATCCTCTAGTTCAGATCATTTCATCTGTGGTCCACATCCTCCAAAACTGTGACAGGAAAATAATTTTCTTCTGGATTCCTGGACATATTGGTATAGCTGGTAACGAACTCGCAGATATAGCAGCTCGCAACGCAACTGGAGACAATTACATGAACGACATCCCAATTAGAGTTGAAGACATGAAGATTCATCTGAAAAATAAAATACGAGATAAATGGAACGCGGAGTGGAATGATAGCAATCACAAATTAAAAAATATCAAGTCTAAAGTAGATGAATCACTACCTTTTCCATCCCACCGTAAGAGAGAGCAAGTGGCACTTACCCGATTGAGAATTGGCCATACCCACATCACATCTAATTACCTACTGTGTGGCGCCAGACCTCCAACATGTGGAAACTGTGATGTGCAAATGACAGTAGATCACTTACGCCTAGAATGCCCTGAGTACACCCAAGCAAGAAACGAATGCTCCCTTCCAGATAATCTGCAACTGTGCCTGAAAAATGAGTTTTTTTCACAAAAAACAATAGATTTTCTTAATGCAACTGGCCTACTAAAGAAGATATAAGATTTGGACTTACCTGAACAGGCAAATGACCTAGAAGTCGAAGCCTGAAAAAAAAAAAAAAAAAAAAATAATAATAATAATAATAATAATAATAATAAAAATAATAATAATAATAATAATAATAATAATAATAATAATAATAATAATAATAATTCACGTCGAAGGTGCGACGAATGGCCAATACATTGCGTCGCACCCATCACACACTCAATGAGGCAGTGCTATCCACCATCAAACAGCACTGCTTCGAAAGGATACGGATGTTAGTGGCTGCAAAACAGTCACTAAAGAGGCGAGCGAGAGGGCTGGCGGAAAATAAACAATTCCGCGAAAAGCCCTCTCGCTTATTTCAACCGCCTCCAAGTGTGGTTGACAATCCGCCGACTGCTGATCAGGTGGAAACCTTTTGGAAGGGTATTTATGAGGTGAGACATCCATTCAACAGAGATACTCCAGCCCTGGCGCAGTTCGGTATCTTCTGCGAAAGATACCGAGAGCCTGAGCCCGAATTACTGCGCCAACCGATAACCACTGAGGAGGTTCGAGAAGCCCTCAAAGGCTCCAAGAACTTTGCTGCTCCTGGTCCCGACGGGATCAATAACTTCTGGTGGAAAAAGTTTCCCTCTACCCACCACCATTTAGCTAGTATATTTAATAGCTGGCTGAATGGGGAGCAGCAAATCCCTGAGTGGTTTATCGAGGGGCGAACCGTGCTCCTCCCTAAGACTGGAGATTTGTCCAATCTAAAGAATTACAGACCAATTACCTGCCTGAATGCATGTTACAAGTTGTTCACACGCATTTTGTACATGCGAGTACTCCTAGTAGTTGACCCAGTTTACCAGCGGATTTTTGAGCAGCGTGGGTCGAAGAGAGGTGCCGCTGGCTGCAAGGAGAACCTGTTGATAGATAGATCTATCACACAGGACTCCGTGCAGTACAAGCGGAATCTTTCTGTGGCCTGGATCGATTACCGAAAGGCATTTGACACAACGTCACATGAGTTACTCGTGTACTTGCTCAAGTGTCTTTCGGTACCCGATTCTATAGTGAGATGCATAGAACAACTGATGCTGGTCTGGAAGACCCGCTTCACCATAACATCAGGTAAAGCGAGAGTCCAAACAGAGCCAGTCATCATAAGGAGAGGAGTATTTCAAGGGGACTCCCTTAGCCCTCTCCTATTCTGCATCTCACTTCTGCCACTATCCGTTGAGCTCAGGAAAACCAGGGGATACAACTGCGGCCCACCCAGTTACCGGAGGCATAAGGTCACCCACTTATTCTATGTGGATGACCTCAAACTTTATGCCTCTGGTGAGAGGGATATGGACCAATCCCTAAGGGTGGTGCAGGAGTACACTCAGGCAATTGGAATGGAATTCGGAATGGACAAATGTGCACTGGTTCATCTCAAGAGAGGACGATGCGAGAACTACGACAAGGACGCGCAGCTCGTGGACGGAAGCATCCTACACCACCTGGATGCCGGAGAGACGTACACCTACCTGGGTGTAGAGGAAACTCACATCCAGGAGACACAACGGGTAAAAGACGCTCTCCGCAGCAAGTATCGGCAGCGGCTCCGACAGATCTGGTCGTCAGAACTGTCGGGGAAGAACAAAGTCGCTGTGACTAACATGCTTGCTGTTCCGATCCTACTTTACTCATTTGGAGTGATAAAGTGGACTCAAGTCGAGCTGCGACAACTTGACGTAAGTACTCGCAAGATGATGCATCTCCATAGGAGTCTGCATCCAAATTCGTCCGTTCCACGGTTATACATACCTAGAGACCAGGGTGGCCGTGGACTCTTGAGCTTGGAGTATCTCCATAACAGAATGGTTCTGGATGGCGCCTGCAAAGTCATCAGGAGTTCGGACTTCCTTCTGCAAATGGTTAAAACCCATGAAGAGGCAGGAGTAGGAGCTTTTCTTTTCAGGGCAGCACGTCGAGCAGCCGATGAATTGTCTCTGATTTCCGACTCCGAGCGTGAGGCTCAGGACTCAGTTACTGAGCTAGAGCCTACTCGGAGGAAGGCCCGCATCAAAGCTGCAGAAGTGATAAAGCTCCTGCAGCTTCACATGGATAAGCCCATGCATTCGGTCTACTTCAAGACCATTGAAGACCGGGGCTTATCCAAAGAACTGACTTTTGCTTTTCTGAAGTCAGGCGGGCTCAAATCGGAAACAGAGGGGTTCATCATGGCATGCCAGGATGGGGTTTTCAACACTCTCGTCTACCGTAGCCGTGTCATGGGTATGGAGGTCCCTGACACAAGTTGCAGGGCCTGCCGCAGGGCGCCCGAGACAATTATGCACCTGCTGTCTTGTTGCACGGTGTATGCAGTCTCGGCCTATATCCATAGACACAATGCGGCATTGCGAGTGCTCTACTACTATTTGAGGCACTCGTACGGAATAGACGGGACCCCAGTGCTGCCCTATGCTCCGGGGGATATTGAGTCCGTTGTGGAGAATGAGAGGTGCCGAATTTATTGAAACTTCTCATTCCCCACCCTCAGGCAAATTCAAGCTAACAAGCCTGATGTAGTCCTCCTCGACCATCAAACCAAAGCGATGTTCGTGATCGAGTTTCCGGCGCCAGCCGAACCGAACATCGTTTTGAAGGAGGAGGAAAAACGGACTAAATATCGAGATCTTCTCTTCGAACTCCGCCGGCTCTATCCAGACCATTCTGTGGAATTGGTCATCCTGATTATCGGCTCCCTAGGAGGCACACGACACACGCTGCTCTCGGAGATCCAGAAAATCCCAGCGTGCCGTGATAAGGCACACATCCTGGCTGGTGGAATGCAGAAGGCCGTCATACTGGGATCATTGCGTCTACTCAGGGCACACGGTACTTGGTCCCAGTGATTACTCACCTCACAGGCTGTGAGGAGTAGTCACTGGATTTTATCCAGCACAACTCTGCGTGACGTCGGAGGCCGCAGGGTCGTGACTGGAATTATATGAACTAAAATAATAATAATAATAATGATAATAATAATAATAATAATAATAATAATAATCTATCCAGACCATTCTGTGGAATTGGTCATCCTGATTATCGGCTCTCTAGGAGGCACACGACACACGCTGCTCTCGGAGATCCAGAAAATCCCAGCGTGCCGTGATAAGGCACACATCCTGGCTGGTGGAATGCAGAAGGCCGTCATACTGGGATCATTGCATCTTCTCAGGGCACACGGTACTTGGTCCCAGTGATTACTCACCTCACAGGCTGTGAGGAGTAGTCACTGGATTTTATCCAGCACAACTCTGCGTGACGTCAGAGGCCGCAGGGTCGTGACTGGAATTATATGAACTAAAATAATAATAATAATAATAATAATAATAATAATAAGCCAGAGAACTGACTTTCCCTTTTCTTAAGTCAGGCGGGCTCAAATCGGAAACAGAGGGGTTCATCATGGCATGCCAGGATGGAGTTTTCAACACTCTCGTCTACCGTAGCCGTGTCATGGGTATAGAGGTCCCTGACACAAATTGCAGGGCCTGCCGCAGGGCGCCCGAGACAATTATGCACCTGCTGTCTTCTTACACGGTGTATGCAGTCTCGGCCTATATCCATAGACACAATGCGGCATTGCGAGTGCTCTATCATCACTTGAGGCACTCGTACGGAATAGACGAGACCCCAGTGCTGCCCTATGCTCCGGGGGATATTGAGTCCGTTGTGGAGAATGAGAGGTGCCGAATTTATTGGAAATTCTCATTCCCCACCCTCAGGCAGATACAAGCTAACAAGCCTGATGTAGTCCTCCTCGACCATCAAACCAAAGCGATGTTCGTGATCGAGTTTTTGGCGCCAGCCGAACCGAACATCGTTTTGAAGGAGGAGGAAAAACGGACTAAATATCGAGATCTTCTCTTCGAACTCCGCCGGCTCTATCCAGACCATTCTGTGGAATGGGCGTGTACACCTTAGTAGAACTTTCAACTCAAACCATGTTAATAATCATCCTTTCATACATAAATAACGATTGACGACATAATTCCATATGAGAATTAACTGGAATATTTTATTTTTGGACATAAATAATAGTACCTTTTGAAAACGGACCCTATTTATGACGTAAAAACCTCATCTCGCCTGGAACCAATGAGCGTGACCCATAGAGTGACCCATGTGTGACACTTATCACTGTTGCCATATCATCCAAACAAAATATCCGAGAGATCGAAATCGATATTGAAATATCTTTTGAGATATCAACTACCACTACTGCAGAAAAATATATTCAACTTGTCGATGGTAGGTTGAATCATTAGAATTAAACAATCTCTAATAAACAATCTCTAAACAACGAAATGTCTCAATCTCAAAACCGATTTGCACCACGACAATTTCACAATAATCCAATATATTTCATGAACGCAGCAACATTGCTTTGTTGACCCGTTTCACATGGAGCTGCATTTGCATCGAGTCTCGAATTCCGATTCCGAAGTTATTCATGTCGTCTAAAATGAGAAGAGAAGACACGTAATGAAATAAACCTCCAAATCTCGCTTTATATCATATTAATACATAATATTATTGATATATTGAATATAAACATGAACGTTGAATCAGGATTTGTAAAAGGCTCATCAGATAATCTACCGAAAATTGATTTGGGAATGGTTAATTATTTTTATGTCTATAACATACTAGAAAATCTCCACAGTTCCTCAGTGCTGAAATGAGGAATAGAAAATCTGAAAGGTAAGTTCCACAATATTCATTCAATTTTCATTGCTTGTACCTATTATAGTTGCATTGGAAAATTGTTCACCTGAAAGGATATTTAACATCAGAATACCCATCATATGGAGATTCCGAGGGAGAATCCTCATTAAATCAGTCACTGATCGATATGTTTACCTGTTTACCTATGCAACAATATGATCAATTGGTATGAAACAATGTTATTCCCAAGACTATATACTGCTTGCATCTCCCCCTGAATGTTCTTCTAGGAGATGGATCATTCATTCTTCAAGCAATTTCCCTATGAATTACTGTAAAGCAAAACTACTACTATAATATTGTGTTTACCCAGTCAGGGGCGAGATTTGTTCTCAAAATTACTAGCTAAATGATGTTTTTTTAATTGCAATTAGGCACAGAACATTTCTCAATCAAACTTTTGTCGAAATATTTCAATTTTATATTCGGAAGTTGCAGAAACTTAATATAGGTAAGAATTGATCTTCTTCTTGTTCTTATCATCTATGTCCCAAAAATCAACTTGCCGATTCACCAATCTTGGTGCTTTGTGAGAAATCATGTATCATTCATCTCTGTCTGGAATAGTCTTGTTTCAGTATTAGGGTTTTGACATCACATCATCGCCTCGTTTTCAGAGGTCCGAAAAATCGGGGATTTCAATAATTTTTTATAAAACGTAGGGAGCTCACAGCAAGAAACGGTTTGCGGTGGTGAGCTAGTTTGGGTGAGTTCTATCGAATTATGAAATACAATTTTTTTGTGATATAAGCCCATTGGTCATCCTGATTATCGGCTCCCTAGGAGGCACACGACACACGCTGCTCTCGGAGATCCAGAAAATCCCAGCGTGCCGTGATAAGGCACACATCCTGGCTGGTGGAATGCAGAAGGCCGTCATACTAGGATCATTGCGTCTACTCAGGGCACACGGTACTTGGTCCCAGTGATTACTCACCTCACAGGCTGTGAGGAGTAGTCACTGGATTTTATCCAGCACGACTCTGCGTGACGTCGGAGGCCGCAGGGTCGTGACTGGAATTACATAAATTCAAATAATAATAATGATAATAATAATAATAATAATGATAAAAGCTGCAGAAGTGGAAAAGCTCCTGCAGCTTCACATGGATAAGCCCATGCATTCGGTCTACTTCAAGACCATTGAAGACCGGGGCTTATCCAAAGAACTGACTTTTGCTTTTCTGAAGTCAGGCGGGCTCAAATCGGAAACAGAGGGGTTCATCATGGCATGCCAGGATGGGGTTTTTAACACTCTCGTCTACCGTAGCCGTGTCATGGGTATGGAGGTCCCTGACACAAGTTGCAGGGCCTGCCGCAGGGCGCCCGAGACAATTTTGCACCTGCTGTCGTCTTGCACGGTGTATGCAGTCTCGGCCTATATCCATAGACACAATGCGGCATTGCGAGTGCTCTGCTACTATTTGAGGCACTCGTACGGCATAGACGAGACCCCAGTGCTGCCCTATGCTCCGGGGGATATTGAGTCCGTTGTGGAGAATGAGAGGTGCCGAATTTATTGGAACTTTTCATTCCCCACCCTCAGGCAGATACAAGCTAACAAGCCTGATGTAGTCCTCCTCGACCATCAAACCAAAGCGATGTTCGTGATCGAGTTTTCGGCGCCAGCCGAACCGAACATCGTTTTGAAGAAGAAGGAAAAACGGACTAAATATCGAGATCTTCTCTTCGAACTCCGCCGGCTCTATCCAGACCATTCTGTGGAATTGGTCATCCTGATAATCGGCTCCCTAGGAGGCACACGACACACGCTGCTCTCGGAGATCCAGAAAATCCCAGCGTGCCGTGATAAGGCACACATCCTGGCTGGTGGAATGCAGAAGGCCGTCATACTAGGATCATTGCGTCTACTCAGGGCACACGGTACTTGGTCCCAGTGATTACTCACCTCACAGGCTGTGAGGAGTAGTCACTGGATTTTATCCAGCACGACTCTGCGTGACGTCGGAGGCCGCAGGGTCGTGACTGGAATCATATGAACTCAAAAAATAATAATGATAATAATAATAAAAATAATAATAATAATAAGAACAAAGTCGCTGCTACTAACATGCTTGCTGTTCCGATCCCATGCACTTTACTCATTTGGAGTAATAAAGTGGACTCAAGTCGAGCTGCGACAACTTGACGTAGGTACTCGGAAGATGATGCATATGCATAGGAGTTTGCATCCAAATTCGTCCGTTCCACGGTTATACATACCTAGAGACCAGGGTGGCCGTGGACTCTTGAGCTTGGAGTACCTCTATAACAGAATGGTTCTGGATGGTGCCTGCAAAGTCATCAGGAGTTCAGATCTCCTTCTGCAAATGGTTAAAGCCCATGAAGAGGCAGAAGTAAGAGCTTTTCTATTTAGGGCAGCACGTCGAGCAGCCGATGAATTGTCTGTGATTTTCGACTCCGAGCGCGAGGCTCAGGACTCAGTTACTGAGCAAGAGCCTGTGCGGAGGAAGGCCCGCATCGAAGCTGCAGAAGTGAAAAAGCTCCTGCAGCTTCACATGGATAAGCCCATGCATTCGGTCTACTTCAAGACCATTGAAGACTGGGGCTTATCCAAAGAATTGACTTTTGCTTTTCTCAAGTCAGGCGGGCTCAAATCGGAAACAGAGGGAGTTCGTCATGGCATGCCAGGAAGGGGTTTTCAACACTCTCGTCTACCGTAGTCGTGTCATGGGTATGGAGGTCCCTGACACGAGTTGCAGGGCCAGCCGCAGGGCGCCCGAGACAATTATGCACCTGCTGTCTTCTTGCACGGTGTATGCAGTATCGGCCTATATCCATAGACACAATGCGGCATTGCGAGTGCTCTATTAACACTTGAGGCACTCCTACGGAATAGACGAGACCCCAGTGCTGCCTTATGCTCCGGGGGATATTGAGCCTGTTGTGGAGAATGAGAGGTGTCGAATTTATTGGAACTTCTCATTCTCCACCCTCAGGCAAATACAAGCTAACAAGCCTGATGTACTCCTTCTCGACCATCAAACCGAAGCGATGTTCGTTATCAAGTTTTTGGCGCCAGCCGAACCGAACATCGTTTTGATGGAGGAGGAAAAACGGACTAAATATCGAGATTTTCTCTTCGAACTCCGCCGGCTCTATCCAGATCAGTCTGTGGAATTGGTCATCCTGATAATCGGCTCCCTAGGAGGCACACGACGAATACAGAAGGCGAGCTCAATATTCAATGTTGCGAAGAAAGTACAGTATAAATGGATACCAATAAGTTACATTACTTGTATTCTTTGAATTTGTGCGGTTGTAGATGAATATAGTGTGTTATTGATATTATCGATATTTATTATCGATGATTCGATGATTTTTTATGAATTATCGATATTGTCGATCTTTTTTGAATTGTGTTCCCGGAAAGAAACATTGGACGTGCTACGGGTAGAAAGCGAACTATATACTATAGTATATAGTTCGCTTTCGATCGGCAGACTTAACGGTATGTCGCTCTCTTTGGGCGTGTCCAGTAGACGAAAAAAGTCAAAAATTACTTCAAAAAGTGATTTCAGCATGTCTGCCGTTTCAATATATATCTTGAAGTACACAATTTTTTGCTAAAAATATTCGATGGCAGACAAGTTCCAAATATATTTTATGAAATTTCAAAACTTTAAAAATTTTATGAAAATTTGTGTTATTTCAGCGAAGCTGAAATTCAAATATGTTATTTATATCATTATTATACACATATATTCGTAGAAGCAGACAGATATGTCGATTCCAACATGCGGGAAGACGATATAATGTTTTCTCTGTCATACTTGATTAGATTTAGATTATAAGATTGATTCACAGAAATGGACACAGTATTTTTGTGGCATATTTGTAATGAGAGAAAATTTCTGATTAGTCACATTTGACCAAGTGGAATGCAGTGGTCGCAGAAGACTCCAACCCATCTTACTTAGTTGAAGTGATTTCGCCTAGTAATCATGGCGACGCTGAAATAACGCAGATTATCATGAAATTTTCGTAGTTTTTAATTTCTTTAAAGTCTGCTTATCGCTGGCTCTCAGTCTATATTGTTTTTGATTATTTGTGATTGCACACTTCTGACAGTCTGTCAACATGAGTTTCGATTTCCTTTCCTACGCCTTACATTAATGTTGAAGTCATAGATTATCTGCACAATTCCATATTGTCTTTCAGTTGAAAGTGAAAGGTCATAATTGGTCCTTTCTTTTGCATGAAAAGTATATCAATTGCCTACACTTCCTGAAATTTATACTGTAGTAGTATTCTTTCAAGGAGTGCATTTCACACTAGTGTAGTTTATATCCACCTAGATTTGGGCAGGTGTCAAATACACCTCAAACTCAAGAATAGATTAAATCATGATTAATGACTCAAAATACATATACAGTGAGGGGCAATATTATGGAATTAATTCATTTTTACGAGAATAGGCAACTTTTGAGACAAATCCCGAAACACGTCGATTTTTATTTCCAAATTATGATTTTGTGGCAGATATGTCATACTAGTGACGTCATCCATCTTTGCGTGATGACGTAATCGATGATTTTTTTAAATGAGAATAGGGGTCGTGTGATAGCTCATTTGAAAGGTTATTCAATTCTCTATGCAGTGATATGAACATTAACATAATTATTTATACAGGGTGGCCAAAAAAATATTTAATTTGTAAATGAAATTAATTGTCACAAAAAGAAGTATTATCATTTATTTAATACAAAATTACATTGTACTACTGTCGGAAAACAGAAAAACAAATTAGTCGACAAATAAAAATTGCTTTTCGCTTAAATTAAATGTTGAAATTGCTACCCACCTGCCTCTTGGCAGTAATTGAACGGACGAATACATTCTTCTTGAACATTGTGGATCATTTCTGGAGTTGAATTACGAATTTCCAATGTAATGCTATTTGTCAAATCTTGGAAATGTGTGGTCTATCGGCGATCTGGATCATCCTCATTGATTTTGTCTACTATTGAAACACTTGAAACAGTTTATAAATAAATGTTTAGAACTGGTGTGCTCTCTACTACTATGAAGAAACAAAAATAAATTCCGATATTAGGCAAATAAATAATGAGAACTAAAAAGATAGCAAAAAGTATAGTTTTTACAAATCGAGTTGGCTTGGGTCAAATGTAAGTCAGTTCTTGACATTTTCTCATAAGGACTAGTTTATTTCATGAAATAAATAAATAATGGCCCCATTAACTGAAACACAAAGAATCGAAGTATTAATTATGGTTGGATATGGAGATAGAACCAGAACACAACAAGAAGTATGTAATTTATTTACCATAAAATATCCTAATACGCCTATCACACAATCCACTGTTAGTAAAATTGAGAAGAAATTTAGAGAAACTGGACACGTGAAACATGTTGCAAATGCTGGTCGTCCACCAATGAATGAGGATGTGAAACTGTCTGTATTATTAAGTGTGGCAGAGAATCCTCAAATTAATTCTAGGCAAATTGCAGCTGATACAAACATTTCTAAAAGGTCTGTTTTACGTGTGCTGAAAAAAGAGAAATATCATCCGTATAAAATTCATAATGTCCACGAAATCAATGAGGATGATCCAGATCGCCGAATGCAGTTTTGTGAAGTAATGCAAGATTTATGTAATCAAAATCCACGCTTCATTCGTGAAATCCTTTTTTCTGATGAAGCAACCTTCTGTTTAATAAATGGAACAGTGAATCGGCAAAACTGCAGATATTGGAGTCAAGATAATCCCCATTGGATGACTGCGGTACACACTCAGCACCCTCAAAAACTAAACGTGTGGGCAGGAATAGTCGAGGATAGAATTATAGGTCCTTTTTTCTTCGATGGGTCTCTTACGGGGCAAATATATCTCGATTTTTTACAAAATGAACTTATACCCGCCCTTACAGACATGTTTCCAAATGAAAATGATCGTAATTCGCCAAATGAAAACATATGGTTTCAGCAAGACGGTACACCTCCGCACTTTGCACGTCCTGTTCGTGATTTTTTAAACAGATGTTTCCCTAGGAGATGGATTGGTCGACGAGGAACAATAGAGTGGCCCGCAAGATCTCCAGATCTTACACCACTTGATTTTTTCCTATGGGGTTACTTAAAATCAAAAGTTTACATCGATAGATCACAGAATTTACAAGATTTAAGAAATAGAATTAGATTGGAAATTCGTAATATACCTCCAGAAATGATCCACAATGTTCAAGAAGAATGTATTCGTCGGTTCCATTACTGCCAAGAGGCCGGTGGGTGGCAATTTGAACATTTAATTTAAGCGAAAAGCAATTTTTATTTGTCAAATAATTTTTTTTTCTGTTTTCCGACAGTAGTAGGTACAATGTAATTTTGTATTTAATAAATTATAATACTTCTTTTTGTGAAAATTAATTTCATTTACAAATTAAATATTTTTTTGGCCACCCTGTATAGATATTTATGTTGATGTTCATATCACTGAATAGAGAATTGAATAACCTTTTGAATGAGCTATCACACGACCCCTATTCTCATTTAAAAAAATCATCGATTACGTCATCACGCAAAGATGGATGACGTCACTAGTCCATAATATTGCCCCTCACTGTATGGTTATATTATTTGTCATTACATTGAAAAATGTGCAGTGTATTTTATATGACACTGAAAAGCAGAAGAGAGAACCTAATATATTTATTAATTTGATAGTTGATAGATCTCTGTGATTCTGTGGTGGAGCAAGGTGAGGGCCGGGGTTTCCACATCTGAAGGAATTTGTTGAAATTTTGCATTTCTCTATTTTTCAAGATATGCTCTGAAAAGCTGTTAGGTCATATTGGTACTGAGAGATCTCATCATTCAGCCTGGAATGGTTAGTGGAATATTTAATTGAATTTTACTTGACAACACTGGCAAATTATTTTTGGAATGGGACGAACATTTTCACGTCTGCAAAAAGTACAGTTAGCTTGCTCAATTCAGTTTTGGATTTGACTTGAGGAATTTCAGGTGTGCGTCATATTTTTTTACTGCTTCTCTTTAAAAAATAATGATTGGTCCTGTATGACGACGATTTGTTTGGATGTTTCGTCAGTAGGAATAATTCGTTATCAAAGTCAAGGCATTAGAGAGAGAGATCTTTATTGAACCAATAAAAAATTTTTACATTTTCATGTAGGTCCTTCCTTTAAATACTACATATATTTTTTTTTTTTTTTGTACATATTTTATGTCATCTGTCATTGTTGAACTAATTGAATTATATAAAGCCAGTTGGCATTGTCATATACTTTAAACAAACGTAAAAAATAAAAAATAATGTACACAAGCTTATACTACAGTTTACAGTCGAAATTACAATTTTACATTGTAATACAGTATCGAAGAACATTCTGTATATGCGTATTTATGTATTCATTCATTTTGGTCTAGTTGAAGTTTAAGGAAATTTTTCAGCTTCTTCTTGAATATCATTATTGGAGAACATCTTATATGGGAAGGGAGCTCCTTAGACAAAGTGACACCCTTGACAAATATTGAGTTTTGACCAAAGAGGTTGTACAGAACCTCATTGATTCCAAATCACTGTTATGTCTTGTATTATGGTGATGAATATATCATTTCTCCTGATAGAAGTTAAGTTAGACAGCCTCTTAGAGTTGATGATTTGTTGTATATAGAGATATACTTGGTATTTGTAAATAGCATTTAGGGGCATTATGTTATAATTTTTATATAGATCATTTGTGTGATATCTTCTCTATTCTGTAAGATCTCAATTGGCTTGATCACTTTTTTGAAGGAAGGGTACCATAGCAGAGTAAGATATTGTATGTGACAATGTATCAATGAATAGTAAATTCCTCTTAAAAGATGTTTTCGTATGCAATTATTCAACTTCCATAATATACCTATTGGAGCTGCAATCTCAGATCTCAGCCTGTCTAAATGGGTTTTCCAGGACAAAGTTTCATCAATGTAAAGACTAAGGTACTCAATAACTCGAGAGTATTGCAAGGTTGTATTCCCATATTGTATGTTCACTTGGACATGGGGGGTTTGTCTAGAGATTATTACATATCCAGATTTATTAACATTTAGTGTAAATTTGTGAGTAACCAACCAGGTAGAAATTGTTTGCATGTCTTCCACAATATTGAGTTTCAGTTCATCATAAGAGTTGCTAAAGTATAGTATCATGGTATCATCTGCATATAATCTTGTTTCCCCTTTCAGTTTTAATTTTGATATTGAGTTGACATAAACAAGAAATGAGGTTGGTCCTAAAATAGACCCTTTTGGGGCACGCCACATTTGATTTCTCTTTCTGTGCTTGAAAATTTTCCCATTGAGACAAACTGCTTTCTGTCTGCTAAACAATTTTTGAACCATACATGACAATTTCCTCTAACGCCCAAAGAATATAGCTTATCCAGCAGGATTTTATGGTTTACAGTGTCGAATGCCTTTCGTAAATCAAGGGAGACCATACCACATTTCTTATTTTTATCTATTTCTATTTGTATTTCAGATATCATGTCTGTTGTTGCTGATACTGTGTCACTTGTTTCACGAAAGCCATATTGACGTTTTTGGAAAAAGTTTGTGCTTTTCAGATAACAATTCAGCCTATTGTTTAAAATTTTTTCTATTATCTTTGATAATTATGATTGGCAAAACTGATATTGGTCTGTAGTTGTTCACTTGGTCCTTCTCACCATCTTTATATAGGGGCCGCTCATTTGCAATTTTAATTTTATCAGGGACTATTCCACTGCTGAGTGATTGATTAATGATTTTACACAGGATTGGTACTAGAGCTTTTCTACATTTTTTTACAGTAGTTATATCTATTCCATCAAAACCTTGGGCTTTTCCTGTCTCAAGTGCATCTATGAGGTCTCCTATCTCTTTCTCAGAAGTTGGATTGAAGAACATACTTTGGCACTGTTTAGTTTCATTTTCATTGTCTATGGGTAAAGTGTATTTCACAGTAAATGGTATTGATTGAAGGATTATAATAAAACCAATTAGACCCTTAAGTTGTAAAATCCGAGATGCACATCATTAATGTAAAAGGACCGGATTCAGGTAATTTTGTTTCTCAGAGAGGGATTGTAGAGGATTACAGCTTACACTTCTTGTTCATTTTAGTCTTGCGTGCAATAATTTTATAACATTTATTTGTTATTACAGACATTAATAGCAAAGATTTTATACCCCAACGTACAGAATAGGCAGTATGTGGCGTCCGTGGATAAAAACTAATAGTGCTTCTTCCAGTGGTTCGTTAAAGAAGAATCACTTATCTTGTGACGCGAAAAACGTTATAAACTGTGCTCTTACTTCAGTTAGACGAATTGTTGAAAATCCCATGGAATCAAGTAAAAACCGTAAAGATTCCGGTGTCACGAAAAGTCTAGACGACTGGGAAAAAGATTTGATAAGGCGAAAAATCTACACTATGTACGATGAGCAGTGTGTCCCTACAATCAAAAGCCTGAAACACCGGCTCATCAATGACGAAACTGCAAATCATTCCTGGCTCAAAGAATACGAAATTGGAGATTCAAGACTTCATGGCAGCAAATGAAATATATTTTGAGGAAAATTATACAAAAAAAGAGAGAAAAAGAGTTGGAAAAGTTCTGTTAGTCATGTTATAAATGTTGAAAACTCGTACCTTTCTGTGAAATCAATTGCGCCAATTATAATTAATTTAGATGAGGATAGCGATAGCGACACTGAACTAAATATAGAATAGAATTGTAACATTTAAATAAATTACTTGTATATATCCTATATTATGCAAAATTCAAATTTTTTAAGTTCGGCCCTGTAGCACATTTGCATCTTTCACCTGATGATTTTCTACACAATGGGATTAAATCGGGTAGTTTATTGCAGTTAATGAGCCAATACCATTTACTGTGAAATACACTATACATCTGGAAGTTGCTTAGCAATATCTGGTCCGATTGAGACAAAATAATTGTTATAGTGCTGGCATATTTCCTCAGGATTCTTTACTATGGCACCAGTTTCTAACTTGATATTTGTTATCTCTTCTTTTCTTCTATTACTGTTTCCTAGTATATTATTTATCAAACCCCATTCATGGAGTCAACTATTTGTCACATATCTGAATGAGTTTTTTTCTCAATGCATAATTACTTATGTGAACAATAATGCAAGTATAGTCGATTTATGGCAGTGAATTATTACTGTGAATCTTAAACCAAATTCTGGCGTACTAGAAACTGTCGTTTTTGTTTTCACGGTTGAGTGCTGTGCTGTGTTATACAGGGTGTCCGCTAAAAGGAGGTCAATTCATTAATCATATATTCCTTGATCAAATACAATATGAGTTTTTGAATAGCATTATTCATTTTAGCCCTTCATATTCGATATACAGGGTGTCAAAGATATCAATCTCAAAATTGGTTCATTACTTCAGCACAAAGATTAAGATCGTGTGAGGAAAGCAAAACAGAAAATAACGTTCAAATATTCAAAATACGGGAGATCAAGTACACACTTATCCCCATATTTGTTTTGTACTTGCGCTAATCACTCACTATCTATTTTTCAATCATTTTTGAGTATTTTTTTAATCTTGTAGAATTTCGATAAAATCATTTGTTCTCAAGATAATTCGAAAAGTACTGGTTATTGTTTGATGCCTATGCGGCTCACTGTTATCTCATAATATCCACATACTCCTATTTATTTCGTCGAAATTGGAAGAGGGCGTAACTTTTTACGTACGGAAAGGTGACTATGGAAATACCGGATGCTCAGAGCGAATGTATTGAAATAATTTTCACAAAAAAAAAAATTGATAGAACACGTCTGAATGGATTGCTCGATATGACCTCCAACTTTTTAAATACACATGCGAGCCCTTTTAATTAAAGAAAATCTTTGCCCTTGAAAAATATGTGGCTTATACACAAAATCTTTCATACATCCCCAGACGATCCTGTTCTGCTATTCCTTTCATCAAGTAGCTATTAAAATCATGGATTGGAGGGTGGGTACGGCTTGAAAATATTTTAAAATAATTCCGTACGCCCCAAAACCACTCCAACCGATTTTAAAAAAATTTCGACGAAATAAATAGGAGTATGTGAACATTATAGGATTCCCGTAACCCGCATAGGCATCAAACGATAACCAGAACTTTTCGGATTATCTTAAGAACAAATGAATTGATCAAAATTTTACAGGACACAAAAAGTACTCAAAAATGATTGAAAACTTGAAGAAAAATAGATACGAAGTCATTAGCACACGTACAAAAAAAGTGGAGGTAAGTGTGTACTTGATTTCCCGTATTTTGATTATTTGACAGCTATTTTTTGTTTTGTTTGCCTCACACGATGTAACTTTTTGTGCTGAAGTAGTAATGTACCAAGTTTGAGATCAATATCTCATTGAATACGCGAGTAATTAGAAAAAAAAAACAGTTTTAAATTTCCAACTTTGACAACCTGATGTATATCGAATATGAAGGGCTAAAATATAAATATGGTATATAGAAACTCATATTGTTTTTGTTCAAGGAATATATGGTTGATGGATTGACCTCCTTTTAGCGGACACCCTGTATATAGTTGAACGATATTCATCTATTTGAAGACAAGATAATTGGGTGTTATTTACTGTTGAAAATAGAATTTGATTATAGTCGTAGCTAAAATAAGCTATAGGGTCCATAGCTCACTTGCGACTATGGTTTAAATCTCATGATACACCAATATTTTGATTGGATTGAATTCAATTATGCTCCTCAATATTCAATTTGTTGAACAGTTCAGAACTTGGAATTTTCTCTTTCAATGGAATTTTTTGATCATACAAACAACTGATGAATTCAATGCCACCATTAGCATGGTAATATGGCCTTCATGTGCTACGGACCTTTGAAGATCAATAATGAAATATTCCTCAAACAAATGAAACAGTTTGCAATATGAGTTTACTTCTCTAGATTTTGTGGAATTTTCTCTCTGTTTTTCGAAATAAAAGTTATTTATTATATACAAGGGAAAAACTAGTAGTTCAGCTCAAGGTTGTGCTGGGAGCTAATATCTGATATTTTTCCCGTGGGAAAAAAGTGATTTATGAAAAGTGACATTTCATAACCTGTCAACAGAGATGAAATGTGAACAATTTTTTACTGTCACAAAGATATTTTTTCATAATCGTCAAAAAATGACAATGTTCGCGCATTGATGACAATATGCGATGTTACCTTCTTTTTTCATTTTCCTACGTTTCCACCACATCGTGCGCAAAATATTGTGCAAAATACATATTTCACACACTTCATGTAAACTATATGGGATGTTTGTATTTTAACCTTTATGATCCTCAATCAAGCAGGATTCCAAGAAATCATTTAGTTCTGAATGTTTGACAACAATTAATTTTTTTATGACGGTTCAACACTATTTTTCACATTGAGCTAAGGATATTGCTCATTTTAAAACGATGTTTTTTGAATTTTGACTCGTGCGCGAAATACTTTAGTGATCTCTACTGTTATTTCGGCTGTAATTCGGCTGCGAATCGTGAAGAAAATCGTTCACCAAAGTAGCATTCCGCTCACTAAATACAAAACTGATTATAATTATAATTCTAATTCACCTAAAAACGTCAATGCGTTCAAACAAACAGTTTTCAATGAAATTACGTTTTTTGTTTCCAGCTATCATTTGCGGAATTATATACTAGACAGCAATAATTATCATGTACTGTGTCAAAATTGAATTGCCCCAACTGATTCATTATTTTGGTGGTGTGATCTCTAAGTATCAATATACCGCTTTGATTCAGATAAAAGTAGACAAGTATTTCTACATACTGTGCAAATTATATTCGCATAATAGACAACACAGGTGATACACGAAATCGGATTTATTTAAGATATTACCGAAGGATATGACATTATTATTTTTCTCTATGACATCCATTACATGAGTATTCCTAATAAAGGCAATTCTGTACGTACTTACTGTAATTTGTTACATATTACAAGTTGATCAATGGGAATGATTCAACGGACTGAAACCAACCAATTGCTTCCCATAGTTCTTTCTAACCGGCATAGAGAAAGTATAGTATAATCTGAATTTCCTGGTGAAATCCATCGTGATGAATTGTGAACTGACTGAACTTGTGAGATCATTTTATATTTTTTAAAGCAAAGCGAATATCTTAACTAACCTATCCTGTGGCTAATTGCCCTGATGAATATCAGGTTAGTTCAGGTATTCGCATTTGTTCAGAAAATATCAATCATATTTATTCTAAGAAACTATTTCCAAATTCACTGAATAATGAGCTAGAGACAGAAAATTTCCATATGGAATATTTTGATAAATAGTGGTTTGTTCACGTTTTCATTATCAAGTTCGTGTTTTTTGAACCAAACCACCCATCTCATGAGTGCAAAATCATCTTATATCTGTTTTTCTTATTGTAAATGAATGAGAAAATGGCCAGAGGAACCATTTTCATGGTTCACTTATCTGAATCATTTGACTGAAACTAACCTTCAGTGCTGGTTGTAGCGGGCTTAGGTGAATCTGAGATTCTGCCAGAAATTAAGTGAAAGAGACATACTTCTTTATACTGTACCCCAGTGCTGATTGAAATGTGCCAAATCAAGTGATATAGGTTGACTACGAAAAATAATATTATTTAGTTTTTATTACCACAATGAATTGATGTACCATTTTGTTCTTGTTATTTATGAATTAGTCTGGAATCTACATTATTGTTTTCTGAATACAATCATGCAATTTGTGTTATAGACGAGAACTTAGGATGTTCACTAATAACCGTAGAAAAAACAATGATAATTCAGATCTAGACTAGATGATGGGTACAGCTGCTTGAAACAATTGTACTGGATGATTTTTCAAAAATTACACATATTACTACAATATGTATTCATTTCAACGTCACCCTGTATACGGGACTACAGTGACCCATTTAATCTCACTATTTTTTTGCACTTGGGATAAGTATCACTGAAATTAGGTAATGTTACAATTTGATTTGTCAAGAATCAGATGGTTAATTTGTCAATTCACTTTGAAATAATGAAATAAGTTTCATATCAACGGTTCACTTCAGTCTCTATCTAGTGCTAGAGTGAGTCATTTTGGGCCCTGTTTGGAGTGACCTAAAGATCTCCTTACTCCCGGAAGTTCAACCATGTTCAATTTTTTTTTTGTTTTGATTCCCACGAAAAAGGATATCCTGTAATGTTCAGGGAACATCGTGAGAACCCAGGGAACTGAGGTAGGAATTGGTGTTTTCCTTGAATTTCTGGAGGTTATATGCCTCGGGAAACACCTTATAATTTATTTTTTCATGACTAGTAACCAGAACATTGAAAGGTCTCTGATCGAATTCCCGGCAGATCAGAGAATTTTTCATTTCGATTATTTGGGATTTTCTATCCTCGTTCCTAAAATAATCAAGTAAAATGAATGTACCACCTCCTCGATTGACGTAGAGGCAGTATTCTGAGAATTTTCATTAAAAAAATAAGATAAATTCTAATTTCCGTAGTCTTGGCCGGATATGATTCCGCACAACTCACTGTTGCGTTTCAATCAATAGTGCTACTCCTGAAGTGTCGTATGGAGTCAGTAACAAATCCTACACAGGACACACATGGATGCAGGACCTCTCGTAGGGTCAATGGCCAGTTGGTGTGTATGTACACACCAACAATAGAGTACATATACTACTATCTATTTTTTCATTCGTTTCCGAATCATCTAACCATATTCAACAATTCGAAGACTCGAATAAAATCAATACATTTCCATAAATTGCCAGATTGTATTCAGGAAGCCAGTGTGAGAAGAAACAGAAAATTGATTCATCCAGTGGTCACATATCTTTTTGCTTAAAAGAATCTTGAATGCATCGAATGCATACAAAGATTTGGTCCATATGATTTTGATACTATTTCTGTTGAAATCTTTTTATGTTTTAGGAAATTTTCAAATCAAAACTAGGCTAGTTGTATAATTCAGTGCCTCAGTAATTTTATATTGTACATATAATACACATCAAAACATTAATATCTTGATATAATATCTGTTTGAAAACTGCTCAATTCACATGAATCAGACGGAATTAGATTCATCTAAAGGACCCCGCACTTTTAGTACGTAAAATGGTTCTCGGTGAAATTTTCTGAATTTTCAGTATTTTGTAGAATTCGATGAACTGATTGAACCTGCAGAATCGTAAAGTTCTTTGATGAACAGATTCTGAGATACAGGGCGTTCAAGTTACAAATCGGTATTTTTCATTTAGTTATTTTCTCGAAATTCAAAGATGCCAAGTATAATTTTCTTCGCTCATATAATTAACGAACCTCCATATTACTCAACATAATATTCAGATGGTTCAGATGATGTAATTGTTTACAGAGTGAAGCATATACACATTTCAGTGATGTCTGAAAATTCGATGTAATAATGAAATATCGAAAAAATAATTTAGGCATGCAATAAACTATTATCATTCCATCATGAATCACAATTCATACATTTCATACAGGGTGATTTGAAAAATTGGTGACACCTAAGACCGATTTATTCATACACATCCTGTATATTCGAGTGAATTGTTAACCTCCCAAGATAGCTGATACCGTATGAACATGATTTCGTTGAGATATATAGGGTGATCATGAAGATTTTCGATGATGAAAATGACAAAAAATCGTGTTTTTTGAAATCACCCTGTTATTCATGATTAACTGGGTGAAATTCCCTAATTATTTTTTAATATATTCATCATTCGCTCCTCAACGCTGTCTTGAAAATTCAGTTTCCTATCATGACGGGTGTCATAGTTATTAATTCAGGAACTTACCATTTGCATGAAGAGTTGAAAAGACTTGTTCACTTACATTCGCATAGTGGCCGATATTTTTCACAAATAGTGAAACGTGAGAATGTGGAGACGAAAATAAGTTTAGTATTCATATACAGGGTGAACACTAGAAATTCAATACCAATAGCAGATATATGAATTTAATAATATTAATATAATGTACAGGCTGTCCCATTTTCGATGTCCTTACGGGATATCTCGCTTAATTTTGAAGATAGAAAGTTGCGGTTTTCGCGAACGTTGGCTACTTTTTTGTGAAACTCACGAAACCGTGAACAAAATTTCCATAGCCCGCTTCGTTCCCAAGATACAGGGCGAAATTGAAAATATTTCATTTTGGGACCCCCCTGTTACTCAGCTATCTCTCAACTTAGAGGAAAAGTAAGAACTGTTTCTTCCACAATTTTTCACGTAGTCCAGTGGCGTAGTCAGATTTTTTAAATTTGCTGTCGTTATTTAGATATAACCCAAAGTTATGTTCTTTTAAATAGAACACCCTGTATATTTTTCAATATTTGAAACAAGAAAGCTTTGCGCTTCTCAAAAATATATATATTATATGATATTTTGAATATTAGTCCTGTATTTGGGTAATTTTCAGTTTTTTATGTAGGTTTCTTATCAATAGGCCTTGTAAAAATGTGGCAACATTATCCACTTCACAAATTTTCATATTTCCCTTATTGCTGACACAGTGTTTCGTCACACACTCACCACATTTACCAATATTCAGTACTATTAATTGCCTATGAAAGCTGTGGACCTAATTAGTAGGTAGCTATGAAAAAAAAAAACACAAATGCAGATTGTTTACAATTCTTGTCACCTACCTGTCAAAGTTTACAAATTTTTCATACAATGGCGAATAATAATCCAGGATATCAAAACTACGAGAAATTAGATAAGGTTGGAATATATTACCAAGTTGGCTTCAATGCAAATCAAGCGGAGGACCTATATTTTGAAAGGTATTTACTATCTCCCATGTTGCTGGGTATCAGTTAGTTACAATATGAGGAAAAATTTAGGTATCCCGAGAGGAGAGAACCAAGTAGGAAAATATTTGGCAGACTGAAAGAAAATTTGGAAAATTTTGGATCTTTTGAGAAGCCTAGACCAAAAAGTTATAGGAAAGAAAATGCCGAAAACGATGAAATTAGTGTCCTTGCAAAGGTAGAAGAAAGCAATAATTATACTTCTTGCAGAGAAATTGAAGAATCATTTGGCATTCCAAAGACAAGGGTGTCCAAGATATTGAAAAAGAACAAATATACCCCCTACATACCACAAACTATTCATTATTTGTACCCAGGTGATGCTGTGAAGCGCATTGAGTTTTGTAGATGGTATATCCAAAAGACGGAAGAAAACATAAATTTTGGGCGTTCAGTAGTATGGTCCGATGAAAGCCATATAAGGAGCGCTGGAATATTTAATCGAAATAATCATCGTTATTGGTCAAATGAAAATCATCACGTTACGGTGGTTCGCCAACAGCAAGGCAGATTCGGCTTTAATGTATCTTGTTTCGTTTATGGAGGAAGACTTGCCTATCGAATTTTTGACGGTAACTTGAATCACCAAAGATATTTGGAAATTTTAGATGATTGTCTTTCTGAACTACTTGACGAAATTCCGTTGGCTCAATTTAGACACAGTTTCTTCCAACAAGATGGCGCACCTTGTCATAACGCAGGTGCCATCAGGGTTTATCTTGATGAAAGATTTCAAAATCAGTGGATTGGTAATAATGGTCCCATTCACTGGCCGCCAAGGTCCCCTGACTTATCGATATTAGATTTCTTCTTATGGGGCTATATAAAAAATAAAATATATCACACGCGGCATGAAGATCGAGATTCACTGATGAATGCTACGAGAGAAGCTTTCGAATATTTACGTATGAGACCTATATTTTTACTCCGGTCGATTGACGCTATCCTCAGAAGATGTCGGCTGTGTCTTCAACAGAATGGGCAGCAATTTGAACAATATTCATAAGACATTTTCAACAGGAGAAGAATTAATAGAATTGTTTTGTAGTGGTGTTTGAATTTATTGTTTTATCAAATTGTTTTATGTTTTATCAAATTGTTTTTATCAATTTGTTAGTTGGATAATCATTTTAAATGAATACTTCTCATTCTACCCTATATAAATGAGTGGTATTTCATTATTGCGCCAGAATATCTATTCTAAAAGTAGAAGTTATTTGTCTTGACATGCCATAAAAAACTGAAAATTACCCAAATACAGGACTAATACTCAAAATATCGTAAATAAGTGTTATATATTTTTGAAAAGCGCAAAGCTTTCTTGTTTCAAATATTGAAAAACATACAGGGTGTTCCATTTAAAAAAACATAACTTTGGGTTATATCTAAATAACGACAGCTCATTTAAAAAATCTGACTACGCCACTGGATTCTACGTGAAAAATTGTGAAAGAAACAGTTCTTACTTTCCCTCTAAGTTGAAAGATAGCTGAGATACAAGGGGGGTCTCAAAATGCAATATTTTCAATTTCGCCCTGTATCTCAGGAACGAAGCGGGCTATGGAAATTTTGTTCACGGTTTCGTGAGTTTCACAAAAATGTAGCCAACGTTCGCGAAAACCGCAAATCTCTATCTTCAAAATTAAGCGAGATATCCCGTAAGGACATCGAAAATGGGACAGCCTGTACAGATAGTTGGGCGAATTTCGTTGGTATACAAGCTCTGCCAAAATGAAAAACGATCAATACCCAGGAGATGGGAGAATGATTCGGTTTTTCACACTTCCATTTCTAATAGGGGGAGTTGAATCCTGGAATCGAAATTCGCCTAACTATCTGTACATTATATTAATATTATTAAATTCATATATCTGCTATTGTTATTGAATTTCCAATGTTCGTTTGTCATTTTCATCATCGAAAATCTTCATGATCACCGTATATATATCTATATATCTATATATCTCAACGAAATCATGTTCATACGGTCTTAGGTGTCACCAATTATTCAAATCACTCTGTATGAAATGTATGAATTGTGATTCATGATGGAATGAGAATAGTATATTGCATGCCTAAATTATTTTTTCGATATTTCATTATTACATCGAATTTTCAGACATCACTGAAATGTTTATATGTTTCACTCTGTGAACAATTACATCATCTGAACCATCTGAATTATGATGAGTAATATGGAGGTTCGTTAATGATTTGAGCGAAGGAAATTGTACTTGGCATCCTTGAATTTCGAGAAAATAATTAAATGAAAAATACCGATTTGTAACTTCAACGCCCTGTATCTCAGAATCTGTTCATCGAAGAACTTTACGATTCTGAAGGTTCAATCAGTTCATCGAATTCTACAACATACTGAAAATTCAGAAAATTTCACCGAGAACCATTTTACGTACTAAAAGTGCGGGGTCCTTTAGCAGTAGAAATTTGAATTTTTTTATAAAAAATTCATATCAAATCGATGACTTATTATTAAAATACTCATACATACTCAGTGTTATCATAATCAGTATTTTGTTGTAGGATATATTATAATTAGTACCTGATCATTCTTTAACATTTTGTGTATATAAGGTTATGTCATTTATGTATGTCAAATATTCCTTGAGCAATATATTTAGTTTCCAAAACATGTCTTGTATTGATGATTTCTCCTCTCATTCTGAACTGCCTATGAGCTTCTATATCAGAACCAAACAAAATAAGAAATTTGTAGATGTAGGTACGTTTGCAATAGAGGTTTAGTTTTTCAGTCATAGTATGAATTAAAAGCGAGATTAAAAGTGAATACGGTTTTGGTTAGTTTATCACTATCGGCTGAGGCATCTCTTCGAAATCAACGAAAAAACAATTTTTCAAAGAAACTACAACACCCTGTATCTGGAAAAGAAATAAGATAGCAAGTGTTTCCTTCCTAAATGTTAAATTGTACCTGAATTGTTCAGGAACGCTTGACTACCTACACAAGCCGGTTTCAAGCTTTCGGCTATCATCAGTGCTGGGGTGTCCCCAGATAGCATTCATGACCGCATTCTGGTGCGACCCTCACTCAACGTAAACACATTCCAGCATTCAATTCCCACGAGGCGTTCGGCATAGATATGCGAGATATGGACACGAACGCCACCTGAGTATATAGAAGGAAAGAAACACTCCAGAACGAATTCCCATCTCAGATTGAATTGGAGTGCCTCCCATCATGATATGTTGCTCACACTGTTTATTGTCCAGTAACTTCGTCGCCTGAACATATATGTATGGGGGTAGTATGCGTTACATCCGGTAGTATTTATTTTTTGCAGGCTTGTTCATGATGTTGGCCCAATAAATGATCCAAGTTTGTGACCTCGAGCACCAAACGCAACTTTGTCAAAAATCGAAAAAATCGTAATTTTTTCAAATTTTGGCGATTAAAACCCTGAAGGACTAGTTTTTGAAATAATCTCTCAGGACGTTTTTAAAGCAGATCAAATTTGCTACGATATGATACAAGAACTGTCTCTGTAGACCCAATAGTTTTCGAGATTAAGCCTTTCGAAGTTTATAATTTTTTCAGAACTTCGCAATTTTTCGCAATGTTTTAGGCGTCACTCGAATATGCTATGGCGGGATGAAGTTTCAATTACCTCCGACGGAGTGTGCTAGTACTGTTCGTGTGAAGTCACGAATGCGACCCACCTGTAGCACGTTTTCAAACTTTTTAGGCAATCTCAACCACAGGACTTTTTAGCTGGCAAGATGGCGCCTGGTTGTAGGGCCATCACATATAATATAGGTATTGGTTTTCTCTCAGGTACCTGCAACACATCGTTGCATCAGTACTTCACATAATATATTATCTTTCATCATTTTTCATTCTCATGTACAATCTCCTGACAGGTACAGTTGTGGTTGGGAATCACACTGAACCCTCCCTCCTGGGGGTGGATATCTACGCCACGAGGCCTCAATCCCAAAATGATTCCCAAAATGATGACCAGAGATGCAGCCCTACAACACCTCTTGCGAATGATTTCTTGCGGCTGCACGAAGGGTTGTGGGAACGCGTGCAGCTGCAGGATGTCAGGATTTAAATGCTCATCAGTCTGCAGGCACTGCAGTGGGGCATCTTGTGACAATGTACCTGATGTTGTAGTAGTAGATATCCCAGAAGGCGACGATCTGCCCGATGTTGAAATGGAGGATGACTTTTGGGCAAAGTACGTCGACGATTCATCACCATCCCCTGATGCGGATATGCCATCCCAATACGTCGATCCAGATCCAGACGAACCTGAACCGGGACCTTCCAAGAGGGCTGAATTAATCTAATTTTTTTATCTTCAATTTTACTCCATTTCCTAACAAATAAAGTCATTAACTTTTGTTGTACTTATCTTTTTTATCTCATTATTCGTAGCTCATCTTGAACATCCTCGTTCACACTCCTCATTTTCTTTCTCATCATCTCATCGGGACTTCGATTGTATAATCAGGGTAAAAATTCAATCAGAACGACAGGATTGCAAAAAATTTCGAAGTTCGAAAAAAATGATAAACTTTGAAAGGTTCAATCTTGGAGAATAATGAGTCTACAGGGACAGTTTTTATATCATATTGTAGCAAATTTGGTCTACTTTGAAAACGTTCTGAAAGAGTTTTTTTCAAAAACTAGTCCTTTAGGGTTATGATCGCCAAAAACTGGAAAAAAACGATTTTTTCGCAGTTTTATCGATTTTTGACAAAGTTGCGTTCGGCGCAAAAGTCACAAACTTGGATTATTCATAAGGTCAACATCATGAACAAGTCTGAAAAAAATCAGAATGACCGGATTTGACGCATACTGGGATGTATAAAGTTACTGGATTATTACACTAATCTTAGTTACTGGATCTCCCGAAATGAGTCTAGGAGAATCAATAATGATCAATAAAAACGAATTTGTTGAATCGAGAGGTTTAATGATTCGAAGTTTCAATTTATAATCATTTTGGAGGAAGAAGAGGAAACTCTTATGTAGGTAAGTCCGAATCCACGCTCGCAGGAGGGCCGCCTCAACTTACGGTGCAGTATCATCGTCTCCTCAAATCATAATATGATTCTGCAAATAAAAAAAATGCCATATTGATAATAGTTCAATGACAATATTTGCTTCACCCTACCTCTGGATCAGATTTGTAAAAACATTTCTGCAGTTCGTATACTCTCTTCTCCAGGGGAGTCACCTCTAAAACAAAAAATGAGATATTAAATTAGCACATCCGCTGACTCCTGAATACGGGTATTTGAAATTTGACATGGATTAGCCGTAGTAATCTGAATTGCTTTTTCTGCAGTTCCTTCAGATCATATACAGGGTGGTCAATTGTAATTGTCCCACTCAATGGTTTCACTCCTCTTTATTATTATAATTCTAACATATTCTCCTTATTCAAAAACTTTTCTGGAAAAATTTCTCACTATTCTTTTAAATCTGAGGTAATCTAGACTAGCGAATACGTACAATAACCGAATCATGTTGCCATTGACATGTAACGATTGGGCAAACAATCTGTATAGTTTTCTTCAAATTATTCATGGCCGGCCCAGTACTACATACGCTCTGCGCATACTCGTCAGAAAAGGAATAGCATTGTTTTTTATACAGGGTGGTCCAACGAAAACTTCAAACTCCGATTTCAGGGCTTTAAAAAAAAAATATAGAATAATGCTCAGACCCTTTGATTTCTGATTCGAACAGGTCTTCAAAAAAATTAACAACAAAAATAGTGAATGACGGAAAGAATAACCGCCTCGTTTGACAAATTCGAACACTTAGGTACTTCTTGCACTCGTTGCAAAAATAACAATTGTTTCCTGCTTTCTTTAGTTTCGCTGTACATATTGAAGTGTGATTCATATTTTTTTAAACCACGATATATTTTTTGAGATATTCCGTAGTTAGTCAAGGACATTTTTGCCGAAGTTTACAGAGAGAAACTTTGTTTTCACGTTCGAGTAAATTGGGCCCTCAGATAGTGCTCACCCTTGACTGGTCTTAATTTTTATAATTTCCAAATTTTTGTCTATGCAGCAAATCCTTGAATTGCATTATTTTGTACAGAATGACGTTATTGTAGATGTATACGAAAACTAACCTTCAACTTTCTCCCAACATCCTAGTACTATTTTCGGACCTGTTTCTTTTATCTGAGGAGGGCAAAGTTCCATCATGCGATCCCTGTTTAGAGTACCATCAGGCTTAACCTAAAAATTAGAAATATTGATTCTGATTAGAGTTTTTTGATACTGATACCATTGATAAATGTTTTGGAAATGAAAGAATTGGAGTGATAGTCACTTTTGGTAATTTAAACTTCAAGGACTTTTTCTTGCTTTCGTACAGGATCAGATACAAAAGCATCAATTTTGGAATTGGCCTCTGTGAAATTAACATATCGTGTATGAGATATCACGCTCGGAATTTGTAAAAGAGTTGGTATTATTCTTGAGATATGACTGAATCAAATAGGTCATGAATACAAATAAAAACGGGTTTTCGAAAAATGAATATTGCGAATTTGATCACACGATATGAGCAAAACCGACTACTTTGATATAATTACTTCCTACATCTTGATATTTCAAGTTTTTAGTAATAAGTTAGGTAGTTAGTGAGGTTTTCATTCAGATCGACATTGGTCAACGCATTCCAGATGACGAGAGTTTTGCGGCTTCCAATCGCACACGCTATATTCAGCGTTTCCATGGAAGAGAGTTTGTTTCTCCTAAGCAGACCCAACACGATGTGCTGAGACAATTTCTTGAATCATCATGTTGGAGATGCAAACCTACATACCGAACACTGCAAGGAGAATATCTTCCGATAAGGCCTGGTTCAGTAAAAACTGCTCTAGAGCTGTCGCTTCCAAACAGGCAGCATTCCATCGATGGCAAAAAAGTCCCGGCCCTGAGACTAGAGCAGAATATGTCGAGGCTAGAGGCATATGCAATGAGACCATTCGATTATCGAAGGATGCTCATAATGCCGAAATAAGATCGACACTTGTTGAATGTCCTAACGGATCCTGTTCATTTTGGTCCTTCGCCAAAGCTGAAGGAAAAAACGTCACTTCCAGCTCGTTTCCTCCTCTAATTAAGGAAGATGGAATACTAGCCACAACTGCCCAGGAGGAAGCCAACATTTTTGCACATTTATTTGCTGTAATTATCACTCTGGATTCATCGGAAAAACTACCTCCAAACATAACGCCAATTGACAATCATATGCCCGAGATCACCTTTCGGCAACGTACTATGAGCACCGAACATAAACAGGTTCGGTGCTATAAGGAAGATTTTATTGGGTGTCAACACCAACAAAGCTTGTGGCTCCGACGGAATCCCACCGATTGTCCTCAAGGACTGTGCTCCTGAACTAACAAATGTTCTCTGCAAGTTGTTCAACTACTCTTACGAATTGGGGATATTTCCTTTCAACTGGAAAATTAGAAGAGTACAACCAGTTCCTAAAAAACGCAAAAAGAACCTACCTAGCAACTACAGACCGATCGCACTACCATCAAATATCATGGAGAAAGCTATCAACATCGAGCTCATGAAATACCTTGAACATTCAGGTATTATCAACGATAAGCAATATGGCTTTCGTCATCAGAGATCAACTGATGACCTGCTCGCTTACGTCTCACATATATGGCAGCAATCTGTTGGGAAATATGTTGAAAACTTAGCTGTGGCACTTCATATTCCCAAGACATTCGATCGAGTCTGGCACCACGGACTCCTCGCCAAGCTTTCATCTTATGGCTTGCCCCCCCAGCTATGTTCTCTGCTAGCTAGTTTTCACTCACACAGGTCTCTCCATGTAGTGGTCGACGGAGTTTCATCTGACTCTCTCATCCTTAATGCTGGTGTTCCGCAAGGAACAATTCTAGCACCAATACTATTTCTACTCCATATCATCGATTGGTTGGAAGCAACTCAATGTCCAGTACACAGCTTCGCGGATGATAGTACCCTCCATACCGCCTTCTCTTCCAGGGCTCAAATACCAGCCAGGCAAATATGGACTTGGCAACAATTCTCGAATATGGATCTGATAACTTGGTAGATATCAATGCAAACAAAACACGAGCAAGCCTGTTTTCAAGAAATGCCAATCTCACTGTGTCCAACATGAGCTTGTGAGGAGTAACCATACCTTTGAAGACATCCATTTCGATTCCTTGGTATTACTATCAGCAATAACCTTCCTGGCGAAAATCACGTGAGATCAATTGCTAAAAGTGCATATCAAAAACGTGGTTCTCTGTTTCGGGCCAGGAGCAATTCCACTTCCAGTCACCTGCTTATGAGCTATTAGGCACAGATTCGACCTGTCCTGGAAAACTCTTTCCATATTTGGAGTGCAGCACCCAAACATACCCTATAAACTGTTGGATTCTGTCTAATGAAGGGAAATCCGTCTCGTGGGTGATGCCTCGCTCACAAACTCACTCACTTCTCTGGAACACTGTAGAAAAGTTGCCGATCTGGCTCTGTATTTTCATGGACGATGTTCTTCTGAAATATCAACAATTGTTCCTGCTTTGGCAGTCCCCGCGAGATTGACCCATCGAGTTGAGGCTTCGCACCCCTTCGTGGTCACTTAACAGACCTGCAGAACATCTCTTTCCAAAGACTCGTTCATCCAACGTACAGCGAGGCTCTGGAACACATTGCCAAGAGAGGTGTTCCCCGAGGCATATAACCTCCAGAAATTCAAGAAGAACACCAATTCCTATTTTATTTTTTTATTTCCCTTGGTTCTCACGATGTTCTTTGAACATAACAGGATATCCTTCTTTGTGGGAACCAGAACATAAAAATAAACAGGGTGATTATAGTTCCGCTATATACAATTCAGGAAGACATATTCATGATAATCTGCCAATGCACGTCGATTGATATTTTTTCAGGTTTCATATTTAGGCATAATAAACAATCAGATATTTCTCAATATTCAGGAGCCTGTGTCACTGTGGCAGGGACTGCAATACTTGTTCGTGGAAGCCATTGGGTTACTTATCGCGTACCTAGGGATATTCATAGTGATAGGGTGAGAAGGTTGGTATTGGAATTGTCCTGTCACAACTTGTACCATATCCCATTGAAGACCTCTTGTGGAGAGAAAATTTACAGGAAAAGTGCATAATTGGAGGAAAAACGTCATACCTTCGAATTTGACCTCCGAAACATAATTAATAGAAAATAAACATAATATAATACTACGAAATATTGAATATTATATCTATTATGCAGAAAAATGCATCTTCAATACACAGATAACTATTTGGTCGACAAAACAATCATTTCAAGCTTCTGATCTCGTAAAATTTTGATACATTCATTCATTGATTGATGATAAAATAAATGGTTAGGCATGCTTTGGATGGTATGGAGGAAAGGTGGATATATGTATGGTGAAATAGCTCCCTCTTACAAAACCCTAGAAATTTTTGTAGACCTCTGGCCTACTTGATTATGTCGAATTTTATCACCGTAGTAAGACCGCGCAAAACTAACGCTATATGGCGCGGTTCCCGAAGTGATCTTGCTACACAATGGTTGTATTGTTTTGTTGTTTACATTTACGTATATTAATTCGTAATTTGAAAACATTGAGAAAAAGTGATTGATTTAATGAAAAAGACGTGATATTTTCATTATATCTGTGAAGTATATGTGGCACGATGTTCCCTACGCCATCTACAGTCAATCCGGTGCGGCCTTGCTACGGTGTTTCGCGGTCTACACGTTCTGGATAGAAACAATTGACAAGTGGTTACACCAGTCTATTTTCATCATGTATGGAGGGGTTCTGGAAGCCGAGAATTTGTTTGAGATTCAAACTATAGCATATTTACATCGAAAAAAAAAAAGTCGGTATTGAATACCATTAATACCAATCGTTTAGTGAAATATAGACGCCAGTCACTACATTCATCGAATAATACCACTACAAAATTGTATAATACTATATCATATGGAATATTACCACTTCAAAATAGTATGATACTTATAGTATAGTATGATATAATTTTGTTGTCGTATTATTCGATGATTGTAGTGACTGACGCCTATTTTACTAAACGTTTGGTATTCAGTACCGACTATTTCTCTGAGTGTAAGCTGCACCACCTGTGTATTCTCTTCTCGAATCAAAATTTAAGAAATCCACTCATTTTTTTAGCGATAAAATTAATATCATCAGCATGTTGAGAATATCTGTTACAATTTTGCATGAAGATATCATATAGATACATGACGTTTTTTATAAGGAATTATCTATTTTCCGTGAAAGAAATCATTTGACAAAAAAATAATCATAGGTGAATGTTGAAATTTTTATACTCACAATTTGGGATTCCAGCCATATGCATGTGACATATTCCTATAAAAAAGAAATTGTTTTGAAATGCTTTATTCCACAGGGTGACTTCGGACCTGCAGCGATAAATAAAATGGGATAGTGTTGTATGATTCAGAATTACAAAACAAATCACAAGAAACCATTTTTAAAAGCAATCGAGATCACAGTTCACAACTATTATGTAATCGAATAACTTATTATTGCATGTCGGCTCACCAAGAGCAAAACTTTCGGAATTTTTTCTGTACGCAAATTCAAAAATTTAGGCGTATCATGAATACGTGATATTTTTTCCTAATTATTATAAATTAAATTGTGTGGAAAACTGCGTGGGAATAAAATTTGTATCTCTATAAAACAATAATTTATTTTCAAAAAATCCTCGGACACGTCGATTTATATGGTTGGAAATCTGCTTTTTGACTAAAAACATTTTTGACTACCTTCAACCTCCTATACCTCACCGATCAACCCCTTCAAAAATTGTTCATTAAGTTATATAGAGGTATTCCAAATCTCTATACAACGGTCTTATTTTCACAAATTCGGTTGAGGTATATCCTCAAGAGAACAGTTACGAGATTGAAAATTTATTAGAATTTTTGTCTGAATTTATGGGATATGGTAGGTGCTGTTCTAATGTATCACTTCTACAGCTGATTTACCTACATTTAAATTCAATATTTCGTACAGCATGTCTGTCAACGCCTATGTACATACAATGAAAAATAAATGTTTATATACCATTTACATTCTACATACATTCTACATATGCGTAGATGTACATTCAGTATAATGAAACAGTACACTATTCAACTAAAATACTCAATCTTTGACAAAATATACAAGACATTTATTCAAAGTGTTCAAGACATTTATTTATATACAGATTTCATTATGATGCTGAGACGCAATTTCTTCAAAATCGAACCTTTCAATTTGTCCATGTTTGAATGAATTTCTGTCTTTATTCGATTTATTTGTAATTTTAATTGCTATATGAATATTATCAATTTCAATGTTAGTTTCAGTTTGGAATTCCTTCAATATTTTGACAAATTCAGAAATATCCGGATGAGGTGCATACAAACTATTAGTTAAATCAGAATGAAAGGATTCACAGCAATTTGTTGTTCTGTAACTACTAGCTCAGGGGTTCTCAACCTTTTTGACTCCATGCACCCTTTTTACCATTATCCCAGATGACATTCCCCCCTTAAAATACTCCCCTTATACATTTTAGCTTTCATTACATAAATGTTGATTACAATAGTAATAATACATAACATATATCACTGATGTACTAAAACTGAAACTAACTAAAACAGATGTATAAGTCAATGAGAAATTTGTGACTGTTTATTTTTGGCCAACTCTTGGATGCGCGGTGAAGTCTTTGAAAGAGCACAACGCATTTTATCATCCTCAACCTCCAACCTACTTCGTTGTTTGGTTTTTATTTGCAGCGTGGTTGAAAATCCTGATTCGCAAAGATATGTCGACACAAATGGAAGTAATGCACGGATGGCTATTTCTGCTATTTTTGGGTAGGATTCGCACATCAAGGGCCAAAATTCTGAAACTGATTTTTCGTCGAACAAATCTTTGGCCCCTGAATCATTTTTAAGTTCCAGAAATTCATCTTGACAATCATCAGGCACTATTTCAACAGCCAATTTGAATGGATTTCTTAATAAATCCAACTCATTTTCACTTAATTCTGGAAAATATCGGTTAAATTCTACTTCTAATGCTGCCAGGTGTTGTGAAACTTCACTTTGTATAAATTTTGGAATAACTTGACTTCCACTGCTTGCAGAAAGAACCATTGAAAGTTCCACAAACATTGCAACATTGTTTTCTTCAACCTTTCTTTTCCAATTTTCCAACTTACTCATAAAAGCTTTCAAGTAGTCTGTAAATTTTATAATGTTTGTATTTCTTTCCTGCATCTGAAGATCAAGTTTGTTAAGTTGCTCAAAAATGTCAACTAAATAGGCCAGGCGTATAATCCATTCCTTATTATCCAGCAAGGCAAAAAAATCCATCTTACCCTGGGCTTCAAAAAATAATTTAAGCTCATCTCTGAGGGCAAATACTCTCGCAGTTACATTTCCCTTTGAAAGCCAGCGAACATTGGTATGGAAAAGAAGAGTTTGATGAGTCGCATCCATGTCAGCACATAACTGCTTGAAAAGCCGGGAGTTGAGAGCACCGCCTTTGACAAAATTTACAATCTTAACTATTTATCTAAAACTGTTCCCAAATTAGCTGGAAGTGTTTTGGAGGCTAGCGCTTGACGATGGATCATACAGTGAATGCCTCTTACTTTTGGTGATCGCGATATATTATTTATTTTGGTATTAATATTTTGATGAAATTCTTAAATTTCAAATCAATTTTAGCTTTTCATTTGGTCAATCGATGTGATGATTTTCACCCCTAGAAAACGAAAAATTCCCCCCCAGGGGGGAATTCACCACCGGTTGAGAACCCCTGCTCATCACGAGCCCAAATTTAAGAAGGATATTCAGAATCCTCGACTATAAATAATTATCAACAAGATAATCAAAATAATTTCTCAATCTTGCGTTATTCGTCAACATTTGATCTCCCACTGTTTTTGGCTCTAACCAAGTGTCCAATGTGAAATACTCCCAATCAGTGAATAATTGTTTTTGTATCCGGACATCAACCCTAAACTTTGGATTTTCCTAATCCAAGATTGACTTAGATGAGATCTGCATCCTATCATTTTAGTTTCTGGCCACATAAATCTCGTGGATAGATGAATAGAGTTTTCAAAATCCGATGCAACTTCAACAGGTTCAAAATTGATATCCCAGTTTTACACATTCTTGGCTTACGATTTCGAAACATTCGTTAGGATAGGGGGTGTTCCGATAATGAGCTGCCACAGTATGTCATTGATAACCTGCAGAGTCTATAGATTAGGCTAATTTTCACCATAGGTGCAACTGGGCTATCATGAATTCCGGGCTCTTTTGTGACCCGGATTATACCAGGTAGAATAGGCGCAATGGGGTTATTCCCGCTCACACGAATTTGAAAGAGAATTGTACAAAGCACGAAGTGTAATATGACCCATTGTACAATTTAAACATTTTGGAGGGGTTGATCTGAAGGGTAGGAGGTTGTCAGGTGGTTGACGAATGTTATGTAAAAAATACATATTCGAAAATGAAAATCGACCTGTCCAAGGATTTATTAAAATATATTATGTTATGGTCATAGGGATTGTATTCAACAAAATGCTGTTTTTTCAGCATTACAGCACTAGCAAATCAACCTACAGTATGTGATTTTTCGGGTAGGTTCTCCTTTCGTCTAGAAATGATTGTAGGTTGTAAGGGAATTCTGGATTATTCATCCGTTTTTTTTTCTGTTATAAGTATTCTATACTATATTATATACCACTTGGGCTGAAGTGAACTTTCACGCATCATGCAACAAACACCCTTGTTTTCACTATTTTCACAAATAACTATTTAACTATTCGAAAAAATCAGTTCTCGATCTACGAAGTAGCATATTGCGCACTTGGAGAGCACGAAAGGGAATACCTATAATGTTCTAGGACCATCGTGCGTGACATTCATTATTCCTCATAAAGTTATATACAATTTGATATATTAGGAAAGAAATTACGGAGAATGAAGTTTGTCCTTAGTAAATTGCACTAGCCGCAATATTGAAATTGAAATCGACTCAATAAGCAGATAAATATGGTTTTATAAAAATGACGTTATAGTTCAATTGTTTCATTTTATTGTAGAACTATGTCAAGAAACACTATAACATTTATGGTTTTATAAAAGACTCCTGAAGAAATTTCGAAATAATAATTCATGTAAATCGATCGAAAAAATGTTGTTTGCTCAATGTGCAAAGAGAATCGATATTAATTTGTTGCTCTCAGCGAAAGAAATCAATTATTTGATTTCGTTCTTTCATCTTCTATTACTCACTCCATTTATCGCTTCAATTTATGGAACACCATGTAAGATTTCAAATTCTCATATGTTACCAATATTTACCTTTGATTTGTCATCTTCCTCAAAATTTCCTTCTCTCATGCTTAATATTGTAGCTTCGGGTATTCCTGTTTTTCTGACACAAGTATTGTGTAACACCGTTGCCAGTTTCGAAAGGTTTTCTCCAAGTTCCTGAAAAGAAAACGTTTACTTTATATATTGCCACTGCTTTCCTTCTAGTTCTCATTATTTTTTGTTTTTTCTCAATAGTCGTTACCAACTCATATTTCCAACGAATTCGTATCTCATATTCCAATATCTACCTATTATCTACTCTGTAGAATAATTTCGAAATCTCAAAATAATTTTCAATGGTTTTAGACAAACATATCCTAAACCTGTGAGTTGCGAATGTGGTATTCTCACCCGATATTTGCCTATATTCTAGGGGTCCGTGAAGAGAATGAGGTCAATCCCTTAATCATATACAGGATTAGGCGAAAGTATGGAAACAGGTGAACATATTATGTGTAACCGTTCGTTAGATTTTTTCCTAATGTATGTCTAGGTGATATCAAAACATGGCGGATTTGAAAGCGTTATCGCCAATGTTGCCACTTTTTCAGTCTGAATTATTTTTACCTTTCTCATTTTGAATAGAATTTCCAGATTCTCCCTGAAAAGCTGATCTCATCGATCGGTTACTGAGATATTCACCTGTTTCCATTCTTTTGCCAAAAATAATATGACGTTTCTCAAGCTTATTTTTTTCTACTTACTGTACGTCAGAGTTTGAAGTTCAAATCAATTTTCTTCAATAATTCGAATATTCAAAAAGATATCGATTTCAACTCGAATGCATGAATGAATAATAAGGGAGATAAATGAGGAATTTGAAATTATATTTGAATAGACATTTACCGTGAGGGTTCTTCAATTTCAAGCAAGACAGTTGGAATGGTCTAATTTTTCTTAACTGAAACACAACGATCACCTAAAGCCTAGACCAATTATTGCATAAACCATAAAAAAATATTGTGATCCGAAAACATCAACAGTAGTAAACCGAACAGTCATATCCACGAAGTATATTTTTCCAAATTAAGGGTTGGAGGAACATGCTTCGGGCATATATATATATATATATATATATTATACCGGGTGGCTACGGAAGTATTGCCTACGGACAGGGGCGGATCCAGACGATGTTTGAGGGGGGGGCCATAGAAAGTCACGACTCAATAAGGTTAGCGCGGAAGAGAAATTATATGGTGACCTTCTGAGATAAATAATTTTTCATTAAAAAAATTGATTATAGAAAACATGAAATCTTTAGTTTACTCTCAAGTATCGAAATTACTAGCATAAAAAAACAAGTTCAAACTATTCTTATACCATCAATATATGTAGAATTCTTGATAAATCATATTGGATAATAAAAATTAATAAAAAAATATTTCTCTTGAAGAGCTTGGGTTCAAAAGTGAATAAAAATATTTCTTTTGAAAAACAAAACGAATGAAACAGACAAAAATAAGAATATATAGAATGAAGTAAACATTCTTCTATTCTTCTGCCTAACGTATCTTTGGATGATATCATCAACATTCAGACTGCTGCAGATGCCCCTGTGAATATGCATCAATGCCAATCCATTTAACCTGTCTTGGACCATTCTGGATCTTATCCAATCTTTCAGCCTTCTGAGTGTTGAAAAACTTCTTTCAAAAGATGCAACACTTACAGGCAGGCAACATAATGGTTCCAGAAGAATGTTTATGTTAGGAAACAAATGTTGGTTACATCCCTTCAGGGCAGTTATACCATTGTTTGGTATATTTTGCTTAGTATCCCACATTCTCTTCCATATATAAATTTCAGAAACGATCTTCTGAAAGGATATTTCATCAATCTCCTCAAAAATGGTCGGAAACTGTTGAAGTATATCTCTCAAACCTCATATATTCCCTCATCTGTTTTGTTTTTAGTTATTGATGGCACACAAAGGTGAAGGTTGTATGGATTCAATTTATTTTCTGATAGTCTATCATTCAGATGAAGGATAATACTGGGATGAAATAGTTATTCTGTAATGGTCATCCACTGAGGAAACCGTAGGATTCGGTCTATGAACCAGTCTCCCTGTTATTCTCGGCATCGAAAATTCAACATTCAGTTCTTTCAATTCCTGTTTGGCTTCATTCAAAATACTTAGATAGTATTTAGAATATCATCCCTTTTATTTTGATGCGTCATCAGAAGAGTGATACTAACTCATTAGCTTGTTTTTTGTCTAAGTTTTTTGTTTGGAGCAAATTACTGAGTAGCAGTGTTATCGAAAACATATTTGCCAAACAGCAATTTGCAATTCCTCAGAACTGTTGCGAAGTTTCTAGCTATAAAGACATATACACTAATTTTTTCATTTATTTAAAATACCTACATTTTTACATATCCATGAGGTTCCTGAGGGGGGGGCCATGGCCCCCCCCTTGAATCCGCCCCTGCCTACGGAATATCTCAGTTAAGGTGGATTCATGCAACATCAACTAAATTATAATGAATTCAAGATTTGTACGAATTTTAAATTGAAAATATATGGGTGTTCATGCAATAACCTTTCATCAGCTGTTTATTCTTTTTCCAGCGCGGATAGTTATTATTTGGCGCATGCGTAGTTGTGAATTATGGAAGAAATTAATTTCTAAGTTAAATGTTGGCCATCTTTCTTAGTTTTAATTTCAGTTTAAATTTTTTAGTTTCTTGCATGAACACCTACATTACATTTCATAGTTTTATATTATTGGTTTAAGTTTGAAATTCATTTAAGTTTTAAATTTTGCTTGCATGAATCCACCTTTATTGTATGAAGTAGGTTTGTGAAATTTGGAGCGTCGATGTAATGACATAAGAGCTAGAATTTGAGCATATTGACATGTCGAAGTTAACTTCCGGTCTGACCGGAAGTAACATCATATTTGTTATTTTAAAAGGAAACCCTATTTTTTTTTCTTTTTGCCCTATTCAGCATTCAATTCCCTTTCTAATGACATATCACAAGTTGATATCTAACCAGAAACTAGATCAGAAAAAAATTATTATTGAAATTCACCGAGTAGGCCGTGGAAGCAGAATGAAAGCCAAAAATTGAAAAGTTGGCTATGGAAACTATACGTCACTTGATAACAGTTGCTATTACTGTGATATTTCATTTTCATTCGTCGGCGTTATAAAAAGCCGCCAAAAAAATATTGGAAAAATTGGGAAAAAACAATACTCTGTAGGTCCATAACTTAAATAGGAACATACAACTTTTTCTTGCCTGTACTATTCAGCATAACCATTCCTTGTTAATGATATGATAGAAAGTAATTTTTTTGGTTTCATTTTGCTTCCACGGCCTACTCGGTGAATTTCAATAATATTTTTTTCTGATCTAGTTTCAGGTTAGATACCAACTTGTGATATGTTATTAAAAAGGGAATTGAATGCTGAATAAAGCGAAAAGAAAAAAAAAAGGGTTTCCATTTAAAATAAGAAAGTTGATGTTACTTCCGGTCAGACCGGAAGTTAACTTCGACATGTCAATATGCTCAAATTCAAGCTCTTATGTCATTATATCGACGCTCTAAATTTCACAAACCTACTTCATAAGATAACTGAGATATTCCGTAGGCAATACATCCGTAGCCACCCGGTATATGCTATCATCAGGCTCACGAGAACAAGAAAATATCACCTGCAAGGAAATTGGAGATGGAATTACTGAAAATACTCAAAAAATCGTACAATTGACAATTGTTGAAGTTATCATACTTCATCATGTGGGGCGAAATAACTTATTCGAAAAATATTTTCGGGCCTTACGAACAAGTTGCTTTTTCAGCTTTTTCTCAGAAGCTTCCATTTTGGAAAAACACATAGACCAAGTGACTGGGGCCACATCTGTGGGGATTATGCACAAGACCAAGCACAAAGATAGAAAACCAACTGATATGAAACTCACAGATTTCTGCGGGAAAGTAAAGAAACCGCAACACCAGGTGGAGTCTATAGGAATCAGCCCAGAAACCATAGATGAAACCAAAAATTTATATCAGAACACTGAACTTGAGTGTATTTATCATAACGTCTCATTTTTTTGAAATAATTTTGGAATTTCGATGACAAATCTCAAGAATCAATGAAGATAAACTAATGAGTTGAAAAATGGAAGGTCATCAAAGTGGATAGAGATATAGTAATATTGGGGTTGATTTCAAAAATTTACAAAATGTTCAGTTTTGTACCCTCTTGGTCATTTTATGCATCACATATTATGATGCCAAATGAAACTTAGTACGTACGCGGTACGTTTCAATTTCAAGCGACTCATCACTAAACATCAAAATTGATTGATTCGCTAAAAAATGTAAAGATTCCAAAACAGCATTTCGAGTAATGATGCTGCTTGTTGCGACCTATTATACTATTTACTCACTGTCCTCACCTCAAGTTTCAAAGATGCAGATGAAGATTCCACTGCTATAAAGAATAGAATTATATACACACTTGACTTGTACATATTTGAATATATATATTTTTATTCTATTAAAATGAATAGAAGGACTATACTGAATTGAATGGTTCTCGTAGTTTCATTACCTTTATATATATTCCAATCCCAATCGCTTTAGAGAGCAGGACAGTATTTCATAGAAAAGTTGACTTTTTTCAACGAAATATCAATCTATCTCCATGTTCTGCTACCGAATATCTCATAAATTGAAACGCTATAATAATTATACTGATCATAATAATAACAATAATAGACAGACATTGAATATTTATATGTAGAATATATTTTTCATCAATGTCTGAAGAAGAAATGATGCCGTAAGTTTCATAGAGTGAACTAACCCCTGTCGAATTTCGATGATTTTATTATTTTAGTCATCATTCTGAAGAGTATGTAGCACGGAATGTGAATGAATTTTAATCCGAATTTCATGCCGATCCTCTCATGAAGATACGATACACAAAGTTATCAACATCGCATCCAAAGCCATCATCTTTGTGGCAATTGTTAAGTATGTTAAGTATGACAATAGACGTGGAGCACAATATTCATGTGAGCAGAATTATGCAATCAGAATACCTTAGCGAATCGAATAGTTCTTATCTACTACTTCACATGAAATCTTATTCACGAAGGTCAGTAAACAAGCCATTTCAATAGAAATTCATCTATCCTATGGACTGGACGCACCTCGGGACGCACATCTACAACCAATATAACTTTTACGTGTCTCGTTACTCTTTTCCATGCAGTTGCATAGTATTATATGTATTATTTCCTCAATTCCCATCCTCTTTGAATCATTTTGTAGGTTAGCAGATAGGTTATCAACTAATTTTAAGAACTATGGGATTCTGTCAAAGAGAGGAATTATGAGTTCGTAGAAAGAGTATAGTTTGTAACGCTCTGCCGCGCTCGTGCTTACAATTCTCGTTACTAAAATGACGTTCATAACACTCGTTACATAATATACTATTAGTAGTATATACGGACTTTCATCTAATGAAAGGTTTTAAAGTTACAAGGAATCATTTTATATATCAGGAGAGGCTTATATGGTCACCTACTTACGCTACTATCAAAGAACAAGTTGATATCGTTGTCTTTACTTTATACACAAGGTGAACATGACATTCTATAATAGTTTCGTAATTAAAATGCGTCAATATTTTTTTCAATTTTATGGAGTGCACGAGAGAAAATTCCTATTATTTTCGCAAAACAACGTGCGCGTACCTATAGGAAGGATAGAGAGAGAAGATAGGTATTGGAATTTTTTTGAATTTTTGAAAGTATACTTTTCAGGCAAAGAATTCTGGAGCTCTGTGACTTACCTCGTGCATGATTGACGACAAAAAGTTGTACTATGTGCTGCCTGTTAGTGATGGACTGTTAGCCGAGATCATCATTTTCCGTGGCAGAACCTATAGAAAAGTGAAAAGTCGCTGATTCTCCTGCGTTGTTCCATCAATGATGTCCAGGAATGAGTGAATGTGGCATCACCAGTACGGGCTCGTATATGATTGGAATCTAAGTTTATCATTATATCTTCATAATAGCGACACACTTTGATGAATTTTGATATGGTTTTAAGAGGGTTTTGGAATCAGTTATAGAACGCTGGGTATTTTTATTATTTTATCTTTCGCAGGTTGATGAAGCAAACAGATTGCAAAATACATTATCGTAAGGTACAAACTTTGTACAACCTTATGAAGTTCATCCGATGGTCCGAGAGGTTAGGTAAATCTTGATAACCTAACCTAACACTAATACCCTAACCTGAACGTATAGTTTATGCAAAGTCAGTTGAACAGATCATCAAACGAATGTCGGGCTGCGCTGCAACACTTTTTGAACTATCAAAGGGGCCGACGGCTTGCGGTGATGTGTTTTTCCAACTGACTGTGCATAAACTATACAATCAGAGGAGTCGGTAGTAAATAAAAGTTTTGTGAAATAGGCGGCGCTAGTCACTACATTCATTGAATAGTACCGCAACATAATTTTATCATAGTATATGCTATGACAGATTGAAGAAACAATTATGAATAAAATATTGAAAATTATTGATTTATACATATTCTTTCGAATTGTGATATCTTGACTATTTACGGTTGTTTAGAAAGTAGTCTTATTCCGGTCCTGGTTATTCTTCAATAAAAAAAAAAATAAGCACCTAGTCTAATTTAAACAAAGGATGATTCTACATAAGATTGAAAAAAACATCATTATCTCCACCTATGCAATGATAATGAGCATTATTTGATTTTTTATTATCCACATGCTTGTTATCCAAATAAATAGTTTATTTATGATTTGAAATTGTTATTTATCGCACAGATAGTTGCATTGATATCTCGTTACATATGAAAAATTCAACTGTTAATCATTTAATGATTCTTGTTCAAGACACTTCACTGCCTTACTTAACCAATTTTTTCAGAAGGAGATTGAAAGTTTCATGAAATGCTTTTCACTTGTTCCATGGATTAACGACTCCCTTGTATGCAATCTCGAAAATGTAGATTCATTAACTTCTCAGACATATATACATGTACAGGTATGTTTAATATGGCGAATGCGCCATTATAAAAAAAAATAGTAAACGATTCATTATTCCAGATTTTTTGGGTTTTTCCATTCCCGTTTCTATAAAATAAAAATATAAATATTATTTCAGTGTAGTAAGGACAAATCAGATGATTTGCCCTAAAATGTCACTGCGTTTACAGAATTTGTTTATCAGAGAGCCTAATAGAAAAATTCACCTGCATGTCAGTGACAATTTGTATTAAAAAAGGTTTGGAGAAGAGAAATGAAGGTATATAGAAAATATATCAGACTTTCACTTAGCTTTGGACTTTTTGGGAACGAATCTGCGCCCGTTCTCAACATAAAAAATGGTTATTTGAATAGCAATTTCTTATTAGTCTTGATACTTTCCAATTCTCAGTGACAATTGGTGACGTTTGGCAATCAAATGAGTTACATGATGTTTTTATTTATCAATCTTGAATTCACCATTTTTATTTTCAGATTTCAGTTGTGAATACCATTTTCTATGTATGTCAACTAAACAGGAAGCAATGTTATTGTCTCCGTTCAGAAAAATGCAAGCAGATTCCTCGATTTTTCTTTTCTGATTGTTATCTTCTTTTCCAATGATTTTAATATTATCCCATTCTGCCATATGTTGTCCATCTTCAGTAAGGATATGTTCAGCTTGTTTCGATTTGTCGATGTGACTTTTCTTTTACTTATGTTCCTTCGTCCTTACTGAAAAATGTCTCTTGGTTTCACCTCTATAAAACTTTCCACGAACACAAGGTATATACTGTGAAAACAATTTTTTGTTCGTCATTTTTCGGCTTATTTGTTTGAGTTAGAATCGATCTCATTATATTTGCAGTTTCGAACACAGCCAGAATTCAATAAATAAACGACTTTCTTCTTGCCAAAATACCTATTCAAATTTACGCTACATATGAATTTTATATCGATCGTCCTATGTATTTGGTATACAAGTATTTGATACATAGGCATTAGTCATTCATTGTCTGAAATTATCACACTTTTATATGGAAATTGTGTACTATCTAATGCTCCTTAAATGAACAATGACGAAGTACATGATGGAAATATGGGTCCCAATCAGTTTTTCTCTGAAGAACTCCCTGTTTATTCCCAACTCAATTGAAAAATATTCCCCTTATTTAGCATTGATTCAAAGTTGGCATTATCATTTAGATTGTTCGTGGACATGCACAACAGAAATGCCATAAACACAGAACAGGCATTTTTAACATCTCTTGTCAGATTTCCATTGAAAATGAGAATCATGAAAATCTTGCAACAATTCCAGTACTTATAGTGCAGCAAGAATTTAGTCGAAAACGGCAAAAGGGAACTTGAGCTCGAGCACATAAGCAAACTATATATATTTTTGAGAACAGAAGGGCAAGATATTTCATAAAAGTTGAAAATACATAATAGGATGTACATAAACCTTTTTAGATTTCTTCTCAAAATATTCAGAATTCTTCTCAAAAATTTTGAGATTGTTTCTCAAGATAGTATGTAGGTGACCACTAGAAGCACTCAAATGTGCATTCGAATATATAGCATGCCATTAAAGAAATATATAATTATGACGTCACACTTTTATGGGACACCCTGTATAATCGAAATTATCTTCCTGATATGCGCCCTATGATACAATTGAGGTCTGCAAAATATCAAAATCCTGACTCAGGTGATAACTGAACTATAGAAAAGGTGAGATGCAGAACCCTGCATCAACCCCTCCTAACTGCCCCTATTCATCATTCAATGTGTGGGTCTTCTCATGGATCACCCTGTATATTGCCAAAGTGAGCTTAGCGTCACCATTGACTGTATTATCTCTGTCCTTGCAGACTCAATAGTACCTGCTTTTGTTACAATCCAAAAGTACCTGCTCTGAGTTCAATGGAAACTCTACTAATTTATGCATTCAGATGAGAGAATGGTGCCAGATTCAGATATATCATACAATACCTTACACGCATTTGCATCTTTATTTCAAGTATCATATTATAATAACAGAGATAGTATGGTAATCCTGCGGTATCTAATAGCTCTGGGATTGGTGCTCTCCTCGTTTGCAGCAGGAAATTAACTCCTAAAATCATTCAATGTATTAGGATAATGATATCACCAGGAGCTTTGTACTTACCCGCTTGTCCCCTCCTCCTGGCTTTAGGCCTGTTCCATCTAGGGTAGCCAGTTTCCATCAGCCAATGGTAACCCTGCACTTCAAGATGTTTATTCCTGAAAATCAAAAATAATTATAAATAACTTCCATCAGATTATTTTGTTTTGGTTTGCTTAGGATAGGTTATGAGTATGGATTCACCTCTTGCCAGTGCAGAACATCTTCTGTGACTGAACCACAGCCAGTTCTTCTTTTTTTATATTCTGCTCACTGGTCCTGCTTCCTCCTTCTTCTTTTGGTCTTATAGTATGGAGACACAACCATCATCAAGACATGGTCAACAAGAGAAAGAGGATGTCGATGTGGAGCCTGGATACAAACTCTCAAAGGAGCCGAAAAATATTATATATCTACCAATCAGTCCGACAGGGCGTCAGTCTATCGACAACATCACACTGAGAATTTTGGATGATAATGACCGATTAGTTGACTTTCGCGGAGAGAAGATTATAGTAAAATTGGAATTGAAACAGCTCGATTAATTATTACAACGGTTTGGAAAAATGGGTTTCTGCTTCGGAAACCAATCAAAACGTGTATCTCTCGCTGCAAACCCCACTATTCTACACACTACCGTTAAGAAGAAGTGTAAACGGGGTAGAGGATTCATTAAAAGACAGCTCACCGGTCAGGTAGGACGTCATAGATTATCTGCGAGCGATATATATTTTTTGGAATCAATTGGTCTGACAGTACGACAAAGACGACGACGAACGAGTAGAAATTAGTGAACAATGGTTGTCACAAGTTCTACTAGCTTACAATTGGAGGTGTTTGATGAACCAATTTTCGATCATTCACTAAATAGCCTACATGAGCATACATACAAACCATATGGTTCACCATCATTCAAGAATTCTGATGAAATCAGGATAGCTGTCAACTTTCAAGATTTGATACTCGATATTTCTGATAGCTACATATATATTGAGAGGAAATTCACACCAGATGATGCAACGAAATCCTGCTATCTATCTAACAATACCTTAGCCTTCCTCTTCGATGAAATTCGTTATGAAATGGGTGGCGAACAAGTATGTATGATTCGAAAACCAGGCATTACTACCACAATGGAGAGCATGATCTCTTATGGAGATTCTAACGCTAAATTTCTTGAAACAGTCGGATGGGGAATTGATAGCGAAAATCAGCCAATTCTAGACAAATCTAGTCACATATTCAGTGGAAAACTACCGCTAAAATATTTAATGGGGTTCGCTGAGGATTATAATAAAGGTATATTGAATGTGAAACAGGAGCTGATACTCATCATAGCTCGATCATTCAAAAACTGCTATATAGGAGAAGTTGATGCCAGTGTGGAGATTAACAAAATCGAATGGAAGATAGGACATATTATGCCATCGGATAAGCAGAGGTTGAAATTACTGAACCGTCTCAATAAAAGTTCTACAGCAGAAGTGAAAATTGCATACAGGATGTGGGATCTGTATGAATTACCGTCAATTCGTGAAACATCTTCAAACATTTGGGCTGTTAAAACCACCAATAGTCTCGAGCGACCAAGGTACATTATCATAGGCTTCCAAAATTCTGGTAACACAGATAATAGATCCAAGGATACCACCCAATTCATTCATGCGGGAGTCAACAATATTCGACTGTATTTGAATTCGGAAGTTTACCCTTATGAACGGTGGAATTTGGATTTTGGAAAGAAGTTAGATGCTGTAGCCTATTATGCATACGATTATTTCCAACGAAGCTATTATGGTAAAGACATGAGCGAACCAATGATGAGTATTGAGGAGTTTAGAAAAAATCCGTTATTCATCATAGACTGCAGCCATCAACCGGACACATTGAAATCTTCAACTGTCGATATCGAGTTAGGTGCTCCTTGAATACACTCTACAGATCTGGAGCAAATTCTAGCCTCCGTCCACCTCCACCACCACCGCCACAGCCGACCATGAGCATTCGAAGCCTATAATTGTATTAGATCAGTTCTTTCATTATTATTATTATGATCATTATTATTTATTATCATCATGATTATTATTATTATTATTATTATTATCGACACATGTATCTGCACTAAATTGAATAAAAGTAAACAAATGTTTTACAAATCATCGTTTTTTATTTCTTGATTGATAGACAATGAAAAATGCGAGCTCATCATCATCATTCCATAATTTATATATATACATGCGAATGATAATAGTATGATTGAAGCATCTCTTAGCAATATCATCATTTCGATTCTTCTTCTTCCTCCTCGTTGTCGGATGATTCTGGAATTACCCCCAAGTTGTACTTCCGTATCAGGCTGTTTGGTAAAAAATCAAAAATTTCATACAGAAATTGGTCCAAGTCCTCTCCCACCATTGCTTCAAGAAATTCCTCCAAAGTGAAGCTACCATATTCGAACCGGGCGCATAACATATAACCCTTTCTATATTGTTCGGCTTGTTTACAGAGTCGTTCAACTTGTTCTCGATCGAAGCATATGCTCAAATCATAATTTGTCGCATGCATTGCATCACGTGACAAATCAGAGAACTGACATTTCAACCTGCTCACTGCTGATTTGATGTCTTCCGCTGCCGGCCAGAATTGACTAGAATAATACATCCACATGTTGAGGAACAGGAGTCTGTAAATGATAAAAAAAAAAGTTTGGTAATGATGAGATTATTTGGGAGATTTGTCTTTCATTGAATTCTTTTTGGAACCTAATTTATTACTTACCGCAAACGGTACGATCTGCGTTAGTGGCTTGTGTTAATGTAATAATAATTATCATATAATTTTTAAACCCTTTTCACTGAACTATACTAAAAAAACCTATCAGAAATAATTAAGTAGAATAATTCCGAATTAATTTTGCTTGAAGTCAAACTTGATGAGAGTCCTCGTTTTTGCACCTACATATAATGGCTCACTCTGGCCCAAATATGCTAGAGTATAAAGACCATTTGAAGAATTCATCTCATCAATGTCGATGTCACTCAGCAACTCTACAACTCTTTTGGGCAACCAACATTTCAGACTAGCCTCAGTTTCTTCATCGTACAATATTACAAAAGTACAAAACCGCTCCTACCAAACCTGGTTCCACACAGTGATATTTTCTTGACGACATAGCTTTTATTCAAGAGTAGTGATGAGATAACAGTTTGCTTGATAATATCATTGTCTTCGTTAATTCGATTATTTATCGCTAAACAAATCAATTTTAGGAGCTGCCATTATGAATTCTTCTTTGTTGAGTGAAAAGAGGTGTAAAAAGTATATAAATAATTTTTACTTACATATAACAGTTCACGTACACTTTTATTGCAAACACTTTATATTCCCAATCTATTTGAGCGGGTATATTTTTTATGTGCAAGTTGGTGGTGCGTATCTTCCGTATTATTAGGAGAACTATGCTCTCGCAGACGATACAATGATGTATTTATAGGAACTGAAATATGTGACGTAACACAGCACCCCACTTCTACCAAAACGACCTCGACCAGCCTACTCCCATTTTCAAGGTCGCACACGCTTTAACCTCCCTCTCCAAGGTCGAGGTCTCTTTTTCTCTCTACAACTCAAGGTCACTCGTTTCCAAGGCCACATATGCGAAGGTTACTCGTACAACCTTCCTTCAAGGTCACTTTGTCTCGCCCTCAAGGTCACCTCCGCGTTCAAGGGCGCGCTGTCGACACTTCACTATACGAGGTTACTCCCGCCCAAGGTCAGACCCGTTCAAGGTCACTCCCGCCCAAGGTCACTCCCGCCCAAGGTCACTCCGCCCAAGGTCGGAGGACGGTGACCTAGGGCGGAGAGCCAGAACCGGCCAATCTTTACTACTGATATTTGACTAAAAAGTTCAAAATTTCACCTTCTTCTTCACCTGTCTTCTGGATGGCATTTAGAACAAATTTCCCTACTTTTATCATCATATTGGACAATTTATATATAATTCAACTATAAATATGATTATCTTGAGATTAATCCATATTTAGTGAAAAGAAGGAATAATATCATTCAAAATAATGGCGTGTGTAATGTCATTCGAAAGCAATCTATTGACATTTGACATCTCGTCTTTTGATTGACTATTGATTAAATGGTCGTCATCTGGAATGCTTGTTCACTAAATATGAAAAACTCGCTATAAAAATCATATTTCCTGTTGAATTTTCTATATAAAAATGTGCAATCGAAGTACATCATGAGTATATGAAGTGTCCAATGACAAAATAAGAGCAAGTAGCTTCAAATGCCCCCAACACAAGGGGAGAAAGAAGGCGAAATTTCGAACTTTTTCTTGGAATATCTCAATAAATATTGGTTTGTTCACATTTCCATTATAAAATTCGGTTTATCAGACAAAAATACGTGAGCACCGAAAAAAATTCTTCAAATAAAAAACCATCGCACGATAAATGCAGTTTTACCCTTAAAAATCACGGTTTCAAGTGTAACGATCCACTTGGGTGAAAAATCCAACAACAGAAAATCTAAAACACTCACTGGTTATTTTTTCGGGTAATAGGAATTCTCCAATATAAATATAGGTGATTGTAACAAACAACATGTCAATCAAAATAAAATACATTTTCCACAATTTTCTTTCGATCAATCAAGTTTATGTTCTGCGGGCCCTGTATAAGTAGGTGTGAAGTTTACCTTCACCACAATTTTTGCCAATATATTCAATTAGAATGGGTTGCTGTAGGTGGATATTTGTGTTTTATCCTGGTTTTTGCTTTAAAACTTCGTTTTCCATTATAAAATCGAATGGGGTGCGAAGAGGGGCTCAGTTGACGACGGGCATCCTTTTTTAACCGGAAGCCCTTCAAAAAACAGCAAAATCGGCTCGATGATGATCTAAAACTGAAATCGAAATACGCGGTCGACTTATAGCGCTATAAGCGCTTGTCGTTTCGAGCCACTGGTTAGGCCTCACTAAGTGACGTCACCCACGGAGCATGCAGGCCTTGTTGTATCGGTGGTAACGCCCAAACTCCTACCAATATAAATTGTCCCTATACGTAGAAATCTACAAGGTATAAGCTAACCAATCCTATGTCGAGTTATAAAACTCATGTTGTGATAAACAACAACGATTTAAACAATTCACAGTGTTCATCAATATTTGTGTTCAAATCATCTATTTTCATAACACTCATTATATAATTGTTTTTGTAAATGTCATGTTTGAAAGGAGTCAATAAACTGAAGTCACAAGTCAAGACGTAGAGTTTTCTCTTTCCTCAAATAGAAGATAAAATCACTTGAGGATTATTGAAGGCTCTCAACAGGTTATGGGCCCAGAAGTCTAAACCTGCGAAGAAGTAATTGAAGCAAGAAGAAGTGACGAATAAGATTAGAAGGGAAGAAATTCCGAATCACATTAGATTACACCGACCGGCGTCATGGCGAGCGGAGGTGAGAAGTTACGAGAAGTTGAAATCCTTGCGGGGACCAACTACTACCCATGGTCAAGAAGAATTAAAGCTGCGTTGAGCCAGAAACGATGGTGGGAAGCAATAGATCCTGGTTATCCAAATCAAGATGATCCTGAAGAAGAAGAATGGACACCACAACAACGACAGCGCAATGAAGATGCTCTAAATTATATAATTCAGAGAGTGGACGATTTGAATCTATATAATGTAGATCAATGCACAACTGCTAAAGAAGCGTGGCGAAAATTGAAAGAAATTCACACAAAACTTGATGTTATTCAATTTGTGGACATTATAGAAGAACTAATCAGCACAGACAAAACAGATACGTTGCCAATGAGAGACTACATCGGCAAAGTAACAAAGCTGATGAAGGAAGTGGAATCCGTGATCGCAGATATGGACAATAATATAGATGCACTAACAGCAGCGTTCCTCATCAGGGGCTCGAAGGCCAACCCCAGGTATGAGCATCTAGTCCAATCTTTCCGAGATAGCCGAACCCTGAAAGCTGATGAAGTAAGAGCCAAGCTAGTCTTCGAGGAGAGACAAGAGCAGGTCACTAAAAAGAAAGAAGAATTTCAAGCGGAATCCAATGCTTCGGCAATGAAGTCAAGATTCCAGCGAGGTAGTTTTCACAGAAAAGATTAGAAGTATAACTTTGATAAAAATGAAGAAGAAAAAGGAGTTGAAAGAAAATTCATTTGCTATGCATGTGGAGGCAAGAATCATATTGCTAGAAACTGTCCCTCTTTTGAGAAAGGAGAAACAGGGAAAGGAAAGAAGAAACACATGCGAGCAAGAAGAGCTGACTACGAAGAAGACGAAGCAGAAGAAGGAAGTGATGAAGAGAAAGTGAATGCCAGAAGTGCCAAGACAAAGATAAAGATGAGAGTGTCAGTAGCAACTAAAGGAGATATGAAGAAAGATTCCAACGCTTGGTTTATAGATTCAGGTGCAAGCCAGCATCTGACGTGCCACAGAGAAATATTACAAGACTTTGATGATTCAGTATCAGGCACAGTGTCTTGGGGAGACGGATGGAAAGCTCCAGTGTTAGGACGAGGAACTGTTATCATAAAACTAGAAGATAAGTATGGTGATAGTTTCTTAAAGCTAGAAGATGTCTATTTAGCTCCATCAGTACATGACAATCTAATGTCAGAGAGACAATTCGATGTCAGAGGATATCAAATTACCACATTCAAGAATAAGAAGAGCATTGGTGACAAAGATGGAATTTTTCTTGTGAGTTATTGGAATGAGAAGGCACAGCTATATGAAACCAAAGCAGAATACACTGAAGAAGGATTTTCAAGCAAGAAGAAGGAAGAAAGAAGAGTTAAGCTTAATGGAAGCAAATCTCAAGTATAAGTATGGCATGAGAGGTTTGGACACCTGAAGAATTTACCAGACCCATGTGAAATTAAGGGGAAGGTAGAAGAATGTGAAACTTGCCTACAAGGAAAGGCGAAGAGAAAATCTTTTCCAGCAAGTGAACGGAAAACTGAGCATGTACTAGATATAGTGCATTCTGATTTGTGCTCAGTGAAACATGCTGCTCCAGATGGAAGTAAGTACTTTATCACATTTCTGGATGACCATTCACGGTTCAGTGAGGTGGCAATATTGAAGAAGAAATCTGAGGCATTAGAAAGTTTCAAGAAGTATATGTCGAAAGCCGAAAGATTTCATGAAAAGAAGCTCAAGAAGATTGACAGTTCCAGATAATCCAGAGCAGAATGGAAAATCTGAGAAGCTGAATCAGACTCTACTGCAGACAGGAAGATGCATGATGATTCATGCTGGGCTGCCAAATATGTTTTGGCCTCCTGCAGTAACTCATGCAAACTACTTGAGAAATCGAGTGAAATCCAGAGTGATTGACGGACGAACACCATTTGAGTTGTGGAATCACAGAATCCTTGACAAAGGAGATATGAAATTCATCAAAGTATTTGGATGTGAAGTTTGGATACGCAATAATGATAAATCAAAAATAAATGCTAGAGCAACAAGAGGACTTTACATGGGAGTTCAGTCGGGAGTAAAAGGAATTAAAGTTTGGGACTTGACTGAAAGAAGATACAAAGTTGCCTTGCATGTTGATTTTTGTGAAGACAAATTTCCAATGAGACCAGCGATTTTTCCTCCCCCTCCTCCAGCTGGCGCTGAAAGACAAACTCACTGTATAATGGTGTCTCAAGATGAAGATGTCGCAGCAGAAGAACACGAGGACAAGATTGACATCAAAGAGGGGGAGAAAAGAGATGAAAATGAGAAGACAGGAGTAGGGGACTCTGAGAGAGATGGTGATGGAGATGAGGTATTTGAAACAGATGACGAAGAGGAAGAATTACCTAGCAATACAGATACAGTACAACCGAGAAGATCTGAAAGGAATAGAAAGCACAAGATTTGCACGATGCCATGTTGCGATAAAAGTGCTACCACAATTCATATTGATGTTCTTCATGAGCCCAAAACAGTTCAAGAAGCATTGAAATGTCCAGATGCAGACAAATGGGAGGAAGCTATGAATGCAGAGATGTCTAAACTAATTGATATGGAAACGTGGATCATGGTACCACGCCCAGCAAATCAAAGAATTGTTGACAGCAAGTGGATTTTTAAAAAGAAAATCAATGAATATGGTGAAGTGGTGAGTTATAAAGCAAGATGGATCGCTAGAGGTTTCTCTCTAACACCTGGTATTGACTATCTAGATACTTATGCTCCTGTAATAAGAAAGTCAACAATTAGATTACTGTTGGCCATTGCAGTGGAGAAAAGATGGTGTGCAGAACAAATTGATATTAATTCTGCATATCTAAACAGCAAGATACAAGACAATATTTTTATGGAACAGCCGGAGGGTTTTGAAGTTGCTGACCCATCGGACTATGTCTGCAAGCTCAAGAAAAGTATTTATGGTTTGCCTCAAAGCGCTCATAATTGAAATGTGGAGCTTGATACCAAATTAAGAAGTAAATTGAACCTCAACAAGTCAAAATTTGATGAGTGTCTCTACTATCAAAAAGATTTGGTAATTGGATTACATGTTGATGACTTTATAATCATTGGATTGAAACCAGAAGTCGACCTTTTCAAGAGCCAACTCAAAAAGGTTTATCAATTAAAAGAGCTGGGTAAAGTGAAAAACCTACTTGGCATGAACATCTGCTACTACAAGAATCAAGAAATAACCCTGGAACAAACAAAGTATATTGAAGAAATGCTCAAATCATTCAGAATACCTGAAGAAAGCAGAGGTTTGACAACAGTACTAAATTCGGATTACAACGTATCAGATGACAGTCCAAGCTTTGATGAACATCTCTACAGGCAAGCAACTGGAACACTTCTACATCTTGCTAACAATTCTAGACCTGACATTGCATTTGCCGTTAGTGTCCTTTGTCAGAAGAATAAAGATCCAACAAGGAAGGACTGGACACTGGTACTGGTACTGGTGGGGGACGTTTCCACGTCAGCAACTAGTCCCCAATGGGACCTTTTTGCCAACCCCAAGTGTTTTCAATGACTGATGTGGTTCGCTCAAGAGAGCTGGCTAACATCCTTTTCAGGCACCGCCCATCAGCTCTCTTTTCAGAGTTTTTCAGCTGTGTTTTGTAGGCTAGTAATGTACTCACTACCATATGCGCAGTGGCAGGCCTGCTAACTATCATCGTTAACCCCCGAGACCGAGGTCTACTTAAGCAGCTGGCCCGCTCTCACGCTCAGCTGGTAGTTTTCCGCACCCACCTACATACACGTAGGCTAGTAATGTACTCACTACCATATGCGTAGTGGCAGGCCTGCTAACTATCATCGTTAACCCCCGAGACCGAGGTCTACTTAAGCAGCTGGCCCGCTCTCACGCTCAGCTGGTAGTTTTCCACACCCACCTACATACACCGTCCTACTTCTTCTCTGATGCTCACAACCACATCGTCATATCTTTCTGCGTGTTCTGTGTAGGCTTTGTTACTAACTCCATGCGCCACTTTAGGAGCAGCACTGTTAATTGGAACGCAACAGCGAATCGTGCAGGACTATCCCCAGCCGATGCTCCGAAACTTTACAATATTTAATTCGTAAATAAAATATTGAAAAAAAAGGACTGGACAAATGCCAAGCACTTGATGAGATATCTGAAGAACACCAAACATCGGTGTATCAAGTACCAGAAGACTTCAAGAGAACTAGACATCTATGTCGATGCAGATTGGAATTCAGAGAGATCCACAACAGGATATGTTATCAACTTGGCTGGTGGACCAATATCATGGAAAAGTCAGAAACAAAAGTTGACTACCCATTCTTCTAATGATGCAGAATATATTGCTCTGAGTGAGGTTGCAAGAGAGGTAATTTTTCTTAGAGGTTTACTCCGAGAGATAAATATGCCAGAATTTGTGACAAGTCCATCTATCATCAAAATAGACAACCAAGGTGCCATCAAAAGAGCAGAAGGAAAAACCAACCCTGATAGATCCAAATACATTGAAATCAAACACAATTTTATTGTAGAAGAAATACAAAAGGGAAGAATCAGCGTGAAGTACGTGCCATCTTCAGAGAATGTCGCTGATGTACTGACCAAGTTACTCAGTGGAAGCAAGACCGAGTACCTTACCAACAAGATGGGACTTAATCCCTGAACGAAGTTAGATTTCAGATTGTTTTTAACAATTTGTCTCATTGTTTTTGAAAGAAGCCTTGTGTACTTATTTTGTTTGTTTATCAAGGAGAGGTGTCGAGTTATAAAACTCATGTTGTGATAAACAACAACGATTTAAACAATTCACAGTGTTCATCAATATTTGTGTTCAAATCATCTATTTTCATAACACTCATTATATAATTGTTTTTGTGAATGTCATGTTTGAAAGGAGTCAATAAACTGAAGTCACAAGTCAAGACGTAGAGTTTTCTCTTTCCTCAAATAGAAGATAAAATCACTTGAGGATTATTGAAGGCTCTCAACATCCTAGCTGTAACGGGGTTGGAGTGACATTGGCATATCATCCCTGGATGCTTGATCACAAGTAAGATCTTTCTTATTTATCAGCTTTGGCTGCCTTACCTGGTGAAGGTTGCAGACTGGCTTATTGGCCTGTGTAACCCTGCATCCTTGCTTCGCATGCATGACTCTTGTGCTTACTTAGTATTTAGGATATATTGTGCTGTCTATCTTGTGCTCACATATATCAAGTATCTCTTGTGCTCACTTAGGAATAAATACATCTTGTGCTCACATAGAATTAAGTATAGATGGTGCTCACTTCAAATTAAGCAATGGTATTTATCTACAACTATGGAGTCATTCATACATTGCTCACTCGATTTTCGACATTTAATGGCAGTCATTATTGTGATGAATCGAGTAATAAGAGTAATAATGACAGTAGGGTGGCGTAATAATTTGACATCCCATCGTCTTCTCAAATTCAATTAGGTAGGTATTCGTTCTATTATGCAAATCCACCGTACCATTGTTCTCGTAGTTTTAAACACCTCAATTCTACAAATACATGAAAAAATAAGAATTCACTTTTTTCCATCCTCAACAGTGACTATCATCATGAGTAACCATAACCATAAAATAGGACTTGACACTTACAGATTTGCTCACACCTTAGATCCTGTATGATCTAAAGGCTCACACTAACACTGATATGGCTACAGGCTATTGGAATAGATTAGTTCAGACCAATCAGAACCATGGAATTTCATTGTTGATAACTAGCTTCTAGAGACAGGGTACTACAATCAATCATCGCGGTGGGGGAACGCTACAGCGGAAGCAAAAAATGAATAATCTGCAATAGTATGATTCATTTTACAACTGAAAAGTGAAATATCATATAATACCTGGTTAGATTGACTGATATGTGATTGCACGACTTTTTTCCTGCTAATAAAAGTTATATCCAACATTGTTTATCAAATTTTCACAATCAAAATTATTGGAATGAGTTATAAGCTGTTCGTTGAATGGCATTTTCGTCAATAAATTCTCGATGGAATTGATGAGTATTTAAAATCAAATTTAGTGATTTTGCGATATAATAACCTTCATTTTTTTCAAAGATATATTTCTGAACTCTCAGAGTTGCTTTGATATTTGAATAGTTGTAGATAAAGTATAGTATTCTACTTGCGCATAATGACTATTACCCACTCAGATGATTACAGCACTCGCCTTCGGCTCGTACTGCAACTTTCATCTTCGTGAGTAATAGCCATCATTATGCGCTCGTTGAATAATATACTATTATAAGTGTGAAACAAAGACAGCTGGGACTTCCTATCCATGTTCATATCAATGTAGGAGAATGGAAGTGAATCCTGTTTATATCTGTAGGGCAGTCATAGGATTCATTGATGCTCAGCTATAGGCCTGATTACTGAGTGCTGGAGAATCAGCACAGGAGTAATGTAATTATTCATAGGGTGCCATCATTATCTTGGATCCTTGAGCTGGATTGATAATCGAATAGGACCATAAGAATAGTTAATCCAAATCATTTGTCTCACGTAATTATTATTTTCTTCTTGCATGTTTATCAAGTTTAATTATTGTTGTTTACAAGAATATGGTTGCCGTTGCTATCTGACGTATGAATTGATACGTGAACGTGACAGTCATTCGAAGTTGAAGCATCGCAATTGTCAGTTGTCAGCGTTTGTACGAGCAGTGTTGCCGGATGACCACTCGTGGTTCTGTCACAGATCAACAGACCTTTTAAATCTGTGGGTCTGTGCTAGATCCTTTGATCATAAATAAATTGGATCTAATAATCGTCACTTGAGAGTTGCCATTCACGAAATTTAGTGTTCAACTAATTTTACCCACCCCTCTTCCTGAGGTGTATTCTAAATAACTATTTCACAATCTTGGAAAATACGGAAACTCAACAAAAGGGATTCCTCGAGCAAGAATCCATCCTTTTGTTGCCTCTCGAGTACCGGGGGGTAACACTTTTAGTATGGTATTGTATTGGTATCAACTAGTTAGTGATAGTAACCAGGATGTGAAATAAACAATAATAACACAATTTCTGTTCTCAGACATCTTACTTATTTATTTTCAATCCGGCGTTGTATAAAATCCCTGACTACAGATATATCATCGCATATAATATATAATTATGTAACATATCGTGAACTATAGCCGAGTTCCTCAATAGGGATGGTCCATAGTATAGTTAAAACATTATGAAGTTCTGAACTACTCTAGCATGGGTACCAGCACATACAGGGTACGAGGGCAATGAAGAGGCAGACTCACTTGCTTGAGCAGGAGCAAACAAAGCTCTTAATGGCCCAGATCCCTTCTGTGGTATTGCGAAAGCTATACAAAAGACTAGTATCAAATCATGGATGCAAACCAAATCTCAAAAATGGTGGAACAACTCGTCAGGAATGAGACAGGCTGAATAGTTTATTAAAAAACCATCGCCAACATTCACAGAATATCTACTAAGCCAGCCTTGTCAAGACTAAGGTTCCTTACGCTGGGTGAGGAAAAACCAGGAGCCCAGAGATACACAGGAGATCTGAAAGCTAGCATATGGAGTCTCATAGAGAAGACGGGGCTAGCCGAAGAACTATATAATCGATTTTGAGGGCAGACACAATAGATCTGAAAAAGTCGTAGTGTGGAGGCAGATAGCCCGAAGGCCCCATTTCAAATCTGACTTAATCTAATCTAAGTTCTGAAAAGTAAAATTATCAAAGAACTTTCTACCAGTAGATTCACCAATAACGAGTGATCCAATAGTCGATCCCTAGTCATACGGATCGAGATTTATCGATATTTATTATCGATAAATCGATATTGTCGATATTTTAAAAGGAACATTGGACGTGTACGGGTAGAAAGCGAACTATATACTATATTATATACATAAACAAGACACACCAAGTCATCTCCACATCTAAGTTCTTTGATCAATTGGATGAACAAGTGTTGGGATCCTCCATAAAGCCCCCTTTGGGCTTTGGGCAATTTGCCCTTCATTATTTATTTTCAATAATGTAACTTGTAATAATACTATTATTGTTGCCTTTTTTTTTCACTTCCACAAATTGTCATTCAAAATATGCTTCTGCTGATGATTGATGGTCCGAAACATGTTCAGACACTGATTATTCAGTATATAAATTTGTGGAGGTGACTTGGTGTGTTTTGTTTATGGATCTATTCACTCCACGTTGAGATACCATACACTTTATGTACGCTGCTTTTACCATAGACTATAGTATAAAGTTCTTCGATCGGCAGACTTACGGTATGTCGGTTCCTTTGGGCGTGTCCAGTAGACGAAAAAATTCAAAAATTACTTCAAAAAGTGATTTCAGCATGTCTGCCGTTTCAATATCTTAAAGTCCACAATTTTTTTGCTAAAAATATTCGATGGCAGACAAGTTCCAAATATATTTTATAGAATTTCAAAACTTCGGAAATGTTATAAAAATTTGTGTTATTTCAGCGAAGCTGAAATTCAAATATGATATTTATATTATTATCATACACATATATTCGTAAAAGCAGACAGATATATCGGTTCCAACATGCGGGAAGACGATATAATGTTTTTTCTGTGACGGGAAAAAAGTTTGGCATTTCATCCCTGTTGGCAGGTTATAAAATGTCACTTTTCATAAATTTCTTTTTTCCCGTGGGAAAAAAGTGAGTACTTCTTTCCCGGATATATATCACATATATATACACTATTGATGGCTTTTGTTGTGCTATAGTTCCGAAAAATGAGTCAATAATACCGTCTCCGAGAAAGAACTGCAAGTCCTTTTATCATCCATTCGACTTCGCGGTTACGTATATTGCTAAATAACCACTGAATTCGCAATTTCTTGAAATAAAATCACAAAATTAGACTGACAGAAGTGATATCAGATATTTGATTACTTCAAATGAATGATAAAGATGCCTATACAACGCGGTGTCCCTACTGTTAAAAACTTAAAATTTCACGTCGATAATTTTCAGATATCCAAATAATGTAATATCTTCTCAATATTGATTCGTTATTTCTTCTGTCACAGAAAAAAATAGTGTATTATACACGGGAAAAATATTAGATTTTAGCTCACGGTTTGTTGTCTCCCTCCGCTACGCGTCGGGAGACAACACAACCTGGAGCTAAATTCTACTACTTTTTTCCCTTGTATAATAAATAACTATTTTTCTGTCATACTAATAAAGGTGTGCAATATTAAGAATCGCTCACTCTGTATCTGAAAGGGAACCAGTATTCTTGTTCTTGCTTTCCTGTAACATTGATTCAAAGAAATGGAGACAGTATTTATGTGGCATATTTGTAATGAGAGAAGATTTCTGATTAGTCACATTTGACCAAGTGGAGTGCAGTGGTTGCACCCATCTTACTAAGTTGAAGTAATTTCGCCTAGCAATCATGGCGACGCTGTAATAACGCAAATTTTCATGAAATTTTCGTAGTTTTTAAATTCTTTAAAGTCTGCTGATCGCTGGCTCTCAGTCTATATTGTTTCTGATTGTTTGTGATTGCACACTTTTGACAGTCTGACAACATGAGTTTTGATTACCTTTCCTACGCCTTACATTGATGTTGAAGTCAGAGCATTGTCGTTCTAGATGACAACCTAGTTAGGTAGTTAGTGAGCAGGATCACTAGGTCGCCTACTAGGTTTTCATTCAGATCGACAATGGTCAGATATTGTATGCACAATGCCATATTGTCTTTCAGTTGAAGGTGAAATTTCATAATAGGTCCGAAAAGTATATCAATTTCCTACACTTCCTGAAATTTTTACTGTAGTACCTAGTATTCTTTCAAGAGGTGCAATTCACACCAGTGTGGTTTATCTCCACCTAGTTTTGGGCAGGTGTCAAATACAACTCAAACTCAAGAATTGATTGAATCGTGACTAAAGACTCAGAATACATATGTGGTTATGTTTGGCATTACATTGAATATGTGCAGTGTACTTTATATGACACTGAAAAGCAGGAGAAAGAACCTAATAAATTCATTAATTTGATAGTTGATAGATCTCAGTGATTCTGTGGTGGAAGAAGGTGAGGGGGTTTGTTTCCACACTTGAAGGAATTTGTTGAAATTTGAAAACAAAATTAGAAATTAGTAGATGTAGGTACGTTTGCAAAAGAGGTTTAATTTTTGAGTCATAGTATGAATTAAAATCGAGAAAGTCAACACGGTTTTGGTACGTTTATCACTATCAGCTGAAGCATTTTTTCGAAATCAATGAAAAAACAATCTTTCATAGAAACCCAGAAATATGACATGGAAGTTTCGTGGAATATTGATGAAACACCCTATCAACTACGAAAACGCCAAAATGCTCAAAGTGGAATGATTTTCTGAATGAATATAGAAAGCTCAAAGTAATTTCTACAGAAGTTCATAAATGAACGAAACTGGTAGATAACGAGAAAAAATCAACTACTGTTCTGGTTATAGGCCACGCAGAAAATTGAATTAATTCCTCCCGAAATCTATGCAACGATTCATAGAGACAAATAAGATCGCAAGTGTTCCCTTCCAGAATGCTGAATTGTGCTTGAATTGTTTATGAACGCTTAACCACCTATTAAACAGACCGATTTCGAGCTTTTGGCTCTCATGAGTTCTGGGGTGTGTCCAGATGGCATTCATGACCGCCATCTGGTGCGACCCTAACCCAACATCAACACATTGAAGCAATAAATTTCCTCGAGGCGTTCGGCATCTGCGAGATGGACACGAACGCCACCTGAGTAGGAGGAAAGAAAACACTCCAGAACAAATTTCCATTTCAGATAAAATTGCAGTGGCTCCCATAATTAGCTGCTCACACTGTATATATATATTAATCTCGGTTCCTGGAAATTTCGAAATAAGTCGGATATAATCAATAATACCCAAGGTAGCAATTTAACGTTAATACGGCGACGTGTTTGAAGAAGTTGCGCAACCAAACATAAGTCGCGTGGCAACCTTAACACAACGTTGTTACAACCCTCTCTTGCACCAATTTGATCAATCATTTTCTGGGTTTTGGGAACGTTTCAGTTTCAACTGTAGGTAGTAGTCTGTGGTTCCGTAAACGTCGCTAGATTGACTTAAAAACTACCGCACAACTCAGCCCTCTTGCGCACTAGAGTCTCGAGATCATACCCGTGTGTTCACCGAACACGCCCGACCTAAGCGTAGGGGAGACGTAAACGGGCAGCAGTAACTACGTTATGAATATTGGCGCGTGCCTGGATTATTTTGGAGTCTAATTTGTCAATTTAATGTACTTCGAAACGGAACACTATGTAGTAGTTGTGCCTTTTTGTTTTACATATATTATAGGTAGACATCAAATCAATAAACATAGTGCTCTCGCCATCGGTATTTGCTGAACTTCGCTATGGGAAAAATGTTGAATAACTATATTGGGATGAAGAATGATCTATACAGGGTGTATCTAAACATGTGTCCCAAATTTGCTTCGTTTTCGAGGTACAGGGTTACGTCCTGATTTCGAATCCGAAGTGATTTTCAACCTATCTTGCCTCCTAATATCATTTTCCGGAAATGTTGGTGGGTCCATGACCCGAGCAGTGTATTCCACTGAAGATTACCTCACTTTGGTCATAGTTGGTATATATATCAATCGCTTCTTACAGTTACGTTAGATATACGGGTTGATTCCATTATAGAAGTGACATGCACACTGTTTATATTTCTGAATACATCCAGTGGGATTGAATTTTATTTTATGTTGAATATCAGAGTGTGTTTTTTTATGTGATATATTTGTTTTGTTTATTTCAAATTTATATATTTTTTTAGTAGGCATACTAGTACTTCTTTTATATAATTCAGAAATCTGATCCACCCTGTATTTGTTTCAATTAAATGGCATCAGTAGATAGTAAATAGAATGTTAGGATAGGCACATGTAAGCCATTTTGACAAATATAGGTATTGTATAATTTCGATACAAAAAAATCTCGATTTTTCAAATTTTACGTATAGGTATACCTTGAGCTTGATCAACGAAATCATAGCTCGATTAGAAGAATCGAAAAATGTAATAAAATATAAGGTGTTCCATTTTGAATAACAAAGCTGCTACTACTACTACTACTAACTACTAATAATAATTTCTAGTGAAGCAGATGAACATTATCGAAAATAATTTGAATAAAACGAGCGTCCTCGTCAACAAAACATATGTATATAAGCATATAATATGTACATCATGATCTTCGATGAGTGGTTCGCTATTTACATGTAGGACTCGTCGTGACATAGCGAATTATTGCAAATCAAATCATCGCTTTTATTATCTGATAGGTCGCAGTAGATCACTTGATGCCTATCAAATGTTTCTTATTTATTCGAATAAAAAAAAATGTTGGAATGTGATCAAGAAAACTGTTGGTGGCCCACCCCGTACTGCAAACAGAGACAGCATGAGAGAAGCTGCCTGCCCACTCATTGTATCATAGCTGCCTGCTTACGTCTCGATCTCCCCATCGCTTAGGTAACGATCGGGCATGATAGTTTACTTTCCATGGTGTTCAGAAATTAGTATATTCTTTAACCAAATAATTATCGGGGACCAGAATGGTCACTTAGGAAAAACTTTCAGACAACTATTATGGCCTGTTAATAACAAAATGTTCCATTCTCAAATACCATATTTATATTGCCGAACAATAGCGATTGGAGACAGAAATCAACAGCGGATTCAATTCAACTTTCTGACAATCTATCGTTTCATGCCAGAAAACAAGCACGCCTTTCATTCATTGCGGATTTGTCGACACTGAGAAATTTGAAAAAAATAAAAAATGAATATTTTTTGATAAAAAATGTTCAAATTTGATATTGATTCAAATGAGGAATAAAGGGATATATATGAACAGTATGATGCAAATGTATGGAATAAATTCATTATTTCAGAAATGGGCGACATTTCAAAAAATTCCAAAAACTTGTGAGGTTTCATTTTTGAAGCCTCATCTCATGATTTCCATATGAGAGATGTTACGTCACCGGTGTTGGAGCAATGACGTAATGAAGGATTACTACTGATCGTCTATTCAACAGTCAACATTTTGCATAAGAAAATTGAAATCGAAATGGATTATCATTTGATTAACTGAATCTTGTAGAGGCCTGCTACTGAGAATTGAACAACGAAGGGTCGTCTATATAAAAAAATACATCAATTATTGAAGTTCTGAAGTCTAGTTTTTGAATTTTTTTCGGAAGTCGTCTTGTTTTGAAATGAATTCATTCCATAAATTTGCATCATACTGTATATATATATATATATATGAATGTTTTCTACAGAATCAAATAGGACAATGATACTCCTAAATATGTTTGTTTATTCCATAAGTCTCAATACCTTTTTTTTTTTTTATCGCTTGGAGCGCACGAAAGGGAATCCCTATAATGTTCAAAGAACATCGCGCGTTCCTAGGGAGGATAGGGACAGGAGGTGGGTATTGGAATTTTTTTTGAACTTTTGGAGATTATATGTTGTTGGGAATACTTCCACAGGCAATGAATTCCAGAGCCTAGCCGTTCTATGGATGAAGGAGTCTTGATAAAGTGCTGTTCGACATCTTTCGAGGTTGACAACGAAAGGATGTGCTGACTGGGCTTGTCTAGTTCGTCTGATTGGTATTGCTAGTGAAGGGATGATAGCAGAGATTTCCGAAGAACATTTTCCGTGGAAGTATCGATAGAAAAGTGAAAGGTCGCCGACCTTTCTACGGTGTTCCAATGATGTCAAAGAGTGAGTGTGGCGTCACCCACCAGGCGAATGGCTCTTCTCTGGATGGAATCTAAGAGCATCAGCGTATGTTTTGGTGCTGAACCCCATATGTGGGAACAGTATTCTAGAACAGGCCGTATCTGCGCTTTGTATATCATGAGAAGCTGTTGAGGTGTAAAGTAGCTTTTCGCACGGAACAAGAATCCGAGTTTTTGTGAAGCAGCTTTTGCGATGGATCTGACATGATTATCCCATGAAAGAGTGTTGCTGATGGAAATACCGAGCATAGATATGGTGGGCTTGGTGGGGATGGTGGAGCCAGACATCACAATATCGGGCATACTGAGTTCCGCCTTTCTAGAGAAAATGCAGGCTTGAGTTTTGGTGGCGTTGAATTCCACTAGGTTGTTTGTTCCCCAGGCTGTGATTTCAGCAAGATCTTCATTGACAGCATTGACCTGCCTGCGCCGTGAGTTCTTAGTTTCCTGGGAAGAAATGGGAATTCTGGAAGAGAACGCAGTATGGAGGGTACTATCATCTGCAAAGCTGTGGATGGGGCAAGTTGTTACTCCCAACAGATCATTGATATGAAGCAGGAATAATGTTGGTGCCAAAATTGATCCTTGTGGAACGCCGGAATTGATGCCAAAGTTATCAGACGATACACCGTCCACCACCACGTGAAGCGATCTGCCTGAAAGTAAACTCGATAAGAGATGGCCTAGCTGAGGTGGTAAGCCGTATGATGGTAGTTTGTGGAGGAGTCCTTCGTGCCAAACACGGTCGAATGCTTTCGAAATGTCCAACGCGACAGCTAGAGATTCCCCGTGTTTTTCTATTGAAGATTGCCATAAATGGGTGACGTAGGCAAGTAGATCTCCAGTAGATCTTCGATGGCGAAAGCCGTATTGTCTATCATTGATGATTCCTGAGCTCTCCAGATATTTGATAAGCTCAATATTGATGGCTTTCTCCATCACTTTGGAGATTACTGATAACAGGGCAATGGGCCTGTAGTTGTTGGGCAGGTTCTTGTTCCCTTTTTTGGGGATTGGTTGGACTCTAGCTGTCTTCCAGCATGATGGAAAAATACCCGACCTGTACGAGATGGTAAACAACTTGCAGAGAATCGGTGTTAATTCTGGTGCACATTTTTTGAGGATAATGGGTGGAATTCCATCAGGGCCGTTAGCCTTATTCGTTTTGAGACCAAGCAAAATTCGTCTGATAGTGCGTTGACGGAAGACGATTTCGGGCATTCGACTCTCAACGGGTGGAATGTCTGGCGGCAGTTTTCCTTGGGAATCTAAAGTAGAGTTTGCTGCGAACATCTCTGCAAAAATATTTGCTTTCTCCTGCGATGTTGTTGCTAACGTGCCGTCGGATTTGGACAGTGGTGAAAATGAGCTATTAGTGAAATTTCTTCCGACCGCTTTAGCAAGGGACCAAAACGAACGAGAGCCATTGGGGCAATCTATGAGTTTCGATCTTAGTTTGGCATTGTATGTTTCTTTCGAAGAATCTATTGTTTGGCTGCAGTTATTCCTGGCATCAACGTATTCTGCTCTAGTCGCGAGGTTAGGGTTTTTGCGCCAGCGATGGTAGGCTGTTTGTTTCAAGGCAACAGTTCTAGAACAGTTTTTGTTGAACCAGGGTTTCGAAGGTGATGATCTTTTCGAAAAATGAGGTATGTATGTGTCCATTCCGAGCATGATGATCTCGGATATTTCCGCAGCACACTGTGAAGGGTCCTCAGAGTCAAAGCATACTCTATGCCAAGGAAACTCGGAGAAAAACATGCGGAGACCGTCCCAATCTCCTGAATTGTAATGCCATATAAGACGTGGGGGTGCCGGAGCAGTTGATGGAATGAAAAATGGGCAGGTTGTGGAGATGAGTGTATGGTCAGAATTGCCAAGTGGAGCTCGTACATCTATGGTGTAGGGTGCTGAATTATTAGTAAGGAATAAGTCAAGTATGTTAGCTGAATGGTTATTGACATCGGGAATTCGTGTGGGTTCTTTGATAAGCTGCTCTCAGCCGTGGGTGATGGCGAAAGCTTCGGCTTGTCGCCCAGCTTCATCCGTTCTGTTAGAGTGTACGAGCCAAGCAGTGTTGTGTACATTGAAATCGCCCATGATGATGATTTCTGCTGCTGGATGGTTCTGTTGGATTTGGTCAAGCTTCAGAGACAAGAATTCGAAGAGCTCTTCATAGGATGGATCATTTGGTGATAAGTAGAGACAACATAGGTATTTGGTCTGTTTCTGGCTATCGAGTTTGAACCACATGACATCAAACTTGTTTGGTTCCAAAGTTTTTTCTCGTTGACATGAGAGATTCGTTTTAGAGTAGAGGCAGAGACCTCCCTTGAATCTAAAACGTGTGTGGAGTTCGTACCCAGGACAGAGCAGATAGGTCGTATTGGTGGATGAATTGACCTGTGTCTCAGTAAGAGCCAATATGTCTGACTTTTCAATTTGAAGGTGTCGATGGACATCGTTGATGTTCTTACTTAGACCTCGGATGTTACATAGGTCTATCTTGAGGACTTTTTCAGCCGATGGTGAACCCCCTCTAGCACCTCTCGCCCGGAAATCCGAATGGAGAGTTATTTTACTTCCGGATAATTTTACTTGAGGAGAACTCATCATCGCGTATTCTGTATGAAGAAGGGAGGTTGGCGTGGAAGGAAAAGGAAATTGGGTCGGGTTGGGACCTAACCTGAAGTGCACTGGGGTTTCGTATCCGACCTTGAACTGAAGGCAGTCCAACTACTCCACCATTCTCCACATTGTGCAACGCGCCTCTCGCCATCATTTGCGTTAAATGTCATCTGTCATCGATCATTGACCATTGATATGATTGATATCATTTCTCGTATTTTTCGCATTCTTCATTTTCTCTATAACATTTTCTTCTGAAATCTGGGATAGCAAAAGATTTCAGAAATAATGGCTGCCCATTTCATAGCTTTGAACATAAAAAGCACGCAAGAGGACCAAGTGGTAGAACCAATACCACACGAATGGTAAGAAACTGGTCAGGGCATACTGGCCCCCTACAAAGGGGCAAGTTGGTGATTATTCCTGCATAAAAAATAAAACTTCACAATCGCTCTGTCTTCATGTAGGCTTGTACTTGTGAAATTTCTTCACGATATAATCTCTTTTTTTTTGCCTGATAGGAGCCAGTAGTGTATTTGAAGGCTCGTGTTATTTTCAATTTAGGAAGCTCTTCACCATAACTTGAGTTCACATAAGTCATGAATAAGAGACACCATACTATTCTGGTTCCGAAGATGTTCAGAACAACAGGCCTCAGAATTCAGCTATCCAGAAGAATTTGAGGATTTTTGACATTGACACTGACATCATTCATCATGTCATGTCATGTCCTAAAAATAGGTCAGTTGTGAACAAGTAGATGTTCATATTTAAATGTTTAAATAAATAAAGTTGTCACTTAACCACGTTTAAAATTAAAAAATTAAAACGTCATTTTGCCAGTCCCTAAATACTTACTACTTCGTAGTTGGTTGGATGAACGTTGTAACAACGTCATAGTTTAACTCAAGTCATGCTAAACACTGAGACGACGTTGTTCGGTGGTTTAGAGGACTTCGTTTAATGAATGACTAATTTCAACACCTACTACGTACAACGCTAGTTTTGGTGTATTATGTGGTTGTCGTCGCCAACTTGCTACTTGGGTAATCAACAAAAACGAATTCATTGAATCGAAAGGTTTAATGTTTCGGAGTTTCAATTTATAATTCTTGAGGAAGAAGAGGAAACTCTAATGTAGTTAAATCCAAATCCACGGTCGCAGGAGGGCTGCCTCAATTTACGGGTCAGTATCATCGTCTCATCAAATCATAATATAATTCTGCGAATTGAAAGAAATGCTATATTGATAATAGTTCAATGACGATATTTGCTTCACCCTACCTCTGGATCAGATTTGTAGAAACATTTCTGCAGTTCGTATACTCTCTTCTCCAGGGGAGTCACCTCTAAAACAAAAAATGAGATATTAAATTAGCACATCCGCTGACTCCTGAATACGGGCATTTGAAATTTGACATGGATCAGCCATTGTAATCTGAATTGATTTTTCAGCAGTTCCGTCAGATCATATACAGGGTGGTCAAAATGTTATTGTACAGGGTGTCCTATTCAATGGTTTCACTCCCCTTTGTTATCATAATTTCAACATATTTTCGTTATTCAAAAACTTGTATGGAAGAATTTTTCACGATTCTTTCAAATTGGAGGTAATCTAGACAAGCGAAAACGTACGAAAGCCGAATCATGTTGCCATTCACATGCCCTATATCGGGTGTTTCTCAAAAGTGGCTCACCTCTTGAATTTTTTTGTTTCTACAGATGAACACATGACATTGGGTGTGTGAGTATGGTACATAAATAAACATAATTCGACTCATTCAATTGTTTCTGCCACTTCCGGTTTGACCGGATATGGCCCTTTTTTTATTATTTTGAATGGGATACTCGGCATATTTATACTCATTTCGATTAAGAATAACATTGTGAGTACCTACAACTACACGACATTTGCAACTTTCAGACATGTATCATCTTAAAATTTTCTTTTTCAATTTTCAATCTAGAGTGCCATGAATGAGTTAAAACAATTGATTTCGAATCAAGTTGCCATGGAAGAATATTTTCGATGTAACTTTACTCTCCATTTGTTTCACAGGTTGTTCAAAAAGTCTCAATATCGTAATAATTATCATGATGTTGACTCAATATTTTTCTAATAGAACAAGGGTGGCTCATGACAATATTTGAGAAGAGTATTTTGTTACGAACACGTTGATACCACATGATCGATATTTTGAATCATAATATCATATTCACTCTAGATGGGAAATTCAAAAATGAAAATTTCAGAATGGTAAATGTCAAGAAGTGGCAAATGGGGTGTCATCGTACTCACAATGTCATTCCTTATCGAAATAAGTAAAAACATACCAAGTTCTCCATTTAAAATAAGAAAATCATTTCCGGCTAAACGGGAAGCGGCAGAAAACTACGAAGGCCTGATGGAAGGGACACATAAAATAAAAAAAATTAAAACTCTTAAAGATTCTGATTTATAACTCGGGATTTCAAAATTCCGAGTTATAACTCGAAATTTTACATCAAAATTCCGACTTATATCTCGGAATTTTAAAATTCCGAGTTATAACTCGGAATTTTACATCCAATATTCCGAGTTATAACACGGAATTTTAAAATTCCGAGATATAAGTTGGAATTTTGATGTAAAATTCCGAGTTATAACTCGGAATTTTAAATTTCCGAGTTATAAGTCGGAATTTTGAAGAGTTTTTATTTTTTTTATTTTATGTGTCCCTTCCAGGGCTTCGAAGAAAACAATTGGATACGTCTATCAATGCATATTTGTGAACTGTACTCACAAAGCGAATTGCATTCGTTATTGGGTTATAGGGGTGAGTCACTCTTGAGAAACACCCAGTATATGTAACGATTGGGCTAACAATCTGTATAGTTTGCTTCAAATTATGCATGGCCGGCCCAGTACTACATACGCTCTTCGCATACTCGTCAGAAAAGAAATAGCATTGTTCTGCCATTTATACAGAGTGGTCCAACGAAAACTTCGAACCCCGATTTCAGGGCTTTAAAATAAGAATATGGAACAATGCTCAGACTCTTTGATTTCTGATTCGATTCTGATTCTTCAATGGAATTAACAACATAAATGGTAAATGACGGGAGAGATAACCGCCTCGTTTGACAAATTTACAACGCGTGCAATGAACACTTAGGTACTTCTTGCACTTGCTGTATGAATAACTATTGTTTTCTGCTGTTTTTAGTTTGGCTGTACATATAAAAGTGTGATTTTCAGTTTTTTAAACCATGATATATTTTTAGAGACGTTCCGTAGTTAGTCAAGGACATTTTTGCCAAAGTATATGGAGAGAAACTTTGTTTTCACGTTCGAGTAAATTGGGCCCTCAGATAGTTCTCGCCCTTGACTGGTCTTAATATTCATTATTTCCAAATTTTTGTCTATGCACCGAACCCTTAAATTGAATTATTTCAGTGAACAGAATGGCGTTATTGTAGATGTAAACGAAGACTAACCATCAACTTTCTCCCAACACCCTAGTACTATTTTCGGACCTGTTTCTTTTATCTGAGGAGGGCAAAGTTCCATCATGCGATCCCTGTTCAGAGTACCATCAGGTTTGATCTGAAAATCAAAAATATTAATTCTGGTTAGAGTTTTTTGATACTGATTCCATTGATAAATGTTTTCAAAATGAGAGAATTGGAGTGATAGCGACTTTTGGTAATATAAACTTCAAGGACTTTTTCTTGCTTTCGTACAGAATCAGATACAAGAGAATTAATTTTTTAATTGGCCTTCGTGAAATAAACATACCGTGTATGAGATATCAGGCTCGGAATTGGTTCAAGAGTAAGTATTATTCTTGAGATATGACCGAATCAAATAGGCAGAAGATACAAAAAAAAAATGGGTTTTCAAAATTTGAATATATCAAATTTGATCACACGATATAAGTACTACCAACATTTCGACATTTCAAGTTTTCGAAATGAGTTAGGTAGTTAGTAAGGTTTTCATTTTGATCGACATTAGTCAACGCATTCCAGATTACGAGAGTTCTGCGGTTCCGAATCGCACACATTATATTCAGCGTTTCCATGGAAGAGAGTTTGTTTCTCCTCAGCAGACCCAACACGATGTGCTGAGACAATTTCTGAAATCATCATGTTGGGAGATGCAAACCCACATACCGAACACTGCAAGAATATCGTCCGATAAGGCCTGGTTCAGTAGAAACTGCTCTAGAGCTGTCGCTTCCAAACAGGCAGCATTCCATCGATGGCAGAAAAATTCAAGCCCTGAGACTAGAGCAGAATATGTCGAGGCTGGAGACATATGCAATGAGACAATGCGATTATCAAAGGCTGCTCATAATGCCAAAATAAGATCAAAACTTGTTGAATGTCCTAACGTATTCTGTTAATTTTGGTCCTTCGCCAAAGCTATTGGAAGAAACTTCACTTTCAGCTCATTTCCTCCTTTAACCGAGGAAGATGCTACACTAGCCACAACTGCCCATGAGAATGACAACATTTTTGCGCTTTTATTTGCTGAAAATTTCACTCTGAATTCATCGGGAAAACAACCTCCAAACATAACGCCAATTGACAGTCATATGCCCGAGATCACCTTTCGCCAACGTACTATAAGGAAGATTTTATTGGGTCTCAACACCAACAATGCTTGTGGCTCTGACGGAATTCCATCGATTGTCCTCAAGGACTGTGCTCCCGAACTAACATCTGTTCTATGCAAGTTGTTCGACTACTCCTACGAATTGGGGATATTCCCGTCCGACTGGAAAATTGTAAGTGTACAACCAGTTCCTAAAAAACTCAAAAAGATCTTACCTATAGCAACTACAGACCGATCGCATCTGCTATCTATTAGGTATGTCAAATATTATGGAGAAAGCTATCAACATCGAGCTCATGAAATACCTGGAACACTCAGATATTATCAACGATAGGCAATATGGCTTTCGTCATCAGAGATCAACTGCTGACCTGCTCGCTTACGTCACACATATATGGCAGCAATCTATTGAAAAATATAGTGAAACCTTAGCCGTGGCACTTGATATCTCCAAGGCATTCGATCGAGTCTGGCACCACGGGCTTCTCGCCAAGCTTCCATCTTATGGCTTGTCTCCCCAGCTATGTTCTCTGCTGGATAGTTTTCGCTCACACAGGTTTCTCCATGTAGTGGTCGACGGAGTTTCATCTGACTCTCTTATTATAAATGCTATTGTTCCGCAAGGACCAATTCTAGCACCAATAACATTTCTACCTGCCAGGCAAATCAGAAGCGAACGAGGGAGAAATGTTGACAACATAAATATGGACTTGGCAACAATTATTTTCGAATGGGGATCCAATAACTTGGTAGATTTTAATGCAAACAAAACACAGGCATGCCTTTTTTCCATGAAAGCTGATCTCTCTGTGTCCAGATATTATAATCATTTTTCACGTTCAGTTGAGAAGAAATTGTAGTGCATAATCCAATTGACATATCTTTCTATATAGGGATCGAAAAAATGAAAATTTGTTGGTAATATCGTCATCTTCCGTTACTTTTCTGTGGCATTAATCGAAATCAGAATGTTAAAATTGCTATACTCACAATTTGGGATTCCAGCCATATGCATGTGACATATTCCTATAAAAAAAAATTTTTTTGAAATGCTTTATTCCACATAGTGTTGTATGATGCAGAATTAGAATACAAATCACAAGAACCCTTTCTTAAAATCAATCGAGATCACAGTTCACAACTATTATGTAATCGACTAACTCACTATTATTGCATGTCGGCTCACCAAGAGCAAAACTTCCGGAATTTTTGCTGTACGCAAATCTAAAGATTTAGGCGTATTATAAAAACGTGATATTTTTTCCTGATTATTATATATTATATTGTGTGGAAAACTGTGTGAGAATAAAATTCGTATCTCTATGAAACAAAAATTTATTTTAAAAAATCCTCGGACACGTCGATTCATATGGTTGGAAATCTGCTTTTTGACTAAAAACATTTTTGACTACCTTCAACCTCCTATACCTCACCGATCAACCCCTCCAAGATTTGTTCATTAAGTTAAAGAGTTATTCCAGACTGCTTACGAGACACTGTCGTCTAAGATACCACCTGGGAAGGATGGGTCTGAACAAAGGTGGATAGATATATGGTGAAACAGCTCTTCATTTGTTATTCTCCAAAAACTGTAGACTTTTTATAGCCGGGTTCACAACCCCATCAATATTTCACGGCTCGTGTGTAGATGGCGGCACGATAGATGATCGGTAAGCCCAATTTCGACTTTACCGATGATTTCTGTTTCTCTTTGATTCTATGATTGACATTTTATGCGATCAAGATCTTCTGATCAGATCTGTCACAGTAGAGAGCTTAGAGCTTGTTGATGTCGGATAGTGATGGTTAACGGAATAATGTCGAACAAATGTAAAAATCTAAAAATTGTGATTTTCAGTATTTGAAAAGTTTTATTCGCAGTTTCGTTATACATGGATGTCCCCAAAATAACAAACAGAATGGAAGGCTCGACAATTATGGGATTCGACAGTAGTGTGTACATACCTACATAGTTTTTGGATAGTTCAGTTTAATTATTTCCTTTGCTATCATCTAAACAAGACGTAAAACAATCCGGAAAATCTTATCAATTATGCACCTATGATTGCTTTTGGATAATTTATTGAACATTTCCTGGGACCGATGATGAATATGTGAAGAAAGAAGCTTTACCTACTTCGGAGTTGAGGGTTGTGAAAAACCATTCCTACCTACATGTAGTAAATAATGTTGCTGCCTTCTATTTCATTTCAATTATGGAGAAATACCTGCAGTGAGAATTCTAAATGTGGAGATTTCGATGAGCCCCGAATGTAGCTATCAAGTTCATTTGCAAAATGAAATGATGTTAACCCTTTCTGATGAATATGTATTACTTACCTCATATCTCAATATGTACCTACTTTATCATACCCCTTTCATAAATAAAGTTATTATACTTATGTAACATTACACATTATTTTTGTGAAACCATGCATCTCTTATTTATCATGTACTAACAGGTAAGATAGCTACTAATTATATTTCAAGAAAGTTCTGAATCATAATTAAATGTGTCAATCTTGGTAAAATGTTTGATAGGATTATGCTATTATTGATACTTGTCTTTGATATCATTGAATTCCAGCTATTCCTCAATGAACTGAGGGAATGTATTTGTAGGAACCTGACCTTGATACTAAACATATTCTATTGAATCCTGATGAGCAAATGTGTAAGGCTGCTATTCAGAAAATATTGAATAATTCAATCAAATACATATCTTCCAAAGAGTAGTATCTTCTGTTTGCCATTTTAACAATGAGCAATATTGAAATTTGAATATCAGTACAACATAAGAATAATATGAGTACCTAAATTTTTTCAACCATATTGATATATTTCTAGAAATTATAGCAGTGCATAACAAATATAGAAAGTTGAATTACAGCTTGTAGAAGTGAAACCAAATATGAAATTATATAATTCCTATATTCACAATACACAGTGTACCTACCTCACTCATAAAAATATAGTATAAAATATCTACATTCTAAAAAATGAAAATCACAACTTCAAATTCACAAAGAAAAAAACTCATCTGAATGGAGACTGTGAAAGAAAATTGAGTTGACTCTCTGAAAAATTCATCAGTTTGAATATGACACACTACTCATTGAACTTGGGTTTCTATCAAAAGTGAAAATAATCCACTTTATTTGCTGGATTCCATGGATGTATAAATAAAAATAGGTTGATAATAGGTAATAAGGCAAGTAAAATTTTATTATATTCATTAAATATTTCATATGTTATTGAATTATGTAAATATGACAAAATTAGCATATTCAGTGAAAAATGCTGTATTTCAGGATATAGTCTATTAAACTACTTTTTTTTGGAGATCAGTCACAGGTTGAATCCAAATCATCAGTCAACCTTTTATAAGGGGCATGGCTTTCATGTTTGGCTGCTTTCTTGGTCAGATTGGAAGAATTATGAAGGGTAAAATTCTTTGGAAACAGTGACAATATTCAATAAATCCAGAAAGGAAATTGAAAATTACCTAAAAAAAAAACCAGTTGAATTGAAAATGAAATCATAGAGGAGTTGAATTTCTGCACTATGTAATCTTGCACTCAACTAGTAGATTTTGTTATACAGGGTGAGTCCGTTTTTTGTAGCAGGACTTCAACAGCTTGAAGAAGATACTATTTTAAGGTAAAAAATCTCAAGTGAACATATTATGCGTAGGAGCTCCTTTTCCGATATACAGATGACATATTTTTTTGTAATTTTCAACTCTTGCCACTGACTTGATTTTGACACATCCATGAAATAAGCTTTTGATGATTAAAGGAGAGCAAAAATAATCCAAACCTTACACAGAATTCAAATTAATGTTTCATTGAAAGGAGAGGGAGCACACAGTATAGTTCAAGAGGGTTAAATTGGGTACAACCTACCAAAAGTGTATCACTCTGTTAGTATTCAGAATCGCCTAAAAGCCCCAAATATTTAGTATTTAAGGTATTCAATTTCAATTCTTTATTCTTGAAATTATAGAAAAAAACTAGAAAAACATTTAAACATTTTTATCTTTGACTCCCTGTTGTTTATGGGAAAGGAAGCTCCCATGTATGTATATGTTCAAGTGAACTAGCTGTTGAAGTCCTGCTACAAAGAAATGACTCACCCTGTACACTTTTCAACTACTAATTACATTATTAAAAAAATGTGATGATAAACGGGAAAATATGATTTGCTGACCGAAATTAAAATTGCATAGTTTTCTTTTTTAAATACAGGGTGTCCCAAAATGAAAGAAAATATGTCAAAAATTACCAAAGTAATAGAGTACCACTAGCGCCCTCTACAAGTAATCACAAAATAAGTTGCAAATTCGTATTTCTCATATCAGAAAACATGTTACTACAAAATTTCATCTTTATGCTGTTGAAACTCACAAAGTTATTGAGAAAATTTGAAATTAAATCTCCCCCTAAAACACCCTGTATCTCCTAAACCAGCAACATTCATTATCAGGCATGTTAGACTAAATCTCAATATTGTAGTGTTTACTATCTATAGTTGAGAGATATCCCATTTTTAATGAATCACCCTGAATATGATATTCAAATAACATGTAACTTGAAGCAAAAATTTGAACCACATTATACACCTAGGTATTTGAAAACACTTTAGTGCCGAGGTTTATATACTATTCTATGTACTTTATGATAGGTGTTGAAGAAAAAATTATGAAAAAAAATTAAATGCCAGTTTAATATTGTTCCAAACACATTACACTCCACATATCATCTTATACATCGAATAAAATCATTGAAAATAAATTTTTGAACTCAACTTCTTTTGCAAAAAATGACACTTCAAATCCCAAGTGAAGAAACTGTTCTATGAACATCAAAGATAACTGAAAATAAATGTTATTCAGAGAAACAACTAGTAATATGGATTTATATTCAGATTGTGATTATGGACAATTAATTAGACAGGTATAATATCATTTTTGTTATATTTCTTGCTCTACCTAAGAATTTATTTTCAAAGAAATGAGAAACTATTTTCAGGCTTCACAATATGCCCAGACAGCACCAGATATTCCATGAATCTCCCTATCATATTCCTTTTGGAATATTGGAATATTCCAGAAATAATCTGGAATATTCCGGAATATCTGTGGAATATTCTCTAAATATGCGAATGGGAATTCCTCAGATAATCATAGAATATACCCAAAAGAATATTCTATGTTGAATGTTCCTGGAATATTCTAATAAACATATTCTAAAATAAAAAAAAGTGACCCAAGTAGGGATCGAACTCGTGACCTCAAGACTATCAGAGCAACGCCTTGACCACTAGGCCAGTAATCGAATTGAATAATGTTATACATATCAAGTTCTTGTGAGAGCATTGTTCGAAATCGGATCATAAACACTTTTTGTTTCAAAATCACCTTACATCTAATTGATGTTCGATACTCACATCTCTGAAATAATAAATGGTATTTATGTGTTGAGAAACATATATTTCATGAATATACACCACAGAATATTCAGTTGAGAATATTTCATGAATATACCGCACAGAATATTCAGTTGGGTATATTTCATGAATATACCGCACAGAATATTCAGTTGGGTATATTTCATGAATATACAACAGAGAATATTCAGTTGGGAATATTCCTGAAAGATTCATACCTGAATATTCTCTGAACATGTCCGACTATTCACTTTGGAATATTCCCTTTAGATGTTCCAGAGGCATGTATATATTCTAGGAATAATCGATGAATATTCGGAATATACTCCTCCTTTTTAGCATATTTAGAGAATATTCTATGAATATCCAGTGCTGTCTGGGTGGTTAGGTTAGAGATAATGAAATGAATATATTCACTCAACTTTTTGCCTACAAAGTGATTTTTTTAGCAGAAAATCCTGAGGCTATATTTTTTTACTTTCCTGGTATTTTGAATATATCACAGGAATAAAAGTTTTTGAGAAATCAATAATAAGAAATTTCTATTAAATGAGTGCATAATTTTTGGCATTCACTGAATTACATATCCACAAATATTTTGTAAGATGAAACTCACCATCTGGGTAGGTACATTTTATATCAAAGGATGATTTTGGATGTTGTGCTTTCAGTTTTGTGATGATAATGGTATGTCTTGTAGCATCAACTTGCTGGGGTCCAGGTGTCCATTTTTTCATGGGGTATTAGTTTGATTTATTTTTTGATCACTTCCCTATAATGAATGAGGAACCTCATTTATATTGTCTAGGAGCTGAAACAAATAGAAGAGATATCAGTTGTTCATATGAAATTGCTAATTTTTCAGATAATCACAGATGAGCAATGATGTAATATAAATTAAGGTACCTCCAGGTATCTCAATATCAGCATTGCACATTAACTTCATTTATCAGTTTTCAAAATACATACATTATTTGGATAGTAAGTATATATACCTAGGTACCAAATATAAAAAGGACAGAGATTTTTGAAAGAATGGATAGGTTGGTATGTTGAATTCACCTAAAAGATACTTACCTACCTATTCCAGATCTACACTGCATCTCTTATACTGATGACAAGCAAAACATGAAGCCTCAGTAGATGAAAAATAATGATTATATTGTTTGGAAGCATGGAATTCAATATAGTAGCTGGAAATAGATAGATACTAAAATAACTCTACAGCAATTTGTCTGTGATAGGCCTTGTTATGGTTTTGGTTATGGCTGGGTTCAATTTATCATTCATGTGTAGATAAACCTCAAAGAAGAATGTGAATTTTTTTCAGTTTCAACTTCTGAGTATCAGGTACCTAATTATTTTGTGAAATAGGCCTGGATATAACTACACTACAGTAAGGTGGAGTTTTGTATTAGTGATTACTGCACTTACCTTATGAACAAACTAGTGGCAAGGGCACTGTTCATCTTTGTACATACTTACCCAGATAACACACATACATCCATTGGATGTCCATTTTGAATCCATTAGGTAGCCGGATGTCCATGGATGTCCAATGGACATCCATTGTGTATATGTACAATGGACATAGAGATTTGTACATACAATGGACATCCATTTTGTAGTTGTACAATGGACAACGAAATTTTTACAGCCAATGGATATCCATCATACTTATCCAATGGAAATCGTTTCGCAAAGTATATATATGTGTCATTTATGACTCTTCTATTTCAATTGAAATATTTTTACCAATAATATATAATATATATATGAACATTAATCACGGACAACTTCGCACTCGGTACTATATTTTTCAAGATTTTATACGTCTCATCATTTTTGTAGGTTACGTACCTATATAGAGGTAGGTACTTATTTTGAAGTTGATTTTCATCCAATTCCAATTTTAAACCATTTAGGCCGTGCAAATAAGATCGATATGGGCAAATATTATACGGCGGGTTTCTTTCGAAAAAGATGAATCACCCTGTAACACTTTTGATAAGGGCCGTGTAAAAGCTTTATTGCGGCACTAAACTTCAGCAAATTGCATTTTCTCTCGATGTGAAATACCGTGAATACGAAATACTTGCTATAATATTTATAACAGCTCAGTGGTCCAGAGGTTAGCGTTGTGATCCACGAGAGCGGGGTCCGGAGTTCAATCCCCTCAAAGGACAACTTTTTTTTAATTTCTACGTTCTGGCTGGACAAAATTTGGATATCCAATGGAAATCCAATGTATTCCTGATGAGTATCCAATAAACTTATCATTGGAATGGACATAAGTTGGATTTTTGGTAGACATCCATTAGAGTTCTGATGTGTATACAATGGTATTTCAAATGTAATGGACATACAATGGATCTTCATTGGGAATCCATTGGATGTCTGATGAGTATCCAATAGACTTCCAATGGAAAGGACAAATATTGGATGTCCAATGGAAATCCATCAGATGTCTAATGGAAAGCCAATGGACTTCCAATGTATGTCCAAACTGTTGGACATGTATTATCCAATGGATGTCCATTGGACAAATACTGGACAATGCCGTCCATCCAATGGATGTCCAGGGTATCCATAGCTGGACATCCATTGGTTGTCCAATGGATTCACTTGTGTTGTCTGGGTATGATATTTTCGATTTGCACCAAACAATCATATTATTATTATTTTATTGTGTACTTGTGATAGGGTGAATTCCAAAGGTATATTGTGAGTGTAGGTGTACTTTCTTCCATTTGTTGCTCCTCTGCTGCCAGTTATTGAACCTACTCATATCACAGTATCCTATTTCAATCTACACTGTTTTTCTAACACATTTTCACTGTTTTCAGGTTTCCAGATTCACTATTCACAATAATATGAAAGAATTATCGCCCTTTTGTCAATATACCAACTCCACTTCCAGTTGTGACATTAGAATTCATAAAAATAATTTATTATGCCCATATGTCAATTCATGTGTATTTGTGGTTGCAGCGTTTCGGCGACTCGGCAAATACCTATTGAAACCGTTTTCAGATTCGTAAATTTTCCGTTTCTTCCATAATATGATGGAAATCTGATGAATTAATTGTCTTGTTATTGAAATTGAGCATTTTTCATGTCACCAAATTGACGAGAAAAATATGATCGACCTAGCGCGCCATCTATGAAAACTCTAGGAATTATTGTCAATGTCATTAAAATTGACATAATCAAGTAGGCAAAAGTCTACACATTTTTCTAGTCTTTTGCAAGAGTAAGCTATTTCACCATATATCTATCCACCTTGGTCTGAACCAACAAACGGACTGTCGGTTCTGTTGTGTGAAAGAGGAAACGGCTGAACACATATTATTATATTCATGCTCTAGCTTAGAGAGACCATGAAAGACTAAGGTTCGACACATTTGGCTTTACCAATTTAGAACCTATCGATTCTAGACAAATTTCACCCAATTCAACCATGAACTTTGTAGAAAGATGTGGATTTACGGTGAACTGTAACCTCTAGGGGTGAGCCACAATAGACCCATCTGGGGTCGCAGTGGAGGGGAGGTATTCGCTCCACTCACATGGAACCTAACCTAACCTAACCTAAAAGTATTCCAAATCTCTTCACAACGGTCATATTTTTTCAAATTCGGTTGGGGTATATCCCCAAGAGAACAGTTGAAAGATTAAAAATTTATTAGAATGTTTGTCTGAATTCATGTGACTTGGTAGGTGCTGTTCTAATGTATCACTTTTACAGCTGATTTACCTACATTTGAATTCAATATTTCGTAAAGCATGTCTGTCTACGACTATGTACAATGAAAAAGATAAGTTTATATACCATTTACATTCTACATACATTCTACATATGCGTAGATGTATATTCAGTATAATAAAACTACACCATTCAACGAGAATACTTAATCATTGACAAAGTATACAAGACATTTATTCAAAGTGTACACGACATTTATTTATGTACAGATTTCATCATAATGCTAAAACGTAGTTTCTACAAAATCGAACCTCTCAATTTGTCCATGTTTTTATATATTTAAGTTTTTGGCTAAGATTTGAATTCTGTGGCTTTGTACCATTCATTTGTGATTTCAATTGGTATATGAATACTATTAATCTCAATGTAAGTTTCAGTTTGAAATTCCTTCAATATTTGAACTAATTTGAAAATATTCGGATGAGGTGCATACAAACTTCTAGTTGAATCAGAATGAAAGGATTCACAGCACTTTGTTGTTCTGTAACTACTAGCTTCAGCACGAGCACAAATTTAACAAGGAAATTCAGAATCCTCGTCTATAATTATCAACAAGATATTCAAAATAATTTCTCAATCTTGCGTCATTCGTCAACATTTGATCTCCCACTGCTTCTGGCTCTCAAAATGTCAAGCCAAGTGTCCAATGTAAAATATTCCCAATAAGTGAATAATTGTTTTTGTATCCTGACATCAGCCCTAAACTTTGGATTTTTCTAATCCAAGATTGTCTCAGATGAAATCTGCATCCTATCATTTTTGTTTCTGACCATATAAATCTTATGGATAAATGAATAGTTTTCAAAATCCGATGCAACGTCAACAGATCCAAAATTGATATCCTAGTCTTACACATTCTTGGCTTACGATTTCGAAACATTTTTTAGGGTAGGGGGTGTTCCGATAATGAGCAGCGACAGTATGTCATTGATAACCTGCTGAGTTTATAGATTAGGCATATTTCAACCATAGGCGCAACTGGGTTATCATAAATTCCCGGCTATTTTGAGATCTGGATTAGACCAGGTAGAATAGGCGCAATGGGGTTATACCCGCTCAAACGAATTTGAAAGAGAATTGAGCATTGTACAAAGATTTGAAATATCTCTGCACGAAGTGTAATATGACCCGTTGTACAATTCGAACATTTTGAAGGGGTTGATCTGAAGGGTAGGAGGTTGTCAGGTGGTTGACGAATGTAATGTAAAAAATACATATTCAGAAATGAAAATCGACCTGTCCAAGGATTTTTTAAAATATATTATGTTATGGTCATAGGGATTGTATTCAACAAAATGCTGTTTTTCAGCATTACAGCACTAGCAAATCAACCTACAGTATGTTATTTTTCTGGTAGGTTCTCCTTTCGTCTAGAAATGATTGTAGGTTGTAAGGGAACTCTGGATTATTCTTCCGTTTTTTTTTTCTGTTGGAAGTATCCTATACTATATTATATACCACTATTATTGTGAAGTTGTCCACGAATTTCTGGCCACGCTTTATGGCGTAGAGACTATCGATATCGGGATGGAGGAAAAATAGCGCGCGACGTTACCAAATATTCCCAGACACGGTTTAACATCTTTTTCATCAATATATTTGTCCATAGACATTGTTCGTTCGTGATTTTTCCACTTGAACCTATTGCTAGGCAATTATATCTTCTAATTAATTGATAATAAGAAATTGAACAACTGGTTGGGGCGATCTAAAAAAAGAATTCACTTCTCTCCGTATTTTGAAAAATGATCAAATTTGATGCTTGACAAATCGAACAGGGCGAGAAAAAAATAAAAGATTGTGAAAATATATTTTTTTCCTTAAAACGGCGGTAAGTGCCTCGATGGAAATGTCAGCACGGTGTTTTTCATGAGATTCGTATACGAGGTGATCAGAATTTGATGCTCGGCAAATCGTACGTACGTACGTACAGGGCGAGAAAGAAAAAGGAGAAGTTATATATTTTTTCTTTGAAACGACGGTGATTGCCTTGATGAAAATGGGTGCTGACATTTTCATCAAGGCACTCACCGTGTTTTTCATGTGTTTCTCATACGAGGTGATCAAAATTTGAATCTTGACAAATCGTACATGGCGAGAAAAAAATTAAAGTTGGTGGAAATATATTTTTGTTCTTTGAAACAGCGGTGAGTGCCTCGATGAAAATGTCAGCACGGTATTTTTCATGAGTTTCTTATACGGGGTGATCAAAATTTGATGCTTGACAAACCGTACAGGGTGAAAAAGAAACAAAAAATTGTAAAAAAAATATTTTTTTCTTGAAAACGGCGGTGAGTGCCTTGATGAAAATGTCAGCACGGTGTTTTTCATGTGTTTTTCTCACGGAGTGATCAAAATTTGATGCTTGACAAATAGTACAGGGCGAGAAAAAAATAAAAAATGGTGAAAATATTTTTTTTCTTAAAAACGGCGGTGAGTGCCTCGATGAAAATGCCAGCACGGTGTTTTTCATTGGTTTCTCATACGGAGTGATTGAAATTTGATTCTTGACAAATCATACAGGGCGAGAAAAAAATAAAAAATGGTGAAAATATATTTTTTCTTGAAAACGGCGATGAGTGCCTCGATGAAAATGCCAGCACGTTGTTTTTCATGAGTTTTTCATACGGGGTGATTGAAATTTGATTCATGACAAATCATACAGGGCGGGAAAAAAATTAAAAATGGTGAAAATATATTTTTTCTACGGCGGTGAGTGCCTTGATGAAAATATCAGCACGGTGTTTTCCATGAGTTTCTCATACGGGGTGATCGAAATTTGATGCTTGACAAACCGTACAGGGCGAGGAAAAAATAAAAAATGGTGAAAATATATTTTTTTCTTGAAAACGGCGATGAGTGCCTCGATGAAAATGCCAGCACGGTGTTTTTCATGGGTTTCTTATACGGTGTGATTGAAATTTGATTTTTGACAAATCATACAGGGCGAGAAAAAAATTAAAAATGGTGAAAATATATTTTTTTCTTGAAAACGGCGATAAGTGATTCGATGAAAATGCCAGCACGGTGTTTTTCATTGGTTTCTCATACGGAGTGATTGAAATTTGATTCTTGACAAATCATACAGGGCGAGAAAAAAATAAAAAATGGTGAAAATATATTTTTTCTTGAAAACGGCGATAAGTGCCTCGATGAAAATGCCAGCACGGTGTTTTTCATGAGTTTTTCATACAGGGTGATTGAAATTTGATTCATGACAAATCATACAGGGCGGGAAAAAATTAAAAATGGTGACAATATATTTTTTCTACGGCGGTGAGTGCCTTAATGAAAATATCAGCACGGTGTTTTTCATGAGTTTCTCATACGGGGTGATCGAAATTTGATGCTTGACAAACCGTACAGGGCGAGGAAAAAATAAAAAATGGTGAAAATATATTTTTTTCTTGAAAACGGCGATGAGTGCCTCGATGAAAATGCCAGCACGGTGTTTTTCATGGGTTTCTTATACGGGGTGATTGAAATTTGATTTTTGATAAATCATACAGGGCGAGAAAAAAATTAAAAATGGTGAAAATATATTTTTTTCTTGAAAACGGCGATGAGTGCCTCGATGAAAATGCCAGCACGATGTTTTTCATTGGTTTCTCATACGGAGTGATGGAAATTTGATTCTTGACAAATCATACAGGGCGAGAAAAAAATTAAAAATGGTGAAAATATATTTTTTCTTGAAAACGGCGATGAGTGCCTCGATGAAAATGCCAGCACGGTGTTTTTCATGAGTTTTTCATACGGGGTGATTGAAATTTGATTCATGACAAATCATACAGGGCGGGAAAAAAATAAAAAATGGTGAAAATATATTTTTTCTTGAAAACGGCGATGAGTGCCTCGATGAAAATGCCAGCACGTTGTTTTTCATGAGTTTTTCATACGGGGTGATTGAAATTTGATTCATGACAAATCATACAGGGCGGGAAAAAAATTAAAAATGGTGAAAATATATTTTTTCTACGGCGGTGAGTGCCTTGATGAAAATATCAGCACGGTGTTTTCCATGAGTTTCTCATACGGGGTGATCGAAATTTGATGCTTGACAAACCGTACAGGGCGAGGAAAAAATAAAAAATGGTGAAAATATATTTTTTTCTTGAAAACGGCGATGAGTGCCTCGATGAAAATGCCAGCACGGTGTTTTTCATGGGTTTCTTATACGGTGTGATTGAAATTTGATTTTTGACAAATCATACAGGGCGAGAAAAAAATTAAAAATGGTGAAAATATATTTTTTTCTTGAAAACGGCGATAAGTGATTCGATGAAAATGCCAGCACGGTGTTTTTCATTGGTTTCTCATACGGAGTGATTGAAATTTGATTCTTGACAAATCATACAGGGCGAGAAAAAAATAAAAAATGGTGAAAATATATTTTTTCTTGAAAACGGCGATAAGTGCCTCGATGAAAATGCCAGCACGGTGTTTTTCATGAGTTTTTCATACAGGGTGATTGAAATTTGATTCATGACAAATCATACAGGGCGGGAAAAAATTAAAAATGGTGAAAATATATTTTTTCTACGGCGGTGAGTGCCTTGATGAAAATATCAGCACGGTGTTTTCCATGAGTTTCTCATACGGGGTGATCGAAATTTGATGCTTGACAAACCGTACAGGGCGAGGAAAAAATAAAAAATGGTGAAAATATATTTTTTTCTTGAAAACGGCGATGAGTGCCTCGATGAAAATGCCAGCACGGTGTTTTTCATGGGTTTCTTATACGGTGTGATTGAAATTTGATTTTTGACAAATCATACAGGGCGAGAAAAAAATTAAAAATGGTGAAAATATATTTTTTTCTTGAAAACGGCGATAAGTGATTCGATGAAAATGCCAGCACGGTGTTTTTCATTGGTTTCTCATACGGAGTGATTGAAATCTGATTCTTGACAAATCATACAGGGCGAGAAAAAAATAAAAAATGGTGAAAATATTTTTTTTCTTAAAAACGGCGGTGAGTGCCTCGATGAAAATGCCAGCACGGTGTTTTTCATTGGTTTCTCATACGGAGTGATTGAAATTTGATTCTTGACAAATCATACAGGGCGAGAAAAAAATAAAAAATGGTGAAAATATATTTTTTCTTGAAAACGGCGATGAGTGCCTCGATGAAAATGCCAGCACGTTGTTTTTCATGAGTTTTTCATACGGGGTGATTGAAATTTGATTCATGACAAATCATACAGGGCGGGAAAAAAATTAAAAATGGTGAAAATATATTTTTTCTACGGCGGTGAGTGCCTTGATGAAAATATCAGCACGGTGTTTTCCATGAGTTTCTCATACGGGGTGATCGAAATTTGATGCTTGACAAACCGTACAGGGCGAGGAAAAAATAAAAAATGGTGAAAATATATTTTTTTCTTGAAAACGGCGATGAGTGCCTCGATGAAAATGCCAGCACGGTGTTTTTCATGGGTTTCTTATACGGTGTGATTGAAATTTGATTTTTGACAAATCATACAGGGCGAGAAAAAAATTAAAAATGGTGAAAATATATTTTTTTCTTGAAAACGGCGATAAGTGATTCGATGAAAATGCCAGCACGGTGTTTTTCATTGGTTTCTCATACGGAGTGATTGAAATTTGATTCTTGACAAATCATACAGGGCGAGAAAAAAATAAAAAATGGTGAAAATATTTTTTTTCTTGAAAACGGCGATAAGTGCCTCGATGAAAATGCCAGCACGGTGTTTTTCATGAGTTTTTCATACAGGGTGATTGAAATTTGATTCATGACAAATCATACAGGGCGGGAAAAAATTAAAAATGGTGACAATATATTTTTTCTACGGCGGTGAGTGCCTTAATGAAAATATCAGCACGGTGTTTTTCATGAGTTTCTCATACGGGGTGATCGAAATTTGATGCTTGACAAACCGTACAGGGCGAGGAAAAAATAAAAAATGGTGAAAATATATTTTTTTCTTGAAAACGGCGATGAGTGCCTCGATGAAAATGCCAGCACGGTGTTTTTCATGGGTTTCTTATACGGGGTGATTGAAATTTGATTTTTGATAAATCATACAGGGCGAGAAAAAAATTAAAAATGGTGAAAATATATTTTTTTCTTGAAAACGGCGATGAGTGCCTCGATGAAAATGCCAGCACGATGTTTTTCATTGGTTTCTCATACGGAGTGATGGAAATTTGATTCTTGACAAATCATACAGGGCGAGAAAAAAATTAAAAATGGTGAAAATATATTTTTTCTTGAAAACGGCGATGAGTGCCTCGATGAAAATGCCAGCACGGTGTTTTTCATGAGTTTTTCATACGGGGTGATTGAAATTTGATTCATGACAAATCATACAGGGCGGGAAAAAAATAAAAAATGGTGAAAATATATTTTTTCTTGAAAACGGCGATGAGTGCCTCGATGAAAATGCCAGCACGTTGTTTTTCATGAGTTTTTCATACGGGGTGATTGAAATTTGATTCATGACAAATCATACAGGGCGGGAAAAAAATTAAAAATGGTGAAAATATATTTTTTCTACGGCGGTGAGTGCCTTGATGAAAATATCAGCACGGTGTTTTCCATGAGTTTCTCATACGGGGTGATCGAAATTTGATGCTTGACAAACCGTACAGGGCGAGGAAAAAATAAAAAATGGTGAAAATATATTTTTTTCTTGAAAACGGCGATGAGTGCCTCGATGAAAATGCCAGCACGGTGTTTTTCATGGGTTTCTTATACGGTGTGATTGAAATTTGATTTTTGACAAATCATACAGGGCGAGAAAAAAATTAAAAATGGTGAAAATATATTTTTTTCTTGAAAACGGCGATAAGTGATTCGATGAAAATGCCAGCACGGTGTTTTTCATTGGTTTCTCATACGGAGTGATTGAAATTTGATTCTTGACAAATCATACAGGGCGAGAAAAAAATAAAAAATGGTGAAAATATATTTTTTCTTGAAAACGGCGATAAGTGCCTCGATGAAAATGCCAGCACGGTGTTTTTCATGAGTTTTTCATACAGGGTGATTGAAATTTGATTCATGACAAATCATACAGGGCGGGAAAAAATTAAAAATGGTGACAATATATTTTTTCTACGGCGGTGAGTGCCTTAATGAAAATATCAGCACGGTGTTTTTCATGAGTTTCTCATACGGGCTGATCGAAATTTGATGCTTGACAAACCGTACAGGGCGAGGAAAAAATAAAAAATGGTGAAAATATATTTTTTTCTTGAAAACGGCGATGAGTGCCTCGATGAAAATGCCAGCACGGTGTTTTTCATGGGTTTCTTATACGGGGTGATTGAAATTTGATTTTTGATAAATCATACAGGGCGAGAAAAAAATTAAAAATGGTGAAAATATATTTTTTTCTTGAAAACGGCGATGAGTGCCTCGATGAAAATGCCAGCACGATGTTTTTCATTGGTTTCTCATACGGAGTGATTGAAATTTGATTCTTGACAAATCATACAGGGCGAGAAAAAAATTAAAAATGGTGAAAATATATTTTTTCTTGAAAACGGCGATGAGTGCCTCGATGAAAATGCCAGCACGGTGTTTTTCATGAGTTTTTCATACGGGGTGATTGAAATTTGATTCATGACAAATCATACAGGGCGGGAAAAAAATTAAAAATGGTGAAAATATATTTTTTCTTGAAAACGGCGATGAGTGCCTCGATGAAAATGTCAGCACGGTGTTTTTCATGGGTTTCTCATACGGAGTGATTGGAATTTGATTTTTGGCAAATCATACAGGGCGAGAAAAAAATTAAAAATGGTGAAAATATATTTTTTTCTTGAAAACGGCGATGAGTGCCTCGATGAAAATGCCAGCACGGTGTTTTTCATTGGTTTCTCATACGGAGTGATTGAAATTTGATTCTTGACAAATCATACAGGGCGAGAAAAAATAAAATATGGTGAAAATATATTTTTTCTTGAAAACGGCGATGAGTGCCTCGATGAAAATGCCAGCACGGTGTTTTTCATGAGTTTCTCATACGGGGTGATTGAAATTTGATTCATGACAAATCATACAGGGCGGGAAAAAAATTAAAAATGCTGAAAATACCTATATTTTTTCTTGAAAACGGCGATGAGTGCCTCGATGAAAATGCCAGCACGGTGTTTTTCATGGGATTCTTATACTGGGTGATTGAAATTTGATTCTTGACAAATCATACAGGGCGAGAAAAAAATTAAAAATGGTGAAAATATATTTTTTTCTTGAAAACGGCGATGAGTGCCTCGATGAAAATGCCAGCACGGTGTTTTTCATGGGTTTCTTATACGGGGTGATCAAAATTTGATGCTTGACAAATCATACAGGGCGAGAAAAAAATAAAAGTAAGTGTAAGTATTTTTTTTTCTGTGTAGTAGTCTTCGATTACCGAAAGTGATATACATAACACCAAGGATGTGATGTTTCAAAATATTGCTCAAATATTATGTATTGCGAAATAACAATTCTATGTTATATTGGGTTCACAGTTACGTTTCAGTATATAACATAACCGACAACCTACTCATGAATCATGTAATTTACCAGTTATTTACAAAGGACACTATTGTTGTTCCGTGATGCTGCCATCTATCCGTTTAATGTTGTAGCTGCGCTTAAGAGAAAGAAGTTTGCTGTGAAAAAGTGTTTATGTAATAAAAATGGGAGAAACGGGGGAGTTAACTTATTTTGGCGGTATTTTCACGTGTGTCCACACGTGTTCTCACATAATTGCATTCATGTGTAGACCGTAGGGTAGGTACGGGTAGGTAGGGTACTAGTATTAGTCGTTTGATTATTAAGATACGTTAGTGTAAAACTTAAAGTGATTGTATGTGATGTAGAAGTAAGTTAATTAAGTTAGCTGTCCTATTGTTTATTTACTCGTCAGTATGTCGAAGAAAATAAAGATTAACTATGCACTGTTGGTAGATGCTATCAAAAGTGCAAGTTGTGATATCGACGAGCTTGAAAAAAAAAAACTATAATGACATAATTTACCACGAACTTGTAGGATTCATTGGAAGGAAAAATTCAGCCAAATTGAGATATTCCATTCATAAAATTATAAAATTCAACTATGGAAATTTAAGAAGCATTCTGCATGTGAATAGTCCGAGAGCTTCAAAATGTAATTTGGAAATTATGAAAAATGCAATGAATCAATTATCTCTCAATTTAACTGAATCGTATTCTCCTTCAACAGGGTGTTTTGCGAAATTGTGTGCTTTCTTAGGAAAAAAAATGATAAGAAAAATAGGAAAGCAATAAGAGCTCTATTCGTTAGACATCGCGATTATTTTGCCAGGATTAGATGTTCCACACCACTGCAACAAAATGATTCGATTTGTTCTGAAAAGTTTTTGGATGTATCAAATATTCCCTTCGAACCAGTTTACAATAATACTGATATTACAGCTATCAATATTGAAAAATCATTCAATGATACTGGACGTACATCTGAAGAATTTTTTGTTCGTGATAATTCTAAATCAAAAATTTCTTCACCTAACATTTCAACTGCGAATGATATGTATGGTATGGAAAACACAAAAGATGATTCCACTGATAACGTAAAAATTAAAGTATTATCACAATCACCTTTATTCAAAGATGTTTCCGATGAACTCGAGAAAATTCCCGTAACCTTACCCCAACCTAACCTGATTTAACTAAATCTCAATTTTTTTTTTATATTTTGAAATTTGAGCAGTCGGTTTTGACGCTGCATTCCCGATCTATGCAGCGTATTTTCAAACATTTCAGTAACCTATTCACCTTCGAATTTTGATCACCCTGTATGAGAATCTTATGAAAATCACCGTTCATCGAGGCACTCACCGCTGTTTTCAAGAAAAAAATAATTTTCATCATTTTTTATTTTTTCTCGCCCTGTATGATTTGTCAAGCATCAAATTTTGTTTACCTCGTATGAGAAACTTATGGAAAACACCGTGCTCGCATTTTCATCAAGGCACTCACCGCCGTTCTTGAGAAAAAGATATATCTTCACCATTTTTTATTTTTTTCTCGCCCTGTACGGTTTGTCAAGCATCAAATTTTGATCACCCCGAACGAGAAACTCATGGAAAACACCGTGCTGATATTTTCATCAAGGCACTCACCGCCGTTTTCAAGAAAAAAATATATCTTCACCATTTTTTATTTTTTTCCCGCCCTGTATGATTTGTCAAGTATCAAATTTTGATCACCCCGTATGAGAAACCCATGAAAAACACTGTGCTGACATTTTCATCAAGGCACTCGCCGCCGTTTTCAAGAAAAAAATATTTTTTCACAATTTTTTTTTTCTCGCCCTGTACGGTTTCTCAAGCATCAAATTTCGATCACCCCGTATGACAAACTTATGAGAATCACCGTGCTGATATTTTCATCAAGGCACTCACCGCCGTTTCAAACAATAAATATATATTCACCGTTTTTAATTTTTTTCTTGCCCTGTATGATTAGTCAAGAATCAAATTTCAATCACCCCGTATGAAAAACCCATGAAAAACACCGTGCTGGCATTTTCATCGAGCCACTCACCGCCGTTTTCGAGAAAAAAATATATCTTCACCATTTTTTATTTTTTTTCCCGCCCTGTATGATTTATCAAGTATCAAATTTCGATCACCCCGTATAAGAAACTTATGAAAAACACCGTGCTGATATTTTCATCGAGGCACTCACCGCCGTTTCAAAGTAAAAATATATTTTCACCATTTTTAATTTTTTTATCGCCTTGTATGATTAGTCAAGAATCAAATTTCAATCACCTCGTATAAAAAACCCATGAAAAACACCGTGCTGGCATTTTCATCGAGCCACTCACCGCCGTTTTCGAGAAAAAAATATATCTTCACCATTTTTTATTGTTTTTCCCGCCCTGTATGATTTGTCAAGTATCAAATTTCGATCACCCCGTATAAGAAACTTATGAAAAACAACGTGCTGATATTTTCATCGAGGCACTCACCGCCGTTTCAAAGAAAAAATATATTTTCACCATTTTAAATTTTTTTCCGGCCCTTTATGATTTGTCAAGTATCAAATTTTGATCACCCCGTATAAGAAACCCATGAAAAACACTGTGCTGACATTTTCATCAAGGCACTCGCCGCCGTTTTCAAGAAAAAAATATTTTTTCACAATTTTTTTTTTCTCGCCCTGTACGGTTTCTCAAGCATCAAATTTCGATCACCCCGTATGACAAACTTATGAGAATCACCGTGCTGATATTTTCATCAAGGCACTCACCGCCGTTTCAAACAATAAATATATATTCACCGTTTTTAATTTTTTTCTCGCCCTGTATGATTAGTCAAGAATCAAATTTCAATCACCCCGTATAAAAAACTCATGAAAAACACCGTGCTGGCATTTTCATCGAGCCACTCACCGCCGTTTTCGAGAAAAAAAATATATCTTCACCATTTTTTATTTTTTTTCCCGCCCTGTATGATTTATCAAGTATCAAATTTCGATCACCCCGTATAAGAAACTTATGAAAAACACCGTGCTGATATTTTCATCGAGGCACTCACCGCCGTTTCAAAGAAAAAAATATTTTTTTACCATTTTTTACTTTTTTCTCGCCCTGTATGATTTGTCAAGAATCAAATTTCGATCACCCTGTATGATAAACTTATGAAAATCACCGTGCTGGCATTTTCATCGAGGCACTCACTGCCGTTTCAAAGAAAAAAATATTTTTTTACCATTTCTAATTTTTTTCTCGCCCTGTATGATTTGTCAAGAATCAAATTTCGATCACCCTGTATGAGAAACTTATGAAAATCACCGTGCTGGCATTTTCATCGAGGCACCCACCGCTGTTCGTCAAGCATCAAATTTCGATCACCCTGTATGAGAAACTCATGAAAATCACCGTGCTGATATTTTCATCGAGGCACTCACCGCCGTTTCGAAGAAAAAAATATTTTTTTACCATTTTTAATTTTTTTCTCGCCCTGTATGATTTGTCAAGAATCAAATTTCGATCACCCTGTATGAGAAACTTATGAAAATCACCGTGCTGGCATTTTCATCGAGGCACTCACTGCCGTTTCAAAGAAAAAAATATTTTTTTACCATTTTTTACTTTTTTCTCGCCCTGTATGATTTGTCAAGAATCAAATTTCGATCACCCTGTATGATAAACTTATGAAAATCACCGTGCTGGCATTTTCATCGAGGCACTCACTGCCGTTTCAAAGAAAAAAATATTTTTTTACCATTTTTAATTTTTTTCTCGCCCTGTATGATTTGTCAAGAATCAAATTTCGATCACCCAATTTCAATCAATTTCAATTCAATTTCAATTTTTTATTGATCCATTAAAACGAGCTTAAAAAGCAATTGGACAAGTCAGTACATATCAAATACAGATATAAAATACAAGTATATAACAAACACATTCGTAAATTATTAAATTAAAACAATCAAGTGAGCGAACAAAGCAGCAACGATGAAAAATAATACAAAACATTTTTACTAATGTAGGTGGGAAAAAAACTCTTCGATTGTATAGGGGCTAATTTCAAGAAGTAGTTGTTTTATTTTATGTTTGAATACTTGTTCCTTGGTTATGATTTTGAAAAACTCCGGAAGTGAATTGTATAATCTCAGCCCCAAAATCTCAAACGAGTTCAGACGTAGAGATAAACGTGTTTTGGGTATGTGAAAATCATTTCTGATACGTGTGTTATATTCATGAAAAGATTGGTTTTGTTTAAAAACTTCTTTATTTTTATGGATGTACAACAAAACTTCCAGAATGTAGAGACCTGGTAGAGGCAAAATGTTGATTTTTTTAAATAGTGTTCTACACGATGATGTTTGTGACGCGTTTGCAATGGTTCTGATAATTCTCTTTTGCGTTACAAAAACATTGTGTGCAGGTGGAGAATTTCCCCAAACAATAATCCCATAGTTAATTCTTGATTGTATCTGCCCGTGGTAATATAAAAGTAGACCAGATTTGTCTAGAATTCTTTTCAGGTTTCTTAGCAGATAACACTGCTTATTGAGTATTTTAATGAGATTATCGCAGTGCTGACGGAAATTGAGATTGCTGTCTAGATAAAGCCCTAAAAATTTTATACTGTCAACTCTTTCTATCTCAACATCGGATATTTCAATATTAAAGTCCACCGTGTTGGTATTTTGGGCAGTATGGAAAGCTACTGCTTTCGTTTTGGAGGCATTCAAAAATAATGAGTTTTCACTAAACCAATTTTGCAAGCTATCAAGATCAGAATTTATATTTTGTTGCAATTCAGACAAATATTTTGATTTAAATAGGAGGGAAGAATCATCAGCATACAAACAAGTGAGTGACTTTGGCAAAACAGATGGCAACTCATTGATATAGAGAATAAAAAGGATTGGCCCCAAAACAGATCCTTGGGGAACACCTATGTCATTATTTAACTGATCAGAAAAAAAAGTTTCGTTGTAATTCTCATTCGAATATTGTATTTTGACAGCCTGGGTGCGATTTGAAAGATATGATACGAACCATTCATGCTGAATACCTCTAATACCAGTTTTGTACAGTTTGTCCAGGAGATTTCCGTGTTGTACGCAGTCGAAGGCGCGGCTGAGGTCAAAAAAAATCCCAGTGGGATTTTCGCCTGCTTCAACAGCCTGTAGAAGATTCGAATAAAAAGAAATAATTGCCGTTGTAGTGGAATGATTCGATCGAAATCCGTGTTGGTTCGGAGTTAGAATGTTATTTATATTCAGAAAGTTATGTAGAAATTCCAACATTACGTATTCGAATACTTTTGAGAGTGATGGGGAAACAGCAATAGGACGATAATTTTCCAAATTATGAGAATTTCCTTTTTTCAGGATTGGAGAGACTATAGAATGTTTCAGTCGCGAAGGAAACTGTCCTTGCTGAAAAGATATATTTATAATGTGACTTAGGGGCGCTATGATGTAGGGTGCAATCTTTTTAATCACATACCCAGAGATGCCATCTGATCCACACGAATGTTTATTTTTGATTTTGTCCCTGATAACCTTCAGTATATCATCTTCACTGACATATGTAATGAACATACTATTCTCAATACTCGGTAGCAAATTAGTCCTCAAGGGGTTAATATGTTTAGTTTTATTTATTTTGTCAACAATATCATGTGGTGTATTCACAAAAAAGTTATTAAAAATATTAGCGATATCAAGTGGATCTTCTACAAGACCATCATTACTATCTATAGTTATATTACTTTTCTTCGTGGTTTTTCCTGTTAACTCGTTAACAACAGACCACGTGTTCTTATTTACATTACCTGAAGAGTAAATTTTATTTTGATAATATATACTTTTGTTTTTTCTTACCAGAGTTTTATGTTGCTTTTTTTGTGTTTGGTAGAATTCTTTTAGGGTGGGATTAGTCTTCACCTGCTGATAAAGTTCTTTAAGATTTTTACTTGACATTTTAATTTCAGTGCTAACCCATTCAGTTCCAGGATTTTTATTTTGGTGTTTTCTGATAGGTTTTATTGGGCATTCACAATTAAAATAAAATAAGAGAGTATCATGAAAACTGTTGAACTTATCGTCTAGATTATCTAGTTGATACATTTCTGACCAGCTCTCTTTTTCTAAAGCATTAGACAAGTTTTTAATGTTAGTGTCATTTATTATTCTCCTATGATTATATGAAGATCTTTCATCAGTTCGATGTTGCTTCGTTGAGAAGAGGACAGTTTGGTGAGAAGATATACAGTTTTCGAGTACACCCCATTCGTTGGTCTCTGGTAGGTTAGTGTATATTTGATCGAGCGTCGTTTGACAAGTCTGGCTGATTCTAGTAGGTTTGGTTATTCTGGGGCTGAGACCATATGATATCAATAATTGTGTAAAGCGATTTGAATTGGTATAACTCATCGAATGGTAGTTGAAATCTCCATTTAATATTATGACTGTTTTAGGAACACATATTTTGTCAAGAATTATTGAGATTTTCTCAAAAAATATTTCGAAGTTTCCTGATGGAGAGCGGTAACAAGTCAAAATGAGAATATTAGTATTATTATTTTTCCACAGGACACCACAAATCTCAATGTTTTTTTCAATACAGTACTCTTGTAAATTCAACGGAGTTACATCTAAATCGGTCTGGGACCATATACCAACTCCACCACCTATACAATTGATTCTGTGATATGAGTTAGAAAGAGTGAAGTCAGGAAAATGAAAAGAGTTTACAGAGCTTTCAGACCACCAGGTCTCTGTCAAACATATAAAATTAAGTTGATATTTGTCAGTTAGATATTCAGCACTGATGTAGTCGAGTTTGTCATAGTTCAAACATTCTGCATTTAGCAGCAATAGGTCGACTTGCTTTGGTAAATCACCTAAGTTGGAGGAGGGTTCACAGACCTCCGAAAGTTTAAAAAGCGTTGAACGTATGCTCCTTTGGGCCATTTAGTTGGATCCATTGCAGCATCGAAATGGGATTCATGAATTGAGACTTTGAAAGAAGCGTAGATATCTGGATGCTTGGAAGTTAGAGTCTCAATTTTAACTTCAGAGAAATGGGGAGTTAGAGATTGTTTCAGCTCCTCCGCGGTCATCGTGGGATCAACCCGGTATACATGTAGACAGGCCATTTTTGGAATGCCCTTCAGTTCCTTACCATTGACTTTGATGGAACTATTATCTCCAACAACCAGTTTTCTTCTGGGTTTTGCTCTTTTAACTAATTTCCAGTCACTGCTGTTGGCCTCCATGTTATTCGCTAAATTGATAATCTCTTCACACTTTTGTTGCGTGGCAAGTTGCAACAAGGGTTGTGAAACATGTTTTTCGGTAATAGTCAAACTATCAGAAATTTTTGAACACCCGGCAACGCTGTTGGGAGGGTTCAGATTCACAGGCCTGGACACATTCTCTTTATCTGCTATGTGGGAATCGTTTTTTCCCGAATCTTGTTTTTTGTTGGTGTCTCCAAGACTTTTTACGGGTGAAACATTCGTCATTCCTTTTAATAGAACAATTTGTTCTTGCATCAAGTCTATCTTGTCGCGAAGTTCTTGTATAATTTCATCTTTTTGTTTGACAATATAATTAAAAATATTAAGATCGACTACCTTACTTTCGCCTGCTAGGTTTTCCATCGCATCAAAAAACGCTTGGTCGTTATCACAGCTAACTTTTTCGGAGGGACAACATATTACCATGTCTTCGTTGAGAAATTTGACATTGATATTTCTCGCACAGCTTGTATGGAAGTTGTTCTCACATAGGGTGCACTTTACACCTTTAACTAGGTTTTTTTTACACTTATTACAGGATTTGTTTTTCAGAGCACTTTCACACACATTTGCACGGTTCGATGCCATGTTGCAAATGTACCTGTATGAGAAACTTATGAAAATCACCGTGCTGGCATTTTCATCGAGGCACTCACTGCCGTTTCAAAGAAAAAAATATTTTTTTACCATTTTTTACTTTTTTCTCGCCCTGTATGATTTGTCAAGAATCAAATTTCGATCACCCTGTATGATAAACTTATGAAAATCACCGTGCTGGCATTTTCATCGAGGCACTCACTGCCGTTTCAAAGAAAAAAATATTTTTTTACCATTTTTAATTTTTTTCTCGCCCTGTATGATTTGTCAAGAATCAAATTTCGATCACCCTGTATGAGAAACTTATGAAAATCACCGTGCTGGCATTTTCATCGAGGCACCCACCGCCGTTTGTCAAGCATCAAATTTCGATCACCCTGTATGAGAAACTTATGAAAATCACCGTGCTGATATTTTCATCGAGGCACTCACCGCCGTTTCAAAGAAAAAAATATTTTTTTACCATTTTTAATTTTTTTCTCGCCCTGTATGATTTGTCAAGAATCAAATTTCGATCACCCTGTATGAGAAACTTATGAAAATCACCGTGCTGGCATTTTCATCGAGGCACTCACTGCCGTTTCAAAGAAAAAAATATTTTTTTACCATTTTTTACTTTTTTCTCGCCCTGTATGATTTGTCAAGAATCAAATTTCGATCACCCTGTATGAGAAACTTATGAAAATCACCGTGCTGGCATTTTCATCGAGGCACTCACTGCCGTTTCAAAGAAAAAAATATTTTTTTACCATTTTTAATTTTTTTCTCGCCCTGTATGATTTGTCTAGAATCAAATTTCGATCACCCTGTATGAGAAACTTATGAAAATCACCGTGCTGGCATTTTCATCGAGGCACCCACCGCCGTTTCAAAGAAAAAAATATTTTTTTACCATTTTTAATTTTTTTCTCGCCCTGTATGACTTGCCAAGAATCAAATTTCGATCACCCTGTATGAGAAACTTATGAAAATCACCGTGCTGGCATTTTCATCGAGGCACTCACCGCCGTTTTCAAGAAAAAAATATATTTTCACCATTTTTTATTCTTTCTCGCCCTCTACGGTTTGTCAAGCATCAAATTCAATTCACCCTGTATGAGGAACTTATGAAAAACACCGTTCTGACATTTTTATTGAAGCACTCACCGCCGTTTTCAAGAAAAAATATATTTTCATCATTTTTTATTTTTTCTCGCCCTGTATGATTTGTCAAGCATCAAATTTAGATCACCCTATATGAGAAACTTATGAAAGAAACCGTGCTGGCATTTTCATCGAGGCACTCACCGCCGTTTTCAAGAAAAAATATATTTTCACCAATTTTTATTTTTTTCTCGCCCTGTACGAGTTGTCAAGCATCAAATTTTGAACACTCCGTGAGAAAAACACATGAAAAACACGGTGCTGACATTTTCACCGAGGCACTCACCGCCGTTTCGAAGAAAAAAATATATTTTCATCATTTTTTATTTTTTTATCGCCCTGTGCGATTTGTCAAGAATCAAATTTTGATCACCCCGTATGAAAAACACATGAAAAACACCGTCCTGACTTTTTCATCGGGTCAGTCACCACCGTTTCGAAGAAAAAATATATATTCTCACCATTTTTAATTTTTTTTGTTAACATGTACGGTTTGTTAAGCATCAAGTTTTGATCACCCTGTATGAGAAACTCATGAAAAACACTGTGCTGACATTTCGATCGAGGCACTCACCGCCGTTTCAAAGAAAAAATATTTTTTTACCATTTTTTATCTTTTTCTCGTCCTTTACAGTTTGTCAAGCATCGAATTTCGATCATCTCGTGTGAAAAACACATGAAAAACACCGTGCTGATATTTCCATCGAGACACTCACCGCCGTTTCAAAGAAAAAAATACATTTTCACCATTTTTAATTTTTTTCTCGCCCTGTACGATTTGTCATGCATCAAATATTCATCACCCCGTATGAGCAACTCATGAAAAACATCGTGCTGACATTTTCATCGAGGCACTCACCGCTGTTTCAAAGAACAAAAATGTATTTCCACCAACTTTTATTTTTTTCTCGCCATGTACGATTTGTCAAGATTCAAATTTTGATCACCTCGTATGAGAAACACTTGAAAAACACGGTGATGAAAATTTCAGCACGCATTTTCATCAAGGCAATCACCGTCGTTTCAAAGAAAAAATATATATTTTCTCCTTTTTTTTCTCGCCCTGTTGTACGTACGTACGATTTGCCGATCAAATTCTGATCTCCTCGTATAAGAATCTCATGAAGAACACCGTGCTGACATTTTCATTGAGGCACTCACCGCCGTTTTAAGGAAAAAAATATATCTCCACCATTTTTTATTTTTTTCTCGCCCTGACGATTTGTCAAGCATCAAATTTGATCATTTTTCAAAATACGGAGAGAAGTGAATTATTTTTTTAGACCGCCCCTACCAGTTGTTCAATTTCTTATTATCAATTAATTAGAAGATATAATTGCCTAGCAATATAGGTTCAAGTGGAAAAATCACGAACGAACAATGTCTATGGACAGCTGGGAATATTTGGTAACGTCGCGCGCTATTTTTCCTCCATCCCGATATCGATAGTCTCTACGTCATAAAGCGTGGCCAGAAATTCGTGGACAACTTCACATTAATTATACCACTTGGGCTGAAGTGAACTTTCACGCATCATGCAACAAACACCCTTGTTTTCACTAGTTTCATAAATAACTATTTAACGGCTTCTTATGACTTTATTGATTTCTATTGTCCCATTTGTTTTACCCGGTTGCGCCTCCTTAAAAATAATCAGTTCTTGCTTGGAGAGCACGAAAGAGAATACCTATAATGTTCTAGAACCATCATGCATGACATTCATTATTCCTCAAAAAGTTATATAAAATTTCATATATATTATTTGAGAAATAACGGAGAATGAAGTTTGTTCTTAGTAAATTGCACCAGCCGCAATATTGAAATTGAAATAAAACTCAAAAAGCAGATAAATATGGTTTTATGAAAATGATTAAGTTCAATTTGTTAATGTTATTGTAGAACAATTTTAAGAATCACCATTACATTTATGGTTTTATAAATGACTCCTGAAGAAATTTTGAAATAAAAATCAATGTGAATCGATCGAAAAAATGTTGTTTGCTTTATGTGCAAAAAGCGTCGATATCAATTTGTTTTGTTCTGTCATCTTCTAGTATACTCACTTCATTTATCGCTTCAATATTTATGGAACACCATGTAAGATTTCAAATTCTCATATGTTACCAATATTTACCTCTGATTTGTCTTCTTCTTCAAAGTTTCCTTCTCTCATGCTTGATATTGTAGCTTCGGGTATTCCTGTTTTTTTGACACAAGTATTGTGTAACACCGGTGCCAGTTTCGATAGTTTCTCTCCAAGTTCCTGTGAAGGAAACGTTTTCTTTATAAATTGCCACTGCTTTGCTCCTATACAGTTCTCATTAATTTTTGGTTTTTCTCAATAGTCGGTACCAACCCATGATAATTTCCAACGAATTCGTATTTTATATTCCAATATCTACCTTTAATCTGACATGTAGAATAATTTCGAAATTTCAAAATAATATCTTAATATTGTGATCATATTTGTGAAAGGTAATCGATATTCGAGATCTGAAACGCATCAACAATGGCAGTTCAATGGTTTTAGACAAACATATCCTAAACCTGTGAGTGGCGAATGTGGTATTCTCATCCGATATTTGCCCATATTCAAGGGGTCCGTGAAGAGAAGGAGGTCAATCCCTCAACAGTATACAGGATGAGGCAAAAGTATGGAAACAGGTGAACATATTATCTGTAACCGTTCTTTAGATTTTTTCCGAATGTATGTCTATTAGGTGATATCAAAACATGGCGGATTTGATAACGTTATCGCCAATGTTGCCACTTTTTCAGTTATTCCGGAATTATTATTACCTTCCTAATTTTGAATAGAATTTTCAGATTCTCAATGAAGAACTGATCTCATCGATCTATCATACTTGGAATCTATAGAAAATGATTACAGATATATAGGGTGCTTTGAATCGAGATTCTTCAACTATACGATTTTTTTGTGTCGAAATCATTCTATATTGGTTGAAACGGTTCACATGTCCGTCCTTAATTTTTGATTTTCTTTCTACTGACTTTTTTAATTGAAACAAATACAGGATGGTTCAAGATTCAGAATTCTGATCACAATGTATCTGTTCCAATTAAATGTCAGTAGATGGTAAATCAAAAGTTAAGAAAGATTCATTGAACCTGTTTCGAGCAATAATGAATAGTTTCGACACAAAAATATCCTAAAATTGAAAAAACTATAGGTTTTGACCACCTTATATCTTGGTAATCATTCTCGCTAGATTCCAAGTGTGATGGATCTATGAAATCAGCTTCTGAGGAAGAATATAAAAATTCAATGAAATACAGGGTATTCTATTTAGAACGAGGAAGTTAAATTCAATTCCGGATGAACTGAAGAAGTGGCAACAAACGGTTACTGAGATATTCACCTGTTACCATACTCTTGCCCAACCCAAATATACGTCTTCAAGACGTGTATTCTTGGAACAAAAATGATATGACGTTCCTCAAGCCTATTTTTTTCTGGGACCAATGGTTCGCCTTACTGGACGTCAGAGTTTGAAATTCAAATAATTTTTTTTTCAATAATTCGACTATTCAATAGGATATCGATTTCAACTCGAATGCATGAATGAAGGGAGATGAATTGAGAATTTGGATTTATATTTGAATAGTCATTTACCGTAAGGGTTCTTTAATTTCAGTTGGAATAATCTAATTCTTCTTAACTGAAACACAACGATCACCTATAGCGTAAAACAATTATTGCATAAACCATAAAAAATATTGTGACCCGAAAACATTAACAGTAGTAAACCGTACAGTCATATCCACGAAGTATATTTTTCCAAATTAAGGGTTGTAGGAATATGCTTCGGGCATATATATGCCATCATCAGGCTCACGAGAACAAGAAAATATCACCTACCAGGAAATTGGAGATGCACAAAGATAGAAAACCAACTGATATAAAACTCACAGATTTCTGCGGGAAGGTAAAGAAAACTCAACAACAAGTCTATACCCAGACAGCACTGGATATTCATAGAATATTCTCTAAATATGCTAAAATGGAGGAGTATATTCCGAATATTCATAGATTATTCCTAGAATATATACATGCTTCTAGAACATCTAAAAGGAATATTCCAAAGTGAATAGTCGGACATGTTCAGGGAATATTCAGGTATGAATCTTCCAGGAATATTCCCAACTGAATATTATCTGTTGTATATTCATGAAATATACCCAACTGAATATTCTGTGCGGTATATTCATGAAATATACCCAACTGAATATTCTGTGCGGTATATTCATGAAATATTCTCATCTGAATATTCTGTGGTGTATATTCATGAAATATTCCATGAATATTCCTATGTTTCTCAACACATAAATAACATTTATTATTTCAGAGATGTGAGTATAGAACATCAATTAGATGTAAGGGAATTTTGAAACAAAAAGTGTTTATGATCCGATTTTGAACAATGCTCTCACAAGAACTTGATATGTATAACATTATTCAATTCGATTACTGGCCTAGTGGTTAAGGCGTTGCTCTAATAGCCTTGAGGTCACGAGTTCGATCCCTACTTGGGTCACTTTTTTTTATTTTAGAATATGTTCATTGGAATATTCCAGGAACATTCAACATAGAATTTTCTTTTGGGTATATTCTATGATTATCTGAGGAATTCCCATTCGCATATTCAGAGAATATTCCACAGATATTCCGTAATATTCCAGATTATTTCTAGAATATTCCAATATTCCAAAAGGAATATGATAGGGAGATTCATGGAATATCTGGTGCTGTCTGGGTAGGAATCAGCCCAGATGATGAAACCATAGATGAAACCAAAAATTCATATCAGAACACTGAACCTGAGTGTATTTATTATAACGTCTCATTTTTTCGAAATAATTCTGGAATTTCGATGACAAATCTCATGAATCAATGAAGACAAACTAATGAGTTAAAAAATAGAAGGTCATCAAAGTGGATAGGGATATAGTAATATTGGGATTGTTTTCGAAAATTTACAAAATGTTCAGTTTTGTACCCTCTTGGTCATTTTATGCATAACATATTATGATGCCAAATGAAACTTAGTACGTACGCGGTACGTTTCAAGCCACTCCTCACTCAACATCAAAATTGATTGATTCATTAAAAAATGTGAAGATTCCAAGACAGCATTTCGAGTACTGATGCTGCTTGTTGCGACCTATTATATTATTTCTCACTGTACTCACCTCAAGTTTCAAATATGCAGATGAAAATTCCACTGCTATGAAGAACAGAATTATATACACACTTGACTTGTACATATTTGAATATATATATTTTTATCCTATTATAATGAATCGAAGGACTATACTGAATTAAATGGTTTTCGTAGTTTTATTACCTTTATATATATTTCAATCCCAATCGCCTCAGAGAGCAGGACAGTATTTGATAGAAAAGTTGACTTTTTTCAACGAAGCATCAATTTATTTCCATGTTCCGCTACCAAATATCTCATGAATTAAAACGCAATAATAATTATACTGATCATGATAATAACAATAATAGACAGACATTGAATATTTATTTGTAGAATACATTCTTCATCAATGTCTGAAGAAGAAAATGATGCCGTAAGTTTCATAGAGTGAACTAACCCCTGTCGAATTTCGATGATTCCATTATTTCAGTCATTCTGAACAAAATGTTGCACGAAATGTTGATGAATTTTTTGCCGAATTTCATGGTGATCCTTTCATGAAGATACGATACACAGAGTTATTAACATCGCATCCAAAGCCATCCAGGAACATAAAAAAATATTACCTTCTGTTGGTATAGAATGATACAGAAAATGATAATATTCATATATCAGATATCGGCGGTAGCGCACGATACGTAGATGAGTTTCTAAACTATATCTCTGCAATGTTTCTTCAATTATTTCTCAATTATTTTGTAGGTTAGCCGATAGGTTATGAACTATAATTTTCAGAATTATGGGATCTTGTCGAAGAAAGGAATTATGAGTTCGTAGAAAAAGTATAGTATGTAACGCTTTGCTGCGCGCGAGCTCAAAATTCTCGTTACTGGAATGACGTTCATAACACTTTCTACATAATATACTATTAGTAGTATATACGGACTTTCATCTAATGTAAGGTTTGAAAGTTATAAGAAATTATTATATATATCTAGAGAGGCTTATATGGTCACTTTCTCATGCTACTATCAAAGAACAAGTTGATAACGTTGTCTTTAATTCATACACCAGGTGAACATGACATTCGAAAATTGTTTCGTAATTGAAATGCGACACATCATTTTTTTTTCAATTTTATGGAGTGCACGAGCGGGAATTCCTATTATTTTTGCAAAACAAAGTGCGCGTACCTATAGGAAGGATAGAGAGAGAAGATTGGTATTGAAATTTTTTTGAACTTTTGTGAAAGTATACTTATCAGGCAGAGAATTCTGGAGCTCTGTGACTTACCTCGTGCATGGTTGACGACAAAAAGTTGTTCTATGTGCTGCCTGTTAGCCTTTTGTTATCTGTCAGTGATGAACTGTTAGCCGAGATCATCATTTCCGTGGCAGATTTTATAGAGAAGTGAAAAGTCGCTGTTTTTCCTGCGGTGTTCCATCAATGATGTCCAGAAATGAGTGAATGTGGCATATCACCAGTCCGTGCTCGTATCTGATTGGAATCTAAGTGTGAGATATAATGCTTCATAATAGCGACACACGTTGATGAATTTTGATATGGTTCTAAGAGGGGTTTGGAATCAGTTATTGAACGCTGGGTATTTTTATTATTTTATCTTTCGCAGGTTGATGAATCAAACAGATTGCAAAATACATTATCGTAAGGTACGAACTTTGTACAACCTTATGAAGTTCATCCGATAGTCCAAGAGGTTAGATAAATCTTGATTAACTAACCTAACACTAATACCCTAACCTGAACGTATGGTATAGTTCATGCAAAGTCAGTTGAACAGATCATCAAACGAGTGTCGTGCAGCGCTGCCGCATACTATGAACTATCAGAGGGACCGACGGCTTGCGGTGATGTATTTTTCCAACTGACTGTGCATAAACTATAAAATCAGAGGAGTCGGTAGTGAATAAACGTTTAGTGAAATAGGCGCCAGTCACTACATTCATTGAATAGTACCACAACATAATTGTATCATAGTATATACTATGACAGATTGAAGAAACAATAATTATAAATAAATCGAATTGTGATATCTTGACTATTTACGGTCGGTCAGAAAATAGTCTTATCCCGGTCCTGGTTATTCTTCAATGAAAAAAAAAAAAGCACCCAGTCTAATTTAAACAAAGGATGATTCTACATTAATTTGGAAAAAACATCATTATCTCCACCAATGCAATGATAATGAGCATTATTTGATTTTTTATTATCCACATGCTTGTTATCCAAATAAATAGTTTATCTATGATTTGAAATTGTTATTCATCGCACAGATAGTTGCATTGATATCTCGAGAAATTCAACTGTTAATCATTTAATGATTCTTGTTCAAGACACTTCACTGGCTTACTGAACCAATCTTTTCAGAAGGAGATTGAAAGTTTCGTGAAATGCTTTTCACTTGTTTCATAGATTAACGACTCCCTTGTTTGCACTCTCGAAAATGTAGATTCATCCATTTCTTAGACTTATATACATATACATGTTTGATATGGCGAATGTGCCATTATAAAAAAAAAAACTAATAAACGATTCATCATTCCAGATTTTTTGGGTTTTTCTATCCTCGTTTCTATGGAATAGAAATATAAATTCTATTTCAGTGTAGTGAGGACAAATCAGATGATTTGCCCCAAAATGTCACTGCGTTTAAAGAATTTTTTCATCAGAGAGCCCAAAAGAAAAATTCACCAGCTTGTCAGTGACAATTTGTATTGAAAAAGGTTTGGAGAAGAGAAATAAAGGTATATAGAAAAATATCAGATTTTCACTTAGCTTTGGACGTTTCGGGAACGAATCTGCTCCCGTTCTAAACATGAAAAATAGATATTTGAATAGCAATTTCTCATTTGTCTCGATACTTTTCCGTTCTCAGTGACAATTGGTGACGTTGGCAATCAAAAAGTTACATGATGTTTTCATTTATTGATCTGGAATTTACCATTTTTGTTTTTTCAGATTTCAGTACTGAATACACCATTTTCTTTCCATATCAACTGAACAGGAAGCAAAATTATTGTCTCCGTTCAGAAGAATGCAAGCAGATTCCTTGACTTTTCTCTTCTGATTGTTATCTTATTTTCCAATGATTTTAATATCATTCCATTCTGCCATTTCTGCCATATGTTGCCCATCTTCAGTAAGGATATGTTCAGCTAGTTTCGATTTGTCGATGACTCTTTTCTTTTACTTATGTTCCTTCGTCCTTACTGAAAAAGGTCTCTTGGTTTCATCTGTACAAAACTTTCCACAAACACAAGGTTTATACTGTGAATACAATTTTTTGACTATTGTTCTTCATTTTTCGTCTTATTTGTTTGAGTTAGAATCGATCTCAGTGTATTTTCAGTTTCGAACACAGCCAGAATTTAATAAATAAACGACTTTCATGTTGCCTAAATACCGATTCAAATTTATATCTGATTCATAGGCATTAGTCATTCATTATCTGAAATTATCACACTCTTTTTCCTCAAGAATGTACAGGGTGTCTCCGTATATCTAAATATGGAAATTGTAGAGTTCCATGTCTACTATCTAATTCTCCTTGAATGTTGAAAATACATAGGGTGTACATAAACATTTATAGATTCTTTTTCAAATTATTTAGATTTCTTCTAAAAAATTTTGAAATTGTTCCCCAAGATAGTATGTAGGTGACCACTAGAAGCACTCAAATGTGCATTGAAATATATGGCATGCCATTTAAAAAATATATAATTATGACGTCACACTTTTTTGGGACACCCTGTTCAATCGATTCTGGTATGCGCCCAATGATACAATTGAGGTCTGCAAAATATCAAAATCCTGACTCAACTGATAACTGAGCTATAGAACACGGGAGGTGAGATGCAGAACCCTGCATCAACTCGTCTTAATTTCCCCTATTCATCATTCAATATGTGAGTCTTCTCATGGATCACCCTGTATATTGCCAAAGTGAGCTTTGTGTCAGCATTGACTGTATTTTCTCTGTCCTTGCAGACTCAATAGTACCAGAGATTATAGTGTATAATTTCTGATAGTACCTACTTTTGGTCTGGTATTGTATAGGTATCAACTAGTTATAGTGATAGTAACCAGAATGTGAAATAAACAATAATATCACAATATTTGTTTTCAGACATTTTACTTATTCATTTTCAATCCGGCATTTCATAAAATCCCTGACTACAGGTATATCATCGCATATAATTTTAATCTATGATATAATTATGTAACATATCGTGAACTATAGCCGAATTCCTCAATAGGTATGGTCCATAGTATTGTTAAATCATTATGAAGCTATGAAGAGTAAAATTATCAAAGAACTTCCTACCAGTAGATTCACCAATACCGAGTGTTCCAATAGTTGATGCCTAGTCATACGGATCGAGATGGGAGGTCAGCTCATTCGGATTCTCTTGAGCCAAACATACAAAGTTTTACGGTTTTTCAGTTTTTCCATGATTTCAAGTTCTTCTGAAAAATTCCATTTCTTCACATTAGTGTTCTTATAATACAATAATGAAACGTGACACATTCATCTCATAAGAATATCTCCGTAATCATTGATAATTCGATCGAAAATCCTTGTTATACGACGCTATACATAGTGGAGTATACTACGGCCTTGCCAAAAATGCTATTTCGGAAACTAAGCGAGATAGAGGTATAGTTACTCTGGAGAAAATGATCCCCATCGAATTTTGAGCAACTTTGGTTTTTGTGTGTGGTCTGTCTGTCTGTCTCTGTACTCTGTGGTAATCATAAATCGATATATCTCCGTAACCCTTTGACATATCGACTTGAAATTTCGCCATCGTATTGTACTCAAAACAATATCATGTCATCAAAATATGAAGGAAATCGAAAAACTCTAAGGTGGTGTTTCCGGGTTTTTTCAATTTTTCACTGGAAGTTTCTTGTAACCACTCTACAAATCGCGAAAGTGGTCCGATCGATTTTATTTTTAGTGAAAAATAACTCTATTAGTTCTCTGAACTTTCATAGCGTCGTATACACATCTTTGGTGCCCAATGATAGTTCAATATAAAAATATGCTCATGATATGGTGCCATGGCCTCTACTTCCATCTTACATGAGCAATGATAAAATATCTGCTTTTATAGCGTCGTATAAATTATCTGACCTCTATACTAATATGATACCTAGAGAAAACAACATCTTTACTAATCTGATACCTTTCAAATACTACGTACCTCACTTGTTGAAATCAATCAGCAATACAATAATACAAAGCTGATACACACGATAGTATCAGAGAAAATATTGACCAAGGTGTCATGTTTCATTGTTATCTCGATATGTTTTGATATGCTATGTTATGTGAAAAACTGAAATTTGAAAAAAAAAACTATAAAACTCAAACACGTAAGACCTCCGGAACACTCTGCATATATCAAAAATATAACTCACATTAAGATTCTTCTCGTAAGTACATTTCACCATATCGTATATTCTGTCCTCTAAAGGTGTGAATTCTGAGAGAAAAACATTGCCATCACAGGTAGGTTACTTCTAGGATCCAACAAGTGCAGTCGTCTTCAGCGAAAATGTCGCGGTTGCACGGTATGAGCGCTCTAATTGGAGTAGTGATTAAGGGAGCTGACACCGTCCATGTGCGATATGATCTCTGGAGACGACTGTACCTATGATATATTATCTTTTATTACAATAAGAATTCTGAACTCGATATTAGGAAACTTCGTTTCTAATGAGTTACACACGATTCAGGAAAAACTTTGATAGGAACATTTTACTTTTCGGTCTTATTCTGACCCTTCACAATTATACTTGAACAGATTATGATAATCTCCATATTATATATCATTATATATAATATATTCAGGGTGAGTCAAAAATGAGTACCGAGCTTTCTGGAGGTGATAGTACGTTCAAAAATAAGTATACTTTGATAAATAAACTCTTTTTTTTTTCGCATGACTTCTAAACGGTGGAAGCAACCAGATTTCGCGACAGATTTCCGACTATAGCCTATATATATACAGGCTGATTTTAAAATGAGTGCATATATTCAAGACATGAATATGAGAGAGACTAACAAAAATTACTAAAATATTTGATTCTTCCTAAGTCTTCACAGGAATTTTATTTTGAAAATTGAACATAAAATGCTTCGAAATTCGAGTACGCCACTGGGAAGCAAGTGAAATCTGCGGAATCCCAGGGTATCTTCATTCGTCATTCACTAACGTCAAAACAAGACAGTGATGCCAGATTGTTTCAGAGACGAATATCCTGATAAAAATTTGTCACAGACTGAATATGAATTGGAATAGGTTATGGAAACTAATAGAGGTGAATGTAATATGTACAGGAGCCTTATTTTTCAAAGTTCACTGGGAGAACTGTGGGGTGATTATCTCCATGGATCACGAGAGACGGAGAGAAACATGAGGGGAATGATAGAACGTCCCCCTTCCTTCAATTCGAAAATAAGGCCCCAGCGGGTAGATACAAAATTAGCAGACAATAAATAGGTACACAACATACACAAAGTTGAAAATCGACTCACCTAGTAGATTTTCTCATATCTGCTCGAACAGCAAAACTCCCGAGAGCAAACAAATACTAATATCGAGTCCATTCCAGACTAATATCGTGTTCTTGTTGGTTCATATTCGCACTTAAACCATCGAAAACGACTCGACGACATATCCTTCCTGGCAATCTCACATTGAAAATAACGATCACGACCATATCACGATTATCACGACACAAGACACAACATCCAATTATTTTATTACTTATTTTACGTTTACAATTATTTTACAAACCAGCAACCACACAAACAAAACTATCATCATATGATCTGTCAACATCATTCCTCAGAACAGTAGTATATCTGTGACTATAGATTTCCTCTTTGCTGTGACCTTTGACAGTACTAACTAGGATTGTTCGCGTTCAGAAAATAAACAATCCGAAACCGTCAGAAGCATGCACAAGTCCACAGAACCCAAAAAAATCATACAGTTCTGTGAAACTGCGCATGCTTCTGACCGATTCGGAAGCAAGAATTCAGATGACCATGAATTACTAATAGGTGATTTCTAAGGATCAATTAGAAACAGCAAAGTAGCGCCTTTGTGGTTGTGATTCAACCTGATTGGACACAGCTGATTTTATTTGTGAGATTAGTGCATATAGTGAGGAAGGATCATTTCATTGAATTGAACTAATATATATATTTTTCTCCAAATTAGTTATTATGAAAATGAAAGTTTCATTCAAAGAGATGATCCTTCCTTACTATAATACAGTAATCTCAATCAGCTGTGCCCAATCAGGATGAATCGCAACCACGCAAGCACTACTTTATGCTGTTTCTGATTGGTCCGTGAAAGTCGCCCATTAGCACAGTTGAGAGAATATTACATTGTAATATTCTCTCAACTGTGCTATTAGTAATTCATGGTCACCTGAATTCTTGCTGGTAGCACACCATAAGAACAATCAAAACAAAGATCCTTTCTTCACAGTTTGTTGTTCTGAGAATGTATGTTATTTTGGAAAACGTCAAAACGTGATACTAGTAAATGTAAAGTTTTGTTTCTGACAATTTCCTTGGAATGTGACGATGCATTTCTCAATCATTGAGCTGAATGATATGGTTCTTATGTCGGGTCGTTATTGTGCGGGGCCCATGAGACTCCTCGAAGGACACGAAATTGTAGCGATGCAAGGAGGTAGAGGGAAGGGTCTAAAGGATTCTTCAGTAAAAGGAACTTCCAACCTTGAGGTGTTCAGTTATACGCTATTCGAGCTTATGTGTAGAAATCTTGGGTGAGTCCATTTTAAAGTTTTTGTATTATCTTTCTGGAATTCAAGACCAGGGTTAACTTCTTCCCCATGTACATTTTCTCGATTAAACATTTTATTTAATATCTCCTAATTTTCATGTAGAGTGGCAACGTCGCTTCGTTCATCACGGTCGACTGCGGATCGCAACGCAAACGATATAGTTGTGACAGAAGTAGAAATCTGGACGGAAAAAGGGTATTTTGTACGAAAGCGCTGAATGGACATGATACTTTTTTTTAATAATTGCCAGTTTGAACTGGCATTTAGCTATGATTGCCAGTTTGAAGTGGCAATTAGCCATAATTGCCAGTTTGATCTGGCAATTAGCCATAATTGCCAGTTTGAAGTGGCAATTAGCCATAATTGCCAGTTTGAACTGGCATTTAGCTATAATTGCCAGTTTGAACTGGCATTTAGCTTTAATTGCCAGTTTGAACTGGCAATTAGCCATAATTGCCAGTTTGATCTGTCAATTCGCCATAATTGCCAGTTTGAACTGGCATTTAGCTATAATTGCCAGTTTGAACTGGCAATTAGCCATAATTGCCAGTTTGATCTGGCAATTATAGCTAAATGCCAGTTCAAACTGGCAATAATGGCTAAATGCCAGTTTAAACTGGCAATTATGGCTAATTGCCAGTTCGAACTAGCAATTATAGCTAATTGCCAGATCAAACTGGCAATTATGGCTAATTGCTAGTTCAAACTGGCAATTGTAGCTAAATGTCAGTTCAAACTGGCACTTATAGCTAAATGCCAGTTCAAACTGGCAATTATGGCTAATTGCCAGTTCAAACTGGCAATTATGGCTAATTGCCAGATCAAACTGACAATTATAAAAAAAAAAGTATCATGTCTGTTCAGCGCTTTCGTAATTTTGCCCCAAATCTATTTTGATCCTAATAACATTTTTTTTCTACTCACATAACTAAAATGGCATTTATCGTACGGATATGTACCAAGCTAAATGATCGATTAATCACGGATTGTCGATCTATGATTTATTCAAATTATCAAACACGTTACCATGGCAACACGTTTTCTTAAACACATCACCATGGCAACGCAGTTCATTAAACACAGCTTCAGTAATTCGAGACATGTCTGGCCTGTCAATTGTATTAACTGTCAACTGTTATTTTCATATTTTGTATCAGAATTATTCGAACAATATTCGTTTGTATCGGAATTCTTCATTAACAATATATGCGAAAAGTAGACGACAGTGAAATCGAAGAGAATGTTCAGGTACTTACATTCATACCTCCAAGAAGTGTAAAAATGAAGCATCCATCTTTTAGAACAATTTATTTATTCAGCGCTAAGCATGACAATGAACGTGAAACAAAGGATAGTAAGCAATAGACTGGACAGATCTACAACCAATATCACTTATACGTGTCTCGCTGGTTGCATGCAGTTGTATGTATAATGTTTTCAATTCCCATTCCTTTCGAATTATTTTGTAGGTTAGCACGAAAAGCAGGTATGTTAATTGTAATTTTTGGAGTTCGTAGAAAAATCATAGTATGTAACGCGTTTATAAACTCTTCTAGACACTCGTTTATTAAACACTCGCTCCGCTCTGCTCCGCTCGTGCTTAAACTACTCGTTACTAAAAGGACGTTTATAACACTTGTCACATAATATACTATAATAGTGCTATTCGGTAGGATACCTCAAGATTTCTTAGTGTTTAAAATATATGCACTTATTTTAAAATCAGCCTGTATGTACCAGTTCAACAACTATTTCTAGGTGTCAGTGTGATGTCGAAATCGGAATAAAATAATTAAATTACAGCTTTCACAGCTATTGTAGTGTTCTTCGATTTCGTCTGTTACTGCAGGTTACCAATAGGTGGCACACAATTGAATGCAATCGTAGGTAATTGTATTATGTACGTACAGTGTTACCAGAGCGTTACTGCTCCACGGGCTTGTTCAATATGATTCCACTTTTCACTCCATTCAAGTCAAGCAAATGCAAATAACTATATATCTAGCTACAATGGAAATGTATGTCATGAGTCATTTTTGAAACTGTCTTCACAAGTTGTCTTTGGAATATTTATTTTCCTTTTCAACTTCATTCCTAACTATGATGTAACTTATCATTATTGGCGTCGCCAGAAAAACTTCCAAGGAAGGGGATCGAAATTCTTTTTCAAGGCAAAATAGTCTGTGTAATTCAGAAATGATGTGTGCAAGATTTATTATCAAGTTCAGATGGCTATAAATAGAAATTTCGTGTTTTCTGTATTGGGTATAATACAAGGTGATTCTAAAATAGGTGGTCAAACTTTGGGAGTATATAGAGTGAGTGAAATAATTACGAAAACCTCGGTAACATTTTCTTCTGAAGTGCCCCCCACGAAAGATACAGCCCCTCAAAGGGGGGCCTCGGAGAATGATTTTGTACTATTATCTCCAACACCTTGTATGATGAAAATCTAAAATTTTGTTCATCCACTAACTATTCAGTGCTGGTTCGAATGGAGTTAAAATCACCTCAAAATTGAATACAGGGGTGTGTCAAAACAGGGAGGTAGGGGGTAAAAATAACCCCAACTTTTTTGTTCATCGCAATTTCAGTTTTTTTACATGAAATTATGAAATCTCAGGGCTATTAACATAGAAAAGGATCTCTTGTTGGATCTCGATAAACTGAACCATTAGCAAATAAAATTTATTTTTCCAAGATTTCATTTAAATAACAATTTTGGTATGCACTTAAGTTTAATTATCTAGTTCAAATTTTGCAACTGAATTTTTAACTACTTCTAATCGTCTGGCAGATGACAGTTGACAACGCGTTATGGACTTTTTGATAGAAAAAAATATGGCGGCTCCAATGTGGCTGACCAGATTTGTGATTATGATTCGATTCGATTCAAATTTGGTTTGTAAGGGTTTTTGAGGTTGGAAATTTTGAATTCGTTGTCTCGGAATTGATGAATTAAAAATAGACGACGAGTTTCGGGATTATGGTCTGATCCTATTGAAGATACTAAAATAAAAAATATTGTTGAAAACAAGCTTTTTTTAAATTTTATTCACTAATAGTTAATTTTATCGAGATGCAACAAGAGCACCTTTTTCATGTAAATAGCCCTGAGATTTCATAATTTCATGTCAAAAAACTGAAATTGCGATGAACAAAAAAGTTGGGGTTATTTTTACCCTCTACCTCCCTATTTTGACACACCCCTGTATTTTATTTTGAGGTGATTTTAACTCCTTTCGAACCAGCACTGAATAATAAGTGGATAGACAAAATTTCAGATTTTCATTATACAAGGTGTTGGAGATAATAATACAAAATCATTCTCCGAGGCCCCCCTTTCAGGGGCTGTATCTTTCTTGGGGGTCAATTCAGAAAAAAATGTTACAGAGGTTTTCGTAACTATTTCACCCACTCTATATGCTCCCAAAGTTTGACCACCTATTTTAGAATCACCTTGTATACGTAGACGAGTGCCTTATTTCAAATATTTTCATTCTTACGAATTCACACTGCTATTATATACTGATATTTAAGGGTTATATATCATTATATTATATTACAGTGTGTGTAGAATGTAAGAAAAACTTGATTCAAATTTTATGTTCTTTTATTCAGACCTGCATGCTGAAATACAAATTTCGATCATAATTGCACTTATGAAAAAAACAATTTTTTCGAAGTGAGAACTTCTAGACGCGTTAAGCACTTTTTTGGGTGGAGAAAAACATTGGATTTCGCGTCATCGTCACGACCCGTCCCGTGTCCCGTCACCGTGAGGTCAATGACTAGCAATAAATTTGAAGGGTGCAGTATCGCATCTCATCTCATATTATATGTAGTATTTTGTAATTATGATTAGATTCTATTCTAAATTGGTATATGGAGGTTTTCGGGGTCGGAGACTATGATTGTTTCGTGAAAATTAGGATATTCAAGATGACTGACGAGTTTTATGATAATTATGATCCCATTCAATTCAAAATCGGTGTCTGGGGGTTCTCGGCGTCGGAGATTATAATTCTTTCATCATGGCTACACCAATATGGTGCACGAGTTTAGTAATTTTGATTCAATGCCATTTAAAATTTTTATCTGGGGTCTTTTGCGGTAGGAGATTATGAATCCCGAAATTAAAAAATTCAAGATGACGATTCAATATGGCGGACGAGTTATGTGATGATGATTCTATCCTATTGAAAATTTATATATGAGGGTGTTTGGGGTCGGAGATTATGATTCTATCGTCAAAATTGGGAAATTCAGGATTGCAGATCCAATATGGCAGACAAGTTTTCTAATTTTATTATCCGATTCTATTCAAAGTTTTTACTAGTGTTTTAGGTGTCGGAGATTTTGAATCATTCGTCAAAATCAGGAGATTCAAGCGAACACCATCTCAAAAGTTTTTGTTAATCTATGTCAGACAGCGAATGTTTTTTGGTAATGAAGTTTGTCGGGGTGATAAGAATTCTGTTCGATAGTGATAAAACAGTGTATAGTGTGAGTGTGATTATCGTACCAAAGTTTCCAGGATTCCCTGGTTTCGGTCTTCGACATAACGGTGAGGAATTGATTTGCCATCATATATGCTTCCTATATTTCACATTCCATTGTGTTTTAATTGACAACTTTTTTTAAATCATTTGAAAATCGAATTATAATGGAAAAAATATAAGAAATCTATGTTCATGCTGATACATAAAACTTACAAAGTTATTGTACCTATGAGGAATTTTGAAATGAAATATTTTTCTTGAACAACCTGTTCCTCCAAAACTAACAATATTCTCAATGAGAGATGTGAGGCTGCATCTTGATTTTCTGATGTTTACTATTTCTAGCTCACACATTGACCATTTTCATGCTGATATAAAACTCACAAAGTTATTGTATGAGGAATTTTAAAATAAAATATTTTCCTTGTACACCCTGTTTCTTCAAAACTAACAGCATTTTCTATGTGAGATGTGAGATGTGAGGCTGAATCTTGATATTCTGATGTTTACTATTTCTAGCTCACACATTGACCATTTTGAATAAATAACCCTGTATATATATATATATATATTTCAAAGAAAATTCGAATATCAGGACATTCATTGAATTTCAAAAATCTTTCCCAAAGGAGATGTAAGTGGTATATGAAGTATCTACCTACGATAATTCTCTAAAACATGAACTGGATGTTCGATAACGTCTCCAAATGTCTCGAAAAGCGGTTGCTATATTTTCAAATTTTTCGTCTGTGGCTGACTTTTCCGTTACCTCGCTTTTTTGCCATTCTTATGAATTTTTGCGACATATCATTTGCAGCAGCTTGCAACACTGGTTTTGGCACGTGGCCATGTGGCGGTCTGCGGAAAGACGGGGAATCACCACGTGACTAAGAATATCCCACCGGTTCGCCGCGGGAGGAAGAGAGACATATAACGATTTCTCGCTCAGTTTTGTTTTGTTGCCGTGGCGGTATTATCCTTTGTGAATATCGCCATATAAAAAATCTGATAACTTTACTGTGATACGAATGTTTTTGCATGAGTTTTAGAGTGAAATAACCTGAGACTTTTGACACAGATTAACAAACCTTTTTGGAGTTTATTCCACAACTGTGCCCATGGAATAAGAATAAAACATTGACAACTCCTTAAATTATTGGAGTAAAAGTGAACCTTCCTATCATTTCCATCTATGCTGACATAATTATCGATCTCATGAATAGAATTGAAGAAATTCTGCTGAATTTGTATATTTGAATTTTCAGGTCTACTTATATATAATTCAGTGACAAATTCTAGGCCGTTTGAACAGTTATATAAACAGGAATGGTAGAAGATTACCAGCAGAAAAGATATTATTATTTGATAAAAACAAGCAATGCAAACAACAAATACCTATTCCAACTCCAAGATAGACATGTCCGATCCATGACGAGATTGCTAATATGACTATGCTGAATGCAGTTTTTTGAACGAAGAGAATATTGGTTATTTCAAACGGATATAATTTAAGTAAGGACCGTTTCGCTGGAACATGGGAGGTGGATGGCAGTTAATGGCTGCTTTTAGTCACATATTTTGACAAGAGGTGTCCTGTACCGGGGCCTCACGCCACATCTATGGATCCAAAATCTGATAACCCTACTCTGAGACCGGATGATTTTGTATTAGTTCTAGAGTGGAATAAGCTGAGATGTTCGGAGTTGGTTTCACAACTGTGCCAAAAAAATAAGAATATATAACATTATTGACAACTCTCCTCAAATTATTGGAGTATCAATGAGATTGAGTGGACTTTTCAATTTCTATGTATGTTGACATGATTGTTCTCATGAATTGAATTGTATAAATCTTTAATGAATTTGTATGTTCTAGTTTTCAGGACTACTTTTCTATGATTATTTTTCAGTACTGATTTTGAGCCGTTATTCGAACAGTTATAATCAGAAATGGTTAGGGGCAAGTTAGGGGCTAATGCAGCTCTGACCAGATTAAAATTATAAAATCCAGTGAAATCACCTTGACCAATATATTCTTGTCAAAAACGTGCACCACTGTTTTTTTTTCAATTTTGCATTTTCTTTACTATCATTATATATATATATATATATCTACAGCTTTGATTTTCATATTATTTTTCTGCTTATCGTCAAAACAAAAAATCACTATTATTGCATATCCATGAGACAATATAAAAATTCAAAACTACCGAACCATCAAAAACTGGGGTATACCAGTTATTTTTCTCCATATCAAGACTCTTCTGATTTGTCATCGGAATTAATGAGAGGAATGGAATAAATTGGGTTTCAATTGATTGAAAAGGTTTTAATTATGTATATTTTCAATATATGTTTGACACCCTGTTGTATCATTGAATGGTATTGAAAACGAATCATCAGACCCATACATATTTATAAAATGACCAGCTGACCCGACAAACGTTGTTCTGCCATAAACATTATTTCTAGAAAAATATTTTCAGGTAAATATTTATCAGAAAACTTTCATTATTTTATTTCTACTTCTTTTTAGTTCGTTAATCAATAAAAGCGGCATTCTTTAGTATTTCAAACTACTCTATTAATTTTCTACTTCTTTTTAGTTCGTACTTTATGCCTCTGCATTTTTTCAAACTACTCTTTATTTTCTACTCACTTCTTCTTAGTTTGGCTATCTATAAAAAGGTATTTCATTAGTTTTTCAAACTAATATTTATTATAATAGCTGATACCCGGCAAACGTTGATTTGCTATATACAATTATTTCTAGAAAATATTTTTTTATTTAAATATCAATATCAACATACTTTTATTATTTTGTTTTCTATTTCTTCTTTGACAACGAAAACACCCAGATACAAATTTTGAATAGAATCGGATCATAATTACAAAACTCAGTTGCCATTGGATCCTCCATCTTCAATTTTCTTATTTTGAACAAGAATCATAATCTCCCATCCCAAAATCCCCCATATACAAATTTGGAATATATTAAGTTACAAAACTCGTCAGCCATATTGAATCTGCCTTCTTGGATTTCCAAATATTGATATAAGAATTATTATTTCCGACTCCGAAACCCCCCCTATACCAATTTTGCATAGAATCTGATCATAATAATTGAAAAACTCGTCCGTCATATTGGATCCACCATTTTGAATTTCCCCATTTTGACAAATGATTCATAATTATCTCCGACCTCTTAAACCTCCAGATACCTATTTTGAATAGAATCTGACCATAATTACAAAACTCATCCGCCGTATTGGATCCGCCATTTCGAATTTCCAAATTTTGGAGAACGAACCATAATCTCCGACCCCGAAAACCCTCAGATACCAATTTTGGATATAATTGGTTCATAATTACAAAACTCGTCCGCCATATATTGGATCCGCCATTTCGAATTTCCTAATTTTGATGATAAACCATAATCCCTGACCTCGAAAACCCCCCAGATACCAATTTTGAATGGAATCTGACAATAATTACAAAACTCGTCCGCCATATTGGATTGTCATGTCGAACACTGCCATCTATCAGGTTGTGCCTGAACTACCACATCCTAGTTTCCTGCATTATATTCTTTCGAAAAATGGAGTTTACCGAGATCAGCTTGTTGGCAGAATAATCGTTTTTTTTTTTCGATTGGCAGCAAATATTAATTTTGCTGACACATATCAATCAGCAAAGTATTACTTTTCCTGCCTAGGCAGCAAAGTGGGTACTTAGCAACCAACCATTCCAACAACTGCGATTACTATCAAATTTTATTTTAATTGAACACTACAGAAAAAATAAAGAGATATATATCATTATGAAGAATCGGAGAAAAAATTATATGTTCTACTCGGCAGCAAAATAGATTGACTGCCTTAGCTGGATTCCTGAATTCAGCCTCGGCAGTCAATCTATTACTTTGCTGCCTAGTTAAACAAATTAATATTGTTGCTTTTTGTCCAAATGGAAACATTTCAGGGGCTGATATTTCTGTGACATCTCGCCGAATTTCCAACACTTGTACTGAAATCAAAAATATTTCAATTTGAGACAACAATTTTTCAATGTTTACGTTTTTCAAAAATCTGTATCTTCTATAAATGAATGAGTTTCGACTCCGTATGATAACCGGACTCTAGTCCCAACCTTCTTCTTTACGATGATCAAATCAGTTTTTCAATTGAATCATTCATAAGCCCAAAAAGCAGAAAATAGTACAGGCCTGTATGACGATTTGGTTGAAACTCTCCTCGTCGCGCAGTAATTCTCTATGTGTGGAGCAGTAATTTATTACTCTGCGGCCTGAATACACGAATGGTTATTCTTTCAAAATTCACGCAGATGTAATTTTTGTTTCCTTTCTGATTTTCGGAATCGGTCGGAGAATGTGATTTCGATAAGGATGCTTTGATCTCAAATGGGGGTCACTCTGCATGCTTATCATCCTTGAAGACATAAAATATTTGAAGATTTTGAAGACCATATATTTTTCCAGAATGTTCAGAAGGGACTACACTCTATAGTAGATCTATAATGATAATTCATGTGGACTCCTGCTGTTGTTTGTATGTGAAACAAAAATATGATATGATCAAATAATCGATGAATATCACCATGGCGTTTACATACGAGACACGTTCATTCAAACTTTGTACATACACAATGGATATATCAGTCTGGTAATAATAAAATAAAGAGACAATGAAACTGAAGAACAGTGAAGTGAAAAAATCAAAGGGATACTTGCCAGTAGTGTGTAATACTTACAAAGATTTTGCGGAAAATACCAGCATACATGGATTGAAATACACAGTTAAAAATGAAATTGATACTTGGGAAAGGTAATTGAGAACTACTGTGGTTCACTCAATATCGATGTTGAGAGGCTGATGGTGCTTCCATATATATTATTTTCAGGATTTTTTGGATATCCGTTGTGATCTGTGGTCTATGTTGTGCAACCTATATGACAATTTTGTTCTGGGAAAGATATGTCAGTAACCCTACAAGAACTACCATACTAACATCATATGCACCCACTACATCTATATCATTTCCAGCAATTACCTTGTGTAACATCAATAGAATATTGGTGTCCAAAGTCGATTCCTTCATAAACACCATGTCCGTATATATTTACATAATATGTTGTGTAATATTATAGAACATGTCTTGTAGGATGTACGAGGTTAACTCTATATTATTTTCAGGAATTTACAAGAATCTGAAAAATTGAGTTTGAAAAAAGGTTTGCCACAACTCCTAGCCTTCACGAGTCCTCACAGTATCAGTTACAACATGACAGAACTAGAAGAAGTTCAAGAAATTTTAGAGAGAAACGAATATACTAACATTTCAATTTTAATGGAGAAGCTTAACCAGAATTGCGACGACATGTTGGTATTTTGCTCTTGGAATAAGGATGTCAGGAATTGTTCTGATATATTCAGTAAATCATTAACCGTTGATGGCTCGTGTTGTTCTTTTAATTATGGGTAAATGAATCTTTTTGAATCGATTTTTCTTCTTCTGATTAACATTCTCTGTTTCAGAAATGGAAAATCTCATCTCTACACAAGATTCAATGGACAGTTGAGTGGTCTTGTAACAATTTTGAAGCCTATGCTACAACCTGTCCAATATTCATCACTGTATTCATCTGGTTTCAAGGTAATAAGAGTTATTGATCATACGAGGGAAAAAATCAGTAGATTCCAGTTCGAGGCTGTGTTCAAAACACCGTGAGCCAAAATCTGATTTAATTTTTTTGTGTATAATACACAATTTTTTTCTGTGACACGAAAAAAGACAAATCAATATTGACCATATGTTACATTATATTGAAATCAGGAAATTATCGATGTGGAATTTGAAGCTTTCAACATGAATAACACCTGTGTGCAGACATAATTTGCAGGAATCTTTATCATTTTTTCAAGTAATCAAATATCTATCAGTCAAATTCTGTGATTTGATTTAGAGAAATTGCGAAATTGCGCGAGCCACAATTTTCTGGATTTGCTTGTTCAACGTGTTTATCAGGAACAGGTAATTTCTGATATGGTACACGATATGCGCGATATTCACAATCCACAATATCCAAAAAAAATATTTTTTCTACAAGAGTCAAAAAATGACAAGGTTCGCGCATTGATCACAAATTGCGAATTGACACTTTTTTTTCAGTTTCCTACGTTACATGATACCTTGCACAAAGCAATGCGCGAAGTAAAACAGTGCGCGAAGTACCTACTTCGCGCATTGTTATGTAAAATATATGAGATATTCATATTTCAACTTTATGGTCCTCAAACGAGCAAACACCCACAGAATAATCAATTCCTGAATGTTCAATAATGACTTTGTTTTATCTCGCGCACGAAAGGAAATTCCTATTATGTTCGTGGAACATCGTGCGTGCCTAGGGAGGATAGCGGGAGGCCTTTTAAGCCAGTTCAACACTATTTTTCATATCGAGCTAAGCATATTTTTACTTTAGAACTATATTTTTATACGTTTGTAGAAAAAATGTTGTTTGCAACTCGAGCGGGAAATACTTTGGTCATCTCGACTATTTTCTTGACTCGGCTACGCCTCGTTAAAAAAATGAGTTCTCGATCACCAAAGGAGCATTTCGCGTTCTATATACAAAAATAACTATTTTTTGATTATTAGACGTGATGAGGCGCATTCTTTGAAATATACCTACCAGATTCGTACGTAAAATCTCCAAAATGCTTTGAAAACACAATATATGTATACTCCTATTATTTCTGCTCTGGTTTTGCACCTGAGTTTGGATTCATCGATGTACTAGACGATCGCTTCATTCGGAAGCAGTTGTGCGCTTCAATTCTCCCAGTATTTCTTCAAGAGAGCCATGATCTCATTTTTCTGAAATTCATGACTTGTCTCATGGAGATGATGATCCGATGACCTGAACCATGGTGAATGTATCTATATATACATATATACAATGTGGAAACCTATGATGGAATAAAACCCGTATCTAGATGGCAAAAATATATTTCGTGAAATCCTCGGACAGGTTGATTTTTATTTTTACAAATCTATTTTTTTATATTAAAATTTCTAACGACCTGTCAACCTACTATCCTACAGATCAACGCCACAAGGGGTTAAGTAGTAATTTTCGTCAAAATTTCATAAGTTAATTTTCTGTCATTTGTAATAAGATTTTTATACTAAATGTTCGTCTAGCCTATGAACAATGAAACAGTACTCGCCATTTTGTACCTTATCTGGGGGCTATACTTAACGTTACAAAAATAAATAGTCTTCACATTAGATACTTCAAGAGAAAGAAAATTATTTCAAGCTATCGAATTACTCTGTGTAAGTTTACTGTAACTACTATATGAGTGCATGAAATCACAGGTCAATGATCCAAGAAAGTGAAAACAAGAAAGTTTTAATGTGCGTGCACTACTACTACTGCCCCTTGTAACAACCAAGTAGTAGCACACAGCAGACTGCTGGGTTCTCTGATAGATAGTTGCTGGGTCGGGCCAATGAAACCATTGTTATTAAGTTTTCAGTAGGAATTCATTATAATATTGAGAAGTAAATTTCCAAACCAGGTTTCTTGTCCCAGAAGGAAAAGCACATGATATTATGATATATGATTAACATAGCACTGATCACCTATGCTGATGTGAATTACGACATGTTAGCGAGATCTCGCTTGGGGGAAAGTATATCAGGAGACAATCAATCAATAATTATCAACATATAGTCATGGGAATAGGCTGGAATAGGTGGGTACATTAAAATTGCTGATAACTCGGCTGAGGGCACTATAATTTCATAACCAGTCGTGGAGGTGTCAGAATTCACCTTCAGCGCAGATAATGGGCTGATGACTGTATATTCAGGTGAATGGTTGGTAAAGTTAATTCGAGAGTCTGCAATCAAACCAGAACACAGATATACAGGTAGATCTGGGTACAATCATCGAACATCAACGTCTGAAAATTGATTTTCGATGGTACAATATACAGTTGAAATGATATAGTTGCGGGTACATGTTTAGCTCAGTATTTAGTGTATAACTCAGTGCTCTTCGTAAATTCGGGAATCAAACTGTAAGTAACAACTCTCCTCATTGTGACATTGATTCTATGATAGGTAAACTGAAACTGAGGCTCTCTAAGACAAGAAAACTTCTTTATAACTAGTGCAGATTTTGCGTACGTATATGCGAAGACAGACATTCAGTATTCAAAAAACCCGTTTCACATGTGGGTAAATCAACTGTACAATCAATACAATGAAACAGTACCTCTACCATTATCGAAAAAATTTTACAAAATTTCCAATAAATTTCAAATCTTTCGACTGCTTTCTTGCTGAAATGCCTTGACCGAACTTAGAAAATAATAGACCGTTGTATAGAAAGAATTACCTCTGTAGCAAGGTGTAACTTGACCCCTCGTACAATTTGAACATTTTAAAGGGGTTGATCTGTAGGGTAGGAGGTTGGCATATGATTGAACATTTCAATGTAAAAAAATGAATTTTCAGAAATAAAAATCGACCTATCCTACGGCTTTTTGTTAATATACAGGGTGAGTCATGAGGAACTGTACATGCTTCTACTACGAATAGATGCATCTGAGGGGAATACCAAATGACCATCAGAAAGTGTCTCCGCCTCTTCTTAAATAATCTATAGGGTGATTAATGAGATATGGCAAAAACTTCTTTCAATCATAACTTTCCAACAGTTCTTTCGATTTCTTTCATTTTCTCATGGATCATCATGCTGTCACTTAGCAATCAACTGACGTATTCAGAATCGTAAAAATCCAGGACCGATCTTGAGAAATTCTGACAATTTGGTCCATATAAAAAATTTCACCCTGTATGAGGTTTTAGTAAACTGTAATATGGAATTTCTGAAGTTGATGAACAGGCAACTGGAATGAAGTATTTCAAATTTTCCTCACAATTTCATTGAATTTCTTAAAAAATGATTAATTTAAACTACACACGAAACTTGGGCAATAAATGTATTAATTTGAAAATTAATACTTCGCAACGCATGAATTTCACGAATGAAAGCAGGGATAATATCATTCTCAATTCTTCAGCTCAACAATAATCAACATTCTTCTATTTCCAGGGTTGGATTCAGTAATTTTTTAGTAGAGAGTAATAATCACCAAAAATTACACCCTGTATATGGTTTTAGTAACCTGTGATATGGAATTGTCAAAGTTGATGAACTGGCAACCAAAATTAAGTATTTCAAATTTTCCTAAGAGTTTCACAGAATTTCTTAGAGTACGATCAATTTTCACTACACGTGAAACTTTCGCAACAAATGTATTAATTTGAAAATGAATACTTCGCACCCCTAGAATTTCACGAATAGAAGCAAGAATAACATCATTTCCTATTCTTCAGTTCACTGAAAATCAACATTCATCTATATCCAGGGTTGGATTCAGAAAATTTTTGGTGCATGGTAATAGTCACCAAAAAATGCACCCTGTATATGATTTTAATAAACTGTGACATGAAATGTTCGGAGTTGACAAACAAGAATCAGGAATGATTTTACCCTTACTTTTATTCATGAAATTCATGCATTGCGAAGTATTAATTTTGAAATTAATACATTTTTTCTGTGACGGGAAAAAAGTTTGGCATTTCATCTCTGTTGGCAGGTTATAAAATGTCACTTTTCATAAATTACTTTTTTCCCGTGGGAAAAAAGTGAGTACTTCTTTCCCGGATATATATCACATATATATACTCTGTTAATGGCTTTTGTTGTGCTATAGTTCCGAAAAATAAGTCAATATTACCGTCTCCGAGAAAGAACTGCAAGTCTTTTTATCTTCCATTCGACTTCGCGGTTTCGTATATTACTAAACAACTACTGAATTCGCAATTTTTTAAAATCAAATCACAGAATTGAACTGACAGAAGTGACATCAGATATTTGATTACTTCAAAAGAATGATGAAGATGTCTATAAAACGCAGGTGTCCCTACTGTTAAAAACTTGAAATTTCAAGTCGATAATTTTCAGATTTCGAAATAATGTAATATCTTCCCAATATTGATTCGTCCTTCCTTTTGTCACAGAAAAAAATAGTGTATTATACACGGGAAAAATATTAGATTTTAGCTCACAACCTGGAGCTAAAATCTACTACTTTTTTCCCTTGTATAATAAATAACTATTGTTGCCCAAGTTTCGTGTGTAGTTTAAATTAATCATTTTCTAAGAAATTCAATGAAATTGTGAGGAAAATTTGAGATACTTCATTTTGGTTGCCTGTTCATCAACTTTAGAAATTCCATATCACAGTTTACTAAAACCTCATACAGAGTGAAATTTTTTATATGAACCAAATTGGCAGAATTTCTCAAGACCGGTCCTGGATTTTCACGATTCTGAATACGTCAGTTGATTGCCGAGTGACAGCATAATAATCCATGAAAAAATGAAAAGAATCGAAAGAACTGTTGGAAAGTTATGATTGAAAGAAGTTTTGGCCATATCCCTTAAATCACCCTATAGATCATTTTAGAAGAGGCGGAGACACTTTCTGATGGTCATTTGGTATTTCCCTCAGCTGCCTCTATTCGTAGTTGGAGCATGTACAGTTCCTCATGACTCACCCTGTATATTTTTTTTATTGACTCGGCCGTTACTTGATGGAAATCAATGGCAAATGTAAAAACTTCACAAACGAGAAGTTTCTACATATATTTTTGTTATGGAGGTACGGATTTTTTTCCATCATTGGCTTACACACTGTACATACAGGGTGTTACCCAAATTGGGTCGATCAATGGAATGGATGATAGAAAACTAAAATAAAAAACGGAATGGAGAAAAAAACATTTTTGTCGAAAAAAATATTTTGGGATATACTGAGCATCAAAGTTTGCCTGAAATTTTTGTAAATCATTGGTTAGAGGTAGAAAGCTCAACCCAAGCGTTTGTTTCGGGCGAGATAACAAACCCCGAAAGTTTCAATGGTTTTCGAAATGTTGCCGAACGTTCAATAATAGTAATGGTGGAAGCACACATATTTTGAAAAAAATTTGAAAACTGTTTTCTCATTATTTATCTTGTCACTATGTCTACAGGAACACCCCATTTTAATCATCGCCCCAATCTCGGTAACACCCTATATACAGGGTGTCATTTAAGTATCTGGCCTAACTTCAAAGAACGATTATTTGAGTGATTCTAGGATGGAGAGTTGATATAAAGATAAGTCCTGAAATGCTTCGTTTTCAAGATATAGCGTGTTGAAGTTGGAAATATTGATTGTCGTTTTTCATGATCACCCTGTATAAGCTACCATAATGGCGAAATTTAGTTTGATTGGTGACCCAGAAAATACTCATTGAGGTTATTGGGTAATCTCAATGGGTTACTTGAGGGCATCCACATTAAAATTTGAGTCAAATCAATATTTTGTTATTTCCTCAGGAACCAATGAAAGATTCACAAAAAATTCAATCGGAGACAAGAAGGCTGTATTTTCCGTTGTTTAATCTGATGCGTCGCTACTGCAATCATTATCTGGAATCTGATAACACCAGAAGGAGCTTCCTGATACTATTTTAACAAAATAACCAAGTTTCATTGAAATTGGAAAACATAATTTTTAGTAATCAATAACAAAACGACTTTTTATCGATACTTTGACACCCCGTATCTCGCAAACGAAGTATTTCTGCACCTATGTTCACATGATCGTCTCAGAATCATCCAGATAATCACCCCTTGAAGTTTGGCCAGATACTTGAATAACACCCTGTATGGTCTATATAGAAGCAAGCTTCTTGCACGTTTGCAGTTATAATAGAGCGGAGGCTGGTGTGTACACCTTTCCCTCCATCACCGTGGAAATTCATGACATACTTGTTTTGTTGGTATTACCTGACAGATTGAGAATTTATTCTTGTGCCCTCTTTGAATTACAGCATATTCTGGAAGAATAAGAAAAGAAAAACTGGAAAATTGAAAATCTCTATATTTTTGTTCATTTTTGTCTTATTTCGAGCTACCGAAGAAAATATTCTTCACTCAAAATATTTTTATTTTAAGAAAAAACTTAACTAACAGCATGATTCCATAGTATCGAGCATATGTTTCATTGTAATCAACAGTCATTTTCTCCCATACTCGTGTATTATGTCGTCTAAGTTCATTTCCATCTTGGAATTCATGATGGTCAAAGCTTTCTGAAATGTCAAGAAGGTCGGGTTTCAACAGATCTCCTTCAAACCAATCCATTTTCCAACGTCCATCTATGTCCCACTATAGTTGGCTTCATGTCGACCAATCCTTTGACAAGCCGCAACTCACAGCGGCGGGTAAAATATTTTTTTCGTTCCTACAAACTAAAGCTGTTTATAAATGAGTTTTTGATTGTTCAAAAATTACCCATATATCCATTTTGGAACATGAGGGTTCCGAATATTGGTAAATTTCTAGACCACCCATGAGGCACCCATGACTGGTTACTTGTTTTTAGTGGGTTTTCGCCAATAGCCCTAGCGTCCTACATTTGAAATATGAATGAATTAAACTAAATCAAAATTCTCAACAAAATCGAATATGAATATAACATTGAACCTAATGAAAATTCTCAACAAAGTTAAATGAAAATGAAACATTGAACTGGATAAAAATCATCAGTAGTATAAAGAACTTCAAGATATGTATGTATAACAATATGAATAAGATAAGTACTATGGAAATGCCAATAATTCTGAATATCTGATTGATAGAGTTACTTTATGTATATACACGTATATTCGAGATAACACAAGGTAGCTTACTGAATTGAACATTGTTCTGTGTGGTTCAAAATCATACGAAGAAAATAATCAATAAAATAACATTGAACCTAATGAAAATTCTCAGTGAATAAATGGTATACTCTGAAAGGTTTTGTTTTGATGAAATTAGAAATAGGTAAAGTTCCACAGTTTCAATTTTAATGTCACATCACTTTCCTACACTTACACAATTTCACTACATATGTCACCTCACTTTCCTCAACTCCACACTGTGGTTATGATAATCACAATATGATTCACAACACACCACTTATTATTAGTTTTCGTAACTGTTGTACACAAATACTGGATGATATATAACTAGTCACTATCGGACTCTTCATGACTTGAATCTCCATTTACCCTAATGATCACTGGATACTGTCCCGATGGTGGTTGAAACTGACTCGCTAAATTGCGTTGATTGGTTATTTTCAGGTACTTTGCTTTTAAAAGCAGCCCAGACCATCTCAATGCGGTTAAAAACTCAGTAATATGGGGGCAAACGTAAGACAGTATGGCCGTGTGCTCCAAAGAGTTCATCAACTACATATTCCTTTGGGTAATTTTGTTTCCTGATATTTTCCAGTAATTCGTTCTTCAGTTTTTTTAGGAGATATTTCCATGCCTTTTTTCTCCATAAATTGAATAATGTCTTTTTCGTGTTGGTGCTCGGTATTTTTGTTTGTTGACGTGAATGGTATGACGCATTTTCCATATCGATGACTGGATTCTCTGGAATATTTGGTATAAGCTGCTGCTCTGCCCATTTCTCAAATGATTCTGCCGTCATGTCCTCGTGATGATCGGCAGAGGATTGCTTGATATTTTCTACAGACAACAACAATGCATTGTCGACAAATCCATTTTCATTGGCGTCGTGAAGGATTATAATTCTTTTACCTCTCGAACTCGGACCACTCACATTACAGTTTGTGCTATCATCTACCCAACCGTATTGAACAACGTCATGAGTGTCGAACCACGTTTCATCTAGATTATAGGTCTATTCGCTTCACGGTATCCCTTTATTTCACGTAGATATTCCTGCCGATGGTCTACGATGGGTCTTGATTCCATAATCACCATCCTTTTTTATGACTGAACCCGCAATCTAGTAAAACATTTCGCAACGTACTTAACGATTTGTAATTATAATCTGCGTATTCATTCAACTTATCACTGATATCTGGCAATGTTGGCACCTTATTCTCAATCTATATACAATTCGACGAATTACTTCTTTCCAAGCATCACCAAGCATCTTTAGTTTTTGTCCCACTGTGTTTCGTTTAACTTCATGATCTATATACAACACCTCCGGTTCTAATAACTCTGTATATGGTTAGTATAAATTATTTCAGTTAATTCCTGTATTCTCTTCACAAGTTTGTTTTCTGAAGAATCATTATTCTCTTCCTCCAGACGCGATTAGACATTCAAAATTACCCTTTGCGTTTGAACGTGTAAGTCTTTATTGACGAACTCCGCTTGCTCTTCCTCCGAATCACTATCACTCACTTCGTTGACTTCATGAAAAGGCCTCCAGAACACAAAACCACTACGATTGGAATAATAATTTTATGAATTCCGAGTTGAACCAATGAAGTCAACCTAGCTCGTACCGCACTGCCCAGCGCAGGCTAGAAGATTTTTATCACACAGAAGACCTCCCATGCAACTCTGACCAATCAACATTCAGGAGTAACCAATGAGACGCGGTTTCTAGCATGACAGCGCTCGTCCAGTCCACGTTGACTGCACAGGCTGCATACCAGGAGCCCTCAGTAGAAAATATCTCATTCATTTCTATTCCAATGTTAAGCAAATCGACAAATACTCGTATCGTCCTTAACCTTTAATTACTCGCGCTGGTGTATTTTGTACACCAGCGCCAAATTTCTTGCTACCATCGAACGTAGAATTATTTTTGTGGCTCTAGACAACCACCTAACCTATGTCTAACATGTCTGGGATGTGATAGATCAGTTTTGTGTGTGTGTTTGAACGTAAATTTTGACGCGTTGTCACGTTGGTGCCCGTTGGAGCCTAGAATACAATACACTGCGTGGGAAATAGGGTAAATTATCTAAGTATTCAATATTGTATACAAACACGTTAGTTGTGTATTATGCCATTTTTCGAAATTAATTGAATTTGTTGTGTAGGAAGTACCTATTCAACTTACGTAATTTGTTGAGTGCCAAATTACTTAAATATAAGCAATATTATTTATACTGACACCTGTCCACTGTTTGATTGGAAAATCATTCACTTCACTACCAGATAAAAGTTGCTACAAAAAACTTTCCAAATATAAGTTGCTTCAGCGAAATCAACAGTACTTTCGACTGCGTTGCTCACGTGAAAATATCCAGATATTTCAGCAGTGGATTTAATGAAAGGTCGAATGAGATATCTTGTTGAACGAGCATCTACACTTCAACTATCATCTTCTGAGATTGAAAAACATTGGCATTCCATTACGAAACATCTAGTAAAATAACTCTTGAAACTTAAGATAAGTAGGCAAATATTGAAATCAATATCTGTATATTTCGATTTTTTTGAATTATTTCAAATAACGAATTGACTACGACACAAAAGAATTGTTCAAATAAGACCTGGTTGCTTGGACATGATGGAGACACATCTAAATATGTGGCTGATACTCGCTGTTTCATCAGGAAAAAGTAAAATTCACGTTGAACCGCGTTCATGAAATATCATGTAGAGATCTAACTGGTTTTCATTTGTAAACCTTATAAAATATGTTTATGACTTCCATGTAAGCGAATCATCAAAAAGACAATTTTCCTTAGATGATAGTTCAGGAGGTGGAAATTATTCAAGAAGAAAAATCATGACCATGCATGAATTCATTACTACAACTGTCAACAATACTTGAAATGTGCTAACTGATATAATTACATTAAGGTTGATTATTGAAATTCGTCCCAATTTTTATAGGTGATTATCCATGATCCTGAAGAATTTCCTGGCTCACAGTCTACCACAAAAATAGTCTCAGTCGGAAAATTGTCTTACCTTCAGTTACAAGGAACGAAGATGATTTGCAGCGATGACGTCAAGAATCTTCCGATCAATCAAAGGCACTGCTTGATGGAAGACGAATTTGAACTGAAGTATCTCGGGGACAGATACAGCGATGCTAATTGTTTAACAGAATGTGTAGCCTCCAATTATGCCCAAAAGTGCGGATGTGTTCCATTTTATTTATCATTTTCGGGTAGGTGCTACTGTGAAACGAATATCATCAGACAGCATGTGTTGCCACTCGCCAAACCGATTTTTGTGTGTTTCTCCACTTACAGGCCGCTGACCCTAGGCAAAAATTTTCGCAAAGTTCGCATAAATTCGCATATTCCAAAATTCTTCTGCACGTTCCAATGGTATGAAATCAAGTTTGCAGTTCTGAAAGACCTATGCTATAATACAGGTGCTGAAGAAACTTTGAAATTTTTGGACTAATTTCGGTTTTCAGCCCAAAAGTCCCATAATGATTTTTTATCAAAATCATAATATATGGTGTACATTTGTTACAGTTTCTTTCCACCGTAGTTCCTATACAGAGTGGGCCTTTGAAAACGAAACAGAGGCTCTGTAGGTCGCCAAAACCGGATTATGAAAAAAATCTGAAACACACCAAACAACATTTTCGAGGGGACATCGTTCTAAAATATTTTCAGCTCTGCGGCGTTGCCACTTCTAATGAAAAGAAGCAATAACTTTGTTATTTCAAATGGAACACCTTGTATTTTATTGCATTTTTAGATTCTCCTCGAAGAGCTGATTTCATCAATGCATCACACTTGGGGTCTAGCTGTAATGGTTTCAGGGATATAAAGTGTTCAAAATCGAGATTTTTCAACTTTAGCATTTTTTTGTGTCGAAACTATTCATTATTGGTCAAAACGGCTTTCATGTTCCTATCTCAACTTGTGATTTACTATCTACTAACATTTAATTGGAACAGATACAGGGTGATCAGAATTCTGAATCTTGAGCCACCCTGTATTTGTTTCAAATAAATGTCAGTTGATAGTAAATCACAAGTAGAGATAGGGACATAAGCGCCGTTTTGACCAATAATGAATAGTTTCGACACAAAAAAATGCTAAAGTTTGAAAAATCTCGATTTTGAACACTTTATATCCCTGAAACCATTACAGCTAGACCCCAAGTGTGATGCATTGATGAAATCAGCTCTTCGGGGAGAATCTAAAAATGCAATAAAATACAAGGTGTTTCATTTGAAATGACAAAGTTGTTGCTTGTTTTCATTAGAAGCGGCAACGCCGCAGGGCTGAAAATATTTCAGAACGATGTCCCCCTCGAAAATAAAGTTGACGTGTTTCAGATTGTTCTTATAATCCGGTTTTGGCAACCTACAGAGCCTCTGTTTCGTTTTCAAAGGCCCACTCTGTATATAGTTCATCTGCAGCGCAACACTCTATTTGAATCCTGTCGCTGTGCCTACGTCTCGTGAATTATAACAGTTCAGTGGGTTCAGTTCTTAGGCAGCAGAATAAAAATTTATCAGTGCCAAAGATTGAGAAACTGGTATGCCAAGCGCCTATTGAATTGAAGCGTTGACCTCGTTCGAGGTCACAGGCATTCGATACATTTACACTTCAGTCATCAGTGGAACATACCTATAAAACTACTGTCAGAAGTTAAGTTGACATTGGGAATTTGACAGGTTTGACAAAGACATTCCATCACTGAGTCACTTGTTGCTTCAATCGTTTGCACTTACTGATAGAAGGTGTTCGAATATTATATTCGAAGAAAAATTTCAATATTTTATTCATCGCTATGGGGATACAATCTGCCAATATCAAATTGATATTTCGAAACGTACTGGGTTTTGTCGTGAGCATATTATTGTGAACGTTTTTCCAAAATCAATCGTTTGGTCGATAGCCAGCTATCATGGACGAGTAGTTGAAATAGTTTATATTGAGTTCATTGGTTTCAGGAGCTAACCTAATCTAACCTTCTTATACATCTCAACTTGAATGAGGAAGTCACAGGATAAAGAAAACCTGATTTTCCTTTGTGAGGTGTACTGACACTCGTGTAAGTTGATACATCTAACAGAAAGTCATTAGTGCTATCTTTGTGTAATCTGACTATTGAGGGAGGCTGAAATCTTCGGTTTGAAGGTAATTCTCAGAGCTCAATTGAGGCAGAGTAGCCTCTTTATAAATATGAGGTACCTAAGTCACTTTTCAGGGGTATAATGTAGGAAGAGAGATAGTGAAACAAAGTTACAGCCGTGATTAATTACTGAAAGGGGGCCCTGGAGCCTTTTATGGGGGCACCTCAGGGCAGTTTCTAGTGACACTGAAGTTGTGAACATTTTCAATAGATAGAACTACCTCTCAATGGAATATTTGTATGAATAATAGTATTCAGATTTCATAAGAAGATGTAAACATTTCCTCATCATTTCACACTGTTTGTCATTATCCAGCTTGTTTTTGGCTTGGTGATGGTTTGGTCGCCTTTTTGTGAGTAATATTTCCAGATGATATTAAGTGAAAGTTGAAGATTAGCATTTCGGTGAGCTTACCTCTCAAAAAGTGGTCTATTCCTGTCAAGGATTTGGAGTATTGACATCTTGAGGACCCATTAAAACTTTCCAAGAGGGCTAATAATGTAATTTTCAACTTAATTAAAACGACTTTTTCTTGAGCCTATACAGGATCACATCACTTCAACTTTTCGAGCTGGATGTTTGTAATGTCTATACAGGGTGTCACCACTTGACGTTCTTGAATAAGGTGATGATGAAAGTCTTTACCTACTCGATAAGAAATTGCAATTTGCATCATTGAGATAGACAAATATACATGGTAGATTTACCTGAAGTTTTCAAGAGGAAATCATTGATATTTTAACAATAAATTCATTGAAATGTTGAGAGTGTTTGAGTTGATTCTAGTTATACAGGGTGGCATTATAGAGAATGAAAAAAAGGGTGATAAATGATATGCTCGTGATTCCAGTTCACTGTCTGATAATATTATAGTGCAATTTTAATTTAAGGGGGTGTTAACAGTTTTTTCGAATGACAACCTGAGTACAGAAATATTGTCAAAGAAGTAAGGAAAAGCGTATAATTTGACTTACTCCTACCCAGGGTTTTTCTTTTGGTATAAGTCTGCTCATATTTCACGTCGTGCTTGGTGCTAGAATCTAGAGGCCCAAGATTCATGGTTATCTGGCCCAGGTCTAACTTGCTGAAGTCGATCCAGCTTCAGCCGGACTCGAATTGCAGTTTCCACAGTTTGCTAGTCGCAGACACTATCAACACTACAAGCAGTCTGCAATCTGACCTGTAGACATCGTCGTGGGATTGCACGCAAGTTTTTCTTACATGGGAACTCATAATCTAAATTTGATTTACTATCAATATGATATATTGCTCAATAACTTCACCATTTCAATTTTATGAGCACTTAAGGCATAGGTATTTCTGAGTAACGGAAATTGTGAGCTTCTGTAATCGTTCATTCTTTCTGGTAATACTGAGAGACTCAAGATACCCAACACGAATATACAGGGTGAACTGTATTTTTTAGTCAAATAAAAAGACATTATGACAAAACATGTTTCGAAGCGCCAACCTAGCCTATCACTTCGGGAGATGTTACTTTTTCTACTTATTTATCATGGAAGTCACGACCTGACATAAAAAATTGGTTTGGCGGGTGCAGACTCATGTAATGTGATTACATGGGTCATTTATTTTCAGTTTTCGATAATATACGTCAAGTTTTAAAATTTTTGAACAAAAATCAAATTTTCATGTCTTTGATATTTTTAATTTCCGTTCCCCATGTTGAATATTCATATCGTATAATCTTCAAATACGTAAAAGACTTCTGGTGTTCAAGTACAGAGTGAACGAAGCTCTATTATGAGAGGAGGAGAAACATCTGAAGAGATGTTTCTGAATGTAGTTGGGTGAGGTCCTTTTCAAGGTTGTTTTTGGTTTGGTCAGATTTGTAAGTTGTATAAAATAATTATTAAAGAATTTTCATTATTAATAATATACACAATGACAAATTTTATATCGATATCTCATCAAATACTCGAGTGAATATGAACAAAAACTGTTGAATTTCGAATTTTGACGGACATTAGATTGGATATGGGGAATGAGAATGAGAGATGCCATGTGAAAAGTCATATTATCTATGTTCGAGGAAAACACCAGGTCTTCAACAATGATTGAACACCACGTGACCATATTCGTATGCAACCAACAATATATTTTTGTTTTCCTGTTTACTCAAGTAACATCATCATATATGTCATATTTGCACCCAAAATCATTCATGATTATAGTTTCCAGTGTTCACGTTCTGTGGTTCACGTTCTTCGCAATTTGATTGGATCGTTATTTCGTCAACTGTCATAGCAGCCAATAGCTGGCCTTGTTTTCAAGAATTGAAAACAGGAAAGTTGGATTGCGAATCTATCTCATCTATTTTGTGTTTCCGAAATTCATACTGCACAGTTGTAGCCCAGTAGCACCCATGCAGTAGCGCTTTGTTGTCTTTTCTCCTGTGTTTATTGATAGTTTATATGGTTTTTGTTTTTTTAATTTTCCTTGCATTCGATTATTCCACTCACGAACACTTTGCGAAAAACAGTTTTTATCAAAACTACATCTTCAATTCATTGTTGTGGAGAGGTGAGACCACTAGTTGACCTTTTGTTTTTATTGATCATATCCTTATTTTCCTTTCAGGATCATCAACATGGTTTTTTCTGTTGAAATAGATAACTTCTTACTGATGACACATTTCAGAAGTGGTACTCGTGATCCTGATAGAACGTGGACATATTCACTTCTAATCACAGACTGAATTTGGAACAGCGATTTGAAAAAAAAAAAAACTAAACCTAATCTCCAAAGGAACATCATCTGATGGTAGACCGATTTTTTTTCCCAAAAGTGTTTTTCATGATATTGCGAGAATCGTATGGTGGAAAGTAGTAATGAGTCTCACAGTTGTCACAGGAAACAGCTAGGAAACTAATAAGTAGGAGAAGTTTCCATATGCCCTCTCTCAGGTTTTTCTGAACTTTTCATGAGGCACTGTGGAAAAATCATCAAATGCATCCCTACAATAAGATTACTGCTGTACAAGAACTGAAACTACATGAATTTGAAAGGATCATCCGATTTGTTCATTGGTTCAATGAGCATTTGAATGATAACGATGCACTGGATTCAACTTTTCTCTCTGATGATTTCTGGTTTCATTCATCAGGGTATATCAACAGTCAAAAAAGCCGTAATTGGGCTCCAAGAGATCCTCATAATTTCTGCAAGTCAAGTCTATAATCTATGAAAATTGAAGCTTGTATTGCAAATTCTAGCAGGACAATTAAAGCGCCAGTTTTTTCTCAGGACACAGTGAATGCTGAAAGATATCGAAATATTGTGAGAGAATTCTTTGAGCAAGTGCATGATGGTGAACGTCGGTTTGGATATTTCCAACAGGATGAAGATACAGCTGACACAGCTAGAGGAGCTATTCAGTTCATCAAACAATATTGTGATAGGCGCATTATAAGTCAACTGGTTTTGCCACCAAGATCTCCTAATCTCACCCCACTAGATTTTTTCTCATTCGGTCATCTCAGAAACAATATCGTTAAGAATCCATCACATGATCTCCGTGAATTCCAAGAAGCAATCGAGAGGAACTATTCAGTTCATCGAACAATATTGTGATAGGCGCATTATAAGCCAACTGGTTTTGCCATCAAGATCTGATCTCACCCCACCAGATTTTTTTCATTCGGACATCTCAATAATCTAGAAAGGAGAATGTCTGTTGTCTTATAACGAAATAATAGAGGACATTTTCAACATCTCTTGTGAACATTCAAGATTTTGAGTGAGTTAAGAGTTAACATTTTCTGTAATTTTGATTCTAACATGGAATGTGTTAATTTAATTCTAGAATTATTGAAGTAAATGCAGATTATTTTCAACATCTCTCATGAATATTGTCTGAGAGTTGTTACATTTTTTATAACCTTTAATTCAACATGATTGAGAGTGCGTTACAGTTGAAATATTCTTTTATTACGGACGAGTGGACTTATATTGGTCTATTGGCATCCAATTACTACACTGTGTTGTTAGGGACCTAAATTAATTTTTGAAACACTTCTCACACTTTCTTTATGTGAATAATGAGTGCATGCGTTGTTCGAAATTGTTGAATTTTCGAAGCTTACATCAAACGTATCGTGATGGCCACTATTCGGCGATACATCGGTAATGAAGTTATCATCAAGATGTAAGAGTCCTGTCGTTGAATGAAACATAATAGGAGGAACCCATGATATAATAGTTCATTCTTGACTCTTTCGAGCAACCAGCATGTCCAATAATTTTGAAGACTTGGCAACATTGTGCTGAATGCTGAGAAGGGACAAGACCACGCCCACAAGTCGTGCGCGCGGTGTTGTCACGTTCACCGCTTTAGATGTCCTCTAGTGTGAATGAATATAACTACTTCAATTTACACAATCGTATTATAAGCAATGAGCCACAAATCGTGAGGGCACATTTTGGGACAATTGATTTTGTATTACTGAATAGGAATAATACCAATACATGATTGAGAATTTATCGATGTTTGAATAGCTAGTTATTCTGAAATTCCCAACCGTATTTCAACTCATGGCAACTGTGCAGTCTTCCCCTACTTACGAAATCGTGACATCAGTTTTTACTCGCGGTAAATTTCTATCCCGTTTGAAAGTTACCGTGGCATTATTGATGACTTTGGCATCTAAGAATTTACCAAAAAATTAAAAAAAAAATTGAAATCTAAAGGTACTTGAGTAATGATTCTATTTGAGAAATAAAAATAAATTAGTTCACTCGCCTTCTAGAATATATGAATGATGGAGTTTTTTGACTTCGACATGGAAGTGTGAATTGAATTCTATAATATACCCATAATATGTGGATAGGTTTACTTGAATTAAACTTCCGTCCTACTCCGCTATAATTTTGATGTCCATAAAATTTTCATACATTTCATTAAGAAACTTTGTAGGAGGTCCAACTTCAACATATTTTGCAGATTTACAGTAGGTACCTATATAAGTCTCATTGGATGTCACTTCCACAACTATTATCATTTTCCGATATGTTCAACAATATTGCAATCACCGTGGGAATCCATCATGCTGGTTTTAGGTAAAGGCAGAAAAATCATTTTGGTTTGTCAAATATTTCATGGAACTGTGAAATGTATACTTTTTTTTCCACAACTTGAACCCACGAAAACCCACAAAAAAAGTGTAATAGCAGGGTGCCATTTCTGTTTCAACCAAGTTTCAATTTTCAGTGAAATTACAACCCTGCTTTTGACTTTGTTCAGTATGCCTATGTTATATTGTGCTGTTGATTTTCAGTTATTTCTTGACCAACTGTGCAGTGTTGATTTCAAACACATTTTGGTTGCGTGGTGTTCAATCATTATTGAAGACCTGGTACTTTCAACAGACTGAACTTATTTTAATGAAATCCTTGTATAGTAGGTATCGAAATATCACAATGTGACGTTATGTAATTATGTTCTGCATATTTTCCAGACAAACCGATCTGCAATATTTCCCAAATTCCTTGCATAAAAGAAGCGAGGGAAGGTACGTACATAATATAGATTCCTATATAAAATCATCCGGAATATCTACCTCGAATACTATTTTACCATAATTATAGTGAGTTACCCAGTAACAGGCAGAGTCCTGTGATTTCTCCGTAATGTAAAGTTCTCAACATGTTTCAATGTATTCTTTTTTATTCTCAGCGCCATCTAGAAATGATAATTGGAATCGAAATTTTGCACCCCTGAATTCAGACACAATTCATGTAGGTTGCCACCAATTATCGACGCGATTTTGTTAATTTTCGGTTTTTTCTCGTTTTCTTTGGAACGATATGATTTTGAACGCCATAATTTGGGTAGGGTATGGCATTTCAGTGTATCTAGGAGTTGAATCAATTCTCATTGGAATTTGTGATACAAAATTTCCCAATGTTCACAATTTTCAATCATCGCCTCAAACGAGTGTGATTTCGGAAATTACTTCAACTCCTAGCTTGAGCTTTCGTCCTCACGATCATCCAAACCGTTTTTCATTTGGACTTTTCGTTAGGCAGAAAACGATGCTGGAAAATAAGTCTGCATAGCGATTGTCGTGAAACGTCGGTCTCAAACGATCAGCCTAAGAGCTAGTAACAAAAAAACTGCATGCATTTTATAATGGTGCCCATTTGCAGAGTCAAGTTAGATGACGGTGCATTCTGAGGTCATCAGATGCATTACTAGTGTTCTGAAATAGGTAGTTGGTTCGTCCAGATTTTGCTCATGGCACAAAACAACGTAAGAAAGTAATCATATTGAATAATAATGGAACGCTGCAAGTCAGTAGTTTGCATGGGTCAATTCAAGAGTTTTATTAAAGCTGAAAATTTTTCTACCTCTGAAGATATTGCATGTGTTTGGAAAAGTCGAAATTTTCAATACCGATGAGCTCACAATGATTCTTCGATCAGATTTGGCAACAAAGCATCGTTCGAGTATGTTCGGAGACTGTGCATGGGTGAATAGAATTTCGAGTGAATTGAGATTTAGGTGAATCAAAATATTGATTAATCGAAATTTGGGCCTATCGATATGATCCCGCAATACAAATCAGACGAACATGACAAGCCCTGTCAGCACATCCGTTCGCCGTCAACTTTGAAATATGTCGCGTGGTGTCCAAGTTTCCTGAGATAGTCGTCCACGATGTCATGGAGCTGTCGGTTCGAATCATGCATGGCTGAGCATTTTCATCAAGAATGTGATAATCTTGGTTGTGATCCTGGCAGCACTTCGGCGCCCTAGACGTTTTTTTGCAATCCACTATAAGCTGTAGGTCTCGCTAACCCCGCCCACTGTCCAAATCCGACGGCACATTAGCAACAACATCGCAGGAGAAAGAAAATATTTTTGGAGAGATGTTCGCAGCAAACTCTACTCCAGATTCCCAAGGACAACTGCCGCCAGACATTCCACCCGTTGAGAGTCGAATGCCCGAAATCGTCATCCGCCAACGCACTTTCAGACGAATTTTGCTTGATCTCAAGACGAATAAGGCTAACGGTCCTGATGGAATTCCACCCATTATCCTCAAGAAATGTGCAGCAGTATTAACACCGATTCTCTGCAAGTTGTTTACCATCTCGTACAGGTCGGGTATCTTTCCATCATGCTGGAAGACAGCTAGAGTCCAACCAATCCCCAAAAAAGGGAACAAGAACCTGCCCAACAACTACAGGCCCATTGCCCTGTTATCAGTAATCTCCAAAGTGATGGAGAAAGCCATCAATATTGAGCTTATCAAATATCTAGAGAGCTCAGGAATCATCAATGATAGACAATACGGCTTTCGCCACCGGAGATCTACTGGAGATCTACTTGCCTACGTCACCCATTTATGGCAATCTTCAATAGAAAAACACGGGGAATCTCTAGCTGTCGCGTTGGACATATCGAAAGCATTCGACCGTGTTTGGCACGAAGGACTCCTCCAGAAACTACCATCATACGGCTTACCACCTCAGCTATGCCATCTCTTATCGAGTTTTCTTTCAGGCAGATCGCTTCACGTGGTGGTGGACGGTGTATCGTCTGATACCATTGGCATCAATTCCGGCGTTACACAAGGATCAATTTTGGCACCAACAATATTCCTGCTTCATATCAATGATCTGTTGGGAGTAACAACTTGCCCCATCCACAGCTTTGCAGATGATAGTACCCTCCATACTGCGTTCTCTTCCAGAATTCCCATTTCTTCCCAGGAAACTAAGAACTCACGGCGCAGGCAGGTCAATGCTGTCAATGAAGATCTTACTGATATCACAGCCTGGGGAACAAACAACCTAGTTGAATTCAACGCCACCAAAACTCAAGCCTGCATTTTCTCTAGAAAGGCGGAACTCAGTATGCCTGATATTGTAATGTCTGGCTCCACCATCCCCACCAAGCACATCATATCTATGCTCGGTATTTCCATAAGCAACACTCTTTCATGGGATAATCATGTCAGATCCATCGCAAAAGCTGCTTCACAAAAACTCGGATTCTTGTTCCGTGCGAAAAGCTACTTTACACCTCAACAGCTTCTCATGATCCACAAAGCGCAGATACGGCCTGTTCTAGAATACTGTTTCCACATATGGGGTTCAGCACCAAAACATACGCTGATGCTCTTAGATTCCATCCAGAGAAGAGCCATTCGCCTGGTGGGTGACGCCACACTCACTCACTCTTTGACATCATTGGAACACCGTAGAAAGGTCGACGACCTTTCACTTTTTTATCGATACTTCCACGGGAAATGTTCTTCGGAAATCTCTGCTATCATCCTTTCACTAGCAATACCAATCAGACGAACTAGACAAGCCCAGTCTAGGCTCTGGAATTCATTGCCTGTGGAAGTATTCCCAACAACATATAATCTCCAAAAGTTAAAAAAAAATCCAATACCTACCTCCTGTCCCTATCCTCCCTAGGAACGCACGATGTTCTTTGAACATTATAGGAATTCCCTTTCGTGCGCTCCAAGCGATGAAAAACAAGTCTCGACTTCTGGGGAGTTGGTTTCCAACTTCGAAGTAGCGATATACAAATTCTTCTCGTTTGCCTACACAGGGTGTCCCAGAACAACGTACGATAGATTCTACAAGGTGAACTAGAGGTTAAAATAGGCCGATTGAGATCAACTTACCTCTATACGAAAACGCACCGTTGAGCCGTGAGAGGGCGATGAACAATCATTTTATTTTCAAATCTCAAAATCCTTGAGAGATACAGCTCTGAAAATTAGAGGGCAATTTACTATAGTGGATATAAATCGAATACATGTTATAACAATTTGATCAATGTACAGGGAGATAGATATTTCGCATTGACTTTGAAGAAAATCGATTAAAAAAAAATTGAGTACGTCAATGACCTTATTTTCATATTTCAATAGATTCTTGATTTTCGAAATATCTAACAATAGTCATTTTCCTAACAAGTGCGGAAAGTGATTCTTTCATATAGGAACAACTAACAAGAGACATATATCCTTCATCAACTGATTATTAGTAGTAGCTATTGTGAACTTACAGTTTGACGCATTATGTATAGGTTCATTGGGGAAGCCAGCAGGCCCATAAGGTGTTTGGTCTCTAGGTTTCAGACACTTCTAGGATATGATCCAAACATACTTCTTCTTTATTCGGTATCTTTATTTCGTTATTGTTGCACCATTCAATTAAACGCGTGTATGTATAGCTTCTCATACCTTTCCTAAAACTTCGTTGGCAATAACGCATCTATATCACATCCCTATAGCTAGAAATTTTCGATCACATTGTGGCAATTTCACTGAATCGAAAATGACAGTAACGCTGTGTCTGTCACTTCGACAATTACAAACTCATTTGAGGTTTGATTGGCATGACAACAATAAAAGATTATTGTTTCTATCAGATCAATTCAAATCTATAGAGAGATTTTTATAATAATCAATTTTTATTTTTCAATATTTCTTAATTTTCACAAAAAATGGTGCAATTTGATGAATGATTTCTGAACATACATACTTGATATACTAAAAAAAACAAACTCAAAGTCTCATATCATATCACCTACCACTGATATTTTGTCGTATTATGATATCTTCGTTTTTCCCGCACTAGTGAGGGAAAATATTTCCCGCACTAGTGTGGGAAAATATTTCCCGCACAGTGTGGGAAAAATTTCCCGCAATGTTGCAGGAAAATCGAGGGGAAAATAATACTTCCCAAACTAAATCGCGTGCGGGTATAGGGTGAATCACGCACGCTTGTAGAAAAAGTTCATTTTGGTGCTTTTCCATACTATTTATTGATGATGTCAGGATTATCATGTATTTTATGTTCTCATCTCATTCATGTTGATTTATTGATCAAAATAATGATATCCATCAGTTCAAATTTTATTTTTGTTACACTATAATTCTGAAGAGACAGTGAATTTCGGAAACAGAGAATAGTTGGAAAATATCACTAATCATAACGATATCAATCAAGCAAAAATGCTGAAAATGGCTTCCATCTCTCTCCAAGCGTAATCAGGCCCTTTTCACGCAGTTGAATCGTATCCTCTGGAATATTCCTGGATTATTTCGAAACATGACAGCTGTTGTGGAAATTCTTGCAACGCAACTCTTCCACTGTGTCGAAAGATATTAGACTATACTTCGTTTTTCATGAATCCACAGGTGATTTCCGAATAAGAATCGATTATCGTCATTGGTTTCTGGAAACAGAATGAAGGCGCTTCATTTGTAAAGAATATCATGTTCACTGATGAGGCCACGTTCACTGATGAGGCCACGTTCACTATAGAAATGGAATAAATAATTAACATAATGCTCATAGGTGGAAAGATGAGAATCCAAGAGCTATTATGCGAACTCACCACCAATGGAGCTTCAAAGTGAACGTCTGGGCCAGAGTTGTATGTAATTATCTGATTGAACCATTTTTTCTATCAAACCGCTTGACCGGACAAGAGTCCTTAAATTTTTTTGCAGCATGATTTGACAACTATCTTGTACGACGTTTGTTTGAGGAATAAGGAATAAAATGTGGTTTGAACAGGACGGCGCACCACCGCATTATAGTCGTGAGGCGAAAACGTGGTTATGCCAGAGATTGAATAACCGATGGATTGGTAGAGGAGGGTGGAGACCAGAATACACCAGTGAAATGGCTACCACGTTCTCCAGATCTAACGCCATTGGATTTTTGTTTCTGGGGATTCATGAAAAAAAAAAGTATATTCAATAGCTATTGACACAGTGGAACAGTTGTGATTATCCAGGAATATTTCAGAGGATACTATTCAACTGCGTGAAAAGGGGCCGATTATGCTTGGAGAGGGATGGAAGGCATTCTGAGCATTTGCTTAATTGATATTGTTATGATTAGTGATATTTTTCAACTATTCTCTGTTGCCGAGATTCATTTTGATCAATTATCAACATGAATAAGATAAAAACATGAAATACATGATAATCCTGACATCATGAATAAATAGTATGAAGAAGCACCAAAATGAACTTTGTTAGATATCTCGAAAACAAGGAGAATTAGAAAAAAACTGCAGTGTTAAAAAAGTTGAATAATTGATTTCATCATTCATTGAAATATGGAAACAAGGTCAGTGGCGTACTCAGATTTTTATAATCGATTTTCTACAAAGTCAATGCGGAATATCTCCTGCCCTCTCACGGCTCAATGGTGCGTTTTCGTATGAAACTAAGTTTATCTCAATCGGCCTATTTTGATCTCTAGTTCACCCTGTAGAATTTATGGTACGTTGTTCTGGGACACCCTGTATAACGGCAGAGCTTTGGAATTCTTTGTCAAAGGAAGTATTCCCAGGAAATCATAACATAACACCTACCTGCTTTCCCTATCATTTAGGTGCCCACGATGTTCTTCTTATTTTCAATTGAAGAACGATATGCCTATTGCCTACATAATTTTTTTCCGTGTATTGATTCCATGATACACTTCAGCAAAAATAAGAACTATTTATTAATAGGCTCAATTGTTCATGCATCTCACATAAGTAATGTTTTTCAGCCCTATCAGATCCAAAGACGAGGAGAGATTGTGAATGCGTTCCTCAATGTGAGGATGATTTATACAGCGTGCTCTCTACTTCTACACCATTCAAATATAATGAAAGTAAATCGATGATGTCGTTGTGAGTATAAAACTACTTATATTTCCAGTAGTAATATTGCAATAACAGAGATAAATATAAAATACATATTCTCGAAGAATGATGACATTATATTCTCCTCAAAAGTGGGGTACATACACCCTTATCCCCAACCATTTTCAAATTTTAATCACATAATCACCTTTTTCCAGGAACGTTAATATTTTTCCTCGGAATTTGGTGAAGAAGTTTCAATTTCGATAGGACAAAGTGCGTTCTCTTCGTAATTGAACCTACATCAAAGTCTATACTTCAATTGATTTTCATTCGATTATTAAAAACAGAGAGAGGTAGATTTTCACGCGCTAATCGACGTTTTCCTCGTCATTGGAGGTGAAGGTGGTCCAGAACAACCAGGGGTCTGACTGATTTGCATTTGTTCATTGGTTTTTGATTGATTGCTAGAGACAAATCATACCTGCGTTTTGTAACCTGGAATAGAAATGGCTGATATCCATTGATAAACGACATTCTGTTCGTAAATCAGACGTGATATCTGTGGCTGGAACTTATAATGAATGATCTCTATAAAATGAACTATATTCCTCATCAACATTTTTGAGTATTTTCCAAAGACTAGGAGGAGTGAATCACTTTATTCATGTTAATTTGCGTCCTTCAGGATCTCCAGCTTATTTTTGCCAATTCACTTCCTCAACAGCTTCAATCCTTGACGTTACATTGTAAATTATTTATGATAATCTATTGGAAATCAATGAAAACATTGAGAATTATCTGGTCCTAGTCCCGACTGCAGATATAATGTCTAATTCGTTCAAAACAATTCAGTGGAAATCAATAAACATAGATTGAACATCTCCATAAGAGAAATGAATCACAGCAAGTCTTCGGGAAGGCCAATTTCTATTGAAATTGAAATGGACTTTTCCGATGATTGCCCAATTTATATTTTTTCTATGGAGATACGGATTCTGTTACATCATAGATTTCCATCCTTTATACCATACGCACATCAATTCATCGGCTCTTCGTACCTCATAATTTGGAAGTACTAGTAATGTATCAGCTTCTCTTCTCACGTTTGTCCAAAGTTGTCTTTTTTATACGATTATGGACCACCATGAATGAAATCGCATTATTGTTGAATGACAGTTGATTCAAATTATTTTCAGAGAGTCTATTCCGATGGATGATAACTCCATATTCTTGAATGTGTATTTCATGAGTCAGCGACAAACGGTATATTTGAGAGACACAATTACATCAACAGTATATTTATTATGTGAGTATTCTTTCATTTTGCATGATTGTATGCTGACAATCGAAAACAAACGTAGTGCGGAGAGGAAAGTGACGAGATTGAAGACACAATAATACTGAGGAGACAATTTTCTGTGTATTACGTAAAGGGTGGACGATAACGATTTTGCAATATCGATCATTTCGATATTATCGATATTATCGTAAAAAATCAGAGGATGATTCCTTGTCATATCTCATGGGAAAGATGCATTTGAACATTCACTAACTTGCTTAGTTTTCCATATATGGGCTAGGTAACTGTCAAGGTATATCAATAAAAATGGTTCCTCTATTACTCGAAAGTCTTTCATCAATTCAAATAAAAATTGAAGGTTTTCCGAAAAGTTACATGGAGCTTTCTCGATAATAGAAAATTTTGAATAATAATTCCTGTGGCGTCGCAGTGGGTGACCTCATCGATAATGTTAGTGAATACGTTATTTTTTCGAGCTTCATATCTTCATTGGATTGGATGATTGCAATTGCCACTTTTTTGTCATTTGTGTCACTGTTCTATCTTGCTCGATTTTTGAGAATACCGACAAAAAAAATTCGATTCGAAATTTTGATGTATTTGTCTTAGGACCCTCATTGAGATCACTCAATAACTTCGATGGGTATTATGCTAAAGTTTTGCGACTTCGTCAATCACCAACCAGACTGGATTCTCCATCATGAAAGCTCATCCATGAGATCATAGAAAAACAATTAATACTTCACTTCTACCTTCATAATCCTGTATGTCAAAACGAAGCATATATTTATGTTGACTTTTTTTCCTAAACTCGGACAACGGATCAACTTCTGGACTTTTCGCATTCTCTCATATCATTCCAGAGTAGATTGATGTTACTTGGAATACTTGATACTGGTTAGATCGAGTGGATTATGTCGATTATATCGATAATATCGATAATATCGATAATATCGATAATATCGATAATATCGATAATATCGATGATATCGATAATATCGATAATATCAATAAATCTATCATTTTTCTTTCGAGATATTATCAATTCAATCTATAATGATGAATAAAATATGTCGATACATCGATAAATAAAGAAGTGACATATGCCATCGTCGCCTCAAGAGTCGAAGGTTTCATCCTATGCTTCAATTTTGGTCACAATCGAAAAAATATCTCATCCTATGCTCCAATTTTGATCACAATCAAAAAGGTATCACCAAGAAGATGGTGTAGAGCCGCCAGAGTTCGAGCTGTCACAAAAGGGCCCGTGGATATGTGATTACACATACCACGAGATGAGACATTTCAGGATTCAAGGAGCTAGAACTTCATTGCTTACCAACAATTTAGATTTCGACTCGGGTTTTGATCAGCATAAACCGAGATCTTCATCTTAAACAAGCAATATCTTTCTTGCTCATATAAGGTAGACTAGAAAACTTTTGAAAAACAGTATTAATACTACATGCAGTTCGCAGTTTGCAGTAATGCACTAGAAGCTTGAATGCGGAATATATTCCTATAATATCGCGGAACGATCTCATCAGGTACAATTTGAATGAAGGAACTAATGACATTCGAGTGACAAAGATAACAAATCGTTCATCCGGCAGAAGAGAGTTAAATCTCAAAGATAATTATTTTTGTATCTAGAGCGCGAAATGCTACTTTGGTGATCAGGATCTGATTTTTTTAACGAGTTAAAGAAATAGTCGAGATGACCAAAGTATTTCGCGCTTGAGTTGCAAACAAAATTCTTTCTACAAACGTCAAAAATAATAGTTCAAAAGTCAAAAAATGCTCAGCTTGATATAAAGAATTGAAGAACATACTTGTTCGACGAACAAAACAGCCCACCAAAAACGCAGCCTATAGGCTCCTTTACGGGATCCAACAAAGCAGCAAGTGAACAAATCAAGGCAGCTGACTTCGTTTTTCGTATTAAGTGCCAGTGGAAAAGAGATGGGAGTGAAAAAAATGCGCCACGATATCCTCGTGTATAAGATAATTATATACTCGCATCTCATGTATGATTCGATCAGCATCGCTGAACACGAGCAGGATGAGTGATTTATTCAAATTAGTCACAATCAGCGGTCAAGATTCTATCTGGGACAGCCCTATACTGATGAGAGCCAACAGTTCGAAACCGGTCTGCAGGTAGTCACGCATTCCTGAACCACTTAGGCGCAGCTTGGAGTTTAGGAAGGAAACACGAATTATTGCATTGATTTCGGGAAGATGTAATCCAATATTCTGCGTGGCGAATAGCCAGGAAATTAGTTGTTTTCATCTCGTTATCTACCATTTTCGTTCATTTTATGAACTATTGTGATAATGCCTTTGAGTATTTGGCTTTTTCCTAGTTGTCAATAAAACATGTTGTTCCAGTTGTTCTCTTGGCACTCCTTCATTTGCTAGTACTACTGCAAACAACAGTGTATTTTAGATTTCTCATAATGAAGAACTATCATGACTTCCATTTTGAATTAACAAACTCAATTTTTTTAGCATCTTTTGGTGGAGTCTATAGTCTTTTCATGGGCTGCAGTCTGATCACCATCATGGAGGTACTGTACTACTGCCTCTTCAGATTCATGGTGAATATCAAATTGATGGAACGAGTTAGTACAGACATGGATGAGAACTACAAGATCACAAGTCATGGAAAGATTTTCCATTTCAGAGAAATCGTCAAGTTTCATCGATACGATAATTATTTACCATGAAAAAAAGGAAAACAGCATGATTCGTCATCAAAAATATTGATTTAATGTGTGTTGAGTTATTCCAGACGAAAATTAAACGATTGAATGGTACAACATATTATTTTAACATTTTGACCAATCAAAGTACGCATTCGTTGATTTGATTTTGTTTATTGGGCCAGAATCAGATATATTATATTTGGATACATAACAGATATAATTCAATATTCTGTGGTATTAGCCAGAAAATGAGTTCATTCTGTTCATATTCGAATCATAAAAGTGATAATGATAATAATGATAATGATGAGGCAGAAGGACAACTTTTAGAGGGGTGCCTATGGTTAGTAGCGACACCACCGTTCCCGAGCTAAGGGTGCAAAATCGGACTGGCAGCGTAAGCGCACCCAGACGGAGAAATCTATCTCGACTCTGCGTGGCGTCGGAGGTGGAAGAGTCGTGACTGGGACAAAGTCAACTCAAATAATGAAGATAATGATGATAATGATACTAATAATAATCCAGTGCTCCGGCGGATATTGAGCCGTTTGTGAAGAATGGGAGGTGCCGAATGCTATGCCACCCTCAGGCAAATACAGGCTAACAAGCCTGGTGTTGTCATTTTCGACTATAAAACCGAAGTGATGTTCGTGATTGAGTTTTTGGCACCATCCTAGCCGACCATTGCCTTCGAGGAGGAGAAACGGACTAAATATCGAGATCCTCTTCGAACTCCGCAGGCTTTATCCAGACCATTTTGTTGAACTGGTCATCCTGATAATCGACTCGCTAGGTGGCACACGACACACGCAGCTATTGGAAATCTGGAAAATCACAGCTTGCCGTGATAATGCACACATTTAAGCTGGTGGAATGCAGAGGTTTGTGATTCTTGAATCGTCGCGTTTGCTCAGGGCACACACTGCATAATTCTGGTGATCACTCACTCCACGAGGAAGTTGATGTTCGATTGGGGTGGTCACCGGAATGAGGCTATGGGCCCTGAGCAAATGCAACGATTTGAATCTGACAATCTTCTGCATTCCACCATGTGTTCCTGAAATCGCTCTCAGGTGGTTATGATTGCCATGAAATATCTCGTTTTTATTTTCTTGATATGCAGATGGATTAAAAACTGCTTAATGAAAACCTTGGTATGGTTGAAAGCTTCTGAAGTAGATGTTCTTTCAAATGCAACGATAATGGGTCGTCTCATTTTTCATAAAAACTAGTTCATTGGCACCACATTCTTCAATAGCTCATCAGAGAATTGTTAACCGTTAGATTTAGATTTAGAATGGGGCCTTCGGGCTATCTGCCTCCACACCGCGACCTTTTCAGATCTATTGTGTCTGCCCTCAAAATCGATTAGAGATTGTTAACCGTTACAAAGAACATACTAATGAAAACTTCGAAACATAGATGACATAAAAATGATGGTTGAGATAATAACAGGAGCAGATCGTGGAATTGTGGGGCCCTGAGAAAATGTTACTTGTGGCTCTGCCTTAGTGATTAACTAATTGTCATTCCGTCGAAAAACTGTTATCGATAATGATGTAATGGATACAAGGTATACGGAAGGAGAGAGGACGATGACATATTTTATCTACTCATTGAATCGAAAGTAAGGCGTTTGCTTCCTCATTTGATGAAACAAAGTTATCAATTCACTCCCAGGGGAGGAACAAAAAATCAACTCCCGTGAGAGGTAAAATAAATTGGCTTCAGCATCATGCATCCTTTGGCGTCAATATATATGGAATCTTTGCAATCCAAGTAATCAGTTTCATTCATCACTATCATAAAACAAATAACAATAATATCCTTTTTGAATTCTTCGTTGAATTCCAATGATATCATATGCTTCTTCATATTCCGAACGTACTTCTCATCAAAACTTTCAAATGCAATCACACAATATACAAATCAATTAATTTATGATGACAGAAGTGTCAAATTGACTTTTGTTCCAATCCTGTCAACTGTCTTGTGATGCATAACGATGGATCGAGAGATAGACCGCCTGAAGTACAACACACAAAGAATGATGCTTTGAAAAATGCGTTCGTTGATGAAATCATATATATATATATATATCATGGAAGCAAAAGTACATTTCCTCCCATGTGTGTTTGATGCCCTCTGCTACGCGTCGTGCATCAAACTTCACACGCGGGTTGAAATGGATATCTCTCCTCCCTTCATATAGGTATAAATAGCTATTATTTATTGAATGTGACCTAGACACATAACTGAAGAAATCAATACAGAATGAATGAACAGGTTCGGTTTATATTCTTCAAATCATGAAAAAGAAGATGAACACTTTCAATATTTCAATTTTTTTTATTCACATCATCGTCCATTACTTTCAATGCGGGCTAGGGGGTCCATTGTACTCACGTGGCCCTGTGCTGCAGCCCAAAAAGCTCTCATATAAATAGATCTGCCCCTGAATTCTCAGAGTTTTAGTACAAAAATAACGCTACTATGAGTATTCGAAATGGATTTTCCTCAACCTAAACAATGCCTCAATAAACAAAATTGATTCAACAAAAATATGCAACAAATGATGTTATATTTTATGATTATTTCATGTTTCAAGTGATGCGAATCAAATCGATTTTCTGCTTCGTGTTTCAATGACTGATTTTCCAAGAATTCAAGCATAGGACACCATGAAATAGTATCATCGCTTTCTATCAACGTTTACTCTGGAAAGAATCATTATTGGAATGATGGGCGTTGAAATTGACATTTTTATGACAAAAAAATGGCAACCATATGACGTTTCAGTGACGGCTTTCCACTTAAGTTGAATGACCAAGGTTACGTCAGGAGTAAACGTCGTATGACGTGATAAATGACGTGAATAAGTCGAAGCCCTAAACTAACGGTGATTTCGAAATGACGTTCAAATTTGGTGATTGAATGTAGGAAATTTCCTCAAATCTAGTGTGATGAACACCACGGACCTCTGATGACATTTACTATTGATAATGCATTGTTGAGACTGCTTGGTGGCCCTTCCGGTGTAATGTCCATTCAATCGTCTATCCTTCAGCAGTATCTCCATCAGAATGGAATCAGATACTCGTATTTATATAAATAAATAAGTAGTTTATGTTGGCGCGAAGTAAGCAAACCAAGGAAAGTTTGGTAGCAACATAAGTCAAAAAAATGTCTCCTGAGGAAGCTACGGCTTCCTGAAACGGGGCTTCTGAAGATGATATTTCTTGAATATTTCCGAAACGCCATGGTATGAAATGATGCAAGTGGGCGCAAAACCTGAACCCTCCACGAAAAATAATGTAGTGAAAATGAAATCATTTCAAAATTTTAATCAGGACTACATTAAATATTGCTTATAGTTTTTTGTGTGCATATAGTTTTCGACAATTTGATCTCTGATTATGAAAATACACACCTCATCACAGAAAAATGGTACTCTAGTTCATCATCGATCAGATGTATTATTTTTGTCTAAAATCTGCTTGAAAAAATTGTTACATCTCAGATATTATGCATAACATTGCAATTAATCGTAGTGAATATGGAAAAACAAGTGCACAAAAATTGAAGTACTTTTCATCATGATTTTTTAATTTGACGCGCTTCCATGAGATTGTTCAGTGAAAATATAACGGATAATTCTTCGAAGATGTCAGTGTATTAATATTTCTGAATCGATTCCACCTGGAAATGATACATCTGATTGATAAGAAAGAAGAGCAACTATTCTCTGTAAAATGGTGTGGATTTTCAAAATTCGAGATTGAAATGTCGAAAAATATGTACATAAAAGAGTTTGAGCAATATTTAATGTAGCCCCACCTTGTAATATACATTCCGGTTTGGAATTCTGCGATGATTTAATTTTCAATGCATTTTACATTGAAAGTTTAGTTCTTGTACGCATCATCTCATCACGTAGCATTTCGATAATATTCAAGAAATATCATCTCCAGGAGTCTCCTCTCAGGGGGACGTAGCTCCCTTAGGAGACATTCATCGACTCGTGTTCATTTGAAAATTTCTCCCTATTTCTGGTCGTTCAGGTGGAGTTTGGCAGGCTAATTTCGGGACACTCAGTGTATATAATATACACACATCGAACTAAAAGGAAATGAGACGTTGACACGACGTTCCTGCAACTTCATGGAACTGACGTCATATTTCACCCATCCAAATGACTTTTACACAACGTCGTAATGATGTCGTGATTATCACGTCATAGGAAGTCTACGTCTTAGTGACGTCAGAAATTGGCGTGCGAGGTCTCTGACAAAAAAACACCAACACCAAGTGACGTGACCATTCATCATCTGGTTGCCTGGGATGTCTTTACCGCTTCATCTCAAGTGAATGGACATTGAAAAATCATAGATTATTGATCATTGGCAACAATGCACAAAATGTCGACATATGCGATCTCAAACTGAAAATAACCCCACTTGTGGGAACGTACCCACAAGCACCGTATAGAGTGACACAAGTGATATTAACATACTTACACAACCAAATTATGTGGACGTATAACAAAGAAATGTGTAATCAAGAAAAATACATTGTGGGGACGTCCCCACCAACATTTTTTTGAGCACTCATGAGAAATTCGGCGTGTATAGAAAAACTGAATGTATTGAAATATTCCTCAGAAGTTATACTTCAATGTGAAATGCGTAACTTCGACGTTCTCATGATGTCGTCTATAGCTGGAGAATCCACAAACGGCTTGGAACAAGTAAGTATGTACCTATGTACCTATGTATCGGAACTCTTAATCCGATTCTTTTCAAAATTGGTATCTGTAAGTTCTCGTGGTTGGAAATCATGATTCTTTCATAAAAATGGGCGAAGCCAATATGGTGGACGAGTTTTGTAATTATGATCCGAATCTATTCAGAATGTGTATCTGATGGCTTTCGGGGTCGAAAATTATGATTATTTAATCAAAATTTCAAAATTTAAGAAGGCGGATCCAATATGCCAGACGAGTTTTGTGATTATGATCTGATTCTATTCGCAATTGGTAGGTATCGGTGGGTTTTTGGAATCCGAGGTTTTGATTTTTTTTCAATATTGGAAAATTCAAGATTTTGGAGCCTATACGGTGAATAAATTTTGTATTTATATGATCCAATTCTATTCGAAATTAGTATCTGGGGCTTTTCGGGGTCGAAAATTATGATGCTTTCATCAAAATTAGTATCTGTGAGTTTTCCGGGTCGAAGATTATATTTCTTCATTCAAAATTGGGTTCTTTCAGAAAAAATTTAAACACAAAAAACACGCTTTACGAATAGTAGTTTAAAAACTGAAGAATACGCTTTTATAGACAGTCAAACCAAAAAGAGGTAGAAATGGGAATAATAAAAGTGGGTTGTGAGATACACAACATAGAAAATAATTAATAATAATTAATTATTTGTATTCATCAACACACTTTTGATATTTCATTTTCTATCTCTTTCTTGTTTGAATATCTATGAAAGCGTGTTCTTGAGTTTTTCAAACTTCTATATATTATTTATGATGATATTGTTATATTGAGAAATTCCAGAAGAATGCAAAAATAAAGTGTCAATTCTCATCCTAAAACAGGAGAAGCCTCGATAACCACAAAATTCATACTTCAATCGTTTCATCTCGATGTATGAGAAACATTCAATTGAATTGAGAGTAGAAAGGTGGACAGAACATCATAACATATCGCCTGAGAATCAATTTGTCTGCAGGAAGAGAATGGATGCAGCACCTTCATTAGATATCTATGTAGAAATTCGAATGAACACTATGAAATACGAGAGGTTGAACTGATGTCCTGAAATCGTTAATGTGCTCATTTTCATTTCAGCCTTCTGTGGGTCACAAAACGCAATGTCTGGTCAGATATTCATTGAGTTGCAGTGTTGGTGTCCTATAAAGTGATACTGTGATTTCATCGTTGTTCCTATAATAAATCGATACTGTCATAATTTGAGAAATGTGAGATGATGGAATGGAAAAGTAATCAGTGTTTCTTCAATCGTGAAAACAAAAATTATACTCAAAAATAATTCAAACTCAAACTGACAAGAGACATGATATTTACTGACACTGACACATATATTTATTTTGCCAGTGCGATCAGGAATGTCTGGATCATTCACTCTAGGAGTCACTGGATGGTATATTAGTTTGATAAGAGTTCGGACACAGCTGAATTTTTTTCCTTTTCTATTTTCTATAATACAAGGGTTCAAGTGAATAAAAGAATAAGACATATATTCTGCTCATTGTCTTCTCAATTTCCCTAGTAGCGCCAGATTGTCAGATACGATTTTAGAGGTTATATTTTCTGTCAAATCAATCATAGCCGTAGATGGACAATGGATATGGGGTACAAACATCCACTTCAATTCATAGTGATATACTTCTAGCAGAACGACTGTTATATAAATGGAAAGAATGCATGTAACAACATTTTGATATTAGAAAATATACACATATGGATAAACTTATTGCTATAATTCCTTATTGTATGTGAAACTGTACTCCAGGGTGATAAAGTATGGAACATGAAGGTATTAATATTAAATTGAAGGAAGTTTTTTCAGGACTATACAGAAAGTGACATGATTACGTTCAAGTGAAGTATTCCTGAGACAATTTTGAGAACAAAAGTCTACATAAGCTTGTGTCCGGAAATCCTTCATTTATACAGATACAGGGTGTTGACATACAGAGAACAAATCATGGTTCGATAAATATTTCATAGGAAAAAAGTAGTTTATTAGTTTAATTTGACGAGACCTAGCAAATACTTGGTTTTATGAAGCTCTCAGCAACTTTACTTACTGCCCTAGGAGCTATGTAACATGGATCTATAAAGAAAATATTTCCAAAACGATAACCTACAGCGTAATTGAGGCCCTTATGATAATTTCCTTGATACATAATTACCTATTCACTTCTCACTGTGGAATTTTGGATTTGGTCGGCACCAAAAACGCCATATTCAATAATATTTCACGTTGTAGTTTACTTGCTTCTCTTAGTCTCGTTTTCAAATCTTCAATCTCATTATGTAATTTTGCGACCATTCCCTCTTATTCCATGATTATTTTGTTCTGTATTTTGTGTGATTATAATACTGGAATTTTGTTCTTGAAATCGTCTGCTTTGTAAATTGATGAAACAGCAGATTTTCTCAGAACATATTTTGACATCTTCTGTTTGAAAATGGGCCTAAAATATAGTTTCATTTTGATCAGATGCTGTTACAAGAATCGAATTCTAATGTGTACCTCACGAATTTCGCTCTTCTTCAGATTGATTTTTCACCCTGGCCGTGTCATATTTTCCTTCCATAAGCGAATGGTTGATATTTGTTTTGGAAAATTGAATGAATGATATCCATTTTTTCAGAATTTCAGATCATTACACAGCAAGTTCAATTCTGACGCCCCAACCAACATTTCAAGAGAATTATACCAAGCAGAAAGGAGAAATTACTCGAAGAAGTCGAAATTTACTAATTTCCGACAAAATATTTTACCTTTATGCCCTGAGTAACTTGAAAGTTATGGATTAGGTTGTAAAATACCTGGTTAGGACCTCAACATTTCCTATAAAATCCATCAACTTTATAGACAAATTGCATAGTTGGAAACTACTCATTACAGACTTCAAACATAACTTCATGGTCCTAGTGAGCATTTAGTTATCAATTAGGTAATATTTAACATCAAAATCACCAGTAAAATGTCTTCCAGGCCCTCGAACTATCAGGATATTTATTGGAGTTGAAATTTACCAAATTCTAACTTGATAAACGATCATAAAGTCAGGGAATAATCAGATGGAGAAAATAAGTCGGATTTATACTCTGTTTTCCCTATTTTTGATCAATTGAGTCGAAGGAGTTTCTTAGACTTTTTTTAACCTAATCAGTACCAACTTCATATCCGATGAAGGCAAGATTACCACTATGAAATCCTTATAGAACGAAGTGTCCTTGAGAGAGCCGAGAATACCAAAATTAGTCCTAAAATCATGTTCTCAAAGTTGATGACTATTATTGATCCTGGTGCTTTGAGGTCGGCAAATGTTTTGAAATGATCATTAATTTCTGAAAATATTAAAAACTGGAGACAAGCGCAATGTATGAGTTTTGAATGTTTTATTCTTTATCACCAGTGAGTGGTTCAGGCATCGTCCACCAATATAGAATATTGGTGGACGATGGTTCAGGTAGCTTACCGCTTGAACGCTTCTAAAGCAAATCATGATATCTTTCTATACATTACGATGATGTTTGATCATCTAAACCATCGATTTGTTTTGACATTCGAAGTTTTACTTCCACTTATTCCATTGGTCAGATCTGAATGCATATTTCAAATAACTTTTATAAAAAAAACAGGTATCAATTATTACACTTCGGTTGAGAACGTACAAAAATGGCAAATGTACTAAAAGTAGTACTACTGTCATCCAGCGACCAATTAGGAAACATACCGTGGTGCAGAATAAGAAATTGAAAGCGAACAACGAACATTTGACAAATCATATGATTATAGGGAACATCTGATAATATAAATCCATCAGGTTGACTGCTACTCAAATAATATACTCGTTGATATAGTCTAAAATCCCAATATGGGGAAATTGGGCTCCATAGTCAGAATACACAGAATTTTCGACTATGAACGAAGCCTATTCGCCCTGAAAGTTGAAGATTCTGGAAAATTCGACTTTCAAGTCCAATATGAAACCGACGCCATATTTGTTGGCTCGAACCTTTTTCGCCATTGACGGAAAAAGAAGAAATCTCTACATAGCGACCACATCCTAATGAATAGTAATACAGAAAAGGTTAAATTTCGCATATATGATCATATTCTACCAGTTGATTCATTTTTAGATGGAATTGTTGAAAAATAATTCGAAAACACAAAGAATATCATCCAGTATTTTTCTACAAATCCAATAATTTCGTGGGCCCACTAATTTTACATATGTAAAATCAACATTATCACAATAAATTTTGCATCGCAGGTTGAATAACGATTCACAACAACCTCAAATAAGCTAAACAACATGCATATCATCTATTCATCTACACCTTCCACTACTATCGAGTTTTCTTTTGAACGCCATGTTCATAAACTACTAAGTCTCCACACGTGAATGAGTAGGTATAATCGATCGTGAAACACGGTACATATTTGTTTTCCGAACCCAACCAAATGACAGTAAACCAGGTAGAAATCTTAGTAAACTCAACCATAAGTAGGTAATGAATAACGTCAGAATAACTAAAATCAGACCACTATCGGACTAGAATTAGGGCAATTTCACCTAATTGTTTCCTCGACCTATTGGTCAGGATACCCTAATATCTCTATTCTCGTCTTCTGAATTACTTCCAGTTTTTTCCCCATATTGGTAAATTTGAAGTTAATAAGACGTAATATTCACTTAGGCCAAATAAGTCGTTGACCTATTCTAAGGTCGAAATGACGTATATTATACCTAAAATGTTTGTTGGGGCTTATAAAATTTATTGTCAAATTCAAACAATTTTGAATTAAAAAGAGCGGGACGACTATGGTGCTCTTGTCACAATGCAAGGTGTGTAACTTAAACTTAAATCCAAACATTGAAAAACCCTAACCGTTGTCATTTCTGTGTCCGAACTCTTATCAAACTAATACCATCCAGTGACTCTAATTCCCTCAACGATCAGATGAAATTGGTTATGCTAGTGGTTGGAAGATTTTGGGTTGACCATCTCATAACGACAACAGTAGCGGGGTTTCTGAATATCGAGTTAGCCTATGACAATGTGATCCCTGAGATCTTAGTTGAGACATAGATTAAGAGTTTGGAAGACCGTAGAGTGAATAATAATGTGATGAATACTATATTTGAACCCAACCCAACAGTTGAAATAATATCTATGTTAGGGATAATAATAAAATAATATGGAGTCACAGAAAATGCTCTGAGAGAGTACTGCGAGGGTCGGTCTCGAATCCTATTCTTTACAACCCATAATATACCGTTATATATTATGGGATGCAGATGTTCATTATAGCCCAGGTAGATCATTATATGAATATACCACCTCCTCGATTAACCTACAGACAGTATTTAGATCATTATAAATTCTCGGCTGCAAAGTTTGATTGAAAACTTACCTGAAAGAATAGTTATTTTTGTATCTGGAGCGCTAAATGCTACTTTGGTGATCGAGATCTGATTTTTTCAACGAGGCGTGGTCGAGTTAAAAGAATAGTCGAGATGACCAAAGTATATTTCGCGCTCGAGTTGCAAACAAAATTTTTTCTACAAACGTCAATAAATATAGTTCTAAAGTGAAAATATGCTTAGCTTGATAAAAAAAATAGTGTTGAACTAGCTTAAAAATCCCTTCCCCTATCCTCCCTAGGTACGCACGATGTTTCACGAATATAATAGGAATTTATTTACTTGCGCTCTAAGAGATAAAACAGAGTTATTGTTGAACATTCAGAGAAATCAATGATTCCGTGAATGTTTGCTCGATTGAGGACCATAAAGTTGAAATATAAATATTTCATATATTTTTCATAACAATGTGCGAAGTAGGTACTTCGCGCACTGTTTTACTTCGCGCATTGTTTTGTGCAAGGTATCATGGTAACGTAGAAAACTGAAAAAAAGTGTCACTTCGCAACTTGTTATCAATGCGCGAACCTTGTCATTTTTTGACGTTTATAGAAAAACACATTAAACAGTTACTGAATATATGTAAATCTCTATTTAGTGATATTGGTGAATCTATATATATATATATATAATCGAGTTTCTTGCGAGGGTGAAATGAAAAACGATTATATTCCTAATTTTTAGTTTGAAAATACTCACAAGTATCACGAAATACAGGTACATAAACATATAGGTACTTATAAAATTCGAGTTAATAAAAAAAGGGAAGTATTGTGAAAATCACAGAAAAAAATAGACAACAAATAAAAGAATTGAACGTGAGAAATACACTGCGTTATAACAGAGATATATAAGAAACTGAATTTTTTGCTGATACAAGATTCGAAGTTGACATGGCGGCGTTTGTAAGGTAACATTTACCAAAAAATTGGTATTGTTCAATGAATCACATTGGTATCATCGAAAAAAACTCTGTCGCAGTGGAGATTTCTGATATGGAGGCGCGAGCAACAATAAACAAAGTATCGAAGTGGAAATTGAAAAAGAGCTATCTAAAAAAGCAATAATTTACAGAACTTTTGAAAATAAACTTCTTTGGAGTGGAACTTTGCGTGAATTGAGATGATTCGGAACTTAAGTCAGTTTGGCAAAGTGTATTTGACTTCAATAGGGAGAAATTATCCAACAACTCTCGAGTGCTCTATCGGTGTATATATGTTAGCTTATATATTCACCTCCAGAGTTTCAGATGGGGTAGGTAGAATGTTTTTCTCATCTTTCCTGCCTTGATATGAAGCATTATCATGTATTCGTCATCCGAAGTCCGACATTCGAGATGATGATCATAAAATGTTCTTTTTGATCATATATTCGAAATGACTGGGGCAGGAAATTTTTCAAACGTGAGTTTAATATGTAACCGACGTTGGACTGCCTCGTTGTAATTGGATAACCATGATTGTGATGGGGTCAATTTATGACCTCTTTGTCATTGGCTATTCCCAATTCATGAATATTTTACCTCATATTATGACAAAAAAAGATTTTTCTTCGTTCTCTACAAGAAAATACATTTCAAGTAATAATTTCCGAATGAAAAATTCAATATTTTTGAAGGCAAGTATATTCCGTCCGCAAACACATTGCTTTAGCAGTGATCACTATGATACGGCACGGTGCGAGTACAGTAGTCACGTTCGGTATTCACATCGCAGATTAGAGCAGATTCTAGTTACGTGGTCAAAGATAGTTTGGAGCAATCGGCAATAAACGATCGAAGTGGACATTTTGTTGACAGTGTGACGGTAACCTGACATAACCCCATTCATTTATTTCTATTTCAATATAAGTATGTCAGAAACTTTCTTTTTCTTGTTCTTTTTCCAAAAGAATCGCAGCCACAGTCAAATCTGTAAGAAAAATTAATTTTGAATTTATCATCTAAACACATTGATTAAATGTGTTCCCTTACTATTATTTGCGAAATTTTTTTCATAATTCTCATCTGACACCATAAAGGTGTGTGTTTCGTCTTGCTCAGAATCGAAAAGTTTTATTTCTTTCATTATGACATTTAGATGTCATAAACCAACGATTCAGATTCATCGCAGCAGTCTGATGTAAATACTGAACGCGACTAGTGATTCAGTTGACAACAACTGTCATTTGCGGTTATCAAGTTGATTATTCGCGAAATCCGATATATTTCACGTGTGAATGAGATCGTAGTGTGAATGTGTGTTCGAGGTCGTCGGAAAAATTTAATATGCGCACTTCGGCAAAAAACTGAACATTGTCTTGTCTGATTGCTCGATTAAATAATATGTTTTCTTCCTAGGTACATTAATAACTATATCCGTTAGCAATCAGTGATTATATCTCAAATAGTTATTTATGTACCAACGACGAAAAACTGTCTATTATAGTCGAGTCTGCATATCGATAGCCGAGGCTAGCAATCAGGCGTGACAAACTTATATCCACATCACGGTCCAATTCACACGTGAAATCTATCGGATTTCGCGAATAATGAATTTGACAACAGTAAATGACAGTTGTTGGAAACTCACTCTCCGCGCGGACCAGGGTTGCCAGTTCGATTTTTATATCCTCAGTAGATACATTGTGAACAATTCAGATCTGTTTCATGCTAAACATATTCCAAGAAAGGATAATGAAATAAACCTAGGAAGTCGGAACATTATGTACTTTAAGTAAACAGAAAAGTAACCTATTCCAATAAGAGAAACAAACAGAACAAACATTCTCATAAAAAAATGACCATATTTCTTATTATCCATTCAAAAGTGGTCCCAAATTCATAATTCTCGATTTAAAAATACAAATATTACAAAATAAATAAATAACAAGAATACAAAACAAATGGAAAAATTGAACGGAAGAAACACACTTTTATAACAAAGGTATATGAATAGTTGAATTTGATCTGAATCAGATGAGGTATTGACCTTTTTTGGTTTCATTTTTTGATGTTATTTTCGTTTACAGACTGGTCAATAATATGGTCGACTCCGAATATTGTCTTCAGTGTTTTGAGTTCGATTGTAACCATTTCGGTCTTCGCAATATAAATATTTTTTAATAGGTATGTATAGATCAAAATACTTATTGAATGCGCCAATGCTGCGTTGCTGTCCCACATACAATAATCAGGAGTCAGGATATAGAATTTTTTGTCAAAATCTCAGTTCGTTTAAACGGAGTGTAAAATCCTATATTTTTCTCTCAAATCAGTGAGAAATCATATTCCTCAAATTGTCACATTGAATTAAATTGTTACATCATCTCACAATTTCAGCTAAGTAGTTATAGTTGAAGTATTAACTTTCGATTTGAAAATATTTTAATTTTTGTTACTGAGGGCGGCCCTGTAATAGAATAGCATGTGCTGTCTGTTGGGCAGCCAAAATACTAAATAAATAGAAGTGCGGTAATTGGAGTTCGGCCAGCAATCGGGTGCGGAAAAGTATATTTACGTACGTGTTAGGTGCACTATTTTTTCGTGCGCGCGTGCGGAAAAAAAGTTTAATTGCTTTTTTCTCTACTTAGTGCTCTAGTGCGGAAACGTTTCTTTCAACACTAAGATAAGTGCGGAAAATTGAACTATTTCGCACGCTAGTAGAGAAATAGTATATTACATAACTAGTGTGGAAAGTGACATATTCCGCGCGAGTGGACGTTTAGGAAATGGAACGAGCGCAGAAAATGCACTTTCCAACGACTTTTGTACACTATTTCTCCTACGACCACAAATATTTATATTATATGTCATGAGTGTTTGTAAGACCAGAGTAGGGATCATGTTTCTGATCATCTTCGATCACATAAAGGTGATATCATCATCATAATTATTTAATCTTACTTCAATATTTGAATGACATCATTAGTTTAACGTTAATTTGCCATTAAACTAACATTAATTCAACATCAACTCAACATGAACCTAACATTAACTCAACATCAACTTAAAATCAACTCAACATTCACCTAACATCAACTCAACATGAATTTGCCAGTTACTCACATTCAACTTGAAATTAACTCAACATTAACTCAACATCAACTCAAAATTAACTTTAAATTAACCTTATAATGACCTAATACCAACTTATATAACCTTAACTCAATAATTATTCAACATTAACCCAACATTAAATCAACATTAACTCAAAATTATTTTAACATAACCTCAAAATCGAATCAACATCAACTCAATAACAAATTGACATTTACTTCACATTGAACACTAAATTGCCAATATATTGACATTGATTCAACTTTCAATTGAAATTAACCTGATTTCAACACTCACATGTTGCATACTATATACTTTTTCTACAACTGCACTTATCCAGAGAATCCAAGTAATGTAACTTATTGGGATTTCATTTTATTATGTGGCACTATGCACTATATTGTGTAAAGTAGACGCCTTCCCTAGTTCCTCAAAGTATTTCAAAAAAGTACACTTTCTGATAAAGATATCATTTCTGTAATTTTTTTAGATTCCATGAGTTTTTGGTATATGCCAATTCATACTTCTTTCTTGAAATTTCCGGAAACAAATCCAACTTTCGCAACTTTTTTCATTATCTCTTTCTCTGCCCTAACAACACGAGTACGTCCCACGGACGTCCCAGGGACGTCCTTCATTTTCTACGGGGACGTCCCTGGGATATCCTGTGCCGGGACATGGTACATACTAGGGACGTCCCAGGGACATCCGCTTTCCACAAAAAGAGGCATCCTAGGGATGTCCTTCTGGTACGTCCCTGGGATGTACCAAGTACAAAGAAAGGATATCCGTAGGACGTCCCAAGAATATCCCAGGGACATCCCTTTGACAAAAGAAAAAAAAATGTAGGTCGAGTACGGATTGAACCCGGGACCTTTGGCTTATCAGGCACGCATCTACTCCATTGGCTATCGAGCCTCCTGAAGATTTATGTACTAAACAGATTTATGAACAGGACTTAACTACAGAAACCTGAATAAATACAACTTTGTTAGGATTTGGGTATAATTATTATATCATTCTTGGGTGTTTAAAAATGCGGGGCCTCATGCATGGTACGATTTCTGTTTGCGAAAAATGGTAATTTCTCAAGAAGTTCTGAAACTTTATTCTTTATTTTCATAACGATTATTTTCCGGAAGAAAAACAAACATTTTCAAAAAAATGCAACTTAATACTTTAATGAAATTCAATGACTCTGATGTGAATGGATATCAGATATTCCAGGGACACGAATAGGATAACCTAGGGATGTACCAGGCGGGATGTCCACTGGACAACTACTGCGGGACATCCCCTGGATGCCCCAATCATGTCCTTGTACAACGGGACAAAAAAGGGACGTACCTAGGACATCCCTGTGTTGTTAGGGTGGCGGTGTATTTATCAAAATCGTCACATCTCGGTATATACCTACATTATATTATTTATCATGAATTGTTGGAATAATATTTGATGGGAACTGCGATTTCTATCAAGAGCACTTATGAGAACTTGAAATTTGAGAAATTTCTTCTGACAGTTGTGACACCTATTCAAAGCTGAACCCCAGCCAATTTAGTTTTAGCCGATTTTTGTTGATTCTCCATTGAAATGTATGTGGTGTTGGCAAAGTGCCGTGAGAAAGAATATTTCTCACAGTATGAGCAATACATGGTTTTGGAACTATAAATAAGCTATGAGAAATGCGCTACTTTTCATAGCAGTAGTAGAAAAACAAGTTTACCCTAGCAACGCTATTCAACCCTCCACTGGTGAATACATAGAGAGTATGTGAAACTTTAACATCGCATTCGACAGTCTCTGATCTTGGAAACAAAAATGTAATATTGCACCAGCAAACTTGCAGATATTTGGACAAAACTATCAAATTAGCGAAACAACCCGCTTTCTTTGTGGAATTTGGGGCGACCGTCGCTGAGCGGAAAAGTCTGAAAACGGCGGCGCAGAACGGCGGGGCGTCTCGGCGCAAACGGCCTTCCCGGATCCAGTGGGAAATCGTGGCCCGCTCTGGAAACCTCGACGCCGGTTGTCGATTGTTCGATTTGAAAATATCGCGCGAGTGCGTAGACGGGATTTCGTGGCGCGGAGAGTACTTTTCGTCGGTGCGAACCATTTACTACTGTACAGAGTGGAATTGTGAGGTGAAATTTTGTTAGGTGGAATTTGCGAGGTATGTTCATGATTGTCATTTGATAAATTCAACGAATTGACTGATTGATGACGGGGTAACAAAATATCGTTTATCTCCAGAGATATTCTCAGATACACGTTATGAAAAAACAACGATGATAAATTATTACATTTTCACTATAATAGCGAAGAACATAATAAGATGTTTCTCGGAAATAGGAATCAATAATTCTTGATATCAACAGTCAGGGATGGATCAAGACAAGAATACTTGTCTTGAAGGTTATTTCTTGTCTAGTCTTCAAAAATGTTTCAAGAAATTGATAATTTCTTGTATTGGCTATTTCTTGACACTTCATTTCTTGTGTTAATCCCAAGAAATCAAGAAGTTCTGGAAATTCTCGAAATAGTTGACCTTGTATTACTCGAGGGGTTAAGTCGTTCTCAGCCATACAAGGTGTTTCCGAAATTGGGGCGAAGAATTCCAGGTAGCCACACTGACGAAAATTTCGTCTATAGGACCGCTCTCTTGAGTCATTTCTGGTCCCTGTCGTCATTTGACCAAATTATAACGTCTTTTTTCTGACGTCACGTGGACAGCATCTTTTGGACGTCTTATTATGGACGTCAATATGTGGTCTTCAGAACTTCTTATTCCCGCTGAATTTCATTTGAATAAGTTATTTCATACTGAAATATCAAGAAAATCTGTCATCCAATTCAAATAATGATAGAAAATAGTCTCTTTCAACGAAAAATGTTGTCATTTCCTTATCTGAATTTGGTATCTACGAAATGCCACCAATAACAGCATTTCTTTGCCGTTTGTATCGGGCCGCGATTGGCGCAGTGGAAGAGCGTCCGTCTCACGACCGCAAGGTCGTGGGTTCGATCTCCAGCACGAGCAAGGAACTTTTTTCAATATTTTATTTACGAATTAAATATTGTAAAATTTCGGAGCATCGGCTGGGGATAGTCCTGCACACGTTCCAATTAACAGTGCTGCTCCTAAAGTGGCGCATGGAGTTAGTAACAAAGCCTACACAGAACACGCAGAGAGATATTATGATGTGGTTGTGAGCATCAGAGAAGAAGTAGGACGGTTCATGTAGGTGGGTGTGGAAAAACTATACCAGCTGAGCGTGAGAGCGGGCCAGCTGCTTAGTAGACCTCGGTCTCGGGGGTTAACGAGGATAGTTAGCAGGCCTGCCACTGCGCATATGGTAGTGAGTACATTACTAGCCTACAAAACACAGCTGAAAAACTCTGAAAGAGAGCTGATGGGCGGTGCCTGAAAAGGATGTTAGCCAGCTCTCTTGAGCGAACCACATCAGTCATTGAAAACACTTGGGGTTTGCAAAAAGGTCCCATTAGGGACTAGTTGCTGATGTGGAAACGTCCCCCACCAGTACCAGTACCAGTTGCCGTTTGTATCTCGTAACAATGTTGCCAACTATACAATTCCTACGTACTTTTTTTACTCTGAAAATATTCTGGAACGACAATTGCCATTTGCACATTTGATTCGACATGGATAATGAATGGCAGGGAATCTGAAAGGATAAATCAGATAGCAGTAGATTATTTTGGGGGTACTATACCTCCATAGAGACATTCTGAGTACTAGTGTGAAGCTCAAACTTTGCAATTCTTCGATCCTATCGGGTTTAGCTTATTGCGATATTGTTTATTGGCCAGCATTATTACATGAAGACAAAGCAACATGGTTTCGAATACGTCTTCTGGCCGAATGTGATACCGTCTTTTAGACGTCGTATAGTCGCCATGTACTACCTGGGATGAAATGGGCTGTTCTATCGAGACATATTGACACGATGAATTTGAACATTTCTCAATGAAGAAGCGCTCCCACCATGACTTAATCTTTCAACTATTATTGAATATCCGGCAAAATTGCAGAAGCCATTGGTACTTTTGGTGCTCGTGATCCGAGCGTGATCTAATCGAAAGCATACGTTGGGTGGGCTATTAACCATGGAGGAATGATTCACAAAAATTTCCGGAAAACTTTGATGCATTAATATCTTCCAAGATATATTTTTGAAAAGAAGTGTATCCTTTGATTTCCCTCTGCTTTTTCATATCCTATCATCCATTTCATTGATAGCTTTGATTTCGGAAACACCGTGTATAACTATTGGCACGGCGCAAAGGGCATCTTATGCTTGTTTTGGTATTCTTTAGAACAATTCCAAAATGGTTTTGCTCGTGCGCAATCGTGTTTTCGATCTATTTCCGTAGCTGAGCAAAGCGATTGCGCGTGAGCAGAACGATCTAGAGAGGTTTTGATATGAATCAAAACAAACCTCTTGGTTACATGATATGTGACTGACTGAAGAACAGCTGTGCAGGTTTTGTCAGGAAGAGGAGGAGACAGCAGTAAGGTTCCTTACGCTGGGTGAGGAAAAACCAGGAGCCCAAAGTTACACAGGGGATCTGAAAGCTATCCTATACAGTCTCATAAAGAAGGCGGGGCTAGTCAAAGAACTCTGAACGATTTTGAGGGTAGACGCAATAGATCTGAAGAGGTCGCGGTGTGGAGGCAGATAGTCTGAAGGGCCCATTCCGAATCTAATCTTATCTAATCTATATATGTGCGAATCACATCGCAATCAATAATTACCTTTTCGCAGACACTTTGCTTAGTCCAGATCCGGATTAGTATTTGTTTGCATGGGTTTTAGCATCAGGCTTGGCTCGGGCGTAATAAGTCTTGAATTGTGTTATGTATTTTTACATATACTAGGTTTTGTGCTCGACTTATACATATATAAGCTAATTATGAATGTTTTCGAATTTGAGGATTGGAATAGCATTTTTGCGTATTTTTTCAACAGTCTTGTGTATCATGATATTTCAAGAATTCTTGATTTTTTGCTAAGGAATCTTGTACTCGAATCTGCATTTCCTGTCGTGTCTCGATTTTTCTAAAGATTCGTTTCCCAGTACTTTTCCCGTCTTAAATTTTCATGAACTTCGTTTTCCATTTCTGGTCTTGGTTTATCTTGATTCTTAAGACAATAACAAGACAAGAACCAAAAAATTCAAATTATAGTCCAATCCTATCAAGGGTGCATAATCATAGACATAACAGAATAGAAACAAAATAATACTTTCTGATTAATTGCCAAAAAAAAAGAGTTCTATTCAATTCGTGAATTTCGAATAACAATAAATATTTGAATCAGCATAATGCTCCAGAAATCTTTATCATAGGGTGAAAATACACAAGAGTACGCACCTATAGTCGATTTCATTCTATTACTTGATAATTAACTTGATAAATCATGATTGAAGTGAAAAAACCTAACTTGAAATTGCATAGGATAGCTATTTATACACCAACGTAGTGAATAATATCATTATCACCCAGGGACTAAGATTATATTCCGATGTTTCAGCAGAGGGGTATGAGTCCTGTGTTAATAATATTCTTCGATACAAAGGATAACATACTGAATTTTTTCCACCACTAGCAATATATTTCAATCATTTCATTTTTCTGAAACCGGAATATGGACATACTGTTACTATACAAGTACTTATTTTCAAGAATTAGTCATATACACCATGGCAGCATATTATGACAAGTCGTTATTGATGAATACTCACAAAGAACAGTGCATTCAGGTTAATAACAACAGAGGTGGCTATGCCTTCATCGACTTATGGTTCATAAAATGACGAAAACTACCTTGGTAGTAAAAACACTCTTCACACCTCGAGAATGAGTAAATGATTGTAGGTTTTATAGCTAGTGGTGAAAAAAAACTTGTTATTTA